>OY743224.1:122778600-123378600 GCA_963555765.1 Orthonevra nobilis | reverse complement strand
TAGTCCAGCAGAATTTTGCAAAAAAGCCTCGCATTTCATATCTCGATATTTTTGTCAATAAAGGGTTCTCAGAGCTAAATTTTCAATGGTGTACTAAGTACCAGATGCTCTTTATTATCAGCGCATCAGAAATCGTAATTTTTGATTTCAGGAAAAAAGTGCATTTTGAAACCATGGGCTATAGTCCAGCAGAATTTTGCAAAAAAGCCTCGCATTTCATATCTCGATATTTTTGTCAATAAAGGGTTCTCAGAGCTAAATTTTCAATGGTGTACTAAGTACCAGATGCTCTTTATTATCAGCGCATCAGAAATCGTAATTTTTGATTTCAGGAAAAAAGTGCATTTTGAAACCATGGGCTATAGTCCAGCAGAATTTTGCAAAAAAGCCTCGAATTTCATATCTCGATATTTTTGTCAATAAAAGGTTCTCAGAGCTAAATATTCAAATTTGCGCTAAGAAAGAGATGCTTTTTATTATCAGCGCATCAGAAATCGTAATTTTTGATTTCAGAAAAAAAAGTGCATTTTGAAACTATGGGCTATAGTCCAGCAGAATTTTGCAAAAAAGCCTCGAATTTCATATCTCGATATTTTTGTCAATAAAAGGTTCTCAGAGCTAAATATTCAAATTTGTACTCAGTTACACATACTCTTTACTATCAGTATCTCAGAAATCGTTATTTTTGATTTCAGGAAAAAAGTGCATTTTGAAATCATGGGCTATAGTCCAGCAGAATTTTGCAAAAAAGCCTCGGATTTCATATCTCGATATTTTTGTCAATAAAAGGTTCTCATAGCTAAATTTTCAAATTTGTTCTCAGTTACAGATACTCTTTATTATCAGCGCATCAGAAATCGTAATTTTTGATTTCAGGAAAAAAGTGCATTTTGTAACCATGGGCTATAGTCCAGCAGAATTTTGCAAAAAAGCCTCGCATTTCATATCTCGATATTTTGTCAATAAAAGGTTCTCAGAGCTAAATATTCAAATTTGCGCTAAGACAGAGATGCTTTTTATTATCAGCGCATCAAAAATCGTAATTTTTGATTTCAGAAAAAAAAGTGCATTTTGAAACCATGGGCTAAAGTCCAGCAGAATTTTGAAAAAAGGCTCGGATTTCATATCTCGATATTTTTGTCAATAAAAGGTTCTCATAGCTAAATTTTCAAATTTGTTCTCAGTTACAGATACTCTTTATTATCAGCGCATCAGAAA
Organism: Orthonevra nobilis; assembly: GCA_963555765.1. Classification (NCBI taxonomy): domain Eukaryota; kingdom Metazoa; phylum Arthropoda; class Insecta; order Diptera; family Syrphidae; genus Orthonevra; species Orthonevra nobilis. Next base: position 123,377,382 of record OY743224.1, on the reverse strand, counting down.
TCGTAATTCTTGATTTCAGGAAAAAAGTGCATTTTGAAACCATGGGCTAAAGTCCAGCAGAATTTTGAAAAAAGGCTCGGATTTCATATCTCGATATTTTTGTCAATAAAAGGTTCTCAGAATTAAATTTTCAAATTTGTACTCAGTTACAGATACTCTTTATTATCAGCGCATCAGATATCGTAATTTTTGATTTCAGGAAAAAAGTGCATTTTGAAACCATGGGCTATAGTCCAGCAGAATTTTGCAAAAAAGCCTCGAATTTCATATCTCGATATTTTTGTCAATAAAGGGTTCTCAGAGCTAAATTTTCAATGTTGTACTAAGCAGCAGATGCTCTTAATTATCAGCGCATCAGAAATCGTAATTTTTGATTTCAGGAAAAAAGTGCATTTTGAAACCATGGGCTATAGTCCAGCAGAATTTTGCAAAAAAGCCTCGCATTTCATATCTCGATATTTTTGTCAATAAAAGGTTCTCAGAGCTAAATTTTCAAATTTGTACTCAGTTACAGATACTCTTTACTATCAGCGCATCAGAATTCGTAATTTTTTGATTTCAGGAAAAAAGTGCATTTTGAAACCATGGGCTATAGTCCAGCAGAATTTTGCAAAAAAGCCTCGCATTTCATATCTCGATATTTTTGTCAATAAAGAGTTCTCAGAGCTAAATTTTCAATGGTGTATTAAGCAGCAGAATTTTGCAAAAAAGCCTCGCATTTCATATCTCGATATTTTTGTCAATAAAAGGTTCTCAGAGCTAAATTTTCAAATTTGTACTCAGTTACAGATACTCTTTATTATCAGCGCATCAGATATCGTAATTTTTGATTTCAGGAAAAAAGTGCATTTTGAAACCATGGGCTATAGTCCAGCAGAATTTTGCAAAAAAGCCTCGCATTTCATATCTCGATATTTTTGTCAATAAAGGGTTCTCAGAGCTAAATTTTCAATGGTGTACTCAGCAGCAGATGCTCTTTATTATCAGCGCATCAGAAATCGTAATTTTTGATTTCAAGAAAAAAGTGCATTTTGAAACCATGGGCTATAGTCCAGCAGAATTTTGCAAAAAAGCCTCGCATTTCATATCTCGATATTTTTGTCAATAAAAGGTTCTCAGAGCTAAATTTTCAAATTTGTACTCAGTTACAGATACTCTTTATTATCAGCGCATCAGAAATCGTAATTTTTGATTTCAGGAAAAAAGTGCATTTTGAAACCATGGGCTATAGTCCAGCAGAATTTTGCAGAAAAGCCTCGGAATTCATATCTCGATATTTTTGTCAATAAAAGGTTCTCAGAGCTAAATTTTCAAATTTGTACTCAGTTACAGATACTCTTTATTATCAGCGCATCAGATATCGTAATTTTTGATTTCAGGAAAAAAGTGCATTTTGAAACCATGGGCTATAGTCCAGCAGAATTTTGAAAAAAAGCCTCGCATTTCATATCTCGATATTTTTGTCAATAAAGGGTTCTCAGAGCTAAATTTTCAATGGTGTACTCAGCAGCAGATGCTCTTTATTATCAGCGCATCAGAAATCGTAATTTTTGATTTCAAGAAAAAAGTGCATTTTGAAACCATGGGCTATAGTCCAGCAGAATTTTGCAAAAAAGCCTCGCATTTCATATCTCGATATTTTTGTCAATAAAAGGTTCTCAGAGCTAAATTTTCAAATTTGTACTCAGTTACAGATACTCTTTATTATCAGCGCATCAGAAATCGTAATTTTTGATTTCAGGAAAAAAGTGCATTTTGAAACCATGGGCTATAGTCCACCAGAATTTTGCAAAAAAGCCTCGCATTTCATATCACGATATTTTTGTCAATAAAAGGTTCTCAGAGCTAAATTTTCAAATTTGTACTCAGTTACAGATACTCTTTATTATCAGCGCATCAGAAATCGTAATTTTTGATTAAAGGGAAAAAAGTGCATTTTGAAATCATGGGCTATAGTCCAGCAGAATTTTGCAAAAAAGCCTCGCATTTCATATCTCGATATTTTTGTCAATAAAGGGTTCTCAGAGCTAAATTTTCAATGGTGTACTAAGTACCAGATGCTCTTTATTATCAGCGCATCAGAAATCGTAATTTTTGATTTCAGGAAAAAAGTGCATTTTGAAACCATGGGCTATAGTCCAGCAGAATTTTGCAAAAAAGCCTCGCATTTCATATCTCGATATTTTTGTCAATAAAGGGTTCTCAGAGCTAAATTTTCAATGGTGTACTAAGTACCAGATGCTCTTTATTATCAGCGCATCAGAAATCGTAATTTTTGATTTCAGGAAAAAAGTGCATTTTGAAACCATGGGCTATAGTCCAGCAGAATTTTGCAAAAAAGCCTCGCATTTCATATCTCGATATTTTTGTCAATAAAGGGTTCTCAGAGCTAAATTTTCAATGGTGTACTAAGTACCAGATGCTCTTTATTATCAGCGCATCAGAAATCGTAATTTTTGATTTCAGGAAAAAAGTGCATTTTGAAACCATGGGCTATAGTCCAGCAGAATTTTGCAAAAAAGCCTCGCATTTCATATCTCGATATTTTTGTCAATAAAGAGTTCTCAGAGCTAAATTTTCAATGGTGTATTAAGCAGCAGAATTTTGCAAAAAAGCCTCGCATTTCATATCTCGATATTTTTGTCAATAAAGGGTTCTCAGAGCTAAATTTTCAATGGTATACTCAGCAGCAGATGCTCTTTATTATCAGCGCATCAGAAATCGTAATTTTTGATTTCAGGAAAAAAGTGCATTTTGAAACCATGGGCTATAGTCCAGCAGAATTTTGCAAAAAAGCCTCGCATTTCATATCTCGATATTTTTGTCAATAAAAGGTTCTCAGAGCTAAATTTTCAAATTTGTACTCAGTTACAGATACTCTTTATTATCAGCGCATCAGAAATCGTAATTTTTGATTTCAGGAAAAAAGTGCATTTTGAAACCATGGGCTATAGTCCAGCAGAATTTTGCAAAGAAGCCTCGCATTTCATATCTCGATATTTTTGTCTATAAAGGGTTCTCAGAGCTAAATTTTCAAATTTACACTCAGTTACAGATACTCTTTATTATCAGCGCATCAAAAATCTTATTTTTTGATTTCAGGAAAAAAGTGCATTTTGAAACCATGGGCTATAGTCCAGCAGAATTTTGCAAAAAAGCCTCGCATTTCATATCTCGATATTTTTGTCAATAAAAGGTTCTCAGAGCTAAATTTTCAAATTTGTACTCAGTTACAGATACTCTTTATTATCAGCGCATCAGAAATCGTAATTTTTGATTTCAGGAAAAAAGTGCATTTTGAAACCATGGGCTATAGTCCAGCAGAATTTTGCAAAGAAGCCTCGCATTTCATATCTCGATATTTTTGTCTATAAAAGGTTCTCAGAGCTAAATTTTCAAATTTACACTCAGTTACAGATACTCTTTATTATCAGCGCATCAAAAATCTTATTTTTTGATTTCAGGAAAAAAGTGCATTTTGAAACCATGGGCTATAGTCCAGCAGAATTTTGCAAAAAAGCCTCGCATTTCATATCTCGATATTTTTGTCAATAAAAGGTTCTCAGAGCTAAATTTTAAAATTTTTACTCAGTTACAGATACTCTTTATTATCAGCGCATCAGAAATCGTAATTTTTGATTAAAGGGAAAAAAGTGCATTTTGAAATCATGGGCTATAGTCCAGCAGAATTTTGCAAAAAACCTCGCATTTCATATCTCGATATTTTTGTCAATAAAAGGTTCTCAGAGCTAAATTTTCAAATTTGTACTCAGTTACGGATACTCTTTATTATCAGCGCATCAGAAATCGTAATTTTTGATTTCAGGAAAAAAGTGCATTTTGAAACCATGGGCTATAGTCCAGCAGAATTTTGCAAAGAAGCCTCGCATTTCATATCTCGATATTTTTGTCTATAAAAGGTTCTCAGAGCTAAATTTTCAAATTTACACTCAGTTACAGATACTCTTTATTATCAGCGCATCAAAAATCTTATTTTTTGATTTCAGGAAAAAAGTGCATTTTGAAACCATGGGCTATAGTCCAGCAGAATTTTGCAAAAAAGCCTCGCATTTCATATCTCGATATTTTTGTCAATAAAAGGTTCTCAGAGCTAAATTTTCAAATTTGTACTCAGTTACAGATACTCTTTATTATCAGCGCATCAGAAATCGTAATTTTTGATTTCAGGAAAAAAGTGCATTTTGAAACCATGGGCTATAGTCCAGCAGAATTTTGCAAAGAAGCCTCGCATTTCATATCTCGATATTTTTGTCTATAAAAGGTTCTCAGAGCTAAATTTTCAAATTTGCACTCAGTTACAGATACTCTTTATTATCAGCGCATCAAAAATCTTATTTTTTGATTTCAGGAAAAAAGTGCATTTTGAAACCATGGGCTATAGTCCAGCAGAATTTTGCAAAGAAGCCTCGCATTTCATATCTCGATATTTTTGTCTATAAAAGGTTCTCAGAGCTAAATTTTCAAATTTACACTCAGTTACAGATACTTTTTATTATCAGCGCATCAAAAATCTTATTTTTTGATTTCAGGAAAAAAGTGCATTTTGAAACCATGGGCTATAGTCCAGCAGATTTTTGCAAAAAAGCTTTGGATTTCATATCTCGATATTTTTGTCAATAATAGGTTCTTAGAGCTAAATTTTCAAATTTGTACTCAGTTACAGATACTCTTTGTTATCAGCGCATCAGAAATCGTAATTTTTGATTTCAGGAAAAAAGTGCATTTTGAAATCATGGGCTATAGTCTAACAGAATTTTGCAAAAAAGCCTCGCATTTCAAATCTCGATATTTTTGTCAATAAATGGTTCTCAGAGCTAAATTTTCAAATTTGTACTCAGTTACAGATACTCTTTATCATCAGCGCATCAGAAATCGTAATTTTTGATTTCAGGAAAAAAGTGCATTTTGAAACCATGGGCTATAGTCCAGCAGAATTTTGCACAAAAGCCTCGCATTTCATATCTCTATATTTTTGTCAATAAATGGTTCTCAGAGCTAAATTTTCAAATTTGTACTCAGTTACAGATACTCTTTATCATCAGCGCATCAGAAATCGTAATTTTTGATTTCAGGAAAAAAGTGCATTTTGAAATCATGGGCTATAGTCTAACAGAATTTTGCAAAAAAGCCTCGCATTTCAAATCTCGATATTTTTGTCAATAAAGGGTTCTCAGAGCTAAATTTTCAATGGTGTACTAAGCAGCAGATGCTCTTTATTATCAGCGCATCAGAAATCGTAATTTTTGATTTCAGGAAAAAAGTGCATTTTGAAACCATGGGCTATAGTCCAGCAGAATTTTGCAAAAAAGCCTCGCATTTCATTTCTCGATATTTTTGTCTATAAAAGATTCTCAGAGCTAAATTTTCAAATTAACACTCAGTTACAGATACTCTTTATTATCAGCGCATCAGAAATCTTATTTTTTGATTTCAGGAAAAAAGTGCATTTTGAAATCATGGGCTATAGTCCAGCAGAATTTTGCAAAAAAGCCTCGCATTTCATATCTCGATATTTTTGTCAATAAAGGGTTCTCAGAGCTAAATTTTCAATGGTGTACTAAGCAGCAGATGCTCTTTATTATCAGCGCATCAGAAATCGTAATTTTTGATTTCAGGAAAAAAGTGCATTTTGAAACCATGGGCTATAGTCCAGCAGAATTTTGCACAAAAGCCTCGCATTTCATATCTCGATATTTTTGTCAATAAAGGGTTCTCAGAGCTAAATTTTCAAATTTGTACTCAGTTACAGATACTCTTTATTATCAGCGCATCAGAAATCGTAATTTTTGATTTCAGGAAAAAAGTGCATTTTGAAATCATGGGCTATAGTCTAACAGAATTTTGCAAAAAAGCCTCGCATTTCAAATCTCGATATTTTTGTCAATAAAGGGTTCTCAGAGCTAAATTTTCAATGGTGTACTAAGCAGCAGATGCTCTTTATTATCAGCGCATCAGAAATCGTAATTTTTGATTTCAGGAAAAAAGTGCATTTTGAAACCATGGGCTATAGTCCAGCAGAATTTTGCAAAAAAGCCTCGCATTTCATTTCTCGATATTTTTGTCTATAAAAGGTTCTCAGAGCTAAATTTTCAAATTTACACTCAGTTACAGATACTCTTTATTATCAGCGCATCAGAAATCTTATTTTTTGATTTCAGGAAAAAAGTGCATTTTGAATTCATGGGCTATAGTCCAGCAGAATTTTGCAAAAAAGCCTCGCATTTCATATCTCGATATTTTTGTCAATAAAGGGTTCTCAGAGCTAAATTTTCAATGGTGTACTAAGTACCAGATGCTCTTTATTATCAGCGCATCAGAAATCGTAATTTTTGATTTCAGGAAAAAAGTGCATTTTGAAACCATGGGCTATAGTCCAGCAGAATTTTGCAAAAAAGCCTCGCATTTCATATCTCGATATTTTTGTCAATAAAGAGTTCTCAGAGCTAAATTTTCAATGGTGTATTAAGCAGCAGAATTTTGCAAAAAAGCCTCGCATTTCATATCTCGATATTTTTGTCAATAAAGGGTTCTCAGAGCTAAATTTTCAATGGTGTACTAAGCAGCAGATGCTCTTTATTATCAGCGCATCAGAAATCGTAATTTTTGATTTCAGGAAAAAAGTGCATTTTGAAATCATGGGCTATAGTCCAGCAGAATTTTGCAAAAAAGCCTCGCATTTCATATCTCGATATTTTTGTCAATAAAGGGGTCTCAGAGCTAAATTTTCAATGGTGTACTAAGCAGCAGATGCTCTTTATTATCAGCGCATCAGAAATCGTAATTTTTGATTTCAGGAAAAAAGTGCAATTTGAAACCATGGGCTATAGTCCAGCAGAATTTTGCAAAAGAGCCTCGCATTTCATATCTCGATATTTTTGTCAATAAATGGTTCTCAGAGCTAAATTTTCAAATTTGTACTCAGTTACAGATACTCTTTATTATCAGCGCATCAGAAATCGTAATTTTTGATTTCAGGAAAAAAGTGCATTTTGAAATCATGGGCTATAGTCCAGCAGAATTTTGCAAAAGAGCCTCGCATTTCAAATCTCGATATTTTTGTCAATAAAGGGTTCTCAGAGCTAAATTTTCAATGGTGTACTAAGCAGCAGATGCTCTTTATTATCAGCGCATCAGAAATCGTAATTTTTGATTTCAGGAAAAAAGTGCAATTTGAAACCATGGGCTATAGTCCAGCAGAATTTTGCAAAAGAGCCTCGCATTTCATATCTCGATATTTTTGTCAATAAAGGGTTCTCAGAGCTAAATTTTCAATGGTGTACTAAGCAGCAGATGCTCTTTATTATCAGCGCATCAGAAATCGTAATTTTTGATTTCAGGAAAAAAGTGCAATTTGAAACCATGGGCTATAGTCCAGCAGAATTTTGCAAAAGAGCCTCGCATTTCATATCTCGATATTTTTGTCAATAAAAGGTTCTCAGAGCTAAATTTTCAATGGTGTACTAAGCAGCAGATGCTCTTTATTATCAGCGCATCAGAAATCGTAATTTTTGATTTCACGAAAAACGTGCATTTTGAAACCATGGGCTATAGTCCAGCAGAATTTTGCAAAAAAGCCTCGCATTTCATATCTCGATATTTTTGTTCTCAGAGCTAAATTTTCAAATTTGTACTCAGTTACAGATACTCTTTATTATCAGCGCATCAGAAATCGTAATTTTTGATTTCAGGAAAAAAGTGCATTTTGAAACCATGGGCTATAGTCCAGCAGAATTTTTCAAAAAAGCCTCGCATTTCATATCTCGATATTTTTGTCAATAAAGGATTCCCAGAGCTAAATTTTCAATGGTGTACTAATTAGCAGATGCTCTTCATTATCAGCGCATCAGAAATCGTAATTTTTGATTTCAGGAAAAAAGTGCATTTTGAAACCATGGGCTATAGTCCAGCAGAATTTTGCAAAAAAGCCTCGGATTTCATATCTCGATATTTTTGTCAATAAAAGGTTCTCAGAGCTAAATTTTCAAATTTGTACTCAGTTACACATACTCTTTATTATCAGCGCATCAGAAATCGTAATTTTTGATATCAGGAAAAAAGTGCATTTTGAAACCATGGGCTATAGTCCAGCAGAATTTTGCAAAAAAGCCTCGCATTTCATATCTCGATATTTTTGTCAATAAAAGGTTCTCAGATCTAAATTTTCAAATTTGTTCTCAGTTACAGATACTCTTTATTATCAGCACATCAGAAATCGTAATTTTTGATTTCAGGAAAAAAGTGCATTTTGAAACCATGGGCTATAGTCCAGCAGAATTTTGCAAAAAAGCCTCGCATTTCATATCTCGATATTTTTGTCAATAAAAGGTTCTCAGAGCTAAATTTTCAAATTTGTACTCAGTTACAGATACTCTTTATTATCAGCGCATCAGAAATCGTAATTTTTGATTTCAGGAAAAAAGTGCATTTTGAAACCATGGGCTATAGTCCAGCAGAATTTTGCAAAAAAGCCTCGCATTTCATATCTCGATATTTTTGTCTATAAAAGGTTCTCAGAGCTAAATTTTCAAATTTACACTCAGTTACAGATACTCTTTATTATTAGCGCATCAGAAATCTTATTTTTTGATTTCAGGAAAAAAGTGCATTTTGAAACCATGGGCTATAGTCCAGCAGAATTTTGCAGAAAAGCCTCGCATTTCATATCTCGATATTTTTGTCAATAAAAGGTTCTCAGAGCTAAATTTTCAAATTTGTACTCAGTTACAGATACTCTTTATTATCAGCGCATCAGAAATCATAATTTTTGATTTCAGGAAAAAAGTGCATTTTGAAACCATGGGCTATAGTCCAGCAGAATTTTGCAAAAGAGCCTCGCATTTCATATCTCGATATTTTTGTCAATAAAAGGTTCTCAGAGCTAAATTTTCAAATTTGTACTCAGTTACAGATACTCTTTATTATCAGCGCATCAGAAATCGTAATTTTTGATTTCACGAAAAACGTGCATTTTGAAACCATGGGCTATAGTCCAGCAGAATTTTGCAAAAAAGCCTCGCATTTCATATCTCGATATTTTTGTTCTCAGAGCTAAATTTTCAAATTTGTACTCAGTTACAGATACTCTTTATTATCAGCGCATCAGAAATCGTAATTTTTGATTTCAGGAAAAAAGTGCATTTTGAAACCATGGGCTATAGTCCAGCAGAATTTTTCAAAAAAGCCTCGCATTTCATATCTCGATATTTTTGTCAATAAAGGATTCTCAGAGCTAAATTTTCAATGGTGTACTAAGTAGCAGATGCTCTTCATTATCAGCGCATCAGAAATCGTAATTTTTGATTTCAGGAAAAAAGTGCATTTTGAAACCATGGGCTATAGTCCAGCAGAATTTTGCAAAAAAGCTTCGGATTTCATATCTCGATATTTTTGTCAATAAAAGGTTCTCAGAGCTAAATTTTCAAATTTGTACTCAGTTACACATACTCTTTATTATCAGCGCATCAGAAATCGTAATTTTTGATTTCAGGAAAAAAGTGCATTTTGAAACCATGGGCTATAGTCCAGCAGAATTTTGCAAAAAAGCCTCGCATTTCATATCTCGATATTTTTGTCAATAAAAGGTTCTCAGATCTAAATTTTCAAATTTGTTCTCAGTTACAGATACTCTTTATTATCAGCGCATCAGAAATCGTAATTTTTGATTTCAGGAAAAAAGTGCATTTTGAAACCATGGGCTATAGTCCAGCAGAATTTTGCAAAAAAGCCTCGCATTTCATATCTCGATATTTTTGTCAATAAAAGGTTCTCAGAGCTAAATTTTCAAATTTGTACTCAGTTACAGATACTCTTTATTATCAGCGCATCAGAAATCGTAATTTTTGATTTCAGGAAAAAAGTGCATTTTGAAACCATGGGCTATAGTCCAGCAGAATTTTGCAAAAAAGCCTCGCATTTCATATCTCGATATTTTTGTCTATAAAAGGTTCTCAGAGCTAAATTTTCAAATTTACACTCAGTTACAGATACTCTTTATTATTAGCGCATCAGAAATCTTATTTTTTGATTTCAGGAAAAAAGTGCATTTTGAAACCATGGGCTATAGTCCAGCAGAATTTTGCAGAAAAGCCTCGCATTTCATATCTCGATATTTTTGTCAATAAAAGGTTCTCAGAGCTAAATGATCAATGGTGTACTAAGAAGCACACACTCTTTACTATCAGCGCATCGGAATTCGTAATTTTTTGATTTCAGGAAAAAAGTGCATTTTGAAATCATGTTCTATAGTCCAGCAGAATTTTGCAAAAAAGCCTCGCATTTCATATCTCGATATTTTTGTCAATAAAGGGTTCTCAGAGCTAAATTTTCAATGGTGTACTAAGTAGCAGATGCTCTTCATTATCAGCGCATCAGAAATCGTAATTTTTGATTTCAGGAAAAAAGTGCATTTTGAAACCATGGGCTATAGTCCAGCAGAATTTTGCAAAAAAGCTTCGGATTTCATATCTCGATATTTTTGTCAATAAAAGGTTCTCAGAGCTAAATTTTCAAATTTGTACTCAGTTACACATACTCTTTATTATCAGCGCATCAGAAATCGTAATTTTTGATTTCAGGAAAAAAGTGCATTTTGAAACCATGGGCTATAGTCCAGCAGAATTTTGCAAAAAAGCCTCGCATTTCATATCTCGATATTTTTGTCAATAAAAGGTTCTCAGATCTAAATTTTCAAATTTGTTCTCAGTTACAGATACTCTTTATTATCAGCGCATCAGAAATCGTAATTTTTGATTTCAGGAAAAAAGTGCATTTTGAAACCATGGGCTATAGTCCAGCAGAATTTTGCAAAAAAGCCTCGCATTTCATATCTCGATATTTTTGTCAATAAAAGGTTCTCAGAGCTAAATTTTCAAATTTGTACTCAGTTACAGATACTCTTTATTATCAGCGCATCAGAAATCGTAATTTTTGATTTCAGGAAAAAAGTGCATTTTGAAACCATGGGCTATAGTCCAGCAGAATTTTGCAAAAAAGCCTCGCATTTCATATCTCGATATTTTTGTCTATAAAAGGTTCTCAGAGCTAAATTTTCAAATTTACACTCAGTTACAGATACTCTTTATTATTAGCGCATCAGAAATCTTATTTTTTGATTTCAGGAAAAAAGTGCATTTTGAAACCATGGGCTATAGTCCAGCAGAATTTTGCAGAAAAGCCTCGCATTTCATATCTCGATATTTTTGTCAATAAAAGGTTCTCAGAGCTAAATGATCAATGGTGTACTAAGAAGCACACACTCTTTACTATCAGCGCATCAGAAATCGTAATTTTTGATTTCAGGAAAAAAGTTCATTTTGAAACCATGGGCTATAGTCCAGCAGAATTTTGCAAAAAAGCCTCGGATTTCATATCTCGATATTTTTGTCAATAAAAGGTTCTCAGAGCTAAATTTTCAAATTTGTACTCGGTTACAGATACTCTTTATTATCAGCGCATCAGAAATCGTAATTTTTGATTTCAGGAAAAAAGTGCATTTTGAAACCATGGGCTATAGTCCATCAGAATTTTGCAAAAAAGCCTCGCATTTCATATCTCGATATTTTTGTCAATAAAAGGTTCTCAGAGCTAAATTTTCAAATTTGTACTCAGTTACAGATACTCTTTATTATCAGCGCATCAGAAATCGTAATTTTTGATTTCAGGAAAAAAATGCGTTTTGAAACCATGGGCTATAGTCCAGCAGAATTTTGCAAAAAGCCTCGCATTTCATATCTCGATATTTTTGTCTATAAAAGGTTCTCAGAGCTAAATTTTCAAATTTACACTCAGTTACAGATACTCTTTATTATCAGCGCATCAGAAATCGTAATTTTTGATTTCAGGAAAAAAGTGCATTTTGAAACCATGGGCTATAGTCCAGCAGAATTTTGCAAAAAAGCCTCGCATTTCATATCTCGATATTTTTATCAATAAAGGGTTCTCAGAGCTAAATTTTCAATGGTGTACTAAGTAGCAGATGCTCTTTATTATCAGCGCATCAGAAATCGTAATTTTTGATTTCAGGAAAAAAGTGCATTTTGAAACCATGGGCTATAGTCTAGCAGAATTTTGCAAAAAAGCCTCGGATTTCATATCTCGATATTTTTGTCAATAAAAGGTTCTCAGAGCTAAATTTTCAATGGTGTACTAAGAAGCACACACTCTTTACTATCAGCGCATCAGAATTAGTAATTTTCTGATTTCAGGAAAAAAGTGCATTTTGAAATCATGGGCTATAGTCCAGCAGAATTTTGCAAAAAAGCCTCGCATTTCATATCTCGATATTTTTGTCAATAAAGGATTCTCAGAGCTAAATTTTCAATGGTGTACTAAGTAGCAGATGCTCTTTATTATCAGCGCATCAGAAATCGTAATTTTTGATTTCAGGAAAAAAGTGCATTTTGAAACCATGGGCTATAGTCCAGCAGAATTTTGCAAAAAAGCCTCGGATTTCATATCTCGATATTTTTGTCAATAAAAGGTTCTCAGAGCTAAATTTTCAAATTTGTACTCAGTTACAGATACTCTTTATTATCAGTATCTCAGAAATCGTAATTTTTGATTTCAGGAAAAAAGTGCATTTTGAAACCATGGGCTATAGTCCAGCAGAATTTTGCAAAAAAGCCTCGGATTTCATATCTCGATATTTTTGTCAATAAATTGTTCTCAGAGCTAAATTTTCAAATTTGTACTCAGTTACAGATGCTCTTTATTATCAGTATCTCAGAAATCGTAATTTTTGATTTCAGAAAAAAATGCATTTTAAACCATGGGCTATAGTCCAGCAGAATTTTGCAAAAAAGCCTCGGATTTCATATCTCGATATTTTTGTCAATAAAATGTTCTCAGAGCTAAATTTTCAAAATTGTACTCAGTTACAGATACTCTTTATTATCAGCGCATCAGAAATCGTAATTTTTGATTTCAGGAAAAAAGTGCATTTTGAAACCATGGGCTATAGTCCAGCAGAATTTTGCAAAAAAGCCTCGCATTTCATATCTCGATATTTTTGTCAATAAAGGGTTCTCAGAGCTAAATTTTCAATGGTGTACTAAGTAGCAGATGCTCTTTATTATCAGCGCATCAGAAATCGTAACTTTTGATTTCAGGAAAAAAGTGCATTTTGAAACCATGGGCTATAGTCCAGCAGAATTTTGCAAAAAAGCCTCGGATTTCATATCTCGATATTTTTGTCAATAAAAGGTTCTCAGAGCTAAATTTTCAAATTTGTACTCAGTTACAGATACTCTTTATTATCAGCACATCAGAAATCGTAATTTTTGATTTCAGGAAGTGCATTTTGAAACCATGGGCTATAGTCCAGCAGAATCTTGCAAAAAAGCCTCGGATTTCATATCTCGATATTTTTGTCAATAAAAGGTTCTCAGAGCTAAATTTTCAAATTTTTACTCAGTTACAGATACTCTTTATTATCAGTATCTCAGAAATCGTAATTTTTGATTTCAGGAAAAAAGTGCATTTTGAAACCATCGGCTATAGTCCAGCGCAATTTTGCAAAAAAGCCTCGGATTTCATATCTCGATATTTTTGTCAATAAAAGGTTTTCAGAGCTAAATTTTCAAAAATTGTACTCAGTTACAGATACTCTTTATTATCAGCGCATCAGAAATCGTAATTTTTGATTTCAGGAAAAAAGTGCATTTTGAAACCATGGGCTATAGTCCAGCAGAATTTTGCAAAAAAGCCTCGGATTTCATATCTCGATATTTTTGTCAATAAAAGGTTCTCAGAGCTAAATTTTCAATGGTGTACTAAGAAGCAGATACTCTTTACTATCAGCGCATCAGAATTCGTAATTTTTTGATTTCAGGAAAAAAGTGCATTTTGAAATCATGGGCTATAGTCCAGCAGAATGTCGCAAAAAAGCCTCGGATTTCATATCTCGATATTTTTGTCAATAAAAGGTTCTCAGAGCTAAATTTTCAAATTTGTACTCAGTTACAGATACTCTTTATTATCAGTATCTCAGAAATCGTAATTTTCGATTTCAGGAAAAAAGTGCATTATGAAACCCGGGCTATAGTCCAGCAGAATTTTGCAAAAAAGCCTCGGATTTCATATCTCGATATTTTTGTCAATAAAAGGTACTCAGAGCTAAATTTTCAAATTTGTACTCAGTTACAGATACTCTTTATTATCAGCGCATCAGAAATCGTAATTTTTGATTTAAGGAAAAAAGTGCATTTTGAAACCATGGGCTATAGTCCAGCAGAATTTGCAAAAAAGCCTCGCATTTCATATCTCGATATTTTTGTCAATAAAAGGTTCTCAGAGCTAAATTTTCAAATTTGTACTCAGTTACAGATACTCTTTACTATCAGTATCTCAGAAATCGTTATTTTTGATTTCAGGAAAAAAGTGCATTTTGAAATCATGGACTATAATCCAGCAGAATTTTGCAAAAAAGCCTCGGACTTCATATCTCGATATTTTTGTCAATAAAAAGTTCTCAGAGCTAAATTTTCAAATTTGTACTCAGTTACAGATACTCTTTATTATCAGCGCATCAGAAATCGTAATTTTTGATTTCAGGAAAAAAGTGCATTTTGAAACCATGGGCTATAGTCCAGCAGAATTTTGCAAAAAAGCCTCGCATTTCATATCTCGATATTTTTGTCAATAAAAGGTTCTCAGAGCTAAATTTTCAAATTTGTACTCAGTTACAGATACTCTTTACTATCAGTATCTCAGAAATCGTTATTTTTGATTTCAGGAAAAATGTGCATTTTGAAATCATGGACTATAATCCAGCAGAATTTTGCAAAAAAGCCTCGGATTTCATATCTCGATATTTTTGTCAATAAAAGGTTCTCAGAGCTAAATATTCAAATTTGCGCTAAGATAGAGATGCTTTTTATTATCAGCGCATTAGAAATCGTAATTTTTGATTTCAGAAAAAAAAGTGCATTTTGAAACCATGGGCTATAGTCTCGATATTTTTGTCAATAAAAGGTTCTCAGAGCTGAATTTTCAAATTTGTACTCAGTTACAGATACTCTTTACTATCAGTATCTCAGAAATCGTTATTTTTGATTTCAGGAAAAAAGTGCATTTTTAAAATCATGGACTATAATCCAGCAGAATTTTGCAAAAAAGCCTCGGATTTCATATCTCGATATTTTTGTCAATAAAAAGTTCTCAGAGTTAAATTTTCAAATTTGTACTCAGTTACAGATACTCTTTATTATCAGCGCATCAGAAATCGTCATTTTTGATTTCAGGAAAAAAGTGCATTTTGAAACCATGGGCTATAGTCCAGCAGAATTTTGCAAAAAAGCCTCGCATTTCATATCTCGATATTTTTGTCAATAAAAGGTTCTCAGAGCTAAATTTTCAAATTTGTACTCAGTTACAGATACTCTTTATTATCAGCGCATCAGAAATCGTAATTTTTGATTTCAGGAAAAAAGTGCATTTTGAAACCATGGGCTATAGTCCAGCAGAATTTGCAAAAAAGCCTCGCATTTCATATCTCGATATTTTTGTCAATAAAAGGTTCTCAGAGCTAAATTTTCAAATTTGTACTCAGTTACAGATACTTTTTACTATCAGTATCTCAGAAATCGTTATTTTTGATTTCAGGAAAAATGTGCATTTTGAAATCATGGACTATAATCCAGCAGAATTTTGCAAAAAAGCCTCGGATTTCATATCTCGATATTTTTGTCAATAAAAGGTTCTCAGAGCTAAATATTCAAATTTGCGCTAAGATAGAGATGCGTTTTATTATCAGCGCATTAGAAATCGTAATTTTTAATTTCAGAAAAAAAAGTGCATTTTGAAACCATGGGCTATAGTCCAGCAGAATTTTGCAAAAAAGCCTCGGATTTCATATCTCGATATTTTTGTCAATAAAAGGTTCTCAGAGCTAAATTTTCAAAAATTGTACTCAGTTACAGATACTCTTTATTATCAGCGCATCAGAAATCGTAATTTTTGATTTCAGGAAAAAAGTGCATTTTGAAACCATGGGCTATAGTCCAGCAGAATTTTGCAAAAAAGCCTCGGATTTCATATCTCGATATTTTTGTCAATAAAAGGTTCTCAGAGCTAAATTTTCAATGGTGTACTAAGAAGCAGATACTCTTTACTATCAGCGCATCAGAATTCGTAATTTTTTGATTTCAGGAAAAAAGTGCATTTTGAAATCATGGGCTATAGTCCAGCAGAATTTCGCAAAAAAGCCTCGGATTTCATATCTCGATATTTTTGTCAATAAAAGGTTCTCAGAGCTAAATTTTCAAATTTGTACTCAGTTACAGATACTCTTTATTATCAGTATCTCAGAAATCGTAATTTTCGATTTCAGGAAAAAAGTGCATTTTGAAACCCGGGCTATAGTCCAGCAGAATTTTGCAAAAAAGCGTCGGATTTCATATCTCGATATTTTTGTCAATAAAAGGTACTCAGAGCTAAATTTTCAAATTTGTACTCAGTTACAGATACTCTTTATTATCAGCGCATCAGAAATCGTAATTTTTGATTTCAGGAAAAAAGTGCATTTTGAAACCATGGGCTATAGTCCAGCAGAATTTGCAAAAAAGCCTCGCATTTCATATCTCGATATTTTTGTCAATAAAAGGTTCTCAGAGCTAAATTTTCAAATTTGTACTCAGTTACAGATACTCTTTACTATCAGTATCTCAGAAATCGTTATTTTTGATTTCAGGAAAAAAGTGCATTTTGAAATCATGGACTATAATCCAGCAGAATTTTGCAAAAAAGCCTCGGACTTCATATCTCGATATTTTTGTCAATAAAAAGTTCTCAGAGCTAAATTTTCAAATTTGTACTCAGTTACAGATACTCTTTACTATCAGTATCTCAGAAATCGTTATTTTTGATTTCAGGAAAAATGTGCATTTTGAAATCATGGACTATAATCCAGCAGAATTTTGCAAAAAAGCCTCGGATTTCATATGTCGATATTTTTGTCAATAAAAGGTTCTCAGAGCTAAATATTCAAATTTGCGCTAAGATAGAGATGCTTTTTATTATCAGCGCATTAGAAATCGTAATTTTTGATTTCAGAAAAAAAAGTGCATTTTGAAACCATGGGCTATAGTCTCGATATTTTTGTCAATAAAAGGTTCTCAGAGCTGAATTTTCAAATTTGTACTCAGTTACAGATACTCTTTACTATCAGTATCTCAGAAATCGTTATTTTTGATTTCAGGAAAAAAGTGCATTTTTAAAATCATGGACTATAATCCAGCAGAATTTTGCAAAAAAGCCTCGGATTTCATATCTCGATATTTTTGTCAATAAAAAGTTCTCAGAGCTAAATTTTCAAATTTGTACTCAGTTACAGATACTCTTTATTATCAGCGCATCAGAAATCGTAATTTTTGATTTCAGGAAAAAAGTGCATTTTGAAACCATGGGCTATAGTCCAGCAGAATTTTGCAAAAAAGCCTCGCATTTCATATCTCGATATTTTTGTCAATAAAAGGTTCTCAGAGCTAAATTTTCAAATTTGTACTCAGTTACAGATACTCTTTACTATCAGTATCTCAGAAATCGTTATTTTTGATTTCAGGAAAAAAGTGCATTTTGAAATCATGGACTATAATCCAGCAGAATTTTGCAAAAAAGCCTCGGATTTCATATCTCGATATTTTTGTCAATAAAAGGTTCTCAGAGCTAAATATTCAAATTTGCGCTAAGATAGAGATGCTTTTTATTATCAGCGCATTAGAAATCGTAATTTTTGATTTCAGAAAAAAAAGTGCATTTTGAAACCATGGGCTATAGTCCAGCAGAATTTTGCAAAAAAGCCTCGGATTTCATATCTCGATATTTTTGTCAATAAAAGGTTCTCAGAGCTAAATTTTCAAAATTGTACTCAGTTACAGATACTCTTTATTATCAGCGCATCAGAAATCGTAATTTTTGATTTCAGGAAAAAAGTGCATTTTGAAACCCGGGCTATAGTCCAGCAGAATTTTGCAAAAAAGCCTCGAATTTCATATCTCGATATTTTTGTCAATAAAAGGTTCTCAGAGCTAAATTTTCAAATTTGTACTCAGTTACAGATACTCTTTACTATCAGTATCTCAGAAATCGTTATTTTTGATTTCAGGAAAAAAGTGCATTTTGAAACCATGGGCTATAGTCAGAATTTCTCAAAAAAGCCTCGGATTTCATATCTCGATATTTTTGTCAATAAAAGGTTCTCAGAGCTAAATTTTCAAATTTGTACTCAGTTACAGATACTCTTTACTATCAGTATCTCAGAAATCGTTATTTTTGATTTCAGGAAAAAAGTGCATTTTGAAACCATGGGCTATAGTCCAGCAGAATTTTGCAAAAAAGCCTTGCATTTCATATCTCGATATTTTTGTCAATAAAAGGTTCTCAGAGCTAAATTTTCAAATTTGTACTCAGTTACAGATACTCTTTATTATCAGCGCATCAGAAATCGTAATTTTTGATTTCAGGAAAAAAGTGCATTTTGAAACCATGGGCTATAGTCCAGCAGAATTTTGCAAAAAAGCCTCGCATTTCATATCTCGATATTTTTGTCAATAAAAGGTTCTCAGAGCTAAATTTTCAAATTTGTATTCGGTTACAGATACTCTTTATTATCAGCGCATCAGAAATCGTAATTTTTGATTTCAGGAAAAAAGTGCATTTTGAAACCATGGGCTATAGTCAAGCAGAATTTTGCAAAAAAGCCTCGCATTTCATATCTCGATATTTTTGTCAATAAAAGGTTCTCAGAGCTACATTTTCAAATTTGTACTCAGTCACAGATACTCTTTATTATCAGCGGATCAGAAATCGTAATTTTTGATTTCAGGAAAAAAGTGCATTTTGAAACCATGGGCTATAGTCAAGCAGAATTTTGCAAAAAAGCCTCGCATTTCATATCTCGATATTTTTGTCAATAAAGGGTTCTCAGAGCTAAATTTTCAATGGTGTACTTAGTAGCAGACACTCTTTATTATCAGTATCTCAGAAATCGTAATTTTCGATTTAAGGAACAAAGTGCATTTTGAAACCATGGGCTATAGTCCAGCAGAATTTTGCAAAAAAGCCTCGCATTTCATATCTCGATATTTTTGTCAATAAAAGGTTCTCAGAGCTACATTTTCAAATTTGTACTCAGTTACAGATACTCTTTATTATCAGCGCATCAGAAATCGTAATTTTTGATTTCAGGAAAAAAGTGCATTTTGAAACCATGGGCTATAGTCAAGCAGAATTTTGCAAAAAAGTCTCGCATTTCATATCTCGATATTTTTGTCAATAAAGGGTTCTCAGAGCTAAATTTTCAATGGTGTACTTAGTAGCAGACACTCTTTATTATCAGTATCTCAGAAATCGTAATTTTCGATTTAAGGAACAAAGTGCATTTTGAAACCATGGGCTATAGTCCAGCAGAATTTTGCAAAAAAGCCTCGCATTTCATATCTCGATATTTTTGTCAATAAAGGGTTCTCAGAGCTAAATTTTCAATGGTGTACTTAGTAGCAGACACTCTTTATTATCAGTATCTCAGAAATCGTAATTTTCGATGTAAGGAACAAAGTGCATTTTGAAACCATGAGCTATAGTCCAGCAGAATTTTGCAAAAAAGCCTCGCATTTCATATCTCGATATTTTCGTCAATAAAAGGTTCTCAGAGCTACATTTTCAAATTTGTACTCAGTTACAGATACTCTTTATTATCAGTATCTTAGAAATCGTAATTTTCGATTTCAGGAAAAAAGTGCATTTTGAAACCCGGGCTATAGTCCAGCAGAATTTTGCAAAAAAGCCTCGCATTTCATATCTCGATATTTTTGTCAATAAAGGGTTCTCAGAGCTACATTTTCAAATTTGTACTCAGTTACAGATACTCTTTATTATCAGTATCTCAGAAATCGTTATTTTGATTTCAGGAAAAAAGTGCATTTTGAAACCATGGGCTATAGTCCAGCAGAATTTTGCAAAAAAGCCTCGCATTTCATATCTCGATATTTTTGTCAATAAAAGCTTCTCAGAGCTAAATTTTCAATGGTGTACTTAGTAGCAGACACTCTTTATTATCAGTATCTCAGAAATCGTAATTTTCTATTTAAGGAACAAAGTGCATTTTGAAACCATGGGCTATAGTCCAACAGAATTTTGCAAAAAAGCCTGGGATTTCATATCTCGATATTTTTGTCAATAAAAGGTTCTCAGGGCTACATTTTCAAATTTGTACTCAGTTACAGATACTCTTTATTATCAGCGCATCAGAAATCGTAATTTTCGATTTCAGGAAAAAAGTGCATTTTGAAACCATGGGCTATAGTCCACCAGAATTTTGCAAAAAAGCCTCGCATTTCATATCTCGATATTTTTATCAATAAAAGGTTCTCGGAGCTACATTTTCAAATTTGTACTCAGTTACAGATACTCTTTATTATCAGCGCATCAAAAATCGTAATTTTCGATTTCAGGAAAAAAGTGCATTTTGAAACCATGGGCTATAGTCCACCAGAATTTTTGCAAAAAAGCCTCGCATTTCATATCTCGATATTTTTGTCAATAAAAGGTTCTCAGAGCTACATTTTCAAATTTGTACTCAGTTACAGATACTCTTTATTATCAGCGCATCAGAAATCGTAATTTTCGATTTCAGGAAAAAAGTGCATTTGGAAACCATGGGCTATAGTCCAGCAGACATTTGCAAAAAAGCCTCGCATTTCATATCTCGATATTTTTGTCAATAAAAGCTTCTCAGAGCTAAATTTTCAATGGTGTACTTAGTAGCAGACACTCTTTATTATCAGTATCTCAGAAATCGTAATTTTCGATTTAAGGAAAAAAGTGCATTTTGAAACCATGGGCTATAGTCCAGCAGAATTTTGCAAAAAAGCCTCGGATTTCATATCTCTATATTTTTGTCAATAAAAGGTTCTCAGAGCTAAATTTTCAAATTTGAACTCAGTTACAGATACTCTTTATTATCAGCGTATCAGAAATCGTAATTTTTGATTTCAGGAAAAAAGTGCATTTTGAAACCATGGGCTATAGTCCAGCAGAATTTTGCAAAAAAGCCTCGCATTTCATATCTCTAAATTTTTGTCAATAAAAGCTTCTCAGAGCTAAATTTTCAATGGTGTACTTAGTAGCAGACACTTTTTATTATCAGTATCTCAGAAATCGTAATTTTCGATTTAAGGAAAAAAGTGCATTTTGAAACCATGGGCTATAGTCCAGCGGAATTTTGCAAAAAAGACTCGGATTTCATATCTCGATATTTTTGTCAATAAAAGGTTCTCTGAGCTAAATTTTCAATGGTGTACTTAGTAGCAGACACTCTTTATTACCAGTATCTCAGAAATCGTAATTTTTGATTTCAGGAAAAATGTGCATTTTGAAACCATGGGCTATAGTCCAGAAGAATTTTGCAAAAAAGCCTCGCATTTCATATCTCGATATTTTTGTCAATAAAAGGTTCTCAGAGCTACATTTTCAAATTTGTACTCAGTTACAGATACTCTTTATTATCAGCGCATCAGAAATCGTAATTTTTGATTTCAGGAAAAAAGTGCATTTTGAAACCATGGGCTATAGTCCAGCAGAATTTTGCAAAAAAGCCTCGCATTTCATATCTCGATATTTTTGTCAATAAAAGGTTCTCAGAGCTAAATTTTCAAATTTGTATTCGGTTACAGATACTCTTTATTATCAGCGCATCAGAAATCGTAATTTTTGATTTCAGGAAAAAAGTGCATTTTGAAACCATGGGCTATAGTCAAGCAGAATTTTGCAAAAAAGCCTCGCATTTCATATCTCGATATTTTTGTCAATAAAAGGTTCTCAGAGCTACATTTTCAAATTTGTACTCAGTTACAGATACTCTTTATTATCAGCGCATCAGAAATCGTAATTTTTGATTTCAGGAAAAAAGTGCATTTTGAAACCATGGGCTATAGTCAAGCAGAATTTTGCAAAAAAGCCTCGCATTTCATATCTCGATATTTTTGTCAATAAAGGGTTCTCAGAGCTAAATTTTCAATGGTGTACTTAGTAGCAGATACTCTTTATTATCAGTATCTCAGAAATCGTAATTTTCGATTTAAGGAACAAAGTGCATTTTGAAACCATGGGCTATAGTCCAGCAGAATTTTGCAAAAAAGCCTCGCATTTCATATCTCGATATTTTTGTCAATAAAAGGTTCTCAGAGCTACATTTTCAAATTTGTACTCAGTTACAGATACTCTTTATTATCAGCGCATCAGAAATCGTAATTTTTGATTTCAGGAAAAAAGTGCATTTTGAAACCATGGGCTATAGTCAAGCAGAATTTTGCAAAAAAGTCTCGCATTTCATATCTCGATATTTTTGTCAATAAAGGGTTCTCAGAGCTAAATTTTCAATGGTGTACTTAGTAGCAGACACTCTTTATTATCAGTATCTCAGAAATCGTAATTTTCGATTTAAGGAACAAAGTGCATTTTGAAACCATGGGCTATAGTCCAGCAGAATTTTGCAAAAAAGCCTCGCATTTCATATCTCGATATTTTTGTCAATAAAGGGTTCTCAGAGCTAAATTTTCAATGGTGTACTTAGTAGCAGACACTCTTTATTATCAGTATCTCAGAAATCGTAATTTTCGATTTAAGGAACAAAGTGCATTTTGAAACCATGGGCTATAGTCCAGCAGAATTTTGCAAAAAAGCCTCGCATTTCATATCTCGATATTTTCGTCAATAAAAGGTTCTCAGAGCTACATTTTAAATTTGTACTCAGTTACAGATACTCTTTATTATCAGTATCTTAGAAATCGTAATTTTCGATTTCAGGAAAAAAGTGCATTTTGAAACCCGGGCTATAGTCCAGCAGAATTTTGCAAAAAAGCCTCGCATTTCATATCTCGATATGTTTGTCAATAAAGGGTTCTCAGAGCTAAATTTTCAAATTTGTACTCAGTTACAGATACTCTTTATTATCAGTATCTCAGAAATCGTTATTTTGATTTCAGGAAAAAAGTGCATTTTGAAACCATGGGCTATAGTCCAGCAGAATTTTGCAAAAAAGCCTCGCATTTCATATCTCGATATTTTTGTCAATAAAAGCTTCTCAGAGCTAAATTTTCAATGGTGTACTTAGTAGCAGACACTCTTTATTATCAGTATCTCAGAAATCGTTATTTTGATTTCAGGAAAAAAGTGCATTTTGAAACCATGGGCTATAGTCCAGCAGAATTTTGCAAAAAAGCCTCGCATTTCATATCTCGATATTTTTGTCAATAAAGGGTTCTCAGAGCTAAATTTTCAAATTTGTACTCAGTTACAGATACTCTTTATTATCAGTATCTCAGAAATCGTTATTTTGATTTCAGGAAAAAAGTGCATTTTGAAACCATGGGCTATAGTCCAGCAGAATTTTGCAAAAAAGCCTCGCATTTCATATCTCGATATTTTTGTCAATAAAGGGTTCTCAGAGCTAAATTTTCAATGGTGTACTTAGTAGCAGACACTCTTTATTATCAGTATCTCAGAAATCGTAATTTTCTATTTAAGGAACAAAGTGCATTTTGAAACCATGGGCTATAGTCCAACAGAATTTTGCAAAAAAGCCTGGGATTTCATATCTCGATATTTTTGTCAATAAAAGGTTCTCAGGGCTACATTTTCAAATTTGTACTCAGTTACAGATACTCTTTATTATCAGCGCATCAGAAATCGTAATTTTCGATTTCAGGAAAAAAGTGCATTTTGAAACCATGGGCTATAGTCCACCAGAATTTTGCAAAAAAGCATCGCATTTCATATCTCGATATTTTTGTCAATAAAAGGTTCTCGGAGATACATTTTCAAATTTGTACTCAGTTACAGATACTCTTTATTATCAGCGCATCAAAAATCGTAATTTTCGATTTCAGGAAAAAAGTGCATTTTGAAACCATGGGCTATAGTCCACCAGAATTTTTGCAAAAAAGCCTCGCATTTCATATCTCGATATTTTTGTCAATAAAAGGTTCTCAGAGCTACATTTTCAAATTTGTACTCAGTTACAGATACTCTTTATTATCAGCGCATCAGAAATCGTAATTTTCGATTTCAGGAAAAAAGTGCATTTTGAAACCTTGGGCTATAGTCCAGCAGACATTTGCAAAAAAGCCTCGCATTTCATATCTCGATATTTTTGTCAATAAAAGCTTCTCAGAGCTAAATTTTCAATGGTGTACTTAGTAGCAGACACTTTTTATTATCAGTATCTCAGAAATCGTAATTTTCGATTTAAGGAAAAAAGTGCATTTTGAAACCATGGGCTATAGTCCAGCGGAATTTTGCAAAAAAGACTCGGATTTCATATCTCGATATTTTTGTCAATAAAAGGTTCTCTGAGCTAAATTTTCAATGGTGTACTTAGTAGCAGACACTCTTTATTACAAGTATCTCAGAAATCGTAATTTTTGATTTCAGGAAAAATGTGCATTTTGAAACCATGGGCTATAGTCCAGAAGAATTTTGCAAAAAAGCCTCGCATTTCATATCTCGATATTTTTGTCAATAAAAGGTTCTCAGAGCTACATTTTCAAATTTGTACTCAGTTACAGATACTCTTTATTATCAGCGCATCAGAAATCGTAATTTTCGATTTCAGGAAAAAAGTGCATTTTGAAACCATGGGCTATAGTCCAGCAGAATTTTGCAAAACAGCCTCGCATTTCATATCTCGATAATTTTGTCAATAAAAGGTTCTCAGAGCTAAATTTTCAAAGGTGTACTAAGTAGCAGATACTCTTTACTATCAGCGCATCAGAATTCGTAATTTTTGATTTCAGGAAAAAAGTGCATTTTGAAACCATGGGCTATAGTCCAGTGGAATTTTGCAAAAAAGCCTCGGATTTCATATCTCGATATTTTTGTCAATAAAAGGTTCTCAGAGCTACATTTACAAATTTGTACTCAGTTACAGATACTCTTTATTATCAGCGCATCAGAAATCGTAATTTTCGATTTCAGGAAAAAAGTGCATTTTGAAACCATGGGCTACAGTCCAGCAGAATTTTGCAAAAAAGCTTCGCATTTCATATCTCGATATTTTTGTCAATAAAAGGTTCTCAGAGCTACATTTTCGAATTTGTACTCAGTTACAGATACTCTTTATTATCAGCGCATCAGAAATCGTAATTTTCGATTTCAGGAAAAAGTGCATTTTGAAACCATGGGCTATAGTCCAGCAGAATTTTGCAAAACAGCCTCGCATTTCATATCTCGATATTTTTGTCAATAAAAGGTTCTCAGAGCTATATTTTCAAAGGTGTTCTGAGTAGCAGATACTCTTTACTATCAGCGCATCAGAATTCGTAATTTTTGATTTCAGGAAAAAAGTGCATTTTGAAACCATGGGCCATAGTCCAGTGGAATTTTGCAAAAAAGCCTCGGATTTCATATCTCGATATTTTTGTCAATAAAAGGTTCTCAGAGCTACATTTTCAAATTTGTACTCAGTTACAGATACTCTTTATTATCAGCGCATCAGAAATCGTAATTTTCGATTTCAGGAAAAAAGTACATTTTGAAACCATGGGCAGAATTTTGCAAAAAAGCCTCGCATTTCATATCTCGATATTTTTGTCAATTAAAGGTTCTCAGAGCTAAATTTTTAAATTTGTACTCAGTTACAGATACTCTTTATTATCAGTATCTCAGAAATCGTTATTTTGATTTCAGGAAAAAGTGCATTTTGAAACCATGGGCTATAGTCCAGCAGAATTTTGCAAAAAAGCCTCGCATTTCATATCTCGATATTTTTGTCAATAAAAGCTTCTCAGAGCTAAATTTTCAATGGTGTACTTAGTAGCAGACACTCTTTATTATCAGTATCTCAGAAATCGTAATTTTCTATTTAAGGAACAAAGTGCATTTTGAAACCATGGGCTATAGTCCAGCAGAATTTTGCAAAAAAGCCTCGGATTTCATATCTCGATATTTTTGTCAATAAAAGGTTCTCAGAGCTACATTTTCAAATCTGTACTCAGTTACAGATACTCTTTATTATCAGCGCATCAGAAATCGTAATTTTCGATTTCAGGAAAAAAGTGCATTTTGAAACCATGGGCTATAGTCCACCAGAATTTTGCAAAAAAGCCTCGCATTTCATATCTCGATATTTTTGTCAATAAAAGGTTCTCAGAGCTACATTTTCAAATTTGTACTCAGTTACAGATACTCTTTATTATCAGCGCATCAGAAATCGTAATTTTCGATTTCAGGAAAAAAGTGCATTTTGAAACCATGGGCAGAATTTTGCAAAAAAGCCTCGCATTTCATATCTCGATATTTTTGTCAATAAAAGGTTCTCAGAGCTAAATTTTCAAAGGTGAACTAATTAGCAGATACTCTTTACTATCAGCGCATCAGAATTCGTAATTTTTGATTTCAGGAAAAAAGTGCATTTTGAAACCATGGGCTATAGTCCAGCAGAATTTTGCAAAAAAGCCTCGCATTTCATATCTCGATATTTTTGTCAGTAAAAGGTTCTCAGAGCTAAATTTTCATATGTGTACTCAGTTACAGATACTCTTTATTATCAGCGCATCAGAAATCGTAATTTTCGATTTCAGGAAAAAAGTGCATTTTGAAACCATGGGCTATAGTCCAGCAGAATTTTGCAAAAAAGCTTCGCATTTCATATCTCGATATTTTTGTCAATAAAAGGTTCTCAGAGCTACATTTTCAAATTTGTACTCAGTTACAGATACTCTTTATTATCAGCGCATCAGAAATCGTAATTTTCGATTTCAGGAAAAAAGTGCATTTTGAAACCATGGGCTATAGTCCACCAGAATTTTGCAAAAAAGCCTCGCATTTCATATCTCGATATTTTTGTCAATAAAAGGTTCTCGGAGCTACATTTTCAAATTTGTACTCAGTTACAGATACTCTTTATTATCAGCGCATCAGAAATCGTAATTTTCGATTTCAGGAAAAAAGTGCATTTTGAAACCATGGGCTATAGTCCACCAGAATTTTGCAAAAAAGCCTCGCATTTCATATCTCGATATTTTTGTCAATAAAAGGTTTTCAGAGCCACATTTTCAAATTTGTACTCAGTTACAGATACTCTTTATTATCAGTATCTCAGAAATAGTTATTTTTGATTTCAGGAAAAAAGTGCATTTTGAAACCATGGGCTATAGTCCAGCAGAATTTTGCAAAAAATCCTCGCATTTCATATCTCGATATTTTTGTCAATAAAAGCTTCTCAGAGCTAAATTTTCAATGGTGTACTTAGTAGCAGATACTCTTTATTATCAGTATCTCAGAAATCGTAATTTTCGATTTAAGGAAAAAAGTGCATTTTGAAACCATGGGCTATAGTCCAGCAGAATTTTGCAAAAAAGCCTCGGATTTCATATCTCTATATTTTTGTCAATAAAAGCTTCTCAGAGCTAAATTTTCAATGGTGTACATAGTAGCAGACACTCTTTATTATCAGTATCTCAGAAATCGTAATTTTCGATTTCAGGAAAAAAGTGCATTTTGAAACCATGGGCTATAGTCCAGCAGAATTTTGCAAAAAAGCCTCGCATTTCATATCTCGATATTTTTGTCAATAAAAGGTTCTCTGAGCTAAATTTTCAATGGTGTACTTAGTAGCAGACACTCTTTATTACCAGTATCTCAGAAATCGTAATTTTTGATTTCAGGAAAAAAGTGCATTTTGAAACCATGGGCTATAGTCCAGCGGAATTTTGCAAAAAAGCCTCGGATTTCATATCTCGATATTTTTGTCAATAAAAGGTTCTCTGAGCTAAATTTTCAATGGTGTACTTAGTAGCAGACACTCTTTATTACCAGTATCTCAGAAATCGTAATCTTTGATTTCAGGAAAAAAGTGCATTTTGAAACCATGGGCTATAGTCCAGCAGAATTTTGCAAAAAAGCCTCGCATTTCGTATCTCGATACTTTTGTCAATAAAAGGTTCTCAGAGCTACATTTTCAAATTTGTACTCAGTTACAGATACTCTTTATTATCAGCGCATCAGAAATCGTAATTTTCGATTTCAGGAAAAAAGTGCATTTTGAAACCATGGGCTATAGTCCAGCAGAATTTTGCAAAACAGCCTCGCATTTCATATCTCGATATTTTTGTCAATAAAAGGTTCTCAGAGCTAAATTTTCAAAGGTGTACTAAGTAGCAGATACTCTTTACTATCAGCGCATCAGAATTCGTAATTTTTGATTTCAGGAAAAAAGTGCATTTTGAAACCACGCAACGGCGCAATTCTCTCTCGGGAGCGACTCTTACTCAACCGCAACAAACAGATTTATTCACCACGATCCCTGCTGCACTCTCACCGACCACACTTCAGCCAAGCTCTTCAACTCCAATAACACTGGAAATGGTCTACGCTGAAATTCTTTCGCTGAAAAGCATGCAGACTGAACAAATTGCGGCACTCCAAGCCAAAAACAACGAGTGCGAACAAAAGCTCAGTTTGCTGGAGCAAAGGGTCAACGACTTAGAACAGCAGTTGCTATCAAACAGCATCGAAATCTTCAACGTCCCCAACAACACAAATACTTCTAACGCTGATCACGCTGATCTCGCTCTCAAAGTCTTCTGCGATGGACTCAATGTAAGCGTTAAAAGAGAAGATATCGACTACTGCTACATGAAGAAAATCAATAGACCATCTCGTTCCGATGTCCATCAGTCAGACCAACACATACTTGCTAACCACACAAGAAATGTTTTGCATGTGAAATTTGTGTCTCGCAATGTAAAAGAAAAAGTAATGAGAGCGAAATATGAAAGAAAAGAAAAACTAAAAAC
This sequence comes from Orthonevra nobilis, assembly GCA_963555765.1. Classification (NCBI taxonomy): domain Eukaryota; kingdom Metazoa; phylum Arthropoda; class Insecta; order Diptera; family Syrphidae; genus Orthonevra; species Orthonevra nobilis. Next base: position 123,348,571 of record OY743224.1, on the reverse strand, counting down.
AAACATCATCAACACGCAAGCTGCGCCGGAAAACTTGTACATCAACGACAGTCTAACATTCAACTCTCGCCAATTACTTAAAGCTGCAAAATCATTAAAAATCTCCAAAAAGTACAAGTTCCTATGGATGAGAAATGCGATTGTTTACATGCGAAAAAAAGAGGGTGAAGATTCAGTCAAAATTTCCTGTTTTTCTGATTTGAATAAATTGAAATGACTTACAACAGCAAGCATGTAAACACTCCATCTCAACATAGTAGCTTTATTTATTGTTCTGAAGAATCCTTTTGTCTCCATCAAAATATTCGCAGCTTACGTAAGAACTTTGACAATCTATTAGCTCATATTGGATCCCTTCAAGAAATGCCTACTGTGATTATTGTGAGTGAAATTTGGATTTATGAAAACGAATTGGATTCCTATAATATTCCTGGCTATACCCTTTACGCTAATTGCAATGAATCATATGCTGCCGGAGGTGTTGCAGTTTTTATAAAATATAGTTTTGTGTGTGATTGCTCTATTATTGACAGTTCAAGTGCAGATATTATTCGATTAAACTTTTCATTAAATAATGATAATTATTCTATGCTGTGCATATATAGGTTGCAGTATTTTACAAAAAATTTATTTATCGATGAACTACAAAATATCCTAAGTGCTTTGAAATCTAAAAATCTAATCATTTTAGGGGATATTAATATTGACATTTTGAAGGATTGTGATAAGGTGACTGAAAGCTATTTACTTCTTATGGCTTCATATGGTCTGAAGAGTGTCATCAATGAACCCACCCGTGTAACAAACTCGACTGTTAGTTGCATTGACCACATTTTTTTGCGCACACACAAAAATAACAAGATAGTTTTCACTGGCGAGGTACACGATTATAGAATCACTGACCATCATATGTGTTCTTTAAAAATAGGTTTAAACTCTTCTCCAAATCATTCAAACATTAGTAGAAATAAAGTTCAGACTGATTATAATAAGCTATGCGAAAAGCTTAAGCACGAATATTGGGAACCAGTGTATTCTGAAAGTAATCCGTCGGTGGGTTACGACTTATTTATTTCAATTTTAAATAAACACATAAGCAGTTGCAATACTGTCTCTGTGGAGAATACATGCAGCAGGCATTTTTTAAAACCTTGGATGACACTTCGACTGTTTAACCAAATACAACTAAAAAATGCTATCTCAAAAAAGTGCAAAAAGTATCCGCAAAATATTAAACTTAGAAAGTACTATGTTAAGCTGTGTAAAAAAACGAAAGTATTTGTAACTGAAACTCGCGATTCATATTACATCAATCAACTAAATCGCTTAAGGGGGAATATTAAAGGGGAATGGAGAGTAGTTAATTCCATACTAGGAAAAGAAGCAAAAACTCATGAAATTAGCAGTATCGAAGTTGGCAACACTGTGGTTTCTGATCCGAACTTGATTGCAAGTAAGTTTAATGATTACTTCGTTAATATTTCAGAGACTTTAAAACCCTCCATCCCGCTGCATACGTATTGCAACTGCAGCATCTCATCAGATTTGTTCGAGGATAGTATGCAAGCAAATAGTTTTGGCTTTCAACCCATTACAGCTGGGGAGCTTTTAAAACTAGTATCGAGATTAAAGAATAAACATTCTTGCACGAGTGACGGCATCTCCAGCATACTCCTTAAAAAAATTGTCTGGTTTGTCGTTGATGTTCTATGTTATCTGTTTAACCTTAGTGTTGAAAAAGGAATATTCCCGCATTCCTTGAAGTGTGCAGAAGTAATTCCTATATTTAAAAAAGGAAATCGTACGCATATTAACAATTACAGACCGATTTCTCTGCTTCCGACATTTTCCAAACTCTTCGAGAAATTAATTAAATCTAGAATGCTTTCGTTCCTGGAGAAAAACAACTTTTTCTCAGCTTTTCAGTTTGGCTTTAGGTCATGTAGGTCCACAGAGGATGCTATCCTCAAGCTATGTTGTCAATTATATAAGGGCATAAATGATAGTCAATCCACCATGTCCCTCTTCATAGACATGACCAAAGCATTCGACATGGTTGATCACAGATTGCTTTTAAAAAAACTTTATAACGCCGGTTTTAGAGGCATAATATACGAATGGTTTGCGTCATATTTGCACGACAGAGAGCAAAAAGTTCTTATAAATGGAGTAACCAGCAGTTCACTTAAATTAAAAAATGGCGTCCCGCAGGGATCCGTGCTGGGCCCCATTCTATTCTTGATCTTCGTGGATTCTCTTTTTAAACAAAATTTCAATGGTAGCCCTATAGCGTTTGCAGATGATGTCGCATTCACCTACAGAGGCAGTTCATCTCTTGAGTGCATAAATCAAATTAACGAAGACCTACAAAAGTTGAGAATTTGGTTCGCATTTCACAAACTGATTATTAGCGAAAAAACTAAAATTATGTCTTTCAAGCTATCAGGAAATGTTTCAACGAACTTCAATGTTTTCTATCACTCACATGACTGTAGAAAGTTCTGTTTGCCAGTACATTCGTGCGGTCTGCACAATTTTATAAGAGACAATCATTGCTCTAATAGTTGCTTCGAAATAGAGTCAGTAAATTCTTTTAAGTATTTAGGGGTTTTCATTGACTGTAATTTGAACTGGAAGATTCATATTCAATCAGTACAGTCTTACATGATGATGCTAACCCGTAAAATGTATCTTCTAAGACCATATTGCTCGAGAAATGTTTTGAAAATGATTTACTATGGTCTTGCTAATTCCAAATTGCAATACGGCATTACGAGTTGGGGAGGTTCTTACATGAACAATTTTGGGATCCTTTTGAAGGCTCAGAAGCACTTGATTCGTATTGTGTGTGGAAAAAATCGGTATACGCATAGTTGGCCTCTCTTTTGTGAACTAGGTATTCTTCCTCTTAGACATCTTTATGTATTCAAAGTACTCAAGGAATTCTTCAAACAAAGTGGTAATACTGCAACTAGAAATTCTAGAATATACAACCTACGCGCTAATAATATGTCTCTTGTAGATGTTCCAATCGCACACAAGACACACTTTTTAAAATTTTACTTAACGGCTTCACCAATGGTTTTTAATAAACTTCCGATATCCATAAGAACCACGAGCAATTTTCACTCATTCTTAAGAAAAGTAAAAAATTGGCTTTTTACAATGGATTTAGAATGTATTGATCAGATTTTAAGAGCAGTAATATAATGATGTCTGGAAAAAGGATTCTTCAGAAACTTTTTAATAGTAGCTTTTTATTTCTTTTATTTCTTGTATTGTTTTTGATTTTTTTTTTCTTTATGAAATATGTTTTTTTAATTAAATTAAGAATTTGTTTTTTATTTTTAATATTTACATATTAATCAACTGATAGTACCCCATGTCAGTTCTATTAATCAGTTACTTGAATTAAAATGTCATTTAACACTAACTTAATTAGTTACCTAATGACTTCTATTTGTTCAACTCCACTTTTATAATATAAAGAAATTTTTGTTTGTTAATAAGTTTAAGTGCTGATGAATAAAATGTATGAAATGAATGAAAATGAACCATGGGCTATAGTCCAGTGGAATTTTGCAAAAAAGCCTCGGATTTCATATCTCGATATTTTTGTCAATAAAAGGTTCTCAGAGCTACATTTTCAAATTTGTACTCAGTTACAGATACTCTTTATTATCAGCGCATCAGAAATCGCAATTTTCGATTTCAGGAAAAAAGTGCATTTTGAAACCATGGGCTATAGTCCAGCAGAATTTTGCAAAAAAGCCTCGCATTTCATATCTCGATATTTTTGTCAATAAAAGGTTCTCAGAGCTACATTTTCAAATTTGTACTCAGTTACAGATACTCTTTATTATCAGCGCATCAGAAATCGTAATTTTCGATTTCAGGAAAAAAGTGCATTTTGAAACCATGGGCTATAGTCCAGCAGAATTTTGCAAAACAGCCTCGCATTTCATATCTCGATATTTTTGTCAATAAAAGGTTCTCAGAGCTAAATTTTCAAAGGTGTACTGAGTAGCAGATACTCTTTACTATCAGCGCATCAGAATTCGTAATTTTTGATTTCAGGAAAAAAGTGCATTTTGAAACCATGGGCCATAGTCCAGTGGAATTTTGCAAAAAAGCCTCGGATTTGTGCAGTGTTATCTCTTGACGCGCGCGCACGCGTAAGCACCCAGTCGCGTTTAATTGTATAAATGTTGTATCAGTGACTCTCCAAGATCCCCTGCCGCCCTCTTCTCGTTTTCGTTTTCGTCATATATGTTAATTGTGTTTTTTAAAAAAAAAAAAAAAGGAAGAATAAAAAAAAAAAAAATAAATAAAAAGCAATCATAATAATAATAATAGAAAATGAAAAGTGCAGTGCCAGTGCAGTGATCGTGAAGTGCCACAAAAACAAAAACAAATTCAATTATCATCACGCGAGCCTCCCTGATCCCGTTCGTTCCAGTTCCTCTTTTTTTACCCCTTCGCCTGCGTATGCTCTTGGTCGTTGCCGTTGCCGTATGTCAACATTCGGCTAGGCAACGACTGAGAATAGTAAACATCTCGCGCAAAGCGGTTTTGTAAGTAAACTCCAAGCCGGGTAACTGATACACTCCATCACATGGGCATAACACCTGTGGTGGATGTTTTGGAAACTCGGAATTGGATGTTTACGTTACAACTCTGCTTAGTGAGAATTGAGTTTTGAGCTGCTGATGGTTGCAATGTGTAGGAATTTTAGAGTCGACATTTGCAATATTCGCGGGCTCAAAAAGAATTTCTTTGCTGTGTACGCCCACATACATCAATTTAGACCAGCTGTTTTGGCACTTTGCGAAACACAGGTTTGTGAAAACTCTGGTTTTGACCTACCTGGATATAGCTTAGTGCCATTATTCTTCTCACATCGTGGTATCGCCGTATATATACGTAATGATATTGCTTATCAACTTCAACCACAATATCAATGTTCCAATCCGGAATTTAATTTCATGTGGTTCAAATTCTACGTCCATAAGCAAACAATTCATTACTGTTTCATTTATAGAAGTCCAAACCTGAACAGTTCATCTACTTTTAACGAGTTTGATGAGCTGTCCAACTCCATTTTAAGAATTGTATCCCTATATCCTCATACTGAAATTGTCGTTGCGGGCGATTTCAATATACACAATTCTAACTGGCTTCGACATTCTGGTCAGACAACACCCGAAGGAAGGTATGTTGAAATCTTCGCTGAGTTAAACAATTTAACCCAGCTAGTAAATGAGCAAACAAGAATCCCAGACATTGCATGTCACAAAGCCAACACTTTGGACTTGTTCCTCACCTCTCACCCTGACAAATACTCCATTGATGTATTGGCGCCCCTAGGTTCGTCAGACCATTGTGTCATATCAGCCAACTTCACTTCTTCAAACCACCCAGTTAAGGAAAAAACTCCTAAAAGACTTCTTTGGCAATATGAAAAAGCCGATTGGGGCGGCCTCAATAACTTTTTTAGGAGTTTTAACTGGTCACTATGTTTCCTCGATAGTGACGTGGACGCCGCCGCTGATATGGTCACAAATATTATTCTCCAAGGCATGAATGATTTCATCCCGAACAAGGTGAAGACAATTAAGCCAAAAGAGAATTCATGGTTCGACTTGAGCTGTAAAGAGGCTGTCAGGTTGAGAGAGCTGAGTTTTCGGTCTTATAAAGCCAACCCTACAGAGGAAAACCGGAAAAAGTTTCGACGAGTCCGAAATGACTGTAATGCTCTTCTACGACGTACGAAGTTCTCCCATGGACAAAAATTAAGGCAAAAAATACTGCGTTGTCCCAGTGGTAGTAAACAATTTTGGTCCTTCGTCAAAAATATTAAGAACTCTACTTCGTCATCGATTCCGACGCTCATTTCGAATGATACTCCTGTCGTAAATAATCTTGACAAAGCCAATCTGCTTGCTGCACAATTCGCGGCCAGTTCCACACTTCCAGATTGCACTTTACCACCACCTGTGCTCGAGAGCGTTGAACATTCTATGGGACAAATATACTTTCGCACTCGCACAGTCGTAAGAGTATTGAAAGATTTAGACATACACAAATCCGCTGGTCCAGATGGTATTTCCCCTATAGTTCTGAAGAGGTGTTCTTCCACGCTGGCAAAACCACTGCGTAAGCTTTTTCATCTTTCCTACTCTTCAGGTCTCTTTCCGAGCAGATGGAAAACTGCATTTGTCCAGCCTGTCCCTAAAAAAGGCGTTTCTTCTTCTCCCTCCAATTACAGACCCATAGCACTTACGTCCCTTCTTTCTAAGGTCATGGAAACGCTGATTAATCGTCAGCTTATGAAATATCTTGAATCACAAAAACTTCTTAATGACCGGCAGTACGGTTTTCGTAGCAACAGGTCCACTGGTGATTTGATGACTTGTCTCACTGAAAAGTGGAACCAATCTATACATAACTTCGGTGAAACAAAGATAGTTGCACTCGATATTTCAAAGGCATTTGACAGAGTCTGGCATCCGGCTCTTTTGTCGAAAATGCGTGCATATGGGATCGGTGAGTCTCTTCTTCGATGGATTAGAAACTACCTTTCGAATCGTACAATACAAGTTGTATTGGACGGTTTCAAGTCTGAAATTCGCCATATAAATGCTGGTGTTCCCCAAGGCTCAGTTTTGTCTCCGACTCTCTTTTTAATTTTCATTAACGATCTCTTGTCTATAACATCTAATCCAATATATTCCTTCGCAGATGACAGTACCCTCAGTTTCTCATATGCGTTTAATGATTCACGCCCCTGCTCTTCGGACGTGGACATCGAACGACAACGTATGCTTAACTCATTAAATTCTGATATTGACAGCATAACCAAATGGGGACAAGCCAATAGAGTAGAATTTAATGCTTCCAAAACCCAATGCTGTCTTATGTCATTAAAGCGAAACCCTAACACCCAGCCATTGTCCATGAATGGCATTTGCGTCGAAGAAACCGAAAAGCTTTCAATGCTCGGTATGTGCGTCAATTCTAGCCTACGTTGGAATGACCACATATTCGATATAGCCAAGAATGCAGCGAAATGCTTAGGTTTTCTAAACCGATGCAAGAAGTTTTTTACCCCTTCTGATTTAGCCATAATTTATAAGGCTTTTATTCGGCCTAAAATGGAGTACAACGCTCACATCTGGGCAGGTGCACCCAAGACCACCTTGCAACTCCTAGATAGAATTCAAAAGCGAGCGATAAAACTCATAGACGATGACAACATATCGAAAGCCATTCACTCGTTGGAACACCGTCGAAATGTGTCTTGCTTGAGTTTGTTTTATCGCTATTTCTACCACCAATGCTCCGTCGAAATAGCTAATTGCATTCCGCCACTCCAGAAATTCACTCGCAACACCCGTACATCATCGAATGCTCATCAGTTTACCCTAAAGCCTACTTTCGGGCGTACTGTGAAATATAGAAATTCTTTTATAGGCCGCACAATGCGCATGTGGAATGCGTTACCTCGCTCTATTTTTCCTTTGCACTGCAACCTACAACAATTTAAAACCAATGTGCACTCGTACCTCCTTTCTCTCCCTTCCACTTCTGCTCGTGCTGTGTAAAAAAACACTTTAAGGGTACTTCAAATCCCTTGAGCATCTGAGCACTATTTAAAAAAAAAAAAAAAAATTTCATATCTCGATATTTTTGTCAATAAAAGGTTCTCAGAGCTACATTTTCAAATTTGTACTCAGTTACAGATACTCTTTATTATCAGCGCATCAGAAATCGTAATTTTCGATTTCAGGAAAAAAGTGCATTTTGAAACCATGGGCTATAGTCCAGCAGAATTTTGCAAAAAAGCCTCGCATTTCATATCTCGATATTTTTGTCAATAAAAGGTTCTCAGAGCTAAATTTTCAAATTTGTACTCAGTTACAGATACTCTTTATTATCAGCGCATCAGAAATCGTTATTTTTGATTTCAGGAAAAAAGTGCATTTTGAAACCATGGGCCATAGTCCAGTGGAATTTTGCAAAAAGCCTCGGATTTCATATCTCGATATTTTTGTCAATAAAAGGTTCTCAAAGCTACATTTTCAAATTTATACTTAGTTACAGATACTCTTTATTATCAGCGCATCAGAAATCGTAATTTTCGACTTCAGGAAAAAAGTGCATTTTGAAACCATGGGCCATAGTCCAGTGGAATTTTGCAAAAAAGCCTCGGATTTCATATCTCGATATTTTTGTCAATAAAAGGTTCTCAGAGCTACATTTTCAAATTTATACTTAGTTACAGATACTCTTTATTATCAGCGCATCAGAAATCGTAATTTTCGATTTCAGGAAAAAAGTGCATTTTGAAACCATGGGCTATAGTCCAGCAGAATTTTGCAAAAAAGCCTCGGATTTCATATCTCGATATTTTTGTCAATAAAAGGTTCTCAGAGCTACATTTTCAAATTTATACTCAGTATATTTTTGTCAATAAAAGGTTCTCAGAGCTAAATTTTCAAAGGTGTACTAAGTAGCAGATACTCTTTACTATCAGCGCATCAGAATTCGTAATTTTTGATTTCAGGAAAGAAGTGCATTTTGAAACCATGGGCTATAGTCCAGCAGAATTTTGCAAAAAAGCCTCGGATTTCATATCTCGATATTTTTGTCAATAAAAGGTTCTCAGAGCTACATTTTCAAATTTGTACTCAGTTACAGATACTCTTTATTATCAGCGCATCAGAAATCGTAATTTTCGATTTCAGGAAAAAAGTGCATTTTGAAACCATTGGCTATAGTCCAGCAGAATTTTGCAAAAAAGCCTCGCATTTCATATCTCGATATTTTTGTCAATAAAAGGTTCTCAGAGCTAAATTTTCAAATTTGTACTCAGTTACAGATACTCTTTATTATCAGTATCTCAGAAATCGTTATTTTTGATTTCAGGAAAAAAGTGCATTTTGAAACCATGGGCTATAGTCCAGCAGAATTTTGCAAAAAAGCCTCGCATTTCATATCTCGATATTTTTGTCAATAAAAGGTTCTCAGAGCTAAATTTTCAAATTTGTACTCAGTTACAGATACTATTTATTATCAGTATCTCAGAAATCGTTATTTTTGATTTCAGGAAAAAAGTGCATTTTGAAACCATGGGCTATAGTCCAGCAGAATTTTGCAAAAAAGCCTCGCATTTCATATCTCGATATTTTTGTCAATAAAAGGTTCTCTGAGCTAAATTTTCAATGGTGTACTTAGCAGCAGACACACTTTATTATCAGTATCTCAGAAATCGTAATTTTTGATTTCAGGAAAAAAGTGCATTTTGAAACCATGGGCTATAGTCCAGCAGAATTTTGCAAAAAAGCCTCGCATTTCATATCTCGATATTTTTATCAATAAAAGGTTCTCAGAGCTAAATTTTCAAAGGTGTTCTAAGTAGCAGATACTCTTTACTATCAGCGCATCAGAATTCGTAATTTTTGATTTCAGGAAAAAAGTGCATTTTGAAACCATGGGCTATAGTCCAGCAGAATTTTGCAAAAAAGCCTCGGATTTCATATCTCGATATTTTTGTCAATAAAAGGTTCTCAGAGCTACATTTTCAAATTTGCACTCAGTTACAGATACTCTTTATTATCAGCGCATCAGAAATCGTAATTTTCGATTTCAGGAAAAAAGTGCATTTTGAAACCATGGGTATAGTCCAGCAGAATTTTGCAAAAAAGCCTCGCATTTCATATCTCGATATTTTTGTCAATAAAAGGTTCTCAGAGCTAAATTTTCAAATTTGTACTTAGTTACAGATACTCTTTATTATCAGCGCATCAGAAATCGTAATTTTCGATTTCAGGAAAAAAGTGCATTTTGAAACCATGGGCTATAGTCCAGCAGAATTTTGCAAAAAAGCCTCGCATTTCATATTTCGATATTTTTGTCAATAAAAGGTTCTCAGAGCTAAATTTTCAAATTTGTACTCAGTTACAGATACTCTTTATTATCAGTATCTCAGAAATCGTAATTTTTGATTTCAGGAAAAAAGTGCATTTTGAAACCATGGGCTATAGTCCAGCAGAATTTTGCAAAAAAGCCTCGCATTTCATATCTCGATATATTTGTCAATAAAAGGTTCTCTGAGCTAAATTTTCAATGGTGTACTTAGTAGCAGACACTCTTTATTATCAGTATCTCAGAAATCGTAATTTTTGATTTCAGGAAAAAAGTACATTTTGAAACCATGGGCTATAGTCCAGCAGAATTTTGCAAAAAAGCCCCGCATTTCATATCTCGATATTTTTGTCAATAAAAGGTTCTCAGAGCTAAATTTTCAAATTTTTACTCAGTTACAGACACTCTTTATTATCAGTATCTCAGAAATCGTTATTTTTGATTTCAGGAAAAAAGTGCATTTTGAAACCATGGGCCATAGTCCAGTGGAATTTTGCAAAAAAGCCTCGGATTTCATATCTCGATATTTTTGTCAATAAAAGGTTCTCAGAGCTACATTTTCAAATTTATACTTAGTTACAGATACTCTTTATTATCAGCGCATCAGAAATCGTAATTTTCGATTTCAGGAAAAAAGTGCATTTTGAAACCATGGGCTATAGTCCAGCAGAATTTTGCAAAAAAGCCTCGCATTTCATATCTCGATATTTTTGTCAATAAAAGGTTCTCAGAGCTAAATTTTCAAATTTGAACTCAGTTACAGATACTCTTTATTATCAGTATCTCAGAAATCGTTATTTTTGATTTCAGGAAAAAAGTGCATTTTGAAACCATGGGCTATATTCCAGCAGAATTTTGGAAAAAAGCCTCGCATTTCATATCTCGATATTTTTGTCAATAAAAGGTTCTCTGAGCTAAATTTTCAATGGTGTACTTAGCAGCAGACACTCTTTATTATCAGTATCTCAGAAATCGTAATTTTTGATTTCAGGAAAAAACTCAGTTACAGATACTCTTTATTATCAGTATCTCAGAAATCGTTATTTTTGAATTCAGGAAAAAAATGCATTTTGAAACCATGGGCTATAGTCCAGCAGAATTTTGCAAAAAAGCCTCGCATTTCATATCTCGATATTTTTGTCAATAAAAGGTTCTCAGAGCTAAATTTTCAAATTTGTACTCAGTTACAGATACTCTTTATTATCAGCGCATCAGAAATCGTAATTTTCGATTTCAGGAAAAAAGTGCATTTTGAAACCATAGGCTATTGTCCAGCAGAATTTTGCAAAAAAGCCTCGCATTTCATATCTCGATATTTTTGTCAATAAAAGGTTCTCAGAGCTAAATTTTCAAAGGTGTTCTAAGTAGCAGATACTCTTTACTATCAGCGCATCAGAATTCGTAATTTTTGATTTCAGGAAAAAAGTGCATTTTGAAACCATGGGCTATAGTCCATCAGAATTTTGCAAAAAGCCTCGGATTTCATATCTCGATATTTTTGTCAATAAAAGGTTCTCAGAGCTACATTTTCAAATTTGCACTCAGTTACAGATACTCTTTATTATCAGCGCATCAGAAATCGTAATTTTCGATTTCAGGAAAAAAGTGCATTTTGAAACCATGGGCTATAGTCCAGCAGAATTTTGCAAAAAAGCCTCGCATTTCATATCTCGATATTTTTGTCAATAAAAGGTTCTCAGAACTAAATTTTCAAATTTGTACTCAGTTACAGATACTCTTTATTATCAGTATCTCAGAAATCGTTATTTTTGATTTCAGGAAACAAGTGCATTTTGAAACCATGGGCTATAGTCCAGCAGAATTTTGCAAAAAAGCCTCGCATTTCATATCTCGATATTTTTGTCAATAAAAGGTTCTCTGAGCTAAATTTTTAATGGTGTACTTAGTAGCAGACACACTTTATTATCAGTATCTCAGAAATCGTTATTTTTGATTTCAGGAAAAAAGTGCATTTTGAAACCATGGGCTATAGTCCAGCAGAAATTTTCAAAAAAGCCTCGCATTTCATATCTCGATATTTTTGTCAATAAAAGGTTCTCAGAGCTAAATTTTCAAATTTGTACTCAGTTACAGATACTCTTTATTATCAGTACCTCAGAAATCGTTATTTTTGATTTCAGGAAAAAAGTGCATTTTGAAACCATATAGTCCAGCAGAATTTTGCAAAAAAGCCTCGCATTTCATATCTCGATATTTTTGTCAATAAAAGGTTCTCAGAGCTAAATTTTCACATTTGTACTCAGTTACAGATACTCTTTATTATCAGTATCTCAGAAATCATTATTTTTGATTTCAGGAAAAAAGTGCATTTTGAAACCATGGGCTATAGTCCAGCAGAATTTTGCAAAAAACCTCGCATTTCATATCTCGATATTTTTGTCTATAAAAGGTTCTCAGAGCTAAATTTTCAAATTTGTACTCAGTTACAGATACTCTTTATTATCAGTATCTCAGAAATCGTTATTTTTGATTTCAGGAAAAAAGTGCATTTTGAAACCATATAGTCCAGCAGAATTTTGCAAAAAAGCCTCGCATTTCATATCTCGATATTTTTGTCAATAAAAGGTTCTCAGAGCTAAATTATCAAATTTGTACTCAGTTACAGATACTCTTTATTATCAGTATCTCAGAAATCGTTATTTTTGATTTCAGGAAAAAAGTGCGTTTTGAAACCATGGGCTATAGTCCAGCAGAATTTTGCAAAAAAGCCTCGCATTTCATATTTCGATATTTTTGTCAATAAAAGGTTCTCAGAGCTAAATTTTCACATTTGTACTCAGTTACAGATACTCTTTATTATCAGCGCATCAGAAATCGTAATTTTCGATTTCAGGAAAAAAGTGCATTTTGAAACCATGGGCTATAGTCCAGCAGAATTTTGCAGAAAAGCCTCGCATTTCATATTTCGATATTTTTGTCAATAAAAGGTTCTCAGAGCTAAATTTTCACATTTGTACTCAGTTACAGATACTCTTTATTATCAGTATCTCAGAAATCGTTATTTTTGATTTCAGGAAAAAAGTGCATTTTGAAACCATGGGCTATAGTCCAGCAGAATTTTGCAAAAAAGCCTCGCATTTCATATTTCGATATTTTTGTCAATAAAAGGTTCTCAGAGCTAAATTTTCACATTTGTACTCAGTTACAGATACTCTTTATTATCAGTATCTCAGAAATCGTTATTTTTGATTTCAGGAAAAAAGTGCATTTTGAAACCATGGGCTATAGTCCAGCAGAATATTGCAAAAAAGCCTCGCATTTCATATCTCTATATTTTTGTCAATAAAAGGTTCTCAGAGCTAAATTATCAAATTTGTACTCAGTTACAGATACTCTTTATTATCAGTATCTCAGAAATCGTTATTTTTGATTTCAGGAAAAAAGTGCATTTTGAAACCATGGGCTATAGTCCAGCAGAATTTTGCAAAAAAGCCTCGCATTTCATATTTCGATATTTTTGTCAATAAAAGGTTCTCAGAGCTAAATTTTCACATTTGTACTCAGTTACAGATACTCTATATTATCAGCGCATCAGAAATCGTAATTTTCGATTTCAGGAAAAAAGTGCATTTTGAAACCATGGGCTATAGTCCAGCAGAATTTTGCAAAAAAGCCTCGCATTTCATATTTCGATATTTTTGTCAATAAAAGGTTCTCAGAGCTAAATTTTCACATTTGTACTCAGTTACAGATACTCTTTATTATCAGTATCTCAGAAATCGTTATTTTTGATTTCAGGAAAAAAGTGCATTTTGAAACCATGGGCTATAGTCCAGCAGAATTTTGCAAAAAAGCCTCGCATTTCATATCTCGATATTTTTGTCAATAAAAGGTTCTCAGAGCTAAATTTTCAAATTTGCGCTAAGATAGAGATGCTCTTTGTTATCAGCGCATCAGAAATCGTAATTTTTGATTTCAGAAAAAAATGCATTTTGAAATTATGGGCTATAGTCCAGTAGAATTTTGCAAAAAAGTATCGGATTTCATATCTCGATATTTTTGTTAATAAATGGTTCTCAGAGCTAAATTTTCAAATTTGTACTCGGTTATAGATACTCTTTATTATCAGTATCTCAGAAATCGTTATTTTTGATCAGACTTCTAAGATGACCAGACCAACCAGACCAGATTACAATTTGTTTTTTTTGCTTTATATCAACCAGGGCTTCTGACTGTCTAGGGTTCGATACATGCATTTAAAAACCAACAAGTAGTTAATTAATTTTTTTTTAATAATGAAATTACAATTTTGTTAATTAATTTATTAGCAAGGATTCTTATATATCGCTGCTTTTCCTTACGATCCACATAATTACGAATGGCGATTAATGTGACTGCTGCATAGCACACCCAAATTGCTCAAAGCTCTGCCGGAAACATAGTTTCTATCGGAAAGAAATGGATTAACTTGACCCTAATTTATGCAGGATGGTGTTGGGATCACTGCATCGAAGACTAGGAACTGTAATTAAACCTCGAGGCAACCCTACTTAATATTGAATCTAATTATTTTATTGCTTAAGCTACAAATTTATGATTGTATCCATACTTTTGTGAGGTCGAGTTTGCGTTGTTTTCTTTTGGTAAAAAAAATTAAATAAGTTCTTCTCGCAAGTTTTTGCGAGTTTTGCTTGTATTATGCAGAGATTAATTGTATATCATTAAAGAAATAAGTCCTGCATTATTACTGATATTTGGAGTTGACCTACGAACAAGAAGCCCGAGATCGAAAAAAAAAATACAGCAGGCGGAGAAGCTTCATTTTAGTACAACACCCAACGACGCCATTTCAGTCCGAAAAATTCTTGGCCCAATTCATCCTTAATTTTTTTTTTCTGAAAAATACATCCGAGACAAAAACAACCAATACCGATAAAATGGTTACTTATATTTCAATATAATCAAATGAGAAAAGAAATTAACATAAAACATTGTTTTGGAAAACAGAAAAAAGAAGTTTAACACAATAAATTCGGCAATTCTTGAGTAATTTTACTTTGCCGATGCAAATCTGCACGAAACATCATTCCAGTTGATAATGTCGAAGATCTTTTCAACATAAGTCGGCCTAACGTTCTTATATTGCAAATAGTAGGCATGCTCCCAGACATCGATTCCAAGCAACGGAACAAGTCCTAGAATGAGAAAAACCCTTTTAGCAAATCCGCACGCTATATGAGAAACAAAGAGCATACCAGTGCTAGCTTCAAGTGGATCTTGGTTCGGTAAAGCCGCCAATTGCAATTGGCCGGTTTTCTTATTGTAGCCCAACCATCCCCATCCGGATCCTTGAATTGCCACCGTTATGGTTGACATTTCCTTCTTAAATTTCTCGAAGCTACCAAACTGTTTGGTAATGGCTGTATTCAAATCGTTCGATGGTTTAGTGCAATCTGGTGTAAGGTTCTGCCAGAAAATCGAATGGTTAATATGACCACCGCCATTGAAGCGCAAGGCACCACCCAAACTGATGATTTTCGTAACATCCTTCTTGGATGTTGCTTCTTTCAATTGTTCTTCGGCCGCATTCAAGTTAGTCACATACGTTTGGTGATGCTTCGTATGGTGGATCTACAAAAATGTTCGCTAAACATTATCCTGTCCAGTTGTTGCCTTCAATAACAACTTACTTCCATGATTTCCTTGCAAATAACAGGCTCGAGAGCTCCATATTCGAACGGCAGCTCAGGCAGAGTATGCTTGGCCCTTACAGCTGACCTGGTAATATTTCAATAAAACATGCATTATTTGATTTATTTAACAAAGGAAATCGATTTCTTGGCAGCGAACCCAATTTTATGTAATCACATTGGACAGGACAAGTTCAAGGTACGTTATAAAGAAAATCACATACCTGGCTGCATTCGATGCATTGCGTGCCAAGGCGAACATGATCTCTGATGAGCGAAAGATGATTCAAAATTGATTATATTGAATTATCAAAATTCAAAAAGCTTAATTACCTTCGATTATATAGAAAGCAAAACTGCTGCAAGTTCGACCGGCTGAGGGACAATTGAAATTAATGATATTATCTACTGTCAAAGTATGCTATGGAACAAGGAGCTATAAAAGTGATGCCAAACTAAGAGAATGGAAGTCCGACGGTGATGGACGCATACAGAACAAATGGAATAAATTTGTAAAACAATTTTGATTTTAAACTTGAATAATAATTACAATTTAAATATTGTTGGATGGTGGTACCTGTGGTTCTATGATCCTGATGTCTTCATTAGGGTGGCTAGTTAGTCCAGTAAGCCATTCGAAGATCCACCGAGTGATCCCTACGCTTGAGCTGCATATGAATTTTCGGGCGTTGATGTTTGTCCAGAGTTCGGATTTTCCTTTCAAATATTTCAGATTTCTCCATTGTTGATGGCGGCATGATAGCTTTAATATAACAACTGAAGCGGTCTTCAATTAAAATGAATATGTTTGGCGGAAGGAAAAACAATTTAATGCTTGACTCAAGTACGGGAAGGTACAGTGCATGCCCACCATGGACGGCACTATCAAAACGGTATTCATATGCTTCAGGACACTAACGCCGGCAACCAAACGAAGATGCCAATTTGCAACACCTTTCCGCAACATCAATAATCCTCCCGGTCAATATGCACCACAAAATAGTTCCTAAAGCCAGTTATAATTTACGGTTGCCCAGTGTGGTTCACTGCATCACCAACGACCATGAAGGCAATTGGACTCATGGAAAGGAAGAAATTTGGTCTTGTACGGGACTTTGGTGATGACCAGACACGCTGAAATACTTCAGCAACACGAAGCAGTATGAAGATGCATATCTAACGCCGTCGGATAGCATTCCGAGAGGATAGTCGACAAACTAAATGACTATCCAAATCGATAGATGAAAAACATGAGGTAGCCCAAAGCTACCTCAGTCCACTAATTTTCAGTGACCAAAGATTCGAGGGCTCCATTAAATGCTTCCAGGCATCGTTCTATGGAAGAGCAGACAGCAGAGGTTTAGATCCTAGTATTTGTGATTAAATCTCAATATTTTTGCAAGGAGTCAAGAAATTTATATCTTGTCAGAAAATTTTATGAAAATGGCAAAGTTTTAGCCGCGGGCTATAGAACCGGCACTTAGGCTCTTTGAAATTGTGATGGTCGACGAATGAAGTCGGCGCAGCTATCAAAAAGCCGGAGAACAACCAACCGAACTGTTCAGACACATTGACGTCTGAACTTTTTCTGGTAAGGATCATGCACCAATTCGTCTGCCAAGTTTGGGAGGATGATAGCATTTCCGACGAAATAGGATATCAGCTTAATATACCCCGATCAATTATTTGCAACAACTACCGAAGCATCGCCCTATTCAATGTCGCCTACAAGATCATATCCAGCATGCTACGTGAACGTCTTAAGTATTTTTATGCACAAAAATCGGAGAATACTAGTGCAGCTTCCAGACCGGTTAATAAACGCAAAACAAATTTTCGAAATCCTGGAAAAGACCAACGAATTTCAAGTCGATGCCCACTATCTATAAGGCCGCATATGAGAGTATTAATTGCTCCGGGTTGTGGCGTACAACTCGAACGCTCGAAAATACATGCTGCACTCTTGCGAGATCACTTTCCAATCGATAATTCGGGGTTTCATGACCCTGGCTACGAAAGAAGTATCTGGGTCTCACTGCTGCTGTTGTTGGGAACGCGAATTAAGTTAAAATAAAAAAAAACGCTTAGCTTCGTATTCCATATTAAAAACTGAATGCTACAATGTAGATGTAGCTATTTACGTCATCGTGTAAGTATTCTGCTTTACTCAAACGCAGAATTTTATTATATATAAATTAATCAAAATTTATCTTTTATTTGAAATCATTTCAAATCGGAGCAAAAGGAAATGTACAATCCAAGAAATCGTGAGAAGACGCTTAAAAAGGTAACATAAGTCTAAATCTACCGGATAGTGGAAAACTTCTGGAACTCGACTGTATTGAATTTCCCAAATGACTCCAATGGGTAGTCTTTACCTTCCACAGGCGAATGAATTCGTATCTGACGCATGTGTGTATCCCTTCCATTCTGATGATTCGATATTACAGCAATTTGTATCATAAAGGTTCGAATAGCCTTGCCCTGGCCATCCTTAATGGGAACAACCACCCAACCTTTCAAAAACAAACAAATCAATATATTATTGAAGAATGATGCAAACATTACCAGTTGGTTCGGATAGCTCAACAATTTCCAACTCTTGCAAATCGTTGAAATGTGTCCCGGAACGAATTGATATCCTGCTTGGTGTATAGCTCTCATCTAGCTTGTAATCTGTGTAAATGTAGATTTGGCTAATGCTGGTTTTCCTTTGAAATTGTATATTCACTAGATGTGGAAGTTGTCCATCCGATTGCCAGTAAGTGTCCATAATATTGTCACGCAGCCGTTCGACGCCAAATCCTTGTGGATTCCACATTAAAAAAATGTTTATTAAAAAAACAAACAGGAAAACGTTGCAATGTTATACCAGGTTTACAGGACGACAGGCTCCAGACTGCTTGTGAACCAACTTCACGTACGGAGCCCAAGCGTTCTTCGTTGAGTGGATCTTCATCTCCGCCAGTTTTTCCAACCATTTTATATAAATTTCCCAACAATAAATAACATTTTCCGATTTGAATACAATATTCTTATCTCCTTAGCCCAGGTTTCACAGACACTCCTGTCACTTTTGACAGTCGGCTAAGGACCGTTCGTTTCAAATTTTTTAAAGCTACGCTGGGTGCATTCAACAGGATTATAATTGGCCCTACGTCCTAAGTATTTGGAATGAGCAAACACAAAAACGCCACGAGAAAATCGTACTGAGAGCACAGCTCATCGAACAGCGATGGGGGGAATTTTTTCCATAAGCAAGGAAATCTGTCAAACACAATTGTTTTTGCTGGTGGTTTTAGTCGCAACATATGCGTTCCAGATTTCCATTAAGTTAAGGACTAAATTGTCAATATGACAATCCGGTCTTCAGAAACATTTTGATTTTGATTCAAAAGAGAAGATAACCAGAGTAAGCTTCTTTCAAATATTTGCTCCAATTTATAAGAACTAACGGATGATTGCTTTCTATTTGAAGTTTTGGACGTTATTTCTGTGCAGAATCACAATAGGACATTAAAAATATATCGCGAACTTGTGCAAAGATTGCTGTCTTTGCATGATTTTTTTTTTTGAAGAGTAATAGGAAAAAGCTGCATTCATAATAACACCGCCGAAAACAGCCTTAGGCTGATAGATTTTGCTGCAGCATAAAATCTCTGTCATTGGAGCTATCGGTGCTGTCACTGGAAATTTTACGTTTTTCTTGGTTTTCTGTCATTCTACCTAGAGACGATATGCGAGTACGCTCGGCTTTGTTTTTGTTCGCAGCGTTGCAATAATAAACGGAATCAGGAATGCGTTTTTGTAGATCTAGTTTGTATTCATCGTTGGACTACATAAAAGATCTTCTTGATAGATTAATACGAATGCAAAATTATGTGATTATATGTTTGAAAGTGGGATTACCTGTGCAAGACGACGTGTTTTTCTGATTTTTTAGTTGTACTTAAATGAATTTCTTTTACGTCGATATCAGCAATGTATTATGAAAGAGATTTGTATGCGGAAGCATATTTCCAATCAGAGTCGTAATTGAAGGAGTTACATATGAATTTTTTTTTCAGCAAAATTGGAACTTTGTATTTTGATCGTTTTGACAATTTTTGGCAGTAACCAGTAAGTACCCACCCAAGTAGTTGTAATTGGTCAGTTCTGATGTACTGAAAGTGCTGCTTTTGCATGATGGTCGACGACACACTGTTTTGTCCTTAGTTCCTTTACGTTGAACACAAGAATGTTCTATATTACAACCTCTGGCGCATGCTCGCCGGCCCAATGTGGTTAGGAAAACACAGAATTTCACAAAATTCTCTTCGGTTAAATATTCGGTTAAATATTCTATTCATAATCCCTTAAGTGCGATTTATTTAAAAAAAAAAAATCATACTTTCGCTCAAGTATCTGGTTCTTTTTAAGAAAATGTTAAAAAGATCAATTGCATAACTTGATGTATTACATAATGAACATTAATCAATTAAGTATTGATTGATGCGAATCGTTGAAAATATTGAAATAAATCCACTTAGAAAATATAAGTTAAAATAATGTTAACATCATCATAGTCCGACCACATTCGATTGAAATTAAAACACCCGATCTTTTGATACCCTTTTCAAACCGCTCAAGCAATGCAGAATTCAGGAATATATTAATGTAGACGGATAAAATAAAAAAATATGCATTTTGATTAAAAAAAGAATTCTCTAAATAACTATAAAATTTAATAAACAAAAACCATGTTAAAAATAGTAAATATTTGAAAAAAAATTGCGTTGCATAAAAATTTTACGTTAATCTCGTTGTAAGAGGCGCATTGTAAGAAAATGTTCGCATTTTGGGAACCGCATTGGTACGAACATGCGTTATAGAAATCCCCGGTGTAGGACGATGTATCTCCTCCAACGCGGAATTTCTTGAAAACCAAATTGCCGCGTTGTTGGAGGGTTACCCGTACTCAACCTGCGTTAGTGCATTATTCAGGCCTATGCTGATATTTCTGACAAATTTATGAATTTACGGCTCCTCTGTTTCCTCTTAAAAAATAGTCCAATAAAAATTGATTATCTGACTTTTTTCACGAAGATATATTTTTTAATTCCATTAAATACAGAAATCTGTTAGCATCATATTCACATCCCTCAACAGGATTCTAAGAATTGGATTTAGCTATATAACGCAAAACAACCGTAAATTTCTTTGCGAAAAAAACGAAATTTAACTTTTGCGAGTAAAGTATCTCAGGAAAATCCCGGGATAAAGGTCATAAGGATATGACATCATTTATTTCGACGAAAACATATTCACACCTCATATACAAGACCAAGGGAATGGGTTGATGGCAGCAGCAGTGGATTGAAGGCGCCAATTTCATAAGGCAGAGGCTGATATACGGCTGCGTGGAAAACGCCTTACAAGGAACAAATTTTGAATAACTTTAAAAAACCTTCAATTCAATGGCTGTCGGAACTTGAACTGTATGAACAAATAAAGCGATATAAAGAAGGCAAAGCACATGATTAAAATATTTACGGCATGGGACAAGTTAGAGTGGTATACTACCACCCTATCATCCGGACCACAATCCGATTGAAAATATTTGGGCAACTGTCAAGGCAAGAGTGGGAAAACGAAACACAACATTCAAATTATCTGATGTTAAAAAACTTCTAGCAGAAGAATTTTCAAAAATATCACTTGAAGATTGGCGAAAAGTTTTTGCAAATAGTTATAAGGACGGAAGAAGAATACTTCTCTCATGAGTGGGACGCCATTTCGAATTTACTTATCATAAATCCAGGTGATGAGTCTTTAACTAAAAAAAAAACAACTTAAATTTAGTGCGAAAACTTTGACCGCATGTAGGTGGTAATAAGCCTCAAATTACTAAACCATAAAAACCATGATACAAACAAAATCACGTCCTGGGTCACAGGCAGTGACACATTTTTGACCATATTGCATTTTTTTTTATTTAAGAAGTAAATGTCTTTTAAAATTTGTAATGAACCATTTTCATTCTCTTGAATGCTCTCTGCGTAAATATTCGTTTGCCAAGTGATTTGGTTCGAGTTATACACCAGATTAAATGATGTTTCTGAAATCTTTTCAATGGTTTGCCAATATTAAAAACGGCAAACATAGGACTCAAGGTGAATGAAGCTTAACGAACCATGTACATGGAGAACACTCAACAGCAATATATCGTTTGAAGTACTCAAGGATTCTAAGTAACGACAATCGCTGTCTGTCTGGGTAATAACGACAATTGCGTAACAAATTGGAGGCATGTGGATCGAGCCAGTTAGAAAGACTAGTTGTTTGGACATTTATTTCTCAATTTTTCCATCATTAAATTTGAAGTTGTTGCCGTGGGCAGATCGAGATATGATAATCGCACCCAACAACAGAATACATTATAAACCAGAAAAACTAAAGAACTTTTTTGCGGCTGCTGTTTCTTCTTTTATTCAAAAATAATATCACACAGTTTTTGTATACGTTACGTATACGTTGCTTCTTAAAATACAATACTAATTTAATATCAAGTGGATACATAAAGCTTAGCAATGAAAAAAAAAACGAAAACAAACAAAAATATCACTCTCCATATGATGAATAAAAAGTGTTTGATTCCAGCAAATTAGGGCAGAGATTTAATAAAGAATTGGGACTTGGACGTAACTGAAAATAAAATAAAAATCATTGAATACTTTAATTGCAATTCTTCCGCGGTCACATGAGTATAATATTCAGAGAGATGCATTTAAACTAATCCTTCTTTGAAACGTTTAACTATGCACACACTATACCCGCGTCTTGAGACTAATCAAAGTTTGCAACAAATTGTTGCAGTTTCGCGGTCAAAAGTTCAAAACTATTTCTCAAATAAAACTTAACATAATTCGCAGTTATGTTTTTTTTTCTTTAATATTAGAGTATCGCACTGTGAGGCAGAAGTGTGTCCTTGAGCATTCTGGTCCTCTCGTTGTGAGATACTGTAATTATGTTGCCAATTGTGGGTGATTGTTGCTTGTTGCGTTCTAACTTCAGTCGTGCGTGAATTAATATTTTCATTTCTAGCCTGTTTCAAATGAAAATTATTCAATTGCTTCGAAAAGCTTTCAACAGTTTTAGTGGTCGGAGAATTTATGGAGTTCAGCCTCAAGTTACTTGCTTGATTCTGTGTAGGTGAATAAGCATTACGCTCAGAATGTGATCGAATGTTAACTACCTGCGTGAACCCCTCACTTCCACTTTTCCACGGGGTTGGAAATGGATTTGGTGTCAAAGATTCAGCATTCTGTGGCAAGGCAGATTTCGCAGCTAATAATTTAAGTATTTTAAGACGTTCTGCTATTTGCGTGACTGTAGTCTGTGCGCCCAATGCTCTAGGTTTGTTAATCCGCTGTTCTTTAGTCGATTCTGGCGTAATTGATTTTGTGTTTAAAACTTCGTTGCCATTTAATTTTGGTTTCCTTTTGTTTTGGTTCCTTGGTAAGGCTTTCTTTAATGCAGGATCGCTAACAGTTTTCTTTAGAATACCTCTGTCTTTTTCATTCAAATAACCATCTGGATTAAATTGCCTGGGTCCAAATATTTTGCATCGGTTTTGGTGACACTCATCGATAATGTACTTAAAGTCTTTGTTCTGGCTCAAAGTCGTTGGGTTGCCAATGATTATGAGAAGTACTTTTGGACGAGAAAGGATCACATTTAGACGCTGTTGGGAAATCAAATAAAGTTGTATTACAGACTTTTTACATTTTATTCATTTTGGTTTTACTTACCCTTGGATCATCAAGAAAGCCTAAAGTTTTTGTGAATGACCGTACAGTCGAAACTATGATAATCGATTTCTCCTTTCCCTGGAATGTTTCGACAGCTCCAACTTCAATTTGATGCCATCTTCGTCGATTTAGTTCTTCTTGAATACGGGTATACTGTTTTTTGTATGGCGATATAATGCCGATGTCAGTCTCTTCTATTTTTCGATCATTCACACCAAAGTACATGAGTTCCTTTACATAGTCGATCACAGCGTTCACTTCTGCTTCATTACACAAACTACATATAAAGAAAAAATCACATACATCACATTATAAGATTGGATTAATAAATATTTCTTTATTTATCTATAAGAAGCCTCTCTTAGAATTAAAGGTACACAAAGGCTGTTTTTAAGGATCTAATCTTTTTTTTATAAAGATGGAACGAAATAAAGTCGTTTATACATGGAAATGAAAAAAGTAAGTGACCTCAAGAACTGCACGAAGAATCATTTGCTCGATTCTACAGAAAGGACACCATGCGCAACAACAAAATTATAAAGATTACGTGTAATATTTGTCCTGCCATATTTTTTTAATACTATCAACAATCCGCTGTCTTCATTCAAAGATCGGCCACATTGAACGAGTATATATAACAATGCTCTAGCTAAAAGTGCCTTTTGAATTATCGCCACAAGCTTCACGAAACGAAGAGCGATTCTTCGATTCAAAGAAAATCGGTCTTGCTAACTGAAAGCAGCAGTAGAACGATTTCTAAATCTATGCGGAGGATCCAAGGATTGAAGTAATTCTGAGGATAGAAGAGTCAAAATTTTAGCGATGCAAGTAGGAGAGTTCATTGAAGAGTAGTCTTTTTTGTTTTGGTTTGCGATTAGCGATTTTCGGGCTTCATCGTGTAGTTCGAAAGAATACAAATAAATAAAAAATAAACCTTACCTAGAGCCGAGTCCCTTCTTCGAGCTCCCATAAACGGAGTGGAAAATTATAGGAAGATTTTTATTTGGCAGGAAATGCCAATTTAAAGTCCAATTTATTTCTTCTGCAAAGAAAAAAAAAACAAATTGGAATTGAAATTAACTTGAATGAAAACTTATAAATGTACGTTACCTTCATTTGCCATTGGCTTCAACTGGCTATCATAATATAATTTATTATAAAGTTTAACAATTTCTGGATGAGAGCGAAAATTTTGAACCAATCGTGTCTGAATGGAACGATCATAATTGCCCTCATGGTCAATCCTATAACAAGGCTGATTTATCAATCGTTCCATAAACGATTGGTTTAAGCCCAATTCGCAAGCTCGTTTGGATTTGATTATCGGACCCAATTGTTTATGATCTCCAGATATAATCAAACGAGTTTTTGTAGAAGACGTTCCCATCCAGCTGACTAGAACTTCAGATTCTGTTGAAGCAGCGCACTCATCGACAAAAATGTGAGTGAAAAAATCGTCTCCAATGTTAGCGGAAACTAGTTTTCCAATCACCGCCAAAGTGCACACAACAATCCGATATTCACGAATTATTTCAACAGCGGGATAAAAATGAGCACCACAGAAATTAGAGGCTTCAATAAGAACATCATCGATACTGTCGATGCGTTTTTCATTCGATTTTGCAAATAATCGCAAAATATTGGGATTTCCCGGGTCAAGATCAGCAAAAACCCGACATAACCGTATTGCTACTTCGTCGCATGCACCATTGGATCCAGCGGTAATCAAAATGCGTGTCAAAGGACGTCTTTTCCATAGTTGGAGTACAGCTTCGACTATAGTTGAAGTTTTTCCGGTTCCTAAAACACAAGTATAATTAAAATAAAAAAAAATAATTTATCGTGGTTGGATAAAACCCTATACCTGGAGGTCCAAATATGATATATGGCGCACACGGGCTCGGACCATTTGCGATATTTTGCACAGCTTGCAACTGTTCTGGATTTTTTTCTATCGAAGTATTGAAAAACGTCAAGCTACCGAAAGGAAGATACATATAAAAACACCTGAATAAAAAAATAAAACCAAGAACTCACCCCAAATCAGGTAGTTTCTTCGCAAAGTTCACATCGGGATATAAATATTTTAGTGAAGAAACATTTTGTGAAAGCATGTAAAGAGCCCTGTATTGATATTTTAACAACAAGCGTGATGGTCGAAATGTTATGTTATACAATTTCTGTTCGCATATAACCGACTTATCGTATTTAAAGCATACTTGATTAAGGTACACCCGTTCTACGATTGCACGGTATTTCTTCTTTTTTTTATTGTTCGGTTTGGCAGGGAGTGGGCTTCCATCTACTTCAATCAGAAAGATTTCGTCCAAAGGTGACAAAATATTTTCCAGAAACTTGTTTGGAATTTTTTTCAGCTAAAAATCGAAAAACAGGCAACATAGTAGATTAGGAAAAATAATTAAATGTACTCTTCTTGTTATTTATAATATTATAAAGAGGTAATGTTTGGAAGTGAAAATGAATACGAACATTTTAAAACCATCTCTCTAGTTAATTGGCTTAATAAATATAATGTTCATGAAACTATTGCCATAAATATTGGTATGAAAATTGAAAAGAAAAAAAAAATAATACGAACTTGTCCGGAAGCTTATGAACGGTAGTTTATATTGTTATACATATGTTTGTATCATTTTTCATTAAACAAGTGAAATTTTACTTGTTTTAATTAGGATTCGATAGCTTGATTTGTTCTTGAGTAATGCGATACCAAAAATTCCGCAGAAACGTACGTACGCGCGCACACAGCCAAACAAAAACAATTGAATCCGACTCCTGGGACCTCGAAACGTGGAGATACATACGTTAAGATTTGGAAATCCGAAAATCGGACCGATTTGAAGAATAGGACGAATAACTTTTTTGGAGTTCTACAAGTACAACACGAAATCAACGCGGGGGACTGGTCGTAAGTAGATAAAAATAAATCTTTCTTCCAAGGCCAATTTGTTCATGACCTGAAAAATAAAGTATTTGTACTTGGGACTACGTGTCAGACCAACCGTATAAGGTTACTTGGTCGCTTTTGCGCTGATGTTTAACGCCGTCTTCGTGCAACTGATATGAAAAATGGTTCCATTTGCTTGTTTCTCTGTTGTTGCGTGGAGTTGCAAACAAGTTCAAGTATAAATTTTCAAAAGCAATTGTTGTAGTTTTATGAACATGAATTGCTACGAATGGATAGGGACTAATCAAATTCCTTTGCGGAAATAAAAGTCGTCAAAATATCAGGCAACAACAATTTTAATAGCTCTTCGCAAAGAAGATGTTAAATTCAACATTTTTGCAGCATAGAAAATAAATGACGACAATCGCGACAGTTTGCTTTGTCATCATTAACGGTCTTAATCACAAGTTTCTTCTTCTTATCAACAACAACCGCGATCTGTATGCTGGGATATATTTGCAACAAAAGCAATCTGAACAGACCACAAAGGCACAAAGCAGTTTAAAACAAAATCACTTTGTCAGTTTTAAATGTTCGCGTTCCACAACCGACGAAGCTGAAATGCGACCAACTTGTGAAAAGCCAATTTAAAATTTGACTGCAAAATCGTATGAACGATAAAAGATAACGAATCCGAATATACTTTCAAGCAGCTAGCAATGCGGTGATGAGTAGCTCAAGATTTCCCCACAAGAAGTTTCATATATCAACCTGGGAATCACGAGACGGTCGAACTACCCACCAAATCGAGCACATGCTGCTGCAATTAAGATAATCTTCAAACAATCCGGTTTTAGTGCGAACCTTACAATGAACCCCTGGGCAAGACTTGTATTGCTGCCATCCACAAAATTTTAACAGTCTGTAGAAGCAAAATGACAAATAGGCTTAAGTTAATAACCGACACTAAAAAAGAGCCTTTGGTATGAAAATGAACAAAGGTATGAGCAATCCGGCTTCGATGGTAGGAAAATGGTTGTGATTTTAGTGTGGGGTGCATAGACCAAATCATCGCCATTCCCAATGACTCAAATGCCTCATCTGATCTGAATGATAAAATACCTTGTAACATGTTACTCTCCAGGCATAATCTACTAACTATGTTAATATCTTCAGTCTTTCTGCAACGAAGATCATTTTCAAACTTCATTTCTTTTCCGACTTTTCTACTACGAGCCGCTTGAAAACCATCCAATACTCTGTCACTTTCTTGTGGATTCTATAATCCACTATCTTAAAAAAATCTGTCCAGATGTTGAGATCGCGGATGACATTGGCATCATCAGCTTCTCTTTAATATCGACAGTTCCATTATATGGAGCCTAGCGCGGAGCTATAAGCACAAAAAGCATTGAAAACTTTCAAGTTAAAAGTTCTCGTCGAATATTCAGTTAGGTCTGCTATCGCTCAATTTTTTGCGCTTTTCTTTTTCATTGGAATCAAATTGAAATTAAATTTATTAACTTAAAAAAAAATGTTTGTGAATTCTGATGATTATACTGAAAATTCGTCATAGAAAAACAATTTTCAACTTACCCTCACTGAATACTCTTGGCCAAATCGTTTAATCTTCGCTCCCCACTGACGAAGACAGGCGTAATCTTTGGACCCCTCCAAGTCTTCAATTTGCAGTAAATATTGCAAGACATTACAACAATTTTGGGAAGATAAAATTTTTCCACCTTCAATGTATTGCCTGTAAGCCGATTATTACAAATGCAACCACAGCCCTTTTTTTTGCAAAATATTCTTACCGCAATTTATCCGATAAAGCACAAAGAGCACTGTCAGAGTATGCAGCTTTTTGAGCACTCAGCATAGCAACTGGTTCGTACTCAAACAAAGGTTTTTTTGTCTTCAAATATCTACAAGAATTTAATGTTATTTTCATTTTGTGTAAATTTGTACTCTCTTCTTACTTATGCTGCGGAAGTCTGTATGATTTGACTGAAAAGTTCACCTGTGGGAATTTCTCAGTTCTCTAAAAGTTTAAAATTTTTTCAAATTCGTTGGAAATTTCAAAATTTTTAAATCAAAAGTTCAAATCCTTACCAGAAAATGATGTTGCTCCACAAATCGGGTGAGCTTATTAGATTTGTATCTATAAATCACCACGATAGGCTGTTCAACTCCAATGGTGAACAGATGTGAATCTAACAAGAATGTGTCGGTCCCATCTGTAGATTATCAAAAGATAGAGTTAGTGGTTTCTGGAACTAGCCTTGTTAATATACTCACTTTCGATTATCTCATACGGGACCATATTGTTGTTCACATATTGCATCAAGTTTGTCTGCACTATAATAATCTTTTCTATAATTATATCTTGTTGCTCTGTCTTCATTGTAAAACTAAAGAAGTGTGATTTCTTACAAAGACGATAATTGATGTCAAAAATGTGTTTATCTCTGAAAAAAGGGGGAAAAAAAACATTGGCATTTATAAAAAAATAAAAGGAAAAAAAACATCTGACATTTTTAAATTGTTCCACTATCAATTGACTTTAAAAAATTGTAAAATTTCCCTTTTCACAAAACCTCTTAGTCTATTTTACCAACAAACTCAAAGGAGAAGAATAAAGATGTGACGGTGCTGAAAAGCAGCAAATAAATCTATTTAAGGTCTCAATTATCACCGAATCTGCCAGCAATTGATAAGTTAAGCAAAAGAGAAAAGTTAGGGTAATATTTATATCTTGACTAAGTTAGCAAGGTCATAGTACAAGGCAAAGCAATACAGATAATTTATCCTCATATCAATCCTGTTAAGGACACTTAACACAGGCATAATGTATACATTACGAGCAAGAACAAGGTTCACAATATTGATATGTATCTAAAAAAAATACTAGAGCTCTTTATGAGGTCGTCGTGAGTCTGGAGAAAAGCTTACTGCAGTTAGATGGTCCAAGGAAAAAGTTATTCTTTTATAATGATAAAAAATTGTAATACCCTTCACGATGATATTGCAAGAGACTTTTCTTTTATAATTAAAAGTCCCCTTTAACTCTGGAATAAGTCTCGTCTCAATCTCAAATAATAGCAAAGACAATAAAATTTTATTTTTTTAACTTGTGGTCAGTTTATAAACAAAACAAATCCATTTTTTTTTGTGCTGCATCTATTAGCACAAACGCCATCATTTAATTAGCAACAAATTTCATGACTGTGGTTTTACTCTGATTAATTGCAGCTGTTCCAAATCATGCAAAGAATCTCGCAATAATAAACAAATATGACTCGTTCACCGAAATGTCCATTTGAGAACAAATCGAGTTTGATAACTTTATAAACTTTAGGTTCTGAAAGCGTGGGGAAGCAAGGGTCATATTTCGTTTCGTTCGGTACGGTTTTAAATGTACCAAAGACGCCGAACGAGATTTGATAACGAAGCATACCTTTCAAATCATTTCGACTACGTTGTCTGCGGTCTGCGAGCGATTCCCAAAGATCCACGTTCAATATGTGTTCAGAAACTATTTTTGTACATAGATTTATTTTGTCGCAGTACCTGCAAACATTTGTTTTCAGTACCTTTTTGGATGTTTCCTTAGAAGACGGTTTCCAGATAAAAAATAACTTAAGTGTCAGTTTCGGGCGTTTCATGATCTACATAATATCTTTTGTGCCTTTTCAATGACTATGCATTTTAAAATGTATGTCCCAGAACTTTGGGTAATCTGTGGACAACTTAACTGTTCAGGGTAGTCAAAATCCCTTGAGAGCAAGCAAGGGATAAAAACAAACGCGATTGCTGGTTTGACTTCAACCACATTTGGACCAAGGAAGTTGTGTCCATAATTTTAAAGTTCGTCTGGCCTTCCATTGCCTACTTACTTCTATCCACCAAGAAAGATAGTTTTCATTATGCTTTGGGTTTTACGCGACAGAAGCTAGAGAAAAGTTCCGATTTTACTGTTTAATACGTATACAGCCTTTTAAATAACTAGAAAATCTGCCTTCTATACGTCACAGAGATCCGGTAGCCTTCGGTTTATGTCGTATCGTCCATTCAACAGAAATTGAATTGCAGTGATCAACGCCTTTTTTTTCTTAAGATACAGTGGTTTGTGCGCTTCATTAAAACTTGCGATTTCGTGTATAAAGTTTTATTTTTTAACCTCGTGTTGTGTTAGACACGAGTGCAAGCTCCAATTATTTGAACAGATGTAATTTTTAATAAAATATTATGACTTACTTGTTTTTGTACTTTGATAGAGATTCAAAATCAGAGTCGAATCCATGGAATGTGACATGATCCTCATAATCTGATTGTTTTTGAAAATTTTGTTGGCATATGAAGCAGCCCAAGGTTGTAAGTATAAAATCCGGTTTGATATGTTGTTCACAGCCACCTTGAAAAACAACAGGAAACTCGTCGTCCTCCGTTTCCAAATCAATTTTTGCCACAAGCGGCGCATCTGAAACATTAAGTATAATATTTTGTTTGTATGAAATATTTAATTTAAAATTCTGTGTGATTGAGATTAACTTCGTTTTTTTAAAATTAAATTTACCTCCATTTTCTTGATTGATTTTTAATTCTGGGACATTTTCTATCCTTTCTGTGTCCAATTGTTTTAACTTTGCTTGGCGAAAATCCAGTAAGTTTTTCTTTACAATGACCAATTTACTACTGCCTTTCGCACTGCTTACAAAACCGCACCTCCTCAACAAAATTTCAATCTGTCAACGAAAAAAATAAATCTTATGTATGCATGTATTTACAAACAAAAAAATTGGTTTGGATGCGAGTAGGCCTGCCCATACCATCAACTTCCCATCTTAAGATAAAAAAAAATGTAGGTGCTATTTTATTGGCCTCCACCAATAAATTTTATTAATGCAAATGCATTGCAAAAAAAATAAGATACAAATTTAATTTAAGCTGGTTAAGGCGCGGTTTTTGAAAGTGTACATGCCCCTGCACCATGTATCAGGATGGGGATTTTGAGGGTCTTATAAGGCGACACTTTAGTTCTTCGAGAGAGGACTTTACTCAATTGTTTTCTTAGCCCAAAGAAACAGCGATTTTCAAGAGGTATTCTTCGTTCGATCTCAACGCTAGTTTTAGCGGAGCCTAGGTAGACAAAGTCCCTAACTACCTCAAAGTTATAGCTGTCTATGGTAACCTATTGACCAAGACGTCGCATTTGGGTATTCTTTCTTGATGACAACATATGCTTCTTTGTGCACCTCGTATACAGCCAAACTCATCTTTGGCGTTTCGAATATTTTTCCAAGTACGAGGTTGAAGTACTCGCATAACAATGCATCACCATGTCTAAAACGTTGTTTGACATCAAGTGGGTCAGTGACGTCTTTGCCGAACATAATGGAACAGCTTGAGATTTCCATCTTTATCCTGCACAAAAGGACGAGCTTAGCAGGGATGCCAAACCTAGACATGACTTCATAAATCTCGTCTCTGTGGACGAAATCGACACCAAAACCAACCTTGAAATTGATGAAAAGGTGGTGCGTACTGACTTGGCGCTCCTGGGTTTTTTCCAAGATCTGCCGTTATGTTAATATTTGGTTTATAGTGGACTTTTTTGGTCGAAAACCACATTAATACGCACCTATCAGTATGTTGACTGGTTCAGACGTTCACATCATACGGCGGAAAACATGTTAAAGGCAATTTTGAGGAGATTGATACCTCTATAATTGGCTACCTTCCTTCAGGCAACCAATACTGAGATTCCATTCATGTCGCATGCTTTCTTCTGACCATGTATTGCAGATGAGTTGGTGCATACTCCCAACAAAGTTCTATCTTGCTATCTGTACTTCGTCTAGGTCAGCTAGATGGCATTGTTGGTTCTTCCATGTCCTTAGCATTAACTGCAATTCTACTATGATATTTCCATTTCGAATTTTGCAGGCTTCGGTTTGTGGTGTATAACCTTGAGATAATTGTTTTTGCTAGCTGGCTGTCCATGGCTTGCATTAAACGATGCAATGAAAGCATTTTCGACTGTAATATAGGACCAACGACCCAAAATCTTAGCCAATCATCCCTCTAAGAGTATCCAACTCAACGTGAAGATAAGATATTTTAAATTTAGAGTTGCGAAAATCGATTTCCTAACAACAACTTTAACATTGGAAGTTGAATTTGTATTTGCTTTTGGCAGTTTTCAACTTCTTCAATAAAGTGTTATAAAACAGACAGCCAGCCAATTATCAAATATTATATAGCTTAGTTTCAAAAGTATTACATTTTTTAAGAACTCTGTTTATAGAGATTCATATTTTAAAAGTTTGAGGACCAACTGCTTATCTTAGCTTAATGTATTTTTGGAATTATTTTTAATCAATCAAATTTGTTTGATTGCCACGTGGAGAAATGTAAATTTTGAATTTCGAAAATCGGACCGATTACAAGAACTTCCTGATGGGAAGTTAAAAATCTAATAAAATATAAATTTTTTTCAGACAGTTTTGATATTTTCTTAGAATTTTCTAGTAAGATATTTTTCTGATGGTCAGTATTTTAAACTTAAGCAATTACAAGAAAAATGTATTTTTTTTTTTGTTGTTCTTTTTTTTAATCTAAGGTTAATCTTTTTATGGCATTTCGAAAATTTCAAATGCAAAGTTCATACAAAATTCTATTTTTCATTTAGACGACATATTTTCGTCTGTTATTCTGACCTCATTCTCGAATATGGCTCTTTTTCTGCAAGTATTTTGAAAAATCAGCTTGTTAACTGGAAAATCGTTAAGGCAGTTTTAGCAAAAATTTTCAACTATTTCGTGTCGCTTGTAGATCCTTAAGATACCTTTGGGGCATACTAACGTAGTAGATTGGTCAACTGATTTGAAGTTGGCTATACATCTTCTTAACGTTTACTGGAAATCGCGTTCAAATAGCCTGCCCAATTATCCGATTCAACCCAATAGTTTATTTGACACAAACCTGACAGAGATTCGAAAACAGTGTCAAACTTCGAAATACGAACTTAGGGAGAACTTTCAGTTAGTTCGAAGATCAATTATCAATCGAAATAATAACCCCCAAACTAAGTATGCCGTTTTCAATAAAACCCGACGTCATTTCGATCGACTCAGAATAAAGTACATTCTATTTGGCGGATTAGAATTTGTCATAGATTAGAAATTTTTTCAGACTTAGGAGTATGCTCGTATGTTCGTATTCTGTTTGTCGTTCAGCGGCGAAAAGCGTCCTGTCGAGGCATAATCAAAATGCTTAACGTGTAAGAAAACTGAATTTTTTTTTTTTACTTTAATGTGTTCACAAGAAGACCATTTTCTTTAAAAAAAAAAAAATCATAAGAACCTTTTTTATGGGAATTCTCTTTCACCAACAAA
Organism: Orthonevra nobilis; assembly: GCA_963555765.1. Taxonomy (NCBI): domain Eukaryota; kingdom Metazoa; phylum Arthropoda; class Insecta; order Diptera; family Syrphidae; genus Orthonevra; species Orthonevra nobilis. Next base: position 123,314,898 of record OY743224.1, on the reverse strand, counting down.
CTTTAACTTTTAAGAAGAAAGTCAGATGAAAAGACAAGCGAGGGGTGATGACCCATTTGATCTAGAACCTTATTTTGCTCTGGAGAAAGCGGTGGTGGATTCTTTATTTGGTGATCTCGAGTGAGGGTAAAGCCAATGAGGTGTTGGCTCCTTCAAAAACTATAGGAATATTTTGTCACTCAGAAATAATGCACGAACCTGCTTTGAACATTTAACAATTGTTTTTGGTTTGACGTTTTTGGGAGAAAGACTTACTTTGCGACTGGCGAATCAAGAGATTTGGTTTATTTCACATCGATTTCCAAATTAAACGAATCTGTTGAACCAAATTTGCCTGTAAACTATTGGATGGCAGTATATGTTTGAATTTATGAAAGGACCGTGTGAGGATTGCAAATGATATACCTAGGATCATCCAGCCAAAGGCGTCCGTATATTTCATTTGGAGTCAATTACTAGAATTGTACCAATACACAACTTGACCTTCATGCCGTAAACTACCGAAAACTACTGATCGTGTGCTGAAAATTGACGATTTATAGTTCTGATAGAAGAGCTCATTTCCATTTGTCTTTGTTTGTACAAAACAAAAACCCTAATCTGGGGCCCATAGAACCGCCTCCCAATCCACGAGAATTGACAATTGCTTGAAGTATTCGGGCTTGCGATGTCGGTGCAAGAAGTACGGTGCGGCGGCCCAGCTGGTGGCTCAATGGCTCATTTGTGTGACAAGTTGCCCATCAATTAGACTTGATTTACGCACAAATAAAAGCTGACATTCGCGAAATACAGTGTTATAATGCAAAAACGCACATAAAGGAACGAGTCTTTGGAGACAGAGTCGCATTCGAGTTCCATACCTAAACATAGGTTGTTTTAAATCTTATTTTATAAACAAAAAAAGTCACCATTTGGATTTAAAATGAAACCTATCGCTGTGGATGAGTTTCAAGTTTAAAGTCACAGAAAAGCTCAGTATTCTGCAGTGGTACGAATATGTCGATTTGCTTGAACTTAATTCGAAAATAATTACAGGCTGTGTTGTCGAAACAGTGCGAAGTTCGAAAGGCTATTGGTTTGCCATTTTATTCAAAAATCATTTTTTTCAGATGAGGCGCATTCCGACCTCGCGGAAGCTCTGTAAACAAGAAATGGAGAAATATTGCAGTCTATTTAAGTACCTTCAATTCATGAAAACGTGGTTGAACTCTTGTTTCACCCTAATTACATCAAGCCAGCCAGGCGGTGAATGAGCTAATTTTCCATAATTAATCAAAGATGTACTCTTTTTCAATAAAGAAACAATCGTCAAAGTGTTTGTGTTTTAAAAGCCTCTTCAAAAGTCAGCATTCTTTTGTCCTCAAATAAAAAAATATGCATATCTATACGAAAAGTGTGACTAAGAAATTATTTGTTATCATAGTAATCGAATGCATTTAATGCAATCAAGCAAATTTTAGATAATAAAAATAAACAGCGACAAATGGGAGTCATTTAATATTGTTGTTCCTGCATTCGAAACGATGAACAATTCAAATAAATTTCACTGGCAAAGATAAGAACTGTTTTAGTAAATAGTACGAATGCAGTTTTTTTTTTGTGCATGCTTTGCTTACTTAGTAACTAGACCTATTCTTTGAGTGTTGTAATTTGTATCACAAGCACTCTAGACGTGATAAGCTAGTCTGAGAAATTCAAAAGATTAAACCTTTGCCTGAAGCCGGACTTCCAGGCCAAACCATGATTCTTATTCTAAAGACTTTCAAATGCAAAGTTCATACAAAATTCTATTTTTCATTTAGACGACATATTTTCGTCTGTTATTCTGACCTCATTCTCGAATATGGCTCTTTTTCTGCAAGTATTTTGAAAAATCAGCTTGTTAACTGGAAAATCGTTAAGGCAGTTTTAGCAAAAATTTTCAACTATTTCGTGTCGCTTGTAGATCCTTAAGATACCTTTGGGGCATACTAACGTAGTAGATTGGTCAACTGATTTGAAGTTGGCTATACATCTTCTTAACGTTTACTGGAAATCGCGTTCAAATAGCCTGCCCAATTATCCGATTCAACCCAATAGTTTATTTGACACAAACCTGACAGAGATTCGAAAACAGTGTCAAACTTCGAAATACGAACTTAGGGAGAACTTTCAGTTAGTTCGAAGATCAATTATCAATCGAAATAATAACCCCCAAACTAAGTATGCCGTTTTCAATAAAACCCGACGTCATTTCGATCGACTCAGAATAAAGTACATTCTATTTGGCGGATTAGAATTTGTCATAGATTAGAAATTTTTTCAGACTTAGGAGTATGCTCGTATGTTCGTATTCTGTTTGTCGTTCAGCGGCGAAAAGCGTCCTGTCGAGGCATAATCAAAATGCTTAACGTGTAAGAAAACTGAATTTTTTTTTTTTACTTTAATGTGTTCACAAGAAGACCATTTTCTTTAAAAAAAAAAAAATCATAAGAACCTTTTTTATGGGAATTCTCTTTCACCAACAAACTTTAACTTTTAAGAAGAAAGTCAGATGAAAAGACAAGCGAGGGGTGATGACCCATTTGATCTAGAACCTTATTTTGCTCTGGAGAAAGCGGTGGTGGATTCTTTATTTGGTGATCTCGAGTGAGGGTAAAGCCAATGAGGTGTTGGCTCCTTCAAAAACTATAGGAATATTTTGTCACTCAGAAATAATGCACGAACCTGCTTTGAACATTTAACAATTGTTTTTGGTTTGACGTTTTTGGGAGAAAGACTTACTTTGCGACTGGCGAATCAAGAGATTTGGTTTATTTCACATCGATTTCCAAATTAAACGAATCTGTTGAACCAAATTTGCCTGTAAACTATTGGATGGCAGTATATGTTTGAATTTATGAAAGGACCGTGTGAGGATTGCAAATGATATACCTAGGATCATCCAGCCAAAGGCGTCCGTATATTTCATTTGGAGTCAATTACTAGAATTGTACCAATACACAACTTGACCTTCATGCCGTAAACTACCGAAAACTACTGATCGTGTGCTGAAAATTGACGATTTATAGTTCTGATAGAAGAGCTCATTTCCATTTGTCTTTGTTTGTACAAAACAAAAACCCTAATCTGGGGCCCATAGAACCGCCTCCCAATCCACGAGAATTGACAATTGCTTGAAGTATTCGGGCTTGCGATGTCGGTGCAAGAAGTACGGTGCGGCGGCCCAGCTGGTGGCTCAATGGCTCATTTGTGTGACAAGTTGCCCATCAATTAGACTTGATTTACGCACAAATAAAAGCTGACATTCGCGAAATACAGTGTTATAATGCAAAAACGCACATAAAGGAACGAGTCTTTGGAGACAGAGTCGCATTCGAGTTCCATACCTAAACATAGGTTGTTTTAAATCTTATTTTATAAACAAAAAAAGTCACCATTTGGATTTAAAATGAAACCTATCGCTGTGGATGAGTTTCAAGTTTAAAGTCACAGAAAAGCTCAGTATTCTGCAGTGGTACGAATATGTCGATTTGCTTGAACTTAATTCGAAAATAATTACAGGCTGTGTTGTCGAAACAGTGCGAAGTTCGAAAGGCTATTGGTTTGCCATTTTATTCAAAAATCATTTTTTTCAGATGAGGCGCATTCCGACCTCGCGGAAGCTCTGTAAACAAGAAATGGAGAAATATTGCAGTCTATTTAAGTACCTTCAATTCATGAAAACGTGGTTGAACTCTTGTTTCACCCTAATTACATCAAGCCAGCCAGGCGGTGAATGAGCTAATTTTCCATAATTAATCAAAGATGTACTCTTTTTCAATAAAGAAACAATCGTCAAAGTGTTTGTGTTTTAAAAGCCTCTTCAAAAGTCAGCATTCTTTTGTCCTCAAATAAAAAAATATGCATATCTATACGAAAAGTGTGACTAAGAAATTATTTGTTATCATAGTAATCGAATGCATTTAATGCAATCAAGCAAATTTTAGATAATAAAAATAAACAGCGACAAATGGGAGTCATTTAATATTGTTGTTCCTGCATTCGAAACGATGAACAATTCAAATAAATTTCACTGGCAAAGATAAGAACTGTTTTAGTAAATAGTACGAATGCAGTTTTTTTTTTGTGCATGCTTTGCTTACTTAGTAACTAGACCTATTCTTTGAGTGTTGTAATTTGTATCACAAGCACTCTAGACGTGATAAGCTAGTCTGAGAAATTCAAAAGATTAAACCTTTGCCTGAAGCCGGACTTCCAGGCCAAACCATGATTCTTATTCTAAAGACTTTCAAATGCAAAGTTCATACAAAATTCTATTTTTCATTTAGACGACATATTTTCGTCTGTTATTCTGACCTCATTCTCGAATATGGCTCTTTTTCTGCAAGTATTTTGAAAAATCAGCTTGTTAACTGGAAAATCGTTAAGGCAGTTTTAGCAAAAATTTTCAACTATTTCGTGTCGCTTGTAGATCCTTAAGATACCTTTGGGGCATACTAACGTAGTAGATTGGTCAACTGATTTGAAGTTGGCTATACATCTTCTTAACGTTTACTGGAAATCGCGTTCAAATAGCCTGCCCAATTATCCGATTCAACCCAATAGTTTATTTGACACAAACCTGACAGAGATTCGAAAACAGTGTCAAACTTCGAAATACGAACTTAGGGAGAACTTTCAGTTAGTTCGAAGATCAATTATCAATCGAAATAATAACCCCCAAACTAAGTATGCCGTTTTCAATAAAACCCGACGTCATTTCGATCGACTCAGAATAAAGTACATTCTATTTGGCGGATTAGAATTTGTCATAGATTAGAAATTTTTTCAGACTTAGGAGTATGCTCGTATGTTCGTATTCTGTTTGTCGTTCAGCGGCGAAAAGCGTCCTGTCGAGGCATAATCAAAATGCTTAACGTGTAAGAAAACTGAATTTTTTTTTTTTACTTTAATGTGTTCACAAGAAGACCATTTTCTTTAAAAAAAAAAAAATCATAAGAACCTTTTTTATGGGAATTCTCTTTCACCAACAAACTTTAACTTTTAAGAAGAAAGTCAGATGAAAAGACAAGCGAGGGGTGATGACCCATTTGATCTAGAACCTTATTTTGCTCTGGAGAAAGCGGTGGTGGATTCTTTATTTGGTGATCTCGAGTGAGGGTAAAGCCAATGAGGTGTTGGCTCCTTCAAAAACTATAGGAATATTTTGTCACTCAGAAATAATGCACGAACCTGCTTTGAACATTTAACAATTGTTTTTGGTTTGACGTTTTTGGGAGAAAGGCTTACTTTGCGACTGGCGAATCAAGAGATTTGGTTTATTTCACATCGATTTCCAAATTAAACGAATCTGTTGAACCAAATTTGCCTGTAAACTATTGGATGGCAGTATATGTTTGAATTTATGAAAGGACCGTGTGAGGATTGCAAATGATATACCTAGGATCATCCAGCCAAAGGCGTCCGTATATTTCATTTGGAGTCAATTACTAGAATTGTACCAATACACAACTTGACCTTCATGCCGTAAACTACCGAAAACTACTGATCGTGTGCTGAAAATTGACGATTTATAGTTCTGATAGAAGAGCTCATTTCCATTTGTCTTTGTTTGTACAAAACAAAAACCCTAATCTGGGGCCCATAGAACCGCCTCCCAATCCACGAGAATTGACAATTGCTTGAAGTATTCGGGCTTGCGATGTCGGTGCAAGAAGTACGGTGCGGCGGCCCAGCTGGTGGCTCAATGGCTCATTTGTGTGACAAGTTGCCCATCAATTAGACTTGATTTACGCACAAATAAAAGCTGACATTCGCGAAATACAGTGTTATAATGCAAAAACGCACATAAAGGAACGAGTCTTTGGAGACAGAGTCGCATTCGAGTTCCATACCTAAACATAGGTTGTTTTAAATCTTATTTTATAAACAAAAAAAGTCACCATTTGGATTTAAAATGAAACCTATCGCTGTGGATGAGTTTCAAGTTCAAAGTCACAGAAAAGCTCAGTATTCTGCAGTGGTACGAATATGTCGATTTGCTTGAACTTAATTCGAAAATAATTACAGGCTGTGTTGTCGAAACAGTGCGAAGTTCGAAAGGCTATTGGTTTGCCATTTTATTCAAAAATCATTTTTTTCAGATGAGGCGCATTCCGACCTCGCGGAAGCTCTGTAAACAAGAAATGGAGAAATATTGCAGTCTATTTAAGTACCTTCAATTCATGAAAACGTGGTTGAACTCTTGTTTCACCCTAATTACATCAAGCCAGCCAGGCGGTGAATGAGCTAATTTTCCATAATTAATCAAAGATGTACTCTTTTTCAATAAAGAAACAATCGTCAAAGTGTTTGTGTTTTAAAAGCCTCTTCAAAAGTCAGCATTCTTTTGTCCTCAAATAAAAAAATATGCATATCTATACGAAAAGTGTGACTAAGAAATTATTTGTTATCATAGTAATCGAATGCATTTAATGCAATCAAGCAAATTTTAGATAATAAAAATAAACAGCGACAAATGGGAGTCATTTAATATTGTTGTTCCTGCATTCGAAACGATGAACAATTCAAATAAATTTCACTGGCAAAGATAAGAACTGTTTTAGTAAATAGTACGAATGCAGTTTTTTTTTTGTGCATGCTTTGCTTACTTAGTAACTAGACCTATTCTTTGAGTGTTGTAATTTGTATCACAAGCACTCTAGACGTGATAAGCTAGTCTGAGAAATTCAAAAGATTAAACCTTTGCCTGAAGCCGGACTTCCAGGCCAAACCATGATTCTTATTCTAAAGACTTTCGGTTTGAGTTCGTCATTAAACGGGCATTGACTATAGACCGTTTCTCAAATATTGTTATTAAGACTTTTTCTCTTTTATAACAACATTTTTGGTTCTAGACGCGAGGAAAAGCCGTAAAACGTAATAAGTTAGGAAAATCACTAATAATTTTAAACAACAAAAGCAGGGTTTCCCACAATAGTGAACAAATTGCGCACGTTTCAAGATCATGGCTTAATTATATGGTTAAGTTGTGTTTTGTTCATGTAGGTAGAAAATTGAGGTTTGCTTTAGTCGAAAGAGGTAAAGAATTAAGCCTGCAAAAGGTAATTTGAAAAACCTGGAAATCTCCAGATCAAAATCTGGTTTTATTTATGACATTTATTTTGGTCAGCTTCTGTAGTGCACGTTTCTTTATTTTTGCTTTAAAAAGTGCGATTCTTTTCACGATATCGATATTTACTGCTAATTCCAGGTTTGGGAATCGGATACCTTAAAGTAATAATGTCTGTTTTATCGGAAGCTCCGACGTCATAAATATTTGTACTTCATTATGGCCTTCCAAATGTATTGATACCATTTGATTATGATTTCTGGAAGACAGTACCTTCCTGGTTCGCGAGTGAGTCTCTAACGATGATTTCGAGACTGATTTTTTAAAAAAAATGCCACCCCTCAGACGTTTGTGGGGATATTAAGCATCAAGTGAAATCTTTGACATTGATATCGCTCGATGAACAGATTGTGGCTATTGATTCGGTACGTGTTTTTCCATCAATCATCAAGGGGGGTTTAGATATTCGTACAGTACCTATGACCGAAGTTAACATAGGCGATGTGAAGATGATTTAAGTTAAGAGGATCTCTTTTCTGAAAAATCAGACACTTGAGGTAAAGATTCCATTCATCGGGCATACTATAGAAATGATTTGGTATACGAACCTGAACAGTCCGAATCCGAATCCCGTGAAAAAAAATACTTAATTTTGCAATAAACTTAATATGGTAGCTAAGCCGATTGTTGTTAATATTAAAAGGGAATACTCAGTGTACATTCTTACATCGTGAAAGCTCCGTCGTTATTTTTTGAATCCGTCAATGCAGAAAGAATAACTGTCAAAGATGTGAAGTTTAAGAGAAAAACACACATTTAAGCGGAATAACGAAATCAAGTGCTTTCGATGCATTCATGGACATAACGAAATGGATGATAGCTTTGGTTCACAGGAGCAACTTTTCTCGTTCTAGGATTTCGATTAGATTCCCATTAAATGAGAAAATACTCATTCATTAACAACAATTTGTTTATAAATATTAACACGAATTAAAGCTTTGATTAAGCAAACATTGGTATTGCTTGTACTTACATCTTTGTTACCAAAGTTCGATTCATAATAACGGTTAGTTAGAATGGATTTCTGGAATTCACTTTGAGCCGTAACTTTAGGGATCGTCCATCTCTTTGGATGAATATGGCCACCATTGTACAATTTTAGAACAAAATTACTGACTACATCTTTTTCTATAAAAAAAAACAATCACAAAAAATCGCTTTAAACATTCCTTGATAATAGTTTTCACTAAAAAATTACCAGTCGGAGGAGGAATCGTTGTTTGTACCACCGACGGGGTTTTCTTTTGAATTGACGCTGCCGTTGGTAGCATATCAACTTTGTTTTGGGTTGGCGCGTTTGCTATCATTTTTAAACATTAAACAAAAAAACGTTCGCTTTATCACAACAAATTCTCCCAATCACAATTTAATAACGAGTTAACTTTTATAAATTATTAAAATAAATTAAATGCAATTTATATTTTTAATTACACAACACGAACTTGAATTCAAAACTTTCTTCTCATTCGGGTGACGACAACGTTTGGCACTAAACGCGGCGTTAATTCAAATAAAACAAAGCGTCAGAGCAGCACCTAATTTATACACATTTGGCGTTAACAAATTAGAGTTGCCATGTTTTCATTATGTGACTTTTGCGTGAGATGAGTAGAATTGAAGTTCGGAATACAAGAAATACAAATGTTCCTCTAATTTGTAAGATTTTACCTACTTGGCGAGTTGTTGGATGCAAATCCCTGGTTGTGTGATTACCTTTTACTGCAACCTTTTACTCAACACTTCATAATCGTTAAGGCTAATCAATATGCAATCATTGGGTTGAAACCACAGGTTTATTTCGCATTAAATTGTTGAATTTTTGTCCAGTCATTCACGGTATCGCTAAGTATTTAACTTTTTGTCGGCAACCTCAGAAAAGATCTTGTTGATTATTTCCCATCAATTTTGGAGGGAAGTAAAACTATTCTGCGGTACGATGGACCTTTTTAATTACTTATTATTTTTATTTTTATAGGAAAATGAATTAACACATATGAAATGAAGATATCAACAAATCAATTTATGTTTGCTAAAAAAAGAAAACAAAAAAGTATTCAAATCGATGTAGTGGATAAGAATTTCAAGAAGAGATCAAAAACCAAACGGAAAAATCACATTTGATAACTGCTGTCGTTTCTTTTGGCTATGAAGCCAATGTGGTTATAGCACGCTGACTTGAATGATCAAACTGATATTTAACATAATCCCAATTGTCGTAGTTATACTGTGAAGCTTAATATTACTATTATTCTCTTGGAAAGAAAAATTATTCGGGTAATTTTTGGTCCCTTGGCGTTAATGGAATGTAAATATGTTTAACTGTGTACCGATATCGATCTAGCCAAAAGGTTCCGGATAAAACGGATATTTGTCACACAAAAAGCTAAATGTTATAGACTTTTTTCTATTGCTTTGAACATTGACGAAGAAAACCTGTTTTAAAAACGATGAGAATGATATGCTAACAAATGAATTATTACTAATTTATTTTACCAAATCAAATGAAATAAAAGTTATGAAACCAAATCTTAAAAAATAGGAAGTTATTCAAAGATATTCTCAAAAAACAGTCGTTACATAATTAAGCTTTAATTTTTTTTTTCAGAAGAGAAACAATCAAATGGACGTGCCTTAAGATTTTTTATAGTGTGTAGAAGGAACGACATCATTCAAACTTATTTTAAAAAATCCTCGTCAGTTCGCGAAGGACATAGAAGTCAAAGGTTTTCCAATAATAAAAGCCACTGAATATTTTCTTGATCGCATTGCAAATACGAAATTTTCATGTATATATATAATAAGATCAAATGAGATAAGAAGATACTGTGAAGAGCATGTCGCTCTTGATTATCATTTAGTCTACCCTAATTTTTAGTTTGGCTCAAGGAGCTAGTGAATGAGTCAAAGCTTCTGGAAAATAGATATTTTTTAAAACAAAATATGGAAATTAATTTTCTCAATTAGAACCGGCAACAATAACAATGTCAAAAGTTATTCAATCACTTGAATACCGAAATCTTATTGTTGGAAGCTACTCCTTTTAATTCGTCCAATGCAAATTTTTCAAACCTTCAAAAACTTCCTGGCGATGGAGCCATATGCGCCAAGAGACGCTCTTAACATATTCCTCATGGTCAATAAAGGTTTTTGATTCTTCTTTTGATTTGTACAAACAAAACAATAAATAATCCATTTCATTTTTATTGATGGTTTGAATTATACAAAGATAACTTATTGCCAGTGGCTAAATATTCAAGATTCTTCTGAAATTGAACCTTCTGCTCACTCCATTAACCTAATCATTACTTATGGTAGTAAAAATTCCAAAAATTAACAGGACATCTGTTTATTATTTAAATATACTACACGGCAGCCCTGGTAATAGACTTATCAATTTGCGAGAAAAAAAACCAAGAGCAGAGACAATCGTAGAGACATGGCATATTGTAGTTCGAATTCAGGGGAATCCCTCGATATGAATCAGTCTGTATGAATAGCTATCATAGCCACTGCTTAGCCGGACCATGGGACTTTGGGTTGTTCCAAAAAAAAAAAATATTTTTGGAATAATCATAATGCACTTTAACTCTCTGTTCTTATCAAGAATATTGAGAATTTTGTGTGTTTACTTTTAGCATCTGTTTAAGAACGTTGACTCTCGAGTCTTAATCTGATGACGAAGCAAACGTTAGCCAGTCGATGACGATAGGAGCCGGTCTCTGGCGAGTTAGCAAAATTATCTATTCTTTTCAATGAACTATGAATATTTGAAAAAAACAAATGGAGAGACAATTTTTGTACGTATTCAGAGTTTTATGTTTGTTGTTGTTTTTTTTATGATTAATGAGTTAACGTACAGTGATCCATAAAAGTCTACATAAATTAAACTTGAATTTATGATATTTTTTATTTAAATTATATTTCAGTAGGTATTTACTGGTGCTATAAGTAAATAAAGAAATGCTTACACAAAAGTCTTGGTACACTTGCATGGAATAAATTTATCAATACTTGCTTAAGAAATATTAACTGCTTAATATTTTGTTGATATTCTTTCGTTTGGAGTACGGACTGAAGTCTTTTGGGCATTGTCTGTACATACTAATTTTTTTTAGTAAATTCGATTCTAATATGTATTTTGCCATTCTTGCTGTAGGACTTTTTTTGATTGCATTTCAATTGAAATCACGCGCTTTCTCAATTTTGGTCCGATGTGTCCAGGAGGTGCTCTTTAGGGTTCAGATAAACGCTCTGTGGTGGTGTCGCAGGTTTTTTTTGCCTTTAACCACAATTGATGTGCGGTATGCTTTGGATCGTTGTCATGCTGGAACAGGAAATTGGTTGGCATTTTCACTTTAGATGCTCTCTGATTGAGATATGGAGATATTGAGATATTGATCAATTATGTTTTCAATGAATACCAAGTTTCTCACTCCACTTGCCGACAAACACCCTTACCCCATATATCCTTCACCACCATGTTTCAAAATCTAAATCGTTTTTCGGACCATAGGTCCGTTTGCTTCAAATATGCAAAATTTGGACTCATCGGAGAAGAGTACATTGTTCCAAAACTATGCCAGCCGATTAAAATGTTTGCTTTGAAAACTCAATTCTTTTTTTCCAATATGTTGCTGATGTTGCGGCGTGTTCAGTACATAGTCCGGCTTCGATGATACGATGGCATGACGTATAGTTTCGGAGTGAACTTAGAGGTACTGTGTTCAAATTGTTCAACTCATCTGCAATTTTTCAGGCGATTGTGAATGGATTTTGAGTTACGATACGAACAATTCTTTTTTTTCTAGCTTAGCTTCGAGTGTCTTCCTGATCTAGGAGCATTCCCTAATCTATGATACTTTCAATTTATAGTGCTGAATGACTTTCTAAACAATAGAACAAGAACGGTATACTATCTTGTCTTGTTTATTTCAGAAAAGGACTTTCATTGCTTGGTCTTTAAATTAATGACAAACTGCCCTTGTTCGATTTTCGTTTATTTTCACTTCTAGCGCCATTATTGAATAAATAAGCTAATGTTTATTTCTAATAACTTTCTAAAGTATGTAAGTATGTATATGTTCCAAGACTTTTGTGGATCACGGTTCGGTACGAGTATTTAGTAGGTAAGGAATTGTTCATTCGCACTATGCTTTAAGCCCAGACAACAAGAGATAGTTAAAGCATGACCATACAAAAAAAAAACGATATACATTTTTCTCTTAGGGGACAAGGCCTTGAAGGTTGAAGCTCTGTACAAGCTTTTTTTTGGGTAGATTTCGTTTTCATACATCGCTTCTTCCTACAAGCGTGAGTTATATGTATACTATTTTTCTGTGCTTTATGTCTGAGTCTGATCGCTTATCTTATGAATAAGGGGCACGAGGATTGAAAGTAATATTTTAATTCATTGTTCGCCTTCTGTTTACTAGCGACATTGATTAGTTTATTTGACTGCAGTAGCAGAAATAGATCAAAATAGTAGAAGATTTTCGGGCCAGGCTAAGTAGAATATGAAGATAAGAGATAATGATTCTTCTGCCACTCCATCCTAAGGAGATTTAAGAAATATAAACATCTTTTGAATTGCAGTTTAACAGTGTTTTTTTAGGTCAAAAAAGCTGTTACTGAAAGTAGGTTCTAATTTATTTATGTACGTGCACCGTTGTGCCCAGAAGTCAATTGTTGAATGGTCACTTCGTTCTGATAAACCGCGAGTGTGACACAATGGAGTCCTGCCGCCCATCAAATCACATACGAAAATTGAGAGCATTAAACTTGCAATCAATCCCCGTCGATCTTCCCACCGTTCAGTAAGGCGAAGTCTTCACGACGACCTTCATTACCATCTGTATCAATTTCAATTTATGCAATTTCCTAGGCTAGGATTGCTGGCCACACATATCACAGTGACAGTGAACTCAGATTGGTATGTGAACATTAAGGATATTTTTGGTTTCATGACAATGAATTCGACCAAGAAGTTATTTTACTACAAGAAGATGGGACAGTGGCGGGAACTTCCTTGAGCGCTTCACAAATAAGGTATGATTTGTAGTGGCCAGCACACTCTTTCGATTTGAACTTTATTTTAAATATCATATAATCCTTAAGGGCAATATCCAGGCGGAAATAACCCACAAATCAGCAGCTATGCTCGAAAATTGCCTTATTCAAACAAAATTTTAAGAAAATTACATTCATATTAATAATATTTCGTATCTGGATATGGTTACGATTATATGTATGAGGAATACTGAATCGGTTGCAGATACGGCTCCGGATATAAAATTATTTCGGTTAGTTTCAATTACGGATATTCGATTTTTAAGGAATTTTAAAAACAATACGAATAGGTCATGATTTGACTTTATTACACTCACAAAAAAAACTATGATTATTATAGCTACTACTTTTCAAGTATAATATAAATATGTATTTAGATGCGCAAAAAAAATTGTTATAAAAAAAAAATGATATTATAAGTTCTTATTATAACATTTAATATTTTTACAGGAACCACATTGACTTTATTTTGCGAAATCACCATTAAATTGATAAAAAAATACAAATTAAATTATATTGAGGACGTATTTTGTCCTGGTATAAAAAATTCACACAATAAAAGCCAATCTCATTTGTCGTAAATGTACTATATGACTGATTTATATGTCTTTTCAGTGGAGTGGCTTGCGCAGCTGGTCAAGCACCTTCCTTTTAATAAGGTCAATTGAGAGGTCAAAGATTCGAATCCTGTAAAAAACTACTTTTCGAATCTGATCCAGTTACCGTTTGCCCTTAGGATCAAATTAATGGCGCTATCAGATCGGCTGGTGGAATTCTTAGTTCGTGTTTAAAAAACAATGGCTTGTGTAGTTTGTTCTCTCATTGACAGACGCTCACACTTACAAAAAAAAAAAATCGTCAGCATAAAATATCCAAAAAAACTGACCTAAAATCGATTTATCGTGAGGAATGGCATAAGATTAGCCCACTATTTCCAAGTAAGTATATTTAATGAAAAACCGAAGAACAAAGGAGTTCTAACTAGTGATTAATATTCACTATTTGTTTAGTTCAGGCAACTTCTTTAGTTTTGTTTCCAAGAAAATCTATCAAAAATTTAACTGCATAAAACCCTTTCTTTTATGGATTCTCTTTTATGCGTTGAGAATTGTTTTTTATTTTTAATTTTATTTAAAAAAAAAGTAGACAAATTTTTATTTTAATTTTTTCCTTTTTTTTAGTTTTTTGAAGATTTTCTTTTTCCTTTTTCAAATTCAGTAATCTTTAAGAAAATGAACAAATTATTATCTGCTGTACGAAGACTTTTTGGACTATCTCGTAAGATGTTTTTTTTTTTTATCAAAGAACTAACCCTCAAGAAAACAAACATCACGAAAATCGGTAGCTCCACAGTCGGTGTTCGAGATAACGAAACAGATCGTATTTCGCTTTGATGCAAGAATGCTAATTGTGTGCATTCTCTACCGTTTCGATAAGAGGAAGGCAATACATATGTACTTATTACTTCAACTTCAACTTCTTCACCTGAACTTCAATCGCTTCAACTCCGGATATGGTTTCAACTTCGTTTGTCGAATGCGTAGAACAGTTGATGAAAACTGCAATGTGCAAAACAAAAGATATGCGGTACCCTAAGAGTACCGCAGCACCGTCGCAAAGCAAACTTTTACATTCATTGGAAGTAAGGTCTTAAAATTGTAAAATCACAATCAAAAAAATCAATTGCTAGTTTCTAAAATTTTTTTGATAAAAGATTAAGGTTCATTAATTCGTCTAAATCAAGACAGAAACCAGCAAGTATTGTACTGCGTGAAAAACGAAATTCGATGTGGTCTTGTGGCTAAGAGGAGAAAAATAAGTAACTTCGTTGCAAGATAATTTTTATCCCAAGGGTGAGATGAAGGATTCAACTCCTCCAATGGTATGAAAGCGTTCAAGCAATCAGGTTGATTAGTGGAATAAACATTATCTGTGATTCTGACACATACAAAATAAAGTCAGGTCAGGTGATCTTGGTCAGAACTGATCCATTTGTTCCTATCCAACGGTTACCGTACTCTTCATCTACCCAACTCTTAACTTCACGTCCATAGTGGGCAAGATCTCCATTTTGCTGGTAATATGATGAACCTTTAGTTGAATAAGAGGAATATCTTCCAATAGGGGTAGAGTGGTAATTTAAAGGGTCCGATCAACTTGTTTCCGCTCACATATTTACGCTTAATCTGCGGTGAAATGTATTTTTCGTAAGCTCATGTATGGAGATAATGAAAATTTGTTATTCAATCTCTTGTAAATTGAGATTCGTCCTTCCAAAGTTTAAAAACTAATTATCGTCCAAACAACGCTCTTGCAACCAGTTGCAAAATTGAAGCCTCTTTTCCAAATCATCGAGAAGCAGCTTTTGCAGTTTTCTCCAGGCAATACATTTGAAACTCTTTAGCTGGACGCATTAAATTGCAGAGCTATCATAAAAGTCTAAAAATGAATGGATTATATCGGGCAACGTCCAATATTCATTCATCTGCCCATATTCTTTTTATTTGTGGAGGTGTAGTCGTTTCGAATAGCGCTTTTATACAACTGTTACGGTGGTATGCTAAATCAAACTAATGAATACATTTCGTTTTCTTATCTTTTATACCATTTTGCTTAGTAAATTTTCTAAATAAAGCTTCATACTTAATTATGAAAGTACTTAAAAATAATTATTTTTTACAAAACTACACTTATTGTAAAGTGCTGAAAGAAACTTCGGTAAAAATCATAAAATACTTTTATTTATTTGATTTCATTTTAATTAGTATTGTTCATTCATTTATAATATTGTTCGTTAATATTGTTTTTTTTTCATAAGAAATTTCGAAGAAAAATAACCTCGAAATCAAAAATTTACAAGGGCAGGAAAAATGGAATACCTTTCTTTATTAAACTTTCAAGAAGGACCCTTACTGCAAAAGATATTTTTTCTTAGAACATGTTAAAGAGTTATCCCTTGTATTTTCCTTGTATAATTATCGGCCACCCTTTATAAAAAAGTAGTTAAAAGATTGTCAAGAGGTCAGTTGAAAAGTAAATAATTTTTGGAAACAAAATTTACACAAAATGCAATACATTCATTGGCATTTTTGGCAAAAAATGATTTTTGTATTAATAAACATTTCGAGTCTTTAAAGACCACAATTTTCTTAACATTACATAAATTTTGATGTTATAAATGTAAAGAGTTCAGCTGAAGTAAAAATTATTTTTATGAAAAATTTACAAAAAATTTTTGGCAAAAAAATGCTTTGTGTATGTATAAACATTTTGAGTCTTTTAAAACCACGATTTTCTTAAGATAACATAAATAGTGATATTGTAATTGTCAAGATGAACACAAATGTACACAAGATACCTTGGCTATAGCCCATGAGAATTTTGCAGCAAAAAGCCGATTTTGACTTTATACTTTTTGAATCTGTAATGACTACAATTTGCTTGAGATTACATTACTTTATATACTGTTTTAATGAATGTCAAGAATTCATTTGAAGTGAAAAGAAAAGGACCATGAATTTAATACACGTCTATGTTTAAGATACTTAGATATTTTTTTAAGATTTCCGTTGATAGAACTCGAATTTAAATTCATTTCAAATTCAAATGCAACATAGACGTGACATAGGCGCCTGCCTGGCGATAATGTCATACCCGGAGCGGAGCGACGAATTCGCGTGAGCGTGGACTGACCACGGAAAGAGAGTTGAAATCCGGGAGCAGCAAGGTATTGTTTGATTTGCACCTTATTTGAATTCGTTTCAAAAATACTACTTTGTTCTCTAGAATCATAAAGAGTCGGAAATATTGTTTTTCTCTGTGTTGCTTAAACTCTAGCACACATTATTTTGTATTGCATATTTCTAGGCAATTACAAAATTTGTCGGTTATTTCTGAAACTTATTGTTGCTATTTTAATAACTTAAATTTCTTCATTTCTACAAGTTGTTTATCGCATTTTACAAGTTTTAAATCAACAAATTGGTGTAACAAAGTGGAAATTACAAAGAAATCGCTATTTATCTGTGAATGGTACCTCGAAATTGCGTTCTGTTTAGACGTCTTTTGAGAACTTTAATTGTTAATAACTTTGTCAATAATAATTTCCTCGCAGTAAAAATATCATTTTCGTGTTAAGGAGGCCATTGTACATAGGAAAAATATTTTTAGAGGTGGCCATAATGTAAAGTACAGCCAATGGCCCATTCGAATATTATATTAAAAATCGATTTTTGATTTTATAAACTTTTTAAGTCCTAAATGATCACAATTTGCTTTGGATACATACTAATATACTGTTTAAATGTATGTCAAGAAATCATTTGCAGTGATACTTAGTTTTTTGAAAAAATATAGGTACTTACAATACAAAAAGCCCATGGAATTTTGAAATTCCGTACTCTTTTGATTAAGCTTCTGCGAAAGTAATTGAATATTTCTTGATCCACCTGTGGTCCGTTAATGATGCTTCTACAACAACTCTCAACTGAGAAATATGTAAGCTGCTGTTAATAGGTTATATCCAAAAGGCACTCACTACGTTTATTTATATCACTGCTGCCTCAATGTGTGTGTTGGACATTTGCATCGTATCCAACGATATGCACCCACTTATCTTACTTAAGCAGATCTCTTAAACGATTTGTGAGACATACCGGTTAATTGCCCTCTCTTTCAAACACAATTACTGTATGATCCGCATCACTGAAATTATTCAATAAAATTGCCTGAATTTCATTTTTAATAAGTATGCATGCCCGAATTTTACCTTCATTTGCCTTCTAGAACACCGTGTTATTCCTTATTTTGAGACCCTGGATTTTTTTTGTCCGGATCAATCCAGAGCTCTTGTCTCTGCCATACGTCGTGCTCGATGACGTAGTCTATAAAGCATGCCGTTGCGGCCTTACTGTGGTGGAGATTGATTTGCATCACCTTCATCATTGGGTTCTTGTTCCTCAAGACTGTTGCCCTTAGTGACTGGATCGATGTTGACCCTCCCCATGCTATATCTTACCATGCCCTTTACCTTTTCCAAGTGTGGTAAGGATTCTCTATTTAGGACCAAAAGAAAGTGTCTTCTTGGCCCGGTTTTGAGGACTTTCCAAGTGTCGGCCTTCATTTCCTGCCTGTTTTGGAGAAGACCGAGTAATTTGACCGGAAAGGTATAAAGAAACTTCTCCTCAACGATTTTCCACTGATCGATTGTTAAACAACTGCAAGCTTCCTGCTCGTTGACTACAGGAACTAGAAGTTTGTCTTAAGGGTCACAAGGAGCACGGTAGGATCAGACCTACTTCTCTTACTCTGGAAGCTCTCTCTTTTTTCCCAGAAGTCAACTTAATCTGTGAATTGGTTAAGTTAAATATATTTTTGTCGCCAATAACTACCGCACTGTAAGATTTGTTTTGCCTTACCTTAGTTTTTCCTTTTCTTGGCTCCTTGGCTCTTCTTAGATTCCATTTTTGCCTTTGTCTCTTACTTAGTCGGGTAGTAATTTATTCTTGCCAGATTTTGTCCTTTTTTCCTGAATTCTTTTTTATTAGCTTCTTTTCACATAATGCCTAGCTTATAGATCCTCTTGTGTATTTGAGACTCATGCGTCATTTCTGGGTTCATCGATAATGTGAATAAGGTAGGTTTCAGCCAGTTTTGTCACTAATACACTTTATTTTTGCCCTTGTTTCAGTCTACAACTTGTTGTGTTAAGAATTGTGGTAGTCAGCGTTATGGCCGATATGTGGCATATAAATTTGCTAATTTTTTTGGTTTCAAGCTGATTTAACATTTAAATTTGTTCTGCCTGTTTTGGCCAAAGTGTTTTGAAATATTGCGGTGCGTTGAATTTTTGCTTAAATTTCTTCCTGTTTGGGGTCCGAATTGCCACGAAGATTTAAGTAAAGCCTAATTAGGTTGCACAAAATGCGATATTAGTGGAATTGTGGTTTCGGAATTTATTTTAGAACCATGGGTTCTTTAGTTACTTCTTTGGCGAGTCCAACCGTCACACAGTGTGTTATTTTGCGAATCCAGCGGAACTTTATTCGTTGAGCGTTTGAAGGATTTGTTACTTATGTTAAACGGTTAAATTATATATTTGTATGTTGTTTTGTGAGTTTTTAAAGCTTACCTGAGTTTTTAATATTTAATTACACACGTCTAATACGTGCTACACTTTGTAATTTCTCTAATTTGAACAGTTTTTTCTAAATATGCTATTTCTAAAATGTTAACTAAAGTTTTGAAACATAGTTAAATAATATATTTTAACTTTTTAATATCTTCAGAATTCCTAAGAACCAAAAAAAAACAACAACAAAACATTAACGTTTTTCTTTCATTTAATTATTTTTATTGTTTTTTTTTTAAATTTTTTCTTATAAATATTATTCATCTTCTTCATCTGAGGTTGAATTTCCTGCTTCCGGAGCTTTTAATAACGCAATACATTCTGGTGGGAGTGGGTTCTTTTTTCTATGAAACATTGTACTTCGGCTCGAAAGATATGGATCTGAGGAACGTGAAAATCTAAGTATCACATCTCGATTTGAGTTTTGCCGCGAAGACTTTCGACTGAAGTGCTCTCGGAAACGCCTATATTCTTTGTTGCTTGCTTCCTGGGCTTCTTCGGACAACTGCCCAAGTGGTAATATGCAAGCTTCAATTATTTGTGTTGAGTGCATAAGCATCTTATGTACACTTGGGGGCATATAATACCAAGAATAATGTTGAAGATAAATATCCTTCGTTTCGCTTGCATAACGTCTTCTGCATCGATTTCATATTCACTTGATATGACTTCAAGCAAAGTTCGAAAATAATTTATTACAATATTATGATTATGATTATTATGATCATGACAATATTAGCTGCATCTCTTTTACCAGATGATCTCAAACTCATTTCAGCTGCAAGCGCGATTTCGCTTGGAGTCTTTGAGTCAACCAGCTCTTTTATTTTCCGTGTTTGGACTTTCGGAGTACATTTGTCAAATGATTTCTGAGGTCGTCCACGATTTTCATTTGAACTTGTTGAACGAACTCCTTCAATAAAACCTTTTGGAAGCTTAACATCCTCATTTAACCATATATCATTGGCTTTTTCGAATTTCTGAAAATTTCGCCCACTTCGTTCCCACCTACTTAGTATTTTAGAACTTTATGAGCTCACATGCGTTTGGAACTCTCTGGGGACATTATCTGTGTCCACCAGACCGAAGTCTTGCATGATAAAATCAGAAATTTTCTGGTTGCGATCCTCTTTCGAACAGATTCTCCAAATATCGAAAATTGCTGAATTTTTCATTTCAATTGAAAAAAAAAATGCATGGGGTCAGCAACCAGAAGCAAGAAAATCAAACGAATTCTGACACACTAAACACCAACGGAGATTTTAAGCACAATTACACGATGGATACATGAGGATACTTTTTTAAAAGGCTTTACAAAGTCGCAAAAACACAGAAACAAACATAACTTTTAAGGTCTTCAAACTCACCAGCATTTTCTTGTATTTTGTTAGTTCACGAAAAAAATTACTTACCTTGCGAACTAATGAGATATAAAAAAAAAATAATAAAATAAATTGGATGAGCAAAACTAACAAATCACTTAACCACGCTTTTATCAACTTGACACAAGGAAACAAACAAACAGTATGAGAACACTTCCCACAAACTTCGCTTGTTGATTTAAATAAAAGTCAAACTAATGTGCAATATTAATTTAATTAATTTGTTAAAATAAAGAACGCGTATTTTAAACATTTTGTATTTTAATTCTCAAAAACCAAACAATTTATGAATATTGTACAAATTTTGTTTATTTTCTCGTTATTCTCCATCATGGTGAGCATTATACTTATATTGTACAAAAATCACAGATAATTAATTTACTTATATAAACAAAAGGCGGTTTAAACGCAAACGACAGACAAAAAAATTAAAGATTCTGTTTATTAAAACATTTGTTTAACTTACCCAAAGCCATCCAAAAGACAAAAATCAAAAACAAAAGAGTCGTAAAACATAACACGATTAAAAACTTAAAGAAAAAGAATTCGAGGTCACCAGGGTCGCCACATATTTTCCGAAGTTTCTTCTACGGAAGGCTCCCTTTTGGGATTTCCATTTCTGTCCGTGCTTTTCCGTTTCTCTAAGTTGATCTTTTTGGTTGGCGGCTCATTTAAATTTTCGCTCGATTCATACGAATAGAAGCGTTTCGCAGGCTTCAGTGCCTCGCTGGAGGATGTGACCTGTTGTTGGCGCATGTGTTCTGTACGAGAGTACACTTTGCTTGACTCAGCACTTGATGGAGTGGTAAAAGCGCCAGAGAAACTGCTACTATGACTTCCATCTAGAGGTGGAGTTATCGACCGCGATGCAAAGTCAGAGCTTGTATGCATTATTGAATCTTCCTCGTGACTAGAGATTGATGAGATCGGACTAAGAGGTGGACTAGTAGTGGTCGTTGGTGGTTGAGAAGATGTTATATTGATATCCTGATAGCTTTGCAATGGAAAGCCGTTTTTATTAGACGGCTTACTGAACGCGCTAGCACGTGGCAGGCCAGACGTAAAATCCACATTTGCCGTTGGAATATTTGGAACACAAAAGGGTGCTGTTTCAATGTTGTTGTTCGTTGTAACCACATTTGGATTTGTATTTGGCATTATAAGAGCGAATTCACCTGAAGGCAGCAATGATGGGATGAGGTTCACGGCGCCCATTTGAACACGTCCATTGTTGTTAGCATCATGCGGCACAGGAAATGGTATTTGATTTGGAATGCCTGGCACATTGACGAAATTCTGTGCGGTTTGCGATCGGTATCCGTTTGAGAAATTTGTAAACGAGCCAATCTGTTCTAAACTACTTGCACAATTATTCAAATAGTTTGACAAACGTTGGCGCGTTCCAGCATCAACCCCATCCAACTGACCAATGTAACGTTTCACCTCGTCAGCACATTCAACGAATCCGGTCTTGAACTTGTGTATGACTGTAGGGTCAGTTTGGATGGCCATTGATAGTTGACGCCTTTGCATTGATTGCAAATGTTTTACGGTCATCTCAAGGATATCGGCTTTCTCAAGTTTCGTGTGACGAGCCGGCTGTAAGAACAAAAAAAAATCAAAATTATTATTGAATATTTTAATATTATCTATCTAATAAAATAAAAAAAAACGTATGCTATTTCTCATAGTTAAAATATTTAAATAAATTATGAAAGTTACTTGTGCCTGTTGAAATAAAATGATAAGAAAATAATGGGACTTAATTTCAAAAATAAAATAAATCGGAAACAAGGGTTTCTTAAAAATTCAAATAAATAAATAAAACGCATTTGCTGATGGAGAATATGATAATACGAGCACTAGTGGCTTCAAATTCACAAGCACTAAATGTAAAAAGTATTTCCATTTGGAATATTGTGATTGTTGACCCCTCCAGATATATGCGTTTTTGAAAATAAAGTACTTGTACTTCAGAACCAGTTTTGTCATTATCCTATTTGAATCTATCCATATACCAAACTTGAGCTCATGGTGGATTTGAGGAAATATTATTTCTCGTTGTTTGTCTCTCCTTGGGAATTCATGGAGAATTGAGCCTGTCATCAGGCTACCTTTGGTTTTAGTATTGGGCAGTCCAGCAAAATTGTCTGCTCTGAGATAAGATATTTTTGGAAGCCTGAGAGTTCTTTATTATCGTAATGAGAGAAGACGAGAATTGCGCAAATTTATAGAAAGTTATTATAGTCTCGTTTATAAAATGTTAATGTTAAATTTCCCACCGTTTCATTGCAAAATTATCCAAAGTTTTGTGCCTAATCGTCATTTCAAAGACAATGGTAGCGCATCAGATACAATACATTTTTATGCAGGTGTACCCTAAGGATCTGTTCTTGGACCAGTATTGTATAATCTGTATACATCTGATTTCCCCATCCTCCCACAATATGAGGCAGCAATATACGCTGATGACACGCAAATTATTTCATCGCATATGTTCAGTTTCGACATTGAGACGAATTTAAAAAATGAAATACTTCAGAACTACTATGCAAGTGGAAAATCAAATTAAATTCCGAGAAAATACAAGCTATCTTTTTTACGCGAAAAAGAAAGTCCTGTTATATTTCCGCTAACCAGTTATAAATAATTGGACATTCAATAACTTGGAAACGTTCCGTTAAATATTTGGGCATACACCTTGACTCAAAATTAATGTTTAAAGAACATATAACGCAAATGCTTCACAAAATAAATGAAGTGATAAAAATGTTATACCCTTTTATATATGGGAAGTCAATACTTTCCCTTGAAAACAAAGTGATAATACACAAAACAATCTTTCAAGCTATTCTGTTGTACGGATGTCAGGTATGGGGTGATTATGCAACTTGTCACACTAAAAAGTTACAAACATCACAAAATAAAATACGTAAAATGATGCTTAATCTCACCTGGCATCACTCCACATTAGACGTACATACAAATGCTAATGTTGAATTGATCTCCTCAAGAATCTGCAAACTAAACGATTTATTTAAGGTCAGATGCGAAATTCGTAATAATCCCCTTTTTCGTTATTTTCATCAATATATGTTTTTTGTTTCTCTACTCTGAGACTTAAATTTTATTTAAAAACATGTAAAACTAATTCCCAGTAGAAAGATTTAAGAAATATCAAATCTCTGTATACCTATTTGTGTGAATTGTGCGATAACACATTGTTACTTATTAACGAAATAAATGCAATTCAATTCAATCATAATGGTCGCATTCAAAGTAAACATAATTGATGAACTCAAGAAAAAGTTCTGTACAAAAAGCTCAATTGTGTCCGCGGTGAGCTAGGATTGCACAAATCAAATCTTATTTTCAATCTTAAGCAAACAATACTCTTTAAAACTTTAAAAGCCAAAGTAATTTCATTCTACATATCTTCAGAGCTGAAAGTTTTTCTTCAGGCACCGAAATGTGCATTGAGGCTCTATTACCTACATGACTACGCTGTAAGGATCGATTCAGTTTCATCAAAGAGCATTCGGATTGGACGAAATCCTAGTGCAAAAAATAGGCTTTTTTTTACGACTCAAAAAAATACTTTACTGCGAATTCTGCAGTGCCACAAGACAGCCACTTAAGTTAAACATTGATTTTTTGCTTTCATTTATAAATAAATAACTATTTGGTATGATTTAATGACCTGCATCTTAATATAAATTGTGATCAATTTTTATTTACAAATTTTACTAAAAATTATTGTCCTACTGTTATAGTTTCAATAGTAGGGTACAGCCAACCATTCATAGTTTGCATTTTTAAGGTGCTGTGTTAATAAAGAAAGACAAATGATTTTATGTCCCATAGCAATACAATTGAACAGTGAAAAATTGATTCTTGGATGGATTTAAACAAAATTTAAACACATCAATGATCCTTAAGTTGTCATGCAATAATTCAAGCTTAATGATCAAAACTATGCCGAGGTTGCATGAATCAAGAACAACAGAAAGGAGTACTGAATTATATTTACTGACATGACTTACATCTGAAGATAAATATTTTGAGATTCTTAAAATAGCTGTTTAATTGAAGGTCAATGAAGGTGCAAGTATGAAAGTGTTTTCGACTCTATAGATTCACCAAAAGTCATTCTATTTATTGGGTCCACTTATGCAACTATTAATGTTAAATTACAGAAGACAAGACTATTTACGATTTGCTCTTTAAAGAATAAGTTGGCATCACCCCTACAGTTTACCTTCTTTTGAAAAAACAGAAAATTGACAATAATATTTCAATATTATTTCAAATTTTCAGAAACGACCCGCAAGCTCTTAGTGTCTCACAATCTTACCAACTATGAATACCTCTCTTCCTAAAAATCATTTAAGAAATATATTATAATGACACAGGTATTTGGCGAAGCTAGAAATAAAATAAAGTGATATATTAGTGAAAAGAAAATGCAATTAAGTAACACTAGCATCGTTCCCTGCAACCAATTGTTAGTTCATCAAGGTTGATAATCACATTCCTTTGACCTTCGGTTTTAAAAAGGGATACAAAACTAATTATGATTTTCTAGGTAATCCTAGATAATCCTGATAGACTACACATAACAACTTTCCTTTTACACTTAATTCATTACCCAAACACTGATTACCTACACACCTATTTAGCATTAAGGTCACTGACACAAAAAACCCCCAAGGATTTCCATAATGACTGACAATAAAACGGAACTGCACAAAACAGTTCCCACAAGTCCTCTTTTTCTCTAAAAATTTTCAATGCAAACGCTTGGAATCTTCTAAGACAAAGACTGGCCCTTTTTCACACGATCACTTTCACACAACCTAACTAGATCCTTTTAACGCCGAAAATGGAACTTCATTATCATCGCCATAAACCTTTTATGCATGGGAACGAACATCGAACCAGCGAGTCAAGTGCACAGAATCCAAAACAAAAGGACATGAAGAAAAAAAAAAACTTAAGACGAAATATTCTCATCGGAAATACATTTTTACGAAGGCGAGCCAAGCAAAAAAAAAAAATTTAGGGAAAACGATTACAATCAACAAAACCGATTTTCTTTCTCTGTAACTGTTCTACATATGTATGGTTGTATATCTTCCTTGCTGCACAGGTACATTCAAGCTCATATTTCTCATTTTTCTCACTGTATGTGCCGATGCACCAGCGATCTTCAAAGGCGCACCTTGGATCGTGCGAAATTGTACTTGTGAAGAACGTTTAAGCGGTCCGTCTGCGTTCCACCTTCGATGGGATTCATGGTTCCCAGGCATTTCCATTGTCCTCCTTCGTCTGCCCTTTATATGCATACGTGTGGCTGCATCTAAATTTTTGTCTCTCATTCCCTTGACCTGTATATGTACCTGTTACCAGGGAAACCTGTTCTTAATTCCTTTTTTTATGTTTGTAAATGTTTACATTTTGTTTTTTTTCAAAATCATGTGCATTATTGAAAGAGGAAAACATTTTAGGAGCAAGTGTTATTTGAGTTAACAGTGCGGCATAAAATTTTTCATACGACTTGAAAAAATAAAACTGAGTCCTTTTTTGTTTGCAGTGCGGTTGCAAGTACAGAAGATTAAAAATTTTGCTTCAATTTTTTGCAATATTAAAAGTCATCTTTTTGGGCGATGAATCTCCATATCCATAACCATTATCTTAGCCATGATCCAGCAAAGTCGAGAGCCATTGTGAAGAAGATACCAATCTTTCCTCGGAGGGATCCTCTTTGAAGCTGGTTTTTGAGCAGAAATAATAATCAAAAATGGGGGGTGTATTTGTTTAAGTAAAAATATGATAAATTTCAAAAGAAATAAAAAGTGTTGTCTCTTAGGGGTATAGAGCTTCCGTATGGTTATCTATCAAAAGAACTTAGCTCGTGTCACGACATTTAAATTCAGTATACTTTAATTAATTTCCATGTTGAAATTTGTTATTCTACAATTCGTGTTCAGTGTGTTCGCAGCGAAGAAGACGTCGTCTTTGTAGAGGTGCGAGAGCTAGGACGATTCAATGTTGTTCTCAGCAGCTCAGCCACTACCCGTCATCTACGTGAAAGAGTTGAAGATACGATTTTAGCCAATATCCGTATTAGACCCAACTGGTGCAGAAACTTTTACCGATTCACCATCGTTTCCTTGTGAATGGGCTTCCGATACCAAATTATATTTTTTATAAAAACATATACCTTCGTGTAACTAAAGAAAGTAATTACTTCGCAATAAAACTGATCGATGCTGGTGTACCTCAAGTAAGTGTTCTTGGCCGGTATTATAATTATTGCACCCTAAAGGAAAACCTCGAGTAGAAGTCCATTACTACATCTCTACTTTAGAAAGGGAAATTGTAGATGAGTAGATTTATACTAACTTGGTACAAATACCGTTCAAGAAGGAAAGTTAGAAAATATGCTAAGCTACAACGAAAATCTCACGAATGTTAACACAGAGAAATTAATAGACGTCTTGAAAACCTTTCCAAGTTAACTATTCCAAGATTTATAACTTTGCAAATAAATTAAGTATTGGGAATTTCGATTGAAGCAAACGAGGTTTTAAAAGAGGATCAAAATTTGTATGCTTACATCTTTTTTCATCGCTTCCAGTATCAGAGATTTCAATTCATTCAAGCAGTGATTGATCCTTGCGCGTCTCCGCTTTTCCATTATTGGTTTATTACTCTGTAAATTGGAAAAAATAAGTTATTTATGGTGTTCCTGTATTTTATACATAATTTGATTTAAACAATTGCTTTATATTTATAAAAAAAATAGCTTTCATCCATCACAATAATATAAATAATATTTTTATCATCAACGGAATATTTTTTTCGTTATTGATGTACATATATGGAATAATTTATTGAATGGAAGCAGGCCTATTGCTAATCGCAAAGGCTATTGTTGACCATTTGTGTTTTTTTTACTGTATTTTCAATCGTTTTGGTCAGAGCTTCCAGAAAAAATCAAAAAAAAAAAAAACTAATAGTGGGTGAATCGCAAAAATGAAACCTAAGGCAACTCGGAAACGCTCCCTTTTAAATGTCCATTGTCGCTTCAGCTGTGTGTGCGGATGCACAGTCCTGTTGTGATCTCAAATCCGCCAGTCCCAATAAAACAATTTGCTGCAATAAAAAATTGTTGGATGTGGTTCTGCACTGCTCGCTTCTACTTTGATACTTAAAAAAAGAAATTATGTTTATTTACGTTTGGAAAAAACGCCTAGCTTCTCTATAGATGTATGCTGTTTTTTTGATAGCGGGAGATGGACCAATCAATGACAAACAGGCAGATAACCTGCTCAAGGATGTGGTTCAAGTCCAAAGGACGAAAATCGGTCGTCTACAATGGCTCGGCTACATGAAGTGAATGGACAAAAATGTTGCAAATAATTTTGTCTTCAAAAAGCTACCAGGCTCCTGGGAAGCAGCTTTAGCTTATGTTCAGATCATCCAAGATTCAATGGATTTATAAATTAATTATTATATACATTATATATCTGCATGCGTGAATGTGTGCTAATTTTTGCCAAATATTACGGCAGCGAAAAAAAATGCCTTGAGAATTAGACGGGATCTGCCGTAGATATTCACGGAAAAACTACACCGACAGCCATCACAAAAGATTTGTGTTTATGTAGATTTCCACAATCGTCTTAAGTTTTAACTATTAGACTTCTTGTGTTCACACATTCAATATAAAGGCTCGTCGTCATGATTTATGAAAACATAATGAAAATATTATCATGACAGTTACTCTTATCACAAAAAAAAAAACAAATGATCTGATCCTGGAAATAATACTTCATCATCCCTGCCCAGCTGCTCGATCACACAAAAGAATGGCATGCGTCTGCAACAAGCCTTATTAGTTACATTGACGGCAATAGAGGAGCACACGACAAAAGGCAATCTAAAGATGAACAAGACAATAGTAAGAGGGCATCTGTACACCGTTGGAAATGGGGTGCCGAATATCACTAAGATTATATGGCAAGAAGGAGGGGAAACGGGCATATACTCAAAACTGAGTCTGAGAACTTAAGTGCTACATGTATTTCACGCATGCAGATCGACTGTGTTACAATAAAGTTTTAAAAACAAACATACTGATACATTATCGAAATTATGCGAAAAAGGACCCGCTGAGATCTACAAAAGTCGTTATTTTTTTTTTAAATAAAGTTGTACGGACACTGAACCTCAGTCTTCTACTTGTTGCACAAAATACCAGTTGAAGCTACAGTTCTTTGACTAGTTCGAAGGGCATCAGAAGCTTTACCAAGATAGTAATACTCTTGCTGAATTATCAATGACTGTTGATCAGGGTGAAAACATGTCAATGCCGAGTTTGAGTCATGTATTTTAAGCCCGGCTATTTTTTTCAGCGTTTTCAGAAACAGGGGGATATCTGTGATCTTTAGTAGGGCGGGCGGACAGTGATTGGACGATTTTAAGAGCAAAGAATTGATCACAATTCAGAATTGTAGTTCAAAGAAGGTTGAGACATAACTAGTCAAACAATGTCTCTCTCCAAAACTTTTTGGCGATCGAATAGCATCGCGATTCTTAGAATTGACTTTCTATTTGGAGGCTACGATCCGTATTTGAGGGATCCTTCCTAGCACACTCACACCGATCTATCCCTTTTGGTCGGCATGTATGACGTTTCACAAATTTTCTTGAATTCAAATCTTCATTTCCAATGCTAAGTAAGGTTTTTAAATTGTACTCACTAAAAAACAATTGAAAACACTTAAAATGCACTTTAGTCGCCGCATTTTTTTTCTCTAACACAAGGCACCAGTTCCTTAGCTAACTCATCGATAGGAATAAGACAAATGACAAATCGGCTTTTCAATTTTAATCTTTATATTATGAAGTTAATTCGATGTTATATTATGTTGTTTTGTTATGTTGTTAAAATTCTCGGTTTTTTGTTATATTGTAAACATATTTATTTTAAATCATATTGTATTTCATGCTTAAATCTCTGTTATATCCCACAAACGATGGATCATTCGTCTCTAGTCATTATGAACTAAAAAAATTATACCCAATCATTTCTCAATTAATGTCTTGTTAAATAAAAAATAGTATATTATATAACATCTTCGGTAGGAATACTTTCAAAGATGGAAAAGACAATAGGAAGAAGATGAGGCACAAGAAAAGATTTTAAAACAAAAAATAATCCTTATGCTTTTAGTTTAGTGAAAACTTGTTGCAATCATTTAAACTTAAATAAGGGGCTTACCCTTCGCAACTCCGCCTTTGATAGTCCATTTGGGTTTCTCGCTTGATTATTGTTGTTATTGTTCGACGTATCGCTGTTAAAATTGTTGCAACTGCCATCGAAATCGTCATCCGAATTTATATTGTAATCCATTTTGATATGTTTTGTTTTTTTTTATTTGTATATTGTTTTTAAGAAATGATCATTAAATTATCCAAGTATTGTGTTGTCCAGGAAAATTGTTTAATATTCCTTTTTTATTTTGGTTTCGAATAAATATCACAAAAAATAACAAAAATCTATTTGATTATAATTAGTTTAGTCGCATCTCGAAACAAGCATTTTAATAACAACAAAACATAAAAACAACAAAGTGTCCCGTTAAAAAATTTAATTCGCGTTCATCACAAGAAAGTGAACCTCACACGTTTACATCCGAAGGAATACTGCCCGCAAGACGTGCATTTCTGTTCTGATCGCTAAGCCACCAACGAGCCACGATGCACACATCTATTCCTTGTGTTTTCCTTCTTTTTCCCACAATTCATTCCTTGTGACTGGATCGTGTGAACTCCTTTGAGTTGTAGCGATCTTCAAGGTAGTGAGTGACTCTGACTGGGGTGTAAATAGAAATTTATTTGAACAAGGGATGATCAAATGTCGGCACAGCACCTCGCGGTTGAACAACCCTTACATATTTGTACGATTGCCCCCTTGTTTTACCTAACAACAAACGACGCGACGCGTAAACTGGACGAGCGATGGCATTCGGAATTGAACGATTAGGGGATGGTATATGGGAATTCCGGAACACCCTTCGACGTTCCTGCATACGAGTAGAGTAAATGAATAAATTACTGAAATAACGCGAGTGTGTGAGTAGGTCGTAATTTTATGATGAAATAAGACTTGTTTTTTTTTTTTTTTTTATGTTTTTAAACACGAAATATATAATATGTAAAAATGTCTTTTGTCCCACCCCTAGTTTTTGCCCGGACTTGGGATAACGTAGCTATTTAGTTTGCAAGCTTGTTTCAAAAACAGAAAAAAAAAATTTAATGCTCATTTCATCAGATCGAAACACTTTTTCGGCTGATCAATTAAATTAAGGGGGGGTTTGTCCTGAAAAAAGAGACTTCTTAAAAATATTAAAAAAATCGTGAAAATATTATTAAGTACAATTTTGCACTTTCAAAAAAGCAACGTTAAAGCATAATATTGTATTATAAAATAAAAATATTCGTTGAGGGCAAAAAGAAAAAAAATGGAAACAAAATAAATATATTTATTCCAAAATAAAAATCTTAACCTTTTTTTAAGGAACTCCGTTGGTTTTAAATAAATATAAATTTTAGGCAACCAGAAGTTCGATTCTTGGAGCAAAAGTTCGGTTTTTCTTTTTTTCGTTGACCTAGTGGCTATAATTTACACACATTCTTAGCGGCAGCATTAGGCAAGTCGTAGAGTGGGCGGTTTCTCATGCATTCACCCTAATCGGAGAATTTTTCTTTCGAAGGTTTCCAATGTCTTCTTTGTTGCCTGATCTAACCATGAAGAGTGATTTTTAGAGCATGATTTTTGTCTTTCCAGTTTAAAGGTGTTGATGCTAGTTTTTTTTGAACAAACTGACGTAGAATCGATTGCCTATGATGATTCTTCTTTGGATGATTCGTGGAGTAGATATTTGCATAATGAACAAATCACATGAAGAGATCCGGTACAGATCGGATGTTCTGGGCCTCCGAGAGCTGGAGGACACACTGGAATAGTCAGGTTTCTATATTGTAAGTGACGTTATGCAGGGATAGAAATATGATTTGTAGATGAGACCGATGGAGCTGGTATTCAATTCGCGTGCATTTTTTTATCCTCCCAATTTATAGGGAGATGATCTATTGCATGCTCTCTACGAGAACGTCTAAGACGTTCTTATTTAAAATGTCCAGCTTTCAAAATATCTGAACACGTGCCATTGGTATTTTTTAACTTCTTTTATGGCCATAAAATACTTCTTCTACAGTGGGTGGGGAAACTTCTTCATCCGCTGGAGCTGGGTTATCTTCATACCTATTGACCCACTCTTTCTCATAATCTTTAAGGATTCTTTCCTTTATGCTTAAGCTCTTCTTTTCTTGGTTGGCAGCTTGGTCATTTGGGTATAATCAGGAAACTGTGTGGATCATTGCACGGAAATCTGTCGTCGAAAGAGGAGTTGAATCTGAAAAAAACTATATTCCAGCAGCACAATAACAACACGGCAAGACATTGTCGAGCCTACAAGACTATCTTAAATGTCGCTACAATCAGCAGACTTAAGCTCAATGGAGCTGTTGTGAGAGTAGCTGGAGAATAGGATCAATGGTACTGTATCGTAGCCTGGAATATATGTACATACGAGTACAGGGTATGTTTCTTTGTAAGAAATCTGCTTGACTCTGTCTTACAAAAAAGACGATCTCAGCATATTGCAGAATTCAATATTGAAAGCAATCGCATCTAAAGAAAATATGAATACATCGGAAAGGAAGGTCTAAAGTAAAAATATATAGAGTCGGAATGCTGCATCTGTTGCTGGAACGCACTGAGACTGACTCCCATTAATAAAACAGAAAAACTTATTTTTGTTATGAAGTATCTAAAATTTTCATAAGGTTAATACCGAACTAAAGGATTGCTGATTGGATTAGCTAACCAACTCAAGCAATTTAACATCAAGAAAGACCACAAAAGTGTTTTTCTTTAAAATAAATAGTCTAGGAAAAGGATATGAACAAGGAAGTATACATCTTACTTAAAGATGTCAAATGATCATCGAACAATGTGGGCACAATATATAGTATTATAATTTATTGTTGACTCAGTTCCTTCTTTAAATGAGAAGAATGTTCTGGAATCAAGTGCGTCATGACTTTTTCGATAACGCGATAGACAAACAAAAGAACAAAAAAAAAATTCTGGCATTATCCTAAATTAAAAACTTAACCGAAGGTACACCCAACTAATAGGAACTCAAAGATAAAATATGTGAATGTTCTCTCTCATTCCAAGAAGGTGAAGCATCCAACACTCTGATGAGTCTTGAAGACTTCTCCAATATGAAATGCACTCGCATGTTTCTCATTCTCTGCAATCAATTATCGCTTTGCGATCAAGGCAACGACCGGCCAGCGATCATTTTGCAATCAGTTTCGTCCGTTCTACCGGTCGACGGGTCACCCCCTTCCCTTCGTTCGCTTAACTCTATCTTAATAATGTATCGGAATGGCCATATGACTGCCAATAGCAAGGAGGAGTAGAACGCCAACCGCGCAGCCAGAAGTATATTTTCATGAAGTTTCCCACACTTCATTGTGTGCGCGACGAGACGACCAACACACTCGCTTCATTTTCTCACTCTTGGTTCCTTTATGATAATGCGGGGTCTACCGTTCTGCGTGGATGATCTTTATTTTTATAGGGATAAAAGGGATGGATCGGAAGAAAGGAGCGTGAGAATATTTCGTTTCTCTGTGTTCTGTTAACCTCGTTTGACTGAAGGTTCGCAAGGCGAAGAGAATGATTGTGGGTTTTTTTTGTAAGTTTGTCGATACGTAATTTCGCAATGGAATGAATTTAGGTAGACTGCGGAGGAATGTGTGATATGCATCGCGATTTAGGACTGTTCTGTCCGGTTAAATGAGTACAATTAAGAAGAAGAGGCTTAAAATGATTATTTAAAAATAATAATTGGAGGATTATGACTTAAGATGTGGGCTTAAACGAGTCATCACTTCCCGGTGGTCCCTGCTACAAAGCAACCTTATTGTGATGTCGATCGTATACCAAATTCTAGTATTCGATGGGAAGTGGATACTCAGCCCGTACAGAGTAGAGTAAGCTTCACTGAAAAATGTGTCAGCAAGTTATCCTAAGAATGAGATCGCTGACGCCAACAAGATTCGATTAAGCTCACAACAATTTATTTCGAGTATCTGGCAAAATCAATTGTAACAATGTTCCACTTTTTCGTGTGCCCCAAACCAAAATCCGGAATGCTGCACAAGATTAAAGGTGTCTAAACGTCTTGAGACTTCACATAGACAAGGACTCCCACAGGAAAAGCATTTTGTTTTTGTTCAAACTTTTTCATGCTTTCTTCGAATGTTTTTGATTCAATTCAAATGTAGGTAAGAAGTTATTGCAAATCGCTTATACTAACCCTAATATATAAATAAATAAAACATCACATCGTACACAGACTCACGATCATAATCAATCAAAAAGCAAATTGATAAAACAGCAACTCATTTCTGAAAGTGGAATGAGGTTTACCCTTTACATTCCACGGACAGTCAAACAAGACGTCAATGATTTTACCGTCTCTGTCGAGAGATTCTTCAAGCTGAAACACTGATTTTTATCAAAAGCCCCTTACACTAGACTCTATCAAATGTCTTTAAAATATAAAGCGTAACAATCATTCTTTCGCCAAAAGGATACAGAGAACGGTTCCGTTTTTTCGTTATAAAAGCCTTAAAATCACCAGAGGAAATCGAGATGTTTCATACTGACAACTGCAGCTAAAAGGAGGCGCAATATTTCGATCTGATGGCAAAAGTGAGCAATTTTAAGTTAAATCAGCATGTCAGGAATATATCTGAATCTGGTACACCCGCTAATGAAGAAAAGAAATGGTCTTACCAATAACACGAAACTTCTAGTTTACAATCAGCTCATAATTCCAGTTATAAAATACGGTTGAAAGATCTCGAAGTATGAGGGAAGGATACTTAGTTCATGCACTTGACATGCGTCACCCAACCACAGGGAAGTATAACCCTAACGCAAGGATTATCCCAAAAGAGGGGTACATTTTACAAATTATCCGAAAAATCTTACAAGGCTAAAAAAGATTGAGCAAATTTTCATATAGCATATTTTCAGAACATACACGTTTAACGCCATGATACACGAGAAGAAATTCGTTATAACAGATAGAAAGTAAAAGACTGAAAAAATGTTTGATGCCATTAATGGTCTGCTACAAGGGACAGTATCCGCACCAATACTCTTTTATATTTACGTTTCTAAAATGTTGACGGACTTGGATGGCTCAATAGCATTCGCCGACGACGTCATTCTGTATGCTTATGGTTCAAAAATTTGCGAAGTTAAAATCGAACTCCAACTGAAGTTTGATACCCTCGAAAAATCCTGAGAGGATTGGAAACTAAAAATAAACAATTCTAAATGCGAATCCATACTGTTCCGCACCCCAGTAGGACAGGGCAATTCAGACTTGCGACGCAATTGAAGAAATTTGGTTATAACATCTTCAAATGGCCTTCGAATCGAATCAAAAAATGTTGTGAGGTATTTAGGAGCTTACTTAGATAAATTCCTAAATTATAATGATCATATTAATATCCAATTAAAAAAAGCAAGGGCAGAATTTATGTCGCTGAACTTTTTTATTCCAACTTTTTGAGATCAGATGTGAAGGTCATTTGCTACCAAGCTTTTGTGCGTCCAATTTTGACTTATGCGAGTCCAGTGTGGTGGAACATAAGCCCATCTTATATGGAGAAGTACAGATTTTTTGAGAGGAAATGTCTACGAGCATGCACGGGAATGTACAGAAGCGCTCATTCCGACTTTCGGCATTATGTCTCCAACAAAAGACTATTGGATGCATCCGACGTGTCTAGAATTGACAATGTCATTCTAGACCTTGCGAGGAATCATTTTGCGCAGTCGAGTAATGTTTTTGAGAATGAATTCATATCGGGTTTATTTTATCCTAACCCTGGGTATTTTAGAAATTCATTGATAAGTGGACATATACCACCTTTATCTAGATGCATATGGCTATCTTTCAGACTCGAGTAATGTCTCTATCATATATCATGCTGCTAGAAGAGGAACATATAAACGAATCCTCCATGTGCCCGCACACTCAAGCGATGAAAGCAATATTTGGAAATACTGCATGAGCGTACCTGATAGAGATGTAAATAATGACAATAGGTCAAATTTAAATAAATACTGGTGGCTATATTAGGTTGAAGCTAACAATTAGGCTAAGTTAGGTTAAGTCGTTTAATCTTAGTTTCTAAGTACTGTTTTTTCGTTTTTTTGTTTTTTTCGTTCTTTGTTAAAAAAAATATATTACAATGAGGAGTTTTTTTAACCTCCACCTTTTCTTCTCGCAACTAAATTATATATAAATTATAAATATCACAAAACAAAATATGTTCTAGTAATTTAGTCTAAGTAATTATTATAAAATTATATGTAATGAGAGCCAATTTTTAGTTGGCCATTTACAAAATGTAAATTTATTGATTTAGCGTTTATCTTGTTTCTCGTTAAGAAAATTGTTAAAATTATTTGTGAAATAAACAAGTTTGCAAAAAAAAAAGAGACGTTTAACGCCAAGTGTACATACTATATAAAGTAGCTTCTTCCAAAGCACAACTTTTTGGTATATCAATCAATGTCGAATAAAATACTACGAAGTAAGCGAATGCAAATAAGTCGATTTCAATTTCTCCGTCACAATTCTGAAAAAAAAACTTAAACAACCCCTTCCAATACAGTTCTTTCTAAATCGGTTGCGTAAGATTTTCCCACTCAAATCTCCTGCACCATGTCCACTTTCCAAATGGATTCCAAAGTTCTTTTACGCCCTATAAATTATGAACACATAATTGAATTCGTAAGGGTTAAGGGAAAAATAAATCAGAGCCATCGTCTGTGGCGCTGAGACCCAAATAAAAAGCCTACAGCGAAAATTTCCTTCCCGAAAATAAGAGCATAAATAAACTCGTGTAAATTTCCTCCCCCATCACATATCATTTAAGTTGACACAACGACAAGTGACCCCAACAACCATGAGCTAACCAATCCGAACATTTCAAACGCTGTTCCATTACGGATCACCGCAAACAATGTAATCCGTACTTCCGATTTGACACAAAAAAAAGGGGACAGCAATTATGATAACTCTGTTGATCGTATCGCTGGCCATATGGGCGAACTATACACTCTTTCGGATTGATGGAGTGCCTGGGAATCTTAATTCATCCGTTCAGTGTAGACAGAAGGAATACTGTTCTAAAATGAGGCATCGCACGACCAGCGCGTGTGTTTTCATTTTCCATGGAGAGAGAGGGAAAGTGCATGCTGAGAGATGCCTACCTCCAGCTCCAATATGCAATACAGTATTCCTCGTCATCCTACAAATGTACCTACATCTACATGTACGTGCATAATAAACAGGAAGACCAAGAAGAAGGAAGAAAAAACATGAAATTCCCACAGCCTAGGTCAGACAAATGCATACGGAAAAGTTCCCATAAAAGAATATTCTCAGTCTCACATGTGGTGGAAAAAAATGCATGGGAAATGAGTGGATCCGATGTGAACGTTGAGGACTTAAGGTTGCGATGGCCAAGCGGTCTCTCGGAGACGACTTGGTCGTGCTTCATGCTTGTTTCTAGACCAGAAGAAAAATAGAATCGCATGTCCTTGTTGTATGATTTAATTGTAATGCACCACTATTTGATAAGTTTAACGTTGGCGTTCAAGAAAATTTGACAGAAAAGATGTTATCTAAATTATTAGAACGCTTTCTGTTAATCCTAAAATTGGAAACATTTCAACGGGATAGTTACTTCTTAAAACTGGCTCGGCTGGCGGTAGGACATCCTAAATAGACAAATAGATCTTTATAAAAGATTTAATTTTTGCACATTTTCCAGTGATTTTGTACATTGCAACCTTACAACTAAACCTTTTATTAAAAAAATTAACAAAATACTATATCACAGATCTTTATTTAACTTTGAAGAGAAAAGCTACTAGGAAAAGCGGTTACAAACAATATTTGATTCCAAGATCATCACCGAATTTAAATAAAAAAATATCAACATAAAGTGATAAAAATAAAAAGTTAAATAGATAAAAAAAACTTACTTATAATTAAATGAAGAAATAATGAGATAGACGAATAAACTAATATCTGAATAAATAAATAAATAAATATATGAATTAATAAATAAATAAATAGGTTAGTAAATTAATTAATTAATAAATAAATAAAGTAGGCCATCCTGTCAAAACTATTTTTCTTAACCTTTTCGAAAGTGTCGGCCAAAATATATTAAGACAAAAGCTTGACTAAAATTGTTTTTGAGTGCTTTAATCGTTTCCGGATTGTTTTCATTGGATCGAATCGCAGCTACGTAAGCATGCAAAATCCTCATCGATTTGGATCATCTTGCTAGAACTATAGGTAGCTGAAGGGTAAATCCTTAATTCCTTCTTCAAAAAATATTAGTTTTCATGCATTAGTAGAGCTCTTCTTCGTTTTGGAGCAATTGATATTCTAAGGTAAAATGACACATTTTCGACGATAGCTACGATATCCTTCGTTATCAATGAGTTAACCAGATCTCATGAACGTTCAATCGCAAATCGAACCCCTTCGTTCTCTAAAAACCTTATGTTTAGTTTCTGTCACTCTATAAAAAGTGACCTAAGGAAGGCCTTGAAGTGCTCATATCGTCGCTGTACCTGAAAATTTTGCGGATGTGTCGTCATCTTCGACCAGAAGAGCTGAAATTGACAGGCAATCAAGCACACCCTAATTATGGTGACGCTAATGAATCGGGACTAGAGGACGTGTGGTGCCAACAGGACGTCACATCATTTTGACTCAAGGAATTTAAGAACTAATTTGAATTAACGCTAGGTAACTAAATGATGAATTATCTCATCTTCATAAGCATAGTAAAATCAAAGCTTCTGCAATACTTTATTGAGCATACGCGTGGCAATTTATGAAGGGCTAGCATAGACAATAGTGAAGATCAAACAGATCTGAAAATAAAGGCTTAAGAGAATTGTATGGTTCTGAGACCACCCTTGAATTGCCATTTCAAACTTGGTTTCGTTCGCCTGATATTCCTATGATACCACAGAAACTTGACCTCATCACCACACATATTGTTTCCCACAGTGCCAACGCCACAATTAATGGGAATCATCAAATAGGCAAGTTACATTCTACCGTTCACAAATTGTATTGAGTCCTTTGTTCCATTTCTCTTCTGCATTATATAAAGAAGCATTAATTTGAAACACTTCAATTTTAACGAAAGTTTGGAGTCAGGGTGGTATAAAAGCACATAGTTTCAGTCGAGAGGTGAAAAATCTTTCCCCCGAGCTAAGGAAGTGCTCAGCAG
Organism: Orthonevra nobilis; assembly: GCA_963555765.1. Classification (NCBI taxonomy): domain Eukaryota; kingdom Metazoa; phylum Arthropoda; class Insecta; order Diptera; family Syrphidae; genus Orthonevra; species Orthonevra nobilis. The sequence goes on along the minus strand of OY743224.1, from coordinate 123,275,672 downwards.
GTTGTTCTTTTTGTTTCTGGTAAATAGTTGCAGTTCAGGCTTCCAACTCTTTCTCGATGACTTGTTTATGAAATATGTTTCAGTCGAGAGGTGAAAAATCTTTCCCCCGAGCTAAGGAAGTGCTCAGCAGGTTGTTCTTTTTGTTTCTGGTAAATAGTTGCAGTTCAGGCTTCCAACTCTTTCTCGATGACTTGTTTATGAAATCAATCGACTCACGAGTGGGAATTTGGGCAGGGACAGAGTCCAAGTTCGGCGCTATTCAGACCTCATCCGAAATCATGAACAAGGTTAAGTATAGACTTATGGAATTCGCATTGCAGAAATATATGTCCACACTCTGCCATGGAAACGTGTATCAAGAAATACAGCCCTTTCCTCTCATCAAATTTTTAATTTTCCTCAACTCAGTGGAATTGTTTTGGGACGAACTTGACAGAAAGGTTCGTCAAACAGTGTCCAACGTTGAGAGATAAATATAGAGAGTATTTCAAGTAATCTAGACATCCATAACACTGGGAAGCATTAAAAAATTGAAACATTGTATGTCGGCCAAATTGATGCATATAAGGATGTTTGTGAATTTTCGACGAAAATGAGAACAACACATATATTGTTACCAAAGTCTTTTTAGTTAAAAGGCTTACTTAATTTATTCATTTGACTCAACAAACATTATTTCAAATTAAAGAATCGAATAAATTTTATATGAATTTATAAGAATGTTTTGTCCGGAAACTTATAGATTTCACCAAAACCTTTTCAGGTGTTCATACGCTTCGAATGAAAGCGATATCTTGATTTGTTTTCGAGATATGCCAGACGACTTCTTAAATGGGAAGTAAACAGAAGAAATATTGAAATCCGTTTTTCCAAGCAATAAATACAAAATAAGGCGTTTTAGACAAAAAAGTTACCAATGAAGGTTTAATCAAAATCCAGCTATATACCTTATGAGTTTTCGCAGCAGTTGTTGATTTATCTTCACAATTGCGATGCAAATTCATATACATGGAACTGTACAAAACCTATACTATACAAAATAATTCCATCGATAACAAAAGATAATCCGTAGCATACAAAATCCTTTCCCAAGGAGCGGCTGTACTTTTTTGGTTGCTAAAAAATTTTAAAATCTCGAAAGCCACTGAAGAATTTGCAACCTTAAATAGTGTAAAATTCCAACCGCACTGAAAACAATAAAAGATCCGGAAGATATCTATGTCGCTTTTAGAGATGCTTTTTTTTATTTGAGGAAAATGAGGCTTCCTTGGTCTTAATCGATGATCAGTTAATTTGAAATGAACATTCTGCAAATCATGATGAGAGCCCTTGTTTCTTTTAAACCGAGGAATTCAAGGAAGAACTCTGAGTGTTTATTTTATATTTATAGATCCCTTAAGGGATTTTGGTTTCCCTCAATGATTTTTTCATAGTGCGAACAGAAAGAATAGAAGAAGATTTAAGAGATTGTGTAGAAGCTTGGAACTTAGATGTATTTTGGTTTCGATTAAATTTAGTCTGAATTTGGGTAGTGAATTTATTGTTGATTAATTTGCATTTGCTTATTGCGCATTCGAAAACTTAGGCAAAAATTCAGGGACTCGGCCTTGTGACTTAATCTCTCTACTCTTAATCTCTTGTGTCATTAAGTTTTGATTGCATATAATTTTAAACTTAACAGTCATAAACTTATATCTTAAAACAAGTTACAATTTACATAGCCTTTTCGTTTTAATTTGGCGTCAAAATTCATATCCATGTACAAAAACTGGCTAAAAATAAGGCACATTTTGATTCAATGATAGCGACATGGAGATTTGTTTTTATATTTTGTGTCGAATTGATATGAACTTATTTTGCGTCATAAAGTCTGAATCGCCAGACCTGCGTCCCAGTACGCATAAGTGAATTAATTGCGAAAAAAGAACCTGGACGGATAGCTGTCAAGTTAGTAGAGCTACACTCGACATATCGGTGGTCTTACATTTAAGTACACATAATAATAAAAGAAAGAGGGGCCTATTACAGCTACAGGGTACCTTCTAAGACTGATTGGCGGACAATAGACCAGGAGTCATGGAGAATATGGCCAACAAAATATGTGACTGCGAGGGCCATGTTCTTTACGGAAAATCGTTTGTTTTGTTAATTTTGGAGGCCTAGGTCGAGACGATAAAATTTTTGTTTTTTTTTACGGATTTATTATTCCCATGATGCCTAGTTCCTTATGGAGGCTTGCTTCATATTCCTACACAAATCGAAACCAACCATCATTTCAAAAACTTCATTGCAAAGTATGAAGCATTTATCATAATGACTGGAATCGGAATCGTGAGCGAACTGATCCAGATCTGTCGGATGACTCTGGACAACAGGCTGTGATCTTTGCATTTTGGAAGGACTACCTGATACTTATTCCATACCAGCACAAGATTACAAAAAGGAAATGCCTTTTCACGTGATTCCTTTAATCTAGTGTTGTGATTACGTAGAGCAGGCTTGAACACGGAAGGTATCATTTCTGTCCAGCTGAGAACTGGGCGGATTTTCGGCCCTGCATAAGAGGGAAACTTGATAGAATTCAAGCTCACAGCGCTAAACAAGTCTACTGTTTTGCTTCGGATACATCGAGCTTACGGAAAACAATGCTACAGCATAAAGAATATTCGAATAAAAGCCCCCATGAAGTTTGGTGTTAAGAAAGTTGTGATTCTCGCAACAAATCAGCAGTTGACATAAACTATCAAAAAATGCGCATAAAAGATGCAGAATAGATGCGATGGCGACGCGACGCGACGGCCTACCTACGTGTGTCGTAAGTGTGCATAGGTACCCTCTTTTTCTTTTTTTATATTTGCTATTAGTTATGCTTATTTGATTTCCCAAGACCATTGCCTCAGAAAATTGTTCCTATGTACAAGTTTCTTTTCTTAAAATAAAGGGAAAGTCGTTCCGAAATGTTTTCAATTCAAATGGAAGTACGGTCACTCGTGCGACCGTATTTCCTTTACCTTTCTACCAACTTTTACTTCCGAATACTTCTCCGTTTCCTTCCTTGTTTCTTTTGTCCTGTCATTTTTACTTCCACCCTAAGGAAACATATTACAGCAAAGGGATAATGTTTCCCCTCTTTTTCAAGATCGTTACACGACACATCTGTCGCTAATCAAAGTTCACCCCAAAACATAATACCTAAGCATGGGACCCTTTCGAGTTCCAAGAAACATGATGTATTTTTCAATACATATATATATGCAGCATGATCGCGTGTGAAACGAACAAAAATTAACTATGCCGCTTAGAGAGGGGGCTGTAAAGCGTATGCGATAAAAGCAGGAGGCCGATTCTACAGCAATAAAGCCTGATTGCATATTTTTCTACGTATTTAATTTCAATTCAGAAATTTGTGTGAACGGCTGAGTCCTAGTTCAGGTGGCTTGTAACAGGTTTAGATAACCTCATGAAAGCTTGTGGAAGAACGGGAAACGAGTTTCTGTTCATCCTTTTTTAAGTCACAAGTTGGAAATAGGGAAATTTGGGAAAAATTTAATAATAATTTATAAGTTGTAATTATGTGTATTCATGCATTTCAGGATGAACCTTTATTTCACCCATTCACCCTGCAAGTTAAATCAAAATTGCTGCAAAGCCCATTGAGCTTTCTTCTCCCTTCTTCATTCACCGAAAGTGGGCGGACCAAGTGAAGTAAGGTTTAGCCAGAATTGGTCATTGGTACTCTATGCGCTGTGGTACCCATCACGGTTGGGTGGCGTAGTGTGTTAAGCGCCATAGATCGCATTTCTATCTTATTCTCGAATATAGTCGAGTCATGATTTTATCATAGGGATCAAATAGTGCCATCACTGGAGGAGTCAAACAGCGATAGAGGCGTATTATAAGATCTTGTGGGTTGTTTTTCAGGGAAAGGTAAAATTAACTTGTAAAATTAAATTCCTTTTGCGATAATACGTTCATATAGCTCGGAAGATCGAGCAACCATCGGCAACCAACAGCCTTGTTATTCTTGGTCGTGATCATCATTTTGTCTTTGTGATATTCGGTCTTTTCTGCGAATGGATATCGACAACAATGACTCGGTCACATTCGTAAATGCACAAAATTGATTCAGCTACGAGTGATTTCAAATCCCAGCCACCAGGTTCGCGAAACCTCCGATTCAGCGATCAAGATATTGCGGATGTAAGGGAACTTCGATTATTCAATTAGGTGCAGAGCGTTGTGGGTGGAAAGCAGCCTTAGCCCATGCTCAGACCCTCCAAGGATCAATGGCAATAGGCACCAGCAGTAAACTGTTTCATTCCAAGATCTTCATCAAAATCTCCCGCATATTGGACGCACATCGATAAATTTGGGTCACGAGCCGCACTCACCTCTCTAACAGCGATGGCTTCTTTGATTATATTATCTTTAGGCATATGTGTGGGTAAATTGGGTACAGTCCTGTAAAAGTTTGACTCATAGATCAAAATCAAATTTCAACGAAAATGATGTGTCCATTTTTCATTTATTATATACACGCGTTCAACCATTCGTAACGTGACGCAGTAGAATCAGGGAGGGAAAAGAAATAAGTACAGATGGGCAGTGTTTTTAAACTCCTTCAGATTTTATTGTGCAGGAAATACCAACTGTGGGAGAAGAATCAACGTTCGTGTCGTGCTGCTCATTAAACAATCCTTATTATACTTGACTGTACATTTCCAGCTGTAAATTATTAGCTTATTCACTGGCAGAAAATGTTACGTCGGTATTCCAACTAAGGCTGTTATTGATGCAGATTCGCAGTATGGAAAGTCTTACAGCTTCGGCGATCCCCAGTGCTATAGAAGCATAAAATCTGAGTGATAAGATTTCGCTTTTAAAGCAGTATTAAGCATTTGATTCGTGAAATATCCAACCGTATTTAAAAAAAAGATATCAAGAAAAGTCAAAAATTAAAAAATCGCCTTTTTTCATAATTTTTTTGGAATAATTTTATCCAAACCAAGCTATTGATGCTTTTATAGTCTTCAAACCGAGCACATATACAGTGAATTTGAAACAAACAAACGTTTTTTGAAGGAAATATCGAGTTAAACAAAAGGAAACGCCTTTTTTCAGAATTTTTTGTGGACTTTAAAATTCACTTTTCTAAGCCAAGCTATTGATCCTCCCAGAGGGTTCAAACTGAGCACATATGCAGTGAATTTGGGACGAACATCCGTTTTTTGAAGGAAATGTAGAGGAAGCACGAAAAGACAAAAACGCTTTTTTCATACTTTTTTTTCGAATTTTGAATCTCATCTAAACCAAGCTATTGATCCACCTAGAGTGTTCAAACTTGAGTGAATTTGAGACAAACAAACAAAAACAAAATATGATTGGGCCACTTTTCAGTGAAAAACAGCATCAGATCACCTCAAATAAAAAACAATTCTTACAGCCATTACCTGAAACTTAACAAGCACCTCCATGACCCAAGAAAGAAGAAACTTTATTTCAACGGGTTGATATGTGGAATAAAAATATGAATGAAATGAAAATCTATGAAATGGGTTTTCCTGCGAGAAGAGAGTTCTCATCCGGAGAAATACAATTGCTGAAATGTTGTTGCCCTAGAGTACCAAGAGTTATTTGGGGAATTCGCGGTGAAGAAATTGTTTCTGAGTCTTCCGCGAATATAGCAGTTTTGGAGGTTACTTCGCGTACATAGAATTTACATAGTATGATGAAACAAAGCAGGCGTCTGTGGTCTCATTTTGTTTAAGATTTTGCCTTTTGTCCTTGCAGTTTCAACAACAGGACAAAGTGAACAAGACCTGTTCGAACACAAATATAATGCTGGTTTCATACAGTTTCTGAATGTAATCGGAAAGATTTTTGATTTTGATAAGAAGAAACCGCCTTCTATTGTCAAATAAACTCCGATTGACTTGAGCTTTTCTGAAAATATGTTCAAATACTATAGTATTAGATAAGAAAATATAAAAACACTCGAACTCTACTACATCCTGGTTGCTTCGCCGGTTTGGCCTTGAAAATATAAAGCAATTCTTCACCCAGACTAATCAAATGCTGTCGTTGATATATCCAGCTGTGCTTTTGCTTGCATCTTTAAAGTGTCAGCATAAATTTTATAGTAACTTTTGGTAACCTAGGAATAAAGAATTTTAAAGGTAAAAAAGTGCAAATAAAAGACCAGTTTTAAAAAAGTGTGAAATCAATTTCTTTTCAATTTATCTTTATTTTTTTTTTTCTTAATATTTTTTTTACAATTAAAAAAATTGATTGTGCGATTTTCTTATTAAATATAATTTCAAATACCAAAGTTTTTTGGTAAGATATAAAAATTTTGTTTCCCTATTGTGATGTAAGTTAAAATATAAAAATAAAAAAAAATGAGTATATAACATCTGGAAATATGTAGGGAAAAAGCTGCACCTTGACTAATAATGTTTTCGTCACTTTTTTTCTATAAATAATATCATTAATTAATCTCAATTTTTTTTTAAATTAATTATCTAAAAAGTAACCAAAATAAAAAAAAATATTTAAAACTATAAAAAAATATCAAATACACAGTCAGCTTTTTTGTTCTTATTAAACAAACAAAAAAAATACTTAAATTTAAGGTGCTGATTTTTTTTTATATAATATAAAATGATTTGTTCTGGTATATCAGTAGAAAAGACTATGTACACAATTATTTTACCAGGTGACTAAATTGATTACTAAGTCGATTTAGTTTTTATGTAAAAAAGAGTTATTTTTTCGATTTTGATTTGATGTGAAGTATTAAAAATAAAAATAGACTAAATTCGATTTTTCTTGCGTTTCGTCGACATCCCGCAAGATATTTTGGATGAGTTTACTTGATTTGAAGTAGATAATCGAAGAATCAAAGAATATCCGGTGTACTTGTGTCGTCGTGGGAGTGCTGCAGTAAGCCCTTTCGTTCATCTGGCGCCATACTTACGCTTTCGGCTACAGATGGTTCTGCTATCGATCCAGCGTACATCGATTCATATACCGGGTTGGCGAAGTTTCCCTAAAATAACATTCAATTATAACTTTATTACTTAAATGTTTATATTTCGAAATTTTTTATTCTTTTTCGTCTTTTTTACGGAACGTAAACTTATTTTGGAGAAAGGAAGGAAAAAGGAAGTTGTTTAAACCACTCGGAATATCACTGAAGCCCCACCAATGACTACATATACCCGTAACGTGTAGCACATTTTGTAGACTGAGACGACTGGAAAACTCTGTTGTCATATTAGGGTCATCAGACGAAAACAATTGGAGGAGCATGTACTTCTCGAAAATACAAAGAAACTTTTAGTGCACTACTTATGCTTAACACGACAGCGAATGCGCGGGATATTTGGGTGTTAAAGGAACGAACTTTTGAAACTCCGGAAGACAAAATACAATGCTGCTCTATTTCGGAACGGAAAATGGTAAGAGCGGAGTTGATGTAAAGCTTGCGGAGTAGCTTCTTGGAAACAGGTTGTCCACTTCGAACAAGTTGTTATTCTTTTTGATCTTGTAGGCCGCTATGGTCTATTGCCATAGCTGAGTTGCCGTCAAACCTTGCCATCTCTAAACATAAAAGTATTCTGTGTTTTCTGTTAAAGAGGGATTATCGGTCTAACTTACTTTGGGTAAAGCTGGCTTGAGTACCCTTTTATTTTTTTTTTTCAGCTTAAATAATAGTTCTATTTTCGCCGGACTGAATTCTAGCCCGTGGTCTTCTACACTTAAAATAAAGCGACATTTTATCATTCGTCCCTAAGAGACCTCTACCCTTTGTCCTTTGCATCTAAGTTACACATGTTGAGATTTACAGATTATAGACGCTTCAAGTTTTCTTGTTTTAGACTCTTGAGTGTTTTCTAGAAGTAACATCGCTTACTTCTCTTTGTGCGATCCCTGTCTAAAACAAAATTTCCCTAAGCCGGCACAGAGGACTAATATTCCTACAATAAAACATGTTAAATGTGGTCCGGTCCAGGTAATAAGTTAGAGCGTTGCTTTGGTATTAACTGATCTCATGATTGTACTTCCTTAAGGGTTCTTTCATGGCTCTACTATGGTTTCCAATACTTCTTGATTGTTTTCAGCGCAGATTTGTTCGCGATATATTTTAGGGCACGTGACTCTTTATAGAGTAGATTGTGATCATACTTTCTTTAAAAAATTACCTTGTCATCTTCATTAACAAAAGGCGGCGCCTCGTCGATGTCACCTCGATACATCGGATTCGTAATCTCAACGTTATCTGTGAGTCTTGCATGCGAAAACGGTTGACTAATTTTTCGTTTCCTACAATAAAACATGTTTATTTTATAATAGTTAAGAAGTATGTCTTAATCAGTACAGCATCACCGCATAGTCCACACTTACTTTAAAAAGAAGACGGCACTACCGAACATGACGATCAGTAAAATCAAGATCGACATCAATACAGTCAGTATTGTTAAACCGCGTGCCGATTCTTCTTCAGCTGCCCCTAGCGCATCGGCACTTTTTGATATACAAGCTGCAATAGTACCATCAGTGCATCTAAAACGGAAGTTATTACTATACAATAATATAAAAACATGATTTGAACATACAAGCACTCATTGATAAAGCTGCCCTTCAGGCAAACGCCACATTCATTAATACACTTTGGTGGTTTATCACATCGAACGCCTTCCCATCCAGCCACACAAGTGCAGTAAGCTGCCATAAAGTCGTCTAATTGACATATCCCATTATTCTTACATTGGCCAATACACGGGTTTTTATATGGAACAGATATCTGGAAAAAGGAAATGATGTATCTAAAAATGAAATGTTAACGAATTATGTGTACCTCGCAAAGGTTTCCATTCCAGTCGACTGTACAATTACAAACTGCGATCCCGCCAACAACATGACAAGTTCCGCCATTCTGACATATGATTCCGGTGCAAGGATCCCGGGACGGAACTAAAGATTGATCACAGACTAGAAGAAAAAAACAATTTTACAGAACATGATTTAAAGATTATACGAAAATTACTTACAACTAGGTGGTAATGAAGTTTGGCACAGATCAATTTCACAACGGACACCGCCAAATCGTTCCGTACACGCGCAAATCAAATGCTGGCCGCGATCTTTACATGTTCCACCGTTCAAACAGTAATCGTTACATGAATCAGATTCACACTGCTCTCCAAAATACCCCACTGGACATGCACATTGCGGCCCACCTTTGTTACCAATCGTACAGGACCCGTCGTTCTTGCAAAAACCATCACACACATTTGTTTCACACCGCTTGCCAGTGAATCTGAAAAAGAACTGTGTAAGGAGATGGTCCATGTCGTTCTTCTCGCTTAAGCTTACCCATCGGGACAATCGCATTGTGTTGTTCCCGTGACAGTCTCTCGACAAATACCTCTATTTTCACACGTTAGGTTAGCACAATGCTCACATTTTTCACCAACAAACATTTCGGGACATGTGCACTTCATACCTTCTTCAGTTATCAAGCATGATCCTCCATTGTGACAACGGCTCTGACACTCTGGGACAGATGTCTCGCATCTAGTTCCTCCCCAGCCAGGTGGACACAAACATTTTAGCGGAGGGGATTCTGTTGAACTGGGTAGAAAAGCTGCCACTGTACATAATCCACCGTTCATACAATATCCGGAGCAACGATAATGCTCACATAAATCTCCTTCGAATTGTGGCTGGCACACGCATTTCGGAACATGATTTATAACTTTACATGTGCCTAGGTTGCACTTCAGCGGACAGTAATCGGGTACTTCAATGTGGGGTTTGCATTCGTCATTCTAGAAAGACAAAAATTCGAAGATGTTACTTGAAAAGGACCAATGGAACGGTAGAACGTACAAACACAAACACCAAACTCAAACATAATGTCATGAAAAGAATCCTATAACGATAAATAGTTAAGACTGGCAAGGCCTTGCCTTGTATCTAACCAAACATGTTCAAATCAACTTATATTTAAACAATATTCAATTGCTTTTTACTTGTCAATCAGGCTTTCATCCAAATCACAACTTAACCACGGCACTCCTTAAATAGTAGGCGATGTAAGGAAAGCATAAGATAGAGACTGAAGAGTGAAACTGATTTCGTTTTACATATCTGACAGAAAACAAACTGTTGCTTGTGGAGACAAACTCTCGGATTTTCCTCCCGCACTACAAGGGGTTACTCAAGGTTCCATATTAGATCCATTGCCCTTCTGTCTGCTCTATAAACTTTTATGCAGACGATGCGTAAATAAAAAAAAAATAAGCAAAGTGAGGAGGCTTTAACAATAATAAGAGAACTGACTAAATACACATGGAAAACAAAGAGAACTAACTAAATACACTTGGAAAACAAATACTTGCGGAATAAGTTGCCGTGGACATCGTCGAAGAAAACCATATTCACCACGTTTTCTGATCTACAGTCAATGCTTTGACCATCACTTCTGAACTACCTTCTATACTACAATCTGCGTACTGCTGCAGATATGACTTTACTTTTGAAAGAAGTAAAAATTACACGGAGAAAAATTTAACTTACCACCATAACCAAATCACTGGGGCAAAGGCAAGTGTATCCCGTATTGCTTTCTGAAGACAGAATGCACAAAGCATGTTTCGTCTTACATGGTCCCTTAGCACATGGATTAGAAACTAAATAAAATTAATAAAAAAAATCAGTTTGGGTTCACTTTGATCTCAGTTGTCACTTACTATTCCTGTTTTGCTTTAAAGGATGCAAAATTGCAATATCTGATGAGCGGTGGCCCTTTAATAAATAAATGCCATTATCGTTGCCAAACTTGTTCATCTTGATTATGCTTTGGTCGTAAAGTTTGATGTACAAATAGTCCTCGAAAACATCAATCTTTTGTGGTTTTTCTTTATTGGAAAACCGTCTCACAACATTTCGGTCTTTGCCGTTCAACCGACATGTTTCAATTGTGCCTTTTCGATAATCAGCCCAGTAAAGGCGTCCCGTTGGGTAATCAATGGACAAACTAATTGGCCAGCCAACATCGATTTCTACAAGGCTTTTCTTGTTCGTTCCATCGAGAGACGAAACCAAAATTCCATTCTCCAACGTAGACCAAATCATTATACGTGACTCAGGTTCCAAGACAATATCGGTTGGGTTCATACCCGTTGAAACCAAAGAAAGGTATTTTCTGCTCTCAATGTCCACAGCTATGATCTCATTGTGACGTGAATCGATGATGTAAACCATTTCAGTTACCCAATCTACAGCCAGAGATTTGGGATCGTCCAATGAGGGAATCTTGAAAATGAATTTAAATATAAATAATTTAAGTGGTAAATTTTATTGTTAAGTGCATACATTGAAGAAATTCCAATCTTTGCGGTCTCGCTTGATTCGGCCCAATTTCTGTTTTATATCAATGGCAGTTGTTGACATCTTCACTGTTAGAACCTTTCCATGGAGCGAATCGATCCAGAAGACTGACGTTTCCTTCGGATGTATTAAAATATCAAAAACGTCTATTTTGAGACTCAACGTCTTCACGAAGTCGAACACAGTTCCTTCTTGTTTGCCAGGTAAAATAAAGCGGAATTCCTGTTCTGAGGCCAAGAGAAGTATTTGGTCAGGACCTGATGCTAAACAGGTATCGTTTTTCTTTGGACCCTTCTGATAACCATTGGAACATTTGCAGTTGTAATGACCCGCCTTCTTTTCTATGCAAATTTGGGAACAAGTACCAAATCCACACACTGGAGGTTGACAATTCATTTCATCAGAGCCATCAATGCAGTTGTACTGACCTAGAGGAGAGTACGTCCAATCTTTTATTAGCATGTTTCTTATTGCTACTCTACTTACCATCACATCGGAAGATTTTGGAAATACAATCATCGTTCTCACACTGAAATTGGTCGTGTCTGCACTTTGGCAATGCGGCGCAAACTTCTGGGGCTTCATCCTCTCGATCGCCACAATCGTTCACGCCATCGCATAAAGCTGACTTTCTGATACACTTTTGATTTTTACATCTAATGGAATGATTCACGAACTACAATACCGATCTACACTACAATTTTTAAATAAAACATACTTAAAGGCATTTGCATGACATGGTATATCAGCACAAGTTTCCAGACTCTCATCAGACCCGTCCGTACAGTCGTCCCAACCATCACACTTCCATCGGCTCATGATGCATTTGCCATTGGTACAGTTAAAGTGGTCGGGAGGACATGCGCAAAAAACTTCATCCGATCCATCAGGACAATCGTCATCGCCGTCACAGTGGTACCGCCTAAAGACAAACAAATTTATGCACACTCTCATTTAAGTACGGTAAGTTACTAACTTGTTGATACATCTATTGATGGCTGCACATTTGAACTGGGATTCCTTGCAGGTTATATTACAGTTGATCTCATCACTGTTGTCGTCACAATGCATTTCGCCGTCGCAACGCTGGTCGTGTTTAATGCACTTGCCAGTCCCGCATCTGTAACGAACAGAAAAAAATTATGAGGGACATTCTTTTATTGAGACCAGCATGTCAGCAAAAGCAAATAAAAGATTGCCCATAAGTTCGAAATATAGCCAAAACCTAACACAGGAATAAGGTATATAACAGACAATTCTTCAACGGCTTGTGTAATAAAAAATTCCTCATAAACCTATTTAGAACCTACTTATCAGGCCAGCCAACCTACTTATCAGGCCAGCCATTCTCGGAGAATCTGACCCGGAGCTAAAGCTGCTGTGCATCTTTCAAATATCCTAGCATAATGCTTTCAGAAAACTAGGTTTCAAACTCTGTTTCTAGTTGGTAATACCAAGTTCGCTGGCATACACGATGGCTTGATTTTTTAACCAGAGGTTCGGTCTATCCTTTTTTCGTAAACTCCTTGGTTGCGATTTGAAGTCACTCTTAGTTGGAGTTGTTTAGTCGCTTGATGTTCTCTAGCCATTTAGGAAGACGGATACAATCCACTGTACAGCTTGCTTGTATATTCTCCTCAATTCGTCCTCCTCGCAGTCAGGACTAACGTACATATATTTTTTCTCGCGAAGGTCCCTAAAGTCTGTTTAGTTTCGTTTTTTCGTCTCCATCTCTTTGTGGGTGTAAGCATGGGAAAATGCAGAGGTTCATTGCGTGTTTCCGAAATTCTGTCATCGCTTTATAAAGTTCAGATTATAAATTCTTGAATTGGAAATGCTGAATAGAATTGTGAGAGAATTCGGTAAATAATACTTTTCATCTTAACAATTAATGATGTCGACCTCATTTTCCACGATTCATTTACGCCGATGACATGAAAATATTCATACCAATATCATCCCGCACAAATTTCTCAATATGGATCAAAGCGCATACCACGAACTTCCCAGAGCTTACTCCATCTGCAATAAACTAGTCGCTTCAGTCTATTCCTTCGGTGATTTGGGAGTTATCCGTGGGAGTGAACTCAACTTTCGCTCGAACATTGACTCAATAGATTCAACTCTGCACTCGGCTATGTTAAAAGATGGTCAAATGAGTTCTCAAACCTATGTCATCAAATCTCTTTAAACTATTTTTGTCAGAACCATCCTCGAATATACTTCTCAAGTCTGGTGTCCCTTGTATGAAATCCAATCCGAAATCGGCGAACTGAGGACGGCCAGCGCCATTTTCTTCGTTTTTCCTTGAGTGGTCTACTGCCATTCTTACATCGCTTGCAACTAATTGGTTTGCGGTCCCTCAAAGAACGCCGTGGCACATCTACATCACCACTCTTGGAAATTCATGGAGGAATAGTCCATCGTGAGAATTCATCATCTGTGCAGAGGTGAGTGTGTCCGAGGATCCAAATCTATCAATTCGATAGCGTTGTCAGCAACTTCGGCTACGCCCACCCTCTTCGGGGAAGATTTTTATGAAAGTTATTATCTCGTACCCTCGGCGTCGTACGTTGAACCGAATTTTAGTAGTTAAATCATTTTAAGGGATGGGGCTTATTAATGCCGGAGAGAGCACAAATATTCACTGTTTGGTGTGGTTTTCATGCCGCAGGCATAATTGACCTACTTTTTTTTTTATTTGAAGATGGAATGGTGACCGCTCCATGCAAACGATTTAAGAGTTTTGGTTTCTCTCTCTTTGTCAATAAAAACCGTCTAATAGGCACACGCTATCAACAGGATGGCCCCGGTTAATCAAATTATTGGTAAAAACGTTTGGTAAGCGAAATATCCAAAGGAATAGACCCGTTGATTTGACTCCCTTGGACTAATTTTTGCATGCGTATGTAGAGTCACTCAAGTTTGCTGGAAAACAAGCTACAGTTAACGGCTAAGAAGTCGAAATAAGACTGGCTGTGCTGGCAAAATATTTGCTATGGACCATACGCCCAATATTGTATGTAAAGATGAAGAATGAAAAAAAATGCACATCAACTTTACATTTATTTTTGCTATTTTGTCAAAATATGCATGTATTCAAAATTAATTGCTTGTTTTAAATAAATCCGTATTGTGGACGAAAACCACTGCCACGTCCAAATCCTCCTCCGTGACCAAATCCACCTCCGTGACCAAAACCACCTCCGTGACCAAAACCACCTCCGTGACCAAATCCTCCGCCATGTCGGTGTCTACCTCCAAATCCAAACGGCTTTTGAGCTGCAACGGCCAATGGTACCGTAGCAAAAACAACTGGTCTTGTAACAAAAACTGCGGGTGGACCATACCCTACTGGACCTCCATGTCCAAAACCACGAAAAGGACTTCCCAGACACTCCGAAATCACCACCAACAAGACAAATAATGATACAAAGTGTATTTTCATCGTGAAGTCTATACTTTAAATGATTCGAGTTGGTCATTAAAACCAAGTATTTATAGGACTTTGATGAAATTTGAAGATGATTATATCAGAGTTCAGACGTATCATTCAGGAAATGCACAATTGAGGGTTTTTCAATGCGTCAAATTGTGATCGCTAATGATTTAGACAAGTACCTGTCACCTTCAATAAGATTCTGGTAATGGGATAATGAGATTGGATGACTAGTCGGGGCTTTATTGTTATAGGTTTGTATATTGATAGCATTGGTGTTCATTTGTTTCATAGTATAAAGTATGATGTAACGCATTGCACCACGAACATTTAAGGAGACCCATATATAAATGTACCTATTTAATGTTCCTCAGTTACGATAATTTTAAGAATCGAGACGATATCTACAGCCTTAAGATCGAGGTCAAACGAATGGTATCTTGGTACAGGCCTTCCTGCGACTATGGTCAATGGCAAAGGAAAGAAAGAAAGAAAGTTGTGTTAACTTATCCGAAAGCCTCAAACGAAGCTAATGAGATCTCAGCTTTTTACTATTATTTTAAACAAAACTAAGCAAAGAAAATTAAACCAATTTCTATACGAAGAGTTGAGCAAACTCGAGTTAAAGCCTTGTAATATCAAAGTACGCCAACAAAAAAAAAAAGCTTATTGAAATTCATTCCTGGAAAACAAAAGGAAAAACTACACACGGATACTTTTCATCTGAATCATCTTCATTTCCACAAGTCTTGGTCCAAAGTCCGTAATCGGAGGGGATTTTAGACCACAGGAGACCGGTATACAATCAAAGTTAACTTATTTCTCAATGGGAGAATCACGAAAGTCGAAGAAAGATTTGATCTTCCTCATATCACTCTCCACTTACATTCAAACTAAGTTAAGGCTTCACGAAGAGAGAAGAAGCATTAAACCTAACAAACTTTGCAACTTTTTGCGTATGCTTCAGAAAAGACTGCGAAGAGAACATTACAACATTAAAACAAAGAAAAGAAGGAGTCATCACAGGCTCCTAATCACAAAAAGTTGCGGAGGGCAAAGAGCCATACACAAAAAAATACTATTCGAGATTGGAGCACGAATGCTCTTCAAATCGTGGGAAATCTGTATTACGAAGAAAATCTTTCAACTATTCACTTAAGAAAGTTAGATTAAAATCCCAATTGCTGGAGGAAACTTTTGAGCCTCTTGACGGACGGACGAACTTGTCCAATCGCAAAACATGAATTATTTTGAAATAAATCTACAACGCCTACGGAAATTGGGCAAAAATTAAAAATCAAAAGAATCATAAAGCTCCAATGAGATTAAGTAACTGAACATATCCTCAAGGGTTTGCCAAAAATACTGCATGAATACTATGGTATAAATTCCAAGATAAAGTTGCAGCCCTTTCCAGTTCTTTCAAATTATTTCGAATTGTGTGAAAAACTATTTCGAGGTGTCTGCAAGTGTAAACTATGATTGAAGAAACACGTCTGATTCATGACCACCAATTTGAAAAGAATCAGAAAAAGAAAAATAAATGAGGACACAAATATAAGTTGAAGTGTTTTCTTAACAACTCTCCAGCAGCCTTCTTTCAAGTGAATTTAGACTTCTATCTAGAAAATAATTTCTTCTGTGTCAAATACGATAGCGGTAACTGCTTGGAGTTCCACAAGGAAGTGGATTTTGCCCGATTTTATACTTGTACACGAGAGATAGTCCCACGCGAGCAAGGCTACGTTTTCTGACGATACCACTACAGTCGAGTCAGAAAAATAAAAACCTGCCCCAAAAAATACGAACATGTATATTAATTTTAATAATAAAAAAATAATTTAACAATTTTCTCAGTGTAAAGAGCATACGCGAACGAAGCTAAGTGTTTACAAATTGCGGTGGGGGATTAGCTGAAAAGGAAAACTCACACGCAGATACAGAGAAATTCGGAAGCTATTTGGAAACAGTCTCATGTTAATTGTCCTTAAAAACTGCTTTTATACGAGTACCTACCTCAAAATTCACGCTTACGAACATTCTTCAAGTTACGACCCACGGAAAAAGAATCAAAATTGGGACTAAATGGTTTTTGACTAATGGTATTTGTTGGCTAAATCAATGCTGTGGTTCCTCTTACTAAGAAGTCAAAATAAAGGGCTGCAGTTATGTACCGGAAACTAAAATAACTACTCGCTTTAGGGATAAGGTGAGAGACTATTATACAAAAGGGAAGCTAAGCACAAGGAGTTTAGTGAGCGGAGATACATACATAGGTTGGAGTAATATGAGAACTGTGATTAAAGTAACAAGCATTCTGTACTAAGTCATGCCATACATTTTGGTTGAAAGTCTTAAACAACATACTCCGGCCAGCTGAATCAAAAACATTGAAAATCTTGTGGCCGTACCTGAAAATGGTCTTAAAAGACGTAAAATCTTCCTAAGTTAAATTTTGATCAAAAATTGCAACTAAGGTTATAAATAGTGTTAACATTTTCTTTTGGAGCACTACTCGTATTGAGACTAATTAAATGAAAGCAAGTAAACAAGCCTATTGATTTATCTTTTAAGGATAACTATACAGTTAATTTATTTTGGATTTAGTACGAGATCGTTGGCTTTGAATTTTTGTAAGCTTTCGCGGACATCGAAATCTGCAACAAGTTAAGCCTTGTGTGAATATATATGTTGTTATTTATTGTAATATAGCGACTCTAGTTAACACCTGCAAATTCATTAATATACAGGCAAAACAGTAAAAGGCCTTATATGGTACCCTGAGGAGCCTCCCTTGGTATGGGAAGAAAATCCAGGAATGGAACATATCGTTTTCTGCCGAATAATTAAATAAGCTCCACTATATGAGTGTAATGCCGTGGAATCTAGAAAGCTTTGCCAGGGGAAGAAGAAACGAAGCATAGTCTTTATCACCCACCCACAACGTTAAAGAGTCACGGCGCAGCTGTGTTTTGGACGAAAGCCTGATAGACCATAAAACAGCAATTGTTTATCGCTGCGATATAAGTTGATTCATGTTTCTTTTATAGTCTCTATTAGACTGGATGGGAGTATAAATATGGGTCTGTATTTATCTTTACAACCGCCATTAGCTACAGAGACAACTCCTGCAATTTTCCAACGCGATGGAAAATATAATATTATTATTATTATATAGTATATATTTCAATGCCAAAAGTTTCAGAAGTGTTTCCATGAAAACCGAATACTTAAATCACCTCAATAGAAAAGCTCCCCGCCGAGAAAGATCTGATTCGGAGATCTATTTGTATTCAATTTCAGAATACAGAACAATTTTAAGTTTTATTGTTTACAAATGAAGTCTCACAAAGAATACAACACAGAATTTCAAAGAATTGCATATTAACATAAATCCCACATTTTTAACAGACATTTAAACTTTATAATTTCTATTCACGGGAAGCCACTCACACTTTAATTACCCTCAGAGATGCTTCAGTAGGCAAGTTACTAAACTTACCAACTGCGTTCTATAATTACAAGGGTTTTTTTTATTATTGCTGTCCAAGTGATTGTACAACGTTTGCATGCTTACTCATGTAATAAATGAATAAAGTGTTTTTTTTTGTTTAGCAAATATACGACCTCTAATTTACATACATATATCAAACAAAGTTCTAAACAGCTCTTGCGTTGAAATAAAACAACAAAAAAAAAAACATTTATCCATGAGCGCACGACCGAGCCATTGTTGCAAAGATTCATCCGTCTTTCGGAGATGTACATGAGCTTAAGCAGGCCAAGCCCAATTTGTGTACAGTGTAGTGCGCATTTTCCGCATAACAACCTTGCCCTAAGGTGATTATCTTACGAATAAACAGTTTATGAAATGCATCTTAGGCTATTATAAATGCGACACCTCCAACACGCCGGCAGATCACTTGAAGTGTAGAGTTCGAAATGAAATCATACTTTTTACTTGCTCTCTTGTTGGTGTTGATTTCGCTGTGTAGCGGAAGTCCTTCTCACAAATACGGATACGGCGGAGGAGGTGGTGGATACGGAGGTGGTAACGGACGAAGCGGCTGGGGATATGGTCACGGAGGAGGTGGTCGTGGAGGTGGTCGCTGGGGAGGCGGTTCTGGTGGATATGGTGGATATGGCAAAGGCTACAAACATGGATAAAATCTGAAGGAAAGTGAAAATTAAAAAAAAAAAAAACATTACCGCTAATTATTTTGAGATCGTACGACGTCTTTTGTCAAAAATATTTTGTATATGTATGTTTTTGCGTTTTTTTTTTTTTTTTCATAAAATAAAATAAAAAGAGTTTCGGACATATTTCCTCGTTTTTAAGTCCATCGAGTTTGATTCAATTTTTCACTGCCGTAAAAAAAATTTCGGACAAAACATTTTTCTCGACGATTTTGTGCGGGGGATGAAAGAGTTATTTCTTTTGTATTTGCAGACAATTGTCATTATGGTAGCTGAAATGTTCGGTCGTTCGTTAAAAATTAAAAAAAAAAACTGTCTCATTCTCTTTATGTGTGGAGTAAGAAAATTTGATCGCGGCACATTTCGCCACTAGTTCAACACTCTCAGACTATGCTATTTTGGCACTCGCACAGTTTGGACCGCCGAAACAAAAAAGAATTTGTCGCCTCAGAATGTGCACGTAACGTTCGAAGGTCCAAAGGAAAGGAATTTGACAATGATTCTGACAAAAACAGAGTGAAAAAAAGAGGTGGGAATAAAATCGTGTGGGGCTGTAGTTCTTGGTACGGCATTGGTCCGTTTTTGCAAATTGAAAACACTATGGCCATATTGGAAACCATCATGCTTCCTTTCACCGAGGAAAACATGCCAATCAGATGGCATTTCCAGTAAGACAACTATCCGAAACACATATTGTGTCTTGTAAAGGACTGGTTTCAAAGCCAAGTCAATCCCCAAATCTCAATCCCATTGAGAGCTTGTGGAATGACTAAAAGGAAAATTGGCGGGTCAGTATTTCCTAAATTGGGACCGATTATGGGAAGCAGCGCAAAGAGAATGGTAGTCCATGCCAGTTACCTCATGTCAGCCATTGGTGGACTCCACGCCTCGGAGGATTGAAAAAGTCCTAAAAATAAGGCCGGATGTTTATTTCTGGTATCAATGTTGATGAATATATAATAATAATAATTTAGATCTTAATAAATAACAAGAATGGTTTGATAGAAACTTGTTAAAATTGAATATTAATAAAACGAATGAATTAATATTGAATGGTAATACTAACAGATCGATTCAAATAAACAGTCAGAATATAGAGACAGTTAATGAAATTAAATACTTAGCTGTTTTAATAGATAATAATTTGAATCTTGATAAGCATGTTAATTCTATATGTACGAATATATCAAAAATATGTTTCTCCTTCGCCAGAATTAGAAAAAAAATGTCAATAAATACAACAGTTAATGTATACAATACAATGGCCACGTTCAGAATTCTAGGGACTAAAATTTCAGTTAAAGTCTAGAAAACTGAAAGGGAAACTGACTGCAAATGCAGTTGACATTTCAATTTAGCATTACTTCAATTTTCACTTTCAATTTATTCGTTCGTAAAATTGGCGGGAGAAAAAATTTTCACAAACGAATTGTTTATAACATTCAATTCTAAAAGATGAAACGACTTAAATGGTCGACACAGAAGACGAAATTTTATGTGAGTTTAATTTTGTGCATATGTGCTAAGAAAGTAAACTCTTAATTCACATGTGTAGGTCAGCTTTTATTTTGTTTTTAAACGATTTACAAACTTAATTATGAATTAAACCAAATCCAGCCCCTTACAAATCGTAATGCACTAAGAACTTAATTTTCTTCTTCGTTGTCAATAATCGTAGTTGACCAAGAAATCGTGAAGTCCAGTTTCTTAAATAATTTTACGGCAAACCAGCTGACTTTTGATGTTTTGTCAGTCAGGTGCAAAAGCAGTCAAATATTTTTAACTGCAAATCCAGTCCAGGGCCAATGATAAAACCTCATTTTGAGTATTGTTCGAGTATTTTATTTATGTGCAAAAATCAGATGATCAATAGAATGAATAGACTATTTGTGTTTCAGTGAAGCACACCTATTTTAAAGACCCGCCCTCAAAATGAGTTTAATTAATTTGTTTTTTTCATGTATATTACTGCTAATTTCAGACTTTTTCTTGTTTGAATTCTGTTTTGTTGTAAGCTCAATTTGTTTGAAAAAAAAGGTAAAATAACGTTGAAAATTGAAATTTTTGTCTCACACTCATTTCATTGAGCTTGTGGGTATGTACGACCATGTATCAAAAAAGTTTTAATACAAAAACATGTATTTGATTCTTACATCAATAATTTGAAGGGTTTTCGAATTTTAAGAGTTAAAAATTACCTGAATTCACTTTCCGAACAATTCCGCATTTGGCAATTAATTTCATCGCTACCATCGCCGCAATCATTTTCATAATCACAGCGCCATCTACCCGGAATGCATTTAGAATTGTTGCACCTGCAAAATACAAAAGGCTGTTAGGAAGAAGTCACCATCAAGCCATACTGACTGATCTTACTTGAAATATGTTGGATCACAAGTCTCCGTCGACGAATGACATGTTGCAGGCTCATCCTCACCATTCGGGCAATCCTCCTCACCGTCACAGCGCCATGTCATCGGGATACAACGTCCTGAACCGCAACTAGATACAAAAAAGTAATAAATCTCTCAAAAAGATAAATTGATTGAAAGATTAACTTACGCAAAGTCAGTTGAAGGGCATGATATTTGGTCACAATTAGCTTCGTCTGACTTGTCGGTGCAATCCATATCGCCATCACATACCCATATATGCGGCACACAACGGTTGTTTCCGCATTGGAATTGATCGGCTTTGCAAACCAATGGCGTACAGCCAGCTTCGTCCTCTCCTCCTGGACAATCTTTAATGCCATCGCATTTTTTGACCTGATCAATGCAAAAAGCAGAAACATTACCAGATCGTTCGCACTTGATATGATTCTCGAAGCAGGTAAACTTGTCGCAATTTTGCTCATCAGAATTATCACCACACTGATTTACACCATCGCAAATGTTTGAGGGATGAATACACTTTTTATTTGAGCATTGATACTGGCCTGGTTCACAGTGGAAGACTGGGCATGATTCGGGTTCATCGCTTCCATCCCCACAGTCATCTTGTGTGTCGCATTTCCAATAAAATGGAATACACTTGTACGTTTTTACACATTGAAAGTGCGCGGCACTACAGTTTGCGATACAAGAGCGGCCATCGTCACCGAGAATAAAATTGTTGGGGCAAGCACACTTGTAGTACGGAGGATCAGGGGATAGTAGACAAAGCGTAGAACACTCAGCTGTTTCGCAGGGATTTCCTGATTTCGGTGGCATTTGACGATATGGATGAAAGACTCGCAGATCCATGGGCCGATGAATTGTCGTGATAAGGGTTGAGCAATTTTGCCCGTCAAACCTATTGCAGTATTCAATTGATTTCGTTTCCCAATCGGACCAATAAATTCGATCTTCCCATACAGCAATCGCAAAGATGTGATGAAGCTTGAGTAACGGATTTATGTTCCGCCCGAGGAGATGTCTCTGATTTTTTCCTTCCAAATCGCTTACAGCGATGAAATCTTCCCTTGCGTCACCCCAGAAGAGTTCGTTTGTTTCGAAACTTATCGTGAGAGCATTTGGCCAACCCAAATTATCCTGTATTATTACTCGGCTGTTCGAACCATCCATTCCTGCCTTCCCAATGTGTGGATTTTCTCCCCAATCCGACCAGAATATATTTCGATTGTAAGGATCCAAGGCAATTGCACGGGGCTCGCTTAGATTTCTATTTATTAAAACCCTGCGGTACTTGCCATCCAGTTGGGAAACTTCTATAGTGTCTAAGCCTTTGTCGCACCAGTAGAGATTCTTTCCTACCCAGTCAACAGCGAGGCCATCTGGATTCTTAAGCATAGCTTGATGCAGAGTGACGGTCTTATTATCCGCCGGACAGTATCGTTTTATCATGCCAACGATTGACGTAACATCGGACCAGTATAGACATTTTGACTCCCAGTCAAAGTCTAGAGCCACGGCGTTTGAAAGTTGGTGAATCAAAATCGAAACGTTGCCACGCATATCAACCTGCCGAATGTAGTATCTATTTGAGAATATCAATTTCATGGTCTCATTTGAAGTTGCCTTGCAAGTGTGGCGATCTTTCAACTCATAACCTTGACTACAAAGACATTTGTAGGAGCCGTAAGTGTTAACGCAAAGCTGGCTGCAAGGACGTTGTTCTGTGCATTCATCGACATCGTCACACAACTGATGATTCAAGTGATGAAGTTTGAAACCTGGTTTGCACTTGCACTCGTATCCGATTGGCAGATCTACACATTCATGCTCACATATATCGGGAATTTTACATTCATTCACACCACAACGCTCTTCATCGCTAAAGTCCATACAGTCGTTGGCACCATCACACAGCACGCTGACATTGACGCAAGCTCCATTCTTACACCGAAAATTAGATGAGCCTGTGCAAAGGCGACTCGAATTCGCGCAAAGTGTTGGGTCTTCATCCGACATATCTTCACAGTCGGGTTTGGAATCACAGGTCGCATTTCGTGGAATACATGCTAGGTTGGAGGCGCATGTAAATAGATCAGGAGCACAGACTGACGTTTCCCAGCCATTATTTGGACAGTCCTCATATTCGTCTTCCCCGCCTTCACAATCGTGATCTCCATCGCAAACGTACCTCCTATCAATGCATTGCCCTCGAGAGCACAAAAACGATGGCGGTGGACATGCAATTATCTGTGTGACAGAAGTTAACGCACAATGTTCGCCTTCATCTTCCAGACCTGGCTCGGGACAGTCCGGTTCACCATCACAAACCCATCTTTGCGAAATACACCGCCCGGACGACTTACAACGGAACATACTGGCTGGACACTCTCGATGCGGGCACTGCGGTCCCTCATCAGAGCCATCAAAACAATCTGTCTTGTTATCACACTGCCAGCTACTCGGAATACATCCGTCATCACAATGAAACTGGTTCACTTTGCAAAGCACTGGACAGTTGAGTTCATCGGAACTTGGTGTTCCATCATTGCAATCATTTTCGCCATCGCAACGCCATTTTTCAGTAATGCAATGCCCATTCGCACAACGGAATTGATCAGTTTTGCAGCTTTTTTTGGTTGAATTACCACAGTCTACCTCGTCGCTACCATCTGGGCAATCTGGTTCTCCATCACAGCGCCACTGCGGCATATAGCAAGCTGTTGAATCGGCGCAATGAATGAAATTCACATCTCCCTGTAGACATTCATGCGGCGAACATTGTTTTTCATCGCTATAATCCTTGCAATCTCGTAATCCATCGCATCGGTATTGCATAGCTATACATTCGCCACTTTTGCATAGGAAGTTACCCGCTTCGCATTTACACAGCTGCTCGGACTCATCAGATCCATCTCCGCAATGTTGCTCACCATCGCATGTTTGATTCTGTGGAATGCACCGATGATTCTGGCACCTAAAGAAATTCGCCGGGCAGTCTCGAACAATGCAGTAGCTAAGAACTTCATCAGATCGATCCAAGCAATGAGGTATATTGTCGCACGTCATTTCAAACGGAATACATTCGCCAGACTTACAAGCAAACTGGTCCTTGTTACATTCCCCGCTTATGCGTTGAATACAACGTTTGCCGTCGGGCGCTAGAACTCCACGTGTGCACTGACAACTTGCTGTGCCATTTTTCATCAAAATACACACATCCTCGCAGCCGCCGTTCAAAACTTGACACTGATTCGAGTCACAGTTTATGGTCACATTTTGTACCGCAATGATACCCATGGGACGGAAAATGTTTTCACGAAGAAACACAACATCGGAACCAGAGTACTTATTCGCACGAACGACTGCATGTAGAACCCAATCAGTCCAAAACAAAAGGTCGCCGTATACAGTCATAGAAAAGGGATGCTGTGTTGTAGAACGAGCCAGAACCACACGATGTGTACCATCATAATCTGCTCTCTCGATTTTGTCAAGCCTCGCATCGGCCCAATACAACTTGTGCTCCTCGAAGTCCAAAGTTAGAGCATTAGGCATCAATATCTCCGTTTTAATTATCGATTCCACTCCAAAGCCAGTCACGTAAGCCCTCTGAACAGATGGTGTCTGTTCGTTCCAATTTGTCCAATAGATCATTCCCATGCAAGGCTCCACGGCAATGCCTCGCGGTTTGTCGTGAGACATCAATTTGAGTATGGTTTTCACAAATTGAGTGTTACTATCGGGGTTCTCAGTTGTTTTAGCCAGCTCGATGCTTCGTATTGTAGCATCATTGTTCGATGTCCAAAATAGATTTCGATTTATATCATCGAATGTTATTCCTTCTACTCCACCTTGACGGCTAACCAAGATTGAATTATTCGTTCCATTAAAGTACACATAGTTTATCGTGCTCATATGTATGTCTGAGTAAAACACTTTGCTATTTTTATAGTCATAAGAAAGTGCCACCACATTCCGCATGAATGTAGCGTTCAAAATTTTCTCAATAGGCCCGTTTTTATTCAAATGATCAGTCATGTGAATGCTCTTAATCGAACCGCTGTGAGAATAGAGTAGGAAATTCTCATAGGGCTCACAACTAAGACCATCTGCTGCTACTCGACTATGTGAACAGGCGCAAAGAGCACTAGTGCCATTAAAGAGGCACAATTCTTGACATCCGCCATTGTCTAAGGCACATGGATTTGTTCCTTTTTGCACTCTCTTGGAGAAGATTTTCAAATCCTTCAGCGTGTTTCCCTCCGATTTGAGTACTTCGGTAAAGTCAGACAGATTATGTTTTGGCGCAACCTTGATACTGCCCTTGTTGTGATTATTATCCGCCCAGTAAATAAGATTATCGATTAACCCGAGTGCTACGGGATTATTTAAACTATGATTTAATAGCTGTGTCTTCAAGTTCCCATCATAATCGACTTTCATAATAACATCGTTGCCCGATTCACACCAATAAACTTTGGTTGCGTCAATATCTAAAACAAGGTTGTTCACCAATTTAGTTTGATTAACAATAATAAACGGTTGACTTCCATCGAGGCCAGTGCGTCCAATCATTCCATCGCCCACATAAAACAGGAATCCCTGAACGGGATCCACAACTAATGATGTAGGATTTTCAACATTTGATATGACAACATATCTGGATGATCCATTCAAACGGGCCACTTCAATGATGTTTCGTTTTGTGTCACTCCAGTAAATGTTTCCAGCAACCCAGTCCACTGCGATTCCTCCCAACGAGTCTTGGATGTTTTGATCATTTTGTTCGATTTGTTCAAGAACCACTTCACGTTTTGTTCCATCTCGTTTAATACGCGAAATTATGCCCTTTTCACTGTCGGCCCAGTACAAGTAATCACCAGCGGCGTAGTAATCAATGTACGTGGCAAGAGTCACGCGGGAAATTGATCCAAGTGCCTGAAATGAAAAATTTGAGTGCATTGTGAAATATATTCAAACTTTTTTCTATATTTTTTTGTATTTTCAAAGAAACTTTTCATTTGACGATGTGGATGTTAAAGGATAGATAATGTGTTTTAGAGCAAGGCAACTGGGGAAATGCAAATCTTATGAGTCTTCATTGAACTGGCTGAATACGTGGAGTATCCTTGTCATGGTTTTGAGTGGGCTGGCCATAATTGGACTACAGTATAGTTTGGAGACTTTTTAGTTCTAACAGTGCCATCTGGAAAGCATTAAGTCCTCCGACACCTGATTAATATCGAGATCAGTTAAAGACCAGAAGTGTCCATAAACGATCAGAAGCAGATCAGGCAAAAAACACAGAAGTTCCAAATCGATTTAATGGTCATAAATATAAGCATTGATATGAACGAGCTGTTGAGTCAGTTTTTCGATTATACATATTGACCTTGTGTAATACTTACTCTTCCTTTAAATTAGGCGACATTCTCACCGATACCTTTGATTTTAAAAAAGCTTTGAAAAACGTTACACGTTGTCTTTCTCTTACTCACACGCGAACACCCAAAGGCGCCCGGGGATTGCCATCTTAGCAACCGCATAAGAATGAATTGAGCGAACATAAGATCGCACGGGGTTAACACCCAACCAACCAGAACAGATTTAAGCGATCTACGAAGGAAAATTTCTCCTTTAAATATTCCATCATATCTGCGAGAGGGTACAACAGCGAATTCAATTTAGTACTTGTACAATGATGTGGGAATAGCCGCGAGATCAAAAGTTCGCACGCAACTTGCCATGAAGGCTGGAAAACC
This sequence comes from Orthonevra nobilis, assembly GCA_963555765.1. Taxonomy (NCBI): domain Eukaryota; kingdom Metazoa; phylum Arthropoda; class Insecta; order Diptera; family Syrphidae; genus Orthonevra; species Orthonevra nobilis. The sequence continues at coordinate 123,248,481 of OY743224.1, read as the reverse complement.
GCTTTAGCTCAGGCTCAAATTGTCCCACGATCTATGATCTGAAAATTTAACAAGTCTAAAAGTCTCAACACCTATTCTTGAATTACGAATCTGACATTATACATGACCCTAATAGGTGTGTTTCGAAGATATCAGCTGCTCGTGAAAAGATAAGGTCAATCTGTCGAAATAGCTTGTCTGCTTACCCTTTTATCTTCCAAGTTTTGGCCAGGATTCTCTCTGTCAAACATCTCAATACCTTTCAGTTCGTGATTTGAGTAAAATATGAATTCTTGTTTCCCGATGCATTTTTTTGGATTGCTTGGGTCCTCATCAAAGCCTATGGCACACTTACAGACATGCTGATCACTTGAAATCGACAAGCACAAATGCTCACATCCCCCGCGTAGCTCGCCACCGCATGAATTGTTTCCCTTCTGCGCTTCGTTGTAGAACATCTTCATAGCTTGTATGCTCTCTAAAAATATAAATAAAGCTTGATGTAAAAAAAACGCATGTTTGAGTACTCACTAGTGTTTTTCCTTAGGATTGCATAATTCTCGCATGTTGTCTTTTCACAGCTCATTATAACACTCTGAATGTTTTCAGGAAAATACAGCGTATCGTTATACACAGTCACACTACTAATAGTCATCACACCACTGGCAGTAATAACATACACAATGGATCCATTTCTCATATCGTAATAGGCAATTCCTGAACTTTGATATACAAAGTACAATCGGCGTGAGTCAAAGTCAACAGTCAAACTTTGGACAACTTGTGTCAAGCTTAAAAGTTCACGCCGCCCTGATCCATCCAAGTTGCTTACCTCAATTTTGGTGACGTTATCCTCACGCGATGAATGTGTCCAAAACATTTTACCACTAAAATTTTATAAAAATAAAATCCATTGCAGCGCAATTGATTTTTACTTACTCTGCAGGGTCCAGAGCAATGCTCTCCACTTTGTTCAGGTCGCTATGGATTTCTGTAAAGTACTCTCCTTTGAGATTGCTTGCAAAGATTTGACATTTCAGCTTTCCTGATGAAAAGTACATATTTTTGCTAATCCAATCAACAGCAAAGCCCTATAAAAAGAAAATCGTTGGCCCAATTAGGATTTGCCAGTGTGCCAATGACGGTTTACTTACATAAGGTTTCTGAATATCAGTATTTAGTATGGTATCGATAAGACCGTTCGAAAGTCCAGCAGTCTTTATTTCATTAAGCTGCACATCTGTCCAATATATGCGACTATCTTCCACAGTAAAATCAATCCTTTGTGGGCCAATAACCTTAAAAAAGACAAATTGTTGACGTAACTAAAGAAAAATTATAAATCGCAATTAAATAGCAGTCAAATAAGAAATTAAATCAAAAAGGAATCATTGATTTTACTTAAGAAATGCAAGTAGCGGGTACGAATCTGTCCATATAATTTAGAAGAATTTGAAAGTTTCACAAATAAACGAAAATAACGAACGAGTTAGCACGATCGGAATTTCACATGACCTTCATTGTCGAACTCAACCAAGACAGCAGCAAGACACTCAATGTAGTGCAAATATTGAATTAGTTCCGGGACAAGCAGAACATCAAACACAGCGCTAGAAACTATATAGTTGCATTTCAAACGACACAAATATCAAATACAATCAGTGCCGAACAAAAGAAACAAAATGAACTTGATTGTAAGATCTGGTTGTTGGGGGCTTACTACCATTCAGCTTAGTTGAGGAAAGAGCCTTGAAAAAGTCTATGGCTACCAGGATGTAAGCTCCCAAGAAGAAAACCGATTTCTGGATAATAGCTGCAGGAACTTTATACAAAAACCGAGGCCGTAATAAAGACCCAGGTTTGAAAAGAAGTAGAAAATATTTGTAAGACTACGGATTTGTGGACTTCTAGCCCAAATATTAAGTTCAAGCCAGTATTGCATAGATGCAGTCAATTTGAGGGAAACCATACTTCAGAAAATATTGCTGACAGGATTTGTGAGGAAATGGAATCTTCAAGACAAATAATGCTTCAAACATCAAGAAAGCAATTGAAGATTACTTGAAGTGACACAGTCGTTGCTATTCGGACATTATGAGTGGTGAGAAATATTTTACACGCAGTTCGATAATGTAGTCACGAGACTTTTAAAACAGTCTTTCAATAAGATTTTAACTAAAGGGTATTTAGTTTTAGCTGTCCGTAATGTTGTAAAGGCTCTCAAAAATGGTTTAGACATCCGCTTCGAAAAAAGAAAATTAAACACTTGCCCTGTGTACATTCATGGATAATAGATACCATCATAGTAGAACATTCTTCTGAATATGAACATAATGCGAAGGAGAATGCTGTTGATCTCATTCCGCGGAAATTTTTTGGCGAAATGTTATGTCAGAGTTCCACGCGGGGAATGCCACTTTCCAAAGCTATTAATGGAATTTAGATGTTCTTGGCTGATGCAATGCTTCCAGAAAAAAACAGAGGACGAAAAAATGTGCCCATTGCAATGATGGAAAAATCATCATCATAAGTATGTGGAATACTTTTTCTAAGTCAGTTCCATGTGAACGCATGTTCTCAAAAGCGGTGATGTTCGAAATGTTTTTAAATATTTATTTTACAGAAAAAATAATAACTCGCCTTTTTGTAAAGATATTTAGGGTTCTAGTATTAACATTTCACAAGACCTATTCTTGAGGAAACTTGGTAGGAAACATCTAAGCATCTTTCAAACGAGCGATAACACACGGGCACAGTGATGAAGGTTAAACAAAAATCGAGCTGTATACTTAAAAGTTACATTAAGAATAGGCATCGAAATCAGCGAATGTTTCACAATCATTGACGAAAGCTACACGAATTTCGTTGGGCCTTAAAGTACCACAGTCTGTCATGACAATGACAATGAAGGAGTGCGACGTGTTATCAAAAGGTAAGGAAAAAGGTGTATGAAATAAATTTGCAAGATCGATTGGCAATTTCTAGCCTGCACTGCACCAGGATGCAGTTAAGCCAATCTCATCGATAAGGGGAATATTTCCAAAAAATGACCTTAGCTGAAGGTTGAAAGAAAGTGGACTCTTCAAACGGAAATAAATAGGGGATGGTACTACAGTGGAGTAAGTAAAAATAAATAATTTTTCGATCACCATAAAGTAGAATCTCGGAAACATGAACGGTTCTACAAGATGGACAGTTCAGAAAGATGTACAAAATATTTTCCAGTGTTAAAAAAGAAGAACGCGCTGATATTTCGGTATTCGAAAAGATGAACGCTTTACTTCCAAATCGATTTTTTTCTGTTAGATACCTTCATTTAAGGATTTTGAAACCTTGAACAAAAATGTGAATTTCTAGGAGAATAATAAAACGGAACGTCCTTTCGAAGCATTGCAAAACAAAAACGGAATCGCTATATCCTCGATAGTGGGAGAAAAAATTGTAACAAAATCACTTCCCGAGGGCACATAGCATTTATTTCTGGAGCAGAGAAACGCAAGTCATTGCATGAATGCCGAAAGTTGATTCGTGAACCCATGTGACTGTCATGTACCAGTATCAGAGATGATGATGAAAACCAAGGCGTAAAAGGTTCACGCCATTTTCAAGGAAAAAAGTTCTTTCTCTTCTCTCTTCTTCTCTTAGCAATCATCAGAGGAAAAAAGAGCATATGTATTTAAAAGTGTATATAATTACTTGTCTTAAATTTTTTTTAAACAAAATTAATTGTTATTTTGATATATGTATTTAATGTTTTTATGTTTGGGCATACTTCTTTCTTAAACACGAGACATTCGAAACGAAGAACGGAGTCTGATTTAAATTTTGATCATATTTCTGAGATTCTACTGCTTTTACTCAATCAACAAACATTTTGTTTTGTTGTTTTTATTATTATTTATCTAGTAGTAAAGAAAAATACAGAAATAAATTCAATAATTACCTCTGGGGATTGTCGTATTGTTGGTATAGTATGATGGTTTGGTTGCATTAGATCAATTCCACGAATTTCATTACCCATTATGAACAGTAAAACCTGTTCGTTCGGTACACATGTTTTCTGATCCACAGGATCTAAGCGCATCACATGCGGGCATTCACATTTAAAAGTCTTTTTCACACTATTGCAGAAACAAGTTATTAAAAAAAGTACACCGCATTGTTTTTATTTTACATACCTTAACAGACATAAATGCGAACATCCGCCGTTATTTTTACCACAAGGATTTTCATCCTGTGGTTGCCTACTTGAGTGTAGAACTTGAATTCCAAATGGTTGGGATAATGTTATTTGAATAACTTGAATGTCCGATCCGTTCCACTTATTTGCTCTAATGACCGATGCCGATCGCCAATCAGTCCAGTAGACGTAATTTTCAAAAACTGATATGGCAAATGGATGGGAAAGGGTGTCCTTATCTCTTACAACCAAATGATGATCGCTTCCATCGTATTTTGTTGTAAATATGGCATCTGCTTTAGCATCGACCCAATAAACGCGTTTCTGGGTATAGTCCAATGTAAGGCCATTTGGCCATGCTGAGCTTACTTGAATTGTTCTTCGAAATTCACCAGCCATTGAACAACGCTCTATTCGAGGAAAATTATCATCCCAGTCGGTCCAAAACAAAAGTCCTTCGCGTGGGTCTAATGCAATTGCTCGTGGACTCTCCATATCACCAGCAACAAGAGTTCTCCGAAAGCTGCCGTTTAAAAGAGCCACTTCAATCTGATCCAAATTGCTGTCTATCCAATATAGATTGAGACCAATCCAATCGACAGCGAGTCCTTCCGTAGTCGATAAACCTGATCGTACAACGGCTTCAACATTCTTAAGAGATTCACCCACCAGATGGCCCCTGTAAATTTTATCGTCCATAACATCAGTCCAGAATATCTCCACCGAATCATTTTTGTATAAGAAGTCCAATGCAATTGTGTTCCGGAGAGACGTGTAAAAGTTACTAACCACAGACGTTTTGAGATTAACACCCCGTATTTCTTGGCGATTGCTGAAGATAACATATGGATCATCAGTGGCAACGCTTTTGCATGTGAACTTATCATACTGAAGACTGTAACCTTCGTGGCATTTGCACTCGTAAGCCTTTCCACTTTTTTCACAAATTTGCGAACACGTATCCCAATGCTCGCAAGAGTGGTCCATGCTGCAACGCATTTTGTTCGGCTGAAGAAACATGTGTGGGGGACAAGAACAAACAAATCCCTCTGGAGCATTGTGGCACGTATGGGAACAGGGATTATTTTTCTCACAAACATTTTGCAAACAACCGTAGCCCTCATCGGTGCCATCTTCACAATTTACAACTCCATCACATAGCTGGTACACCGGTAAACACTTGTTGGATGTGCCACACAACCGATCTGGCGAATCACACGTCACAGTCTCATTGAACTCATTGGCCGGGTTAATTTTCGTGCAATTCTCCTCGTCGCTTTTATCAAAACAGTGAGCAACACCATCGCATCGAAAGATATTTGGAATACATTCAAAGGGATCACTGCAGCTGAATTCGAATTTCCCACACTCATGTGATACTCCCAGATCTTCTTCGTGGTGATCGCTTTTGGTATCGGTACAGTTTGCTTCATCACTGTTATCAAGACAATCGTGAAACCCATCGCATCGCATTCGTTCATTGTAACAACCCAATGGTATGCAGTACTTTTCATCAGGACCGCAGTCCGTTTCGCAGCCAACTTCATCTGAATTGTCACTGCAATGGATATCATCTTTAAAAACAGCACCAACAGAAAAGGAAGATTTGACTTACCCACAATGATCTACTCCGTCGCACTGCTGGTGGAACGGTATACAGTGTCCATTATCACACTCAAATTCCAAGCACATATCTATGTCCATAATGCTCTCGTCAGACTTATCTCCGTAACCTGCCAACAAGAATCATTTGTAAAGAAAACTAAAAAAAAAAAAACTCGCTCTTCATTTAACTTACCACAATCCCAAACACCATCTCCTACCCAAGAAAATGGAATACATTTTCCACTCTTTGCGCACGTAAACTCTGTGCTGCTACAAGATCTTGTTTCACATTTTTTCTGATCAGTTCCATCTGTGCAGAGGGCAATCGAACTGCAAAGCAGTGATCTCCGAAAGCATCTTGACTTATCACACACGAAATGTGTATCCATATTGCAATTGTTGGCATGACACTGACCCTTTTCACTAAAGTCTTCATCGCTTCCATCTTCACAATCATCAAAGCCATCGCAAACGTCCTTCGAATTGATGCATTGTTGCGTCGATTTGCATAAAAACTCGGTGCAATTGCTCGGTGATGCGACATCTTCATCAGTACTAAGTTTCGGAACGCAAACGTTACCAGTAATGTTTAAAGAAAATCCATCTGCACATTTACAAACAGGACCTTTTGGAGTATTCAGACAGATTCCTGGACATTTTATTGCTGCACAATTGTTGCTGCCAATGTCTGTAGCGCTTTCGAATACTTTAAGATTGGATACACTGTCACGCACAACAGCATAAACTTCCGTTTGACTAGATAGCATACAAATGGAAAATTCTTAATTTAACTCTAGAGTGCAAACCGTGACCAACTCACATATTGATGGCTGATTCAGCATCATTAATGTGACGCACGTTTAATCGCCTTATGCTGCCATCTTGATTTTCCGCCCAGAATAGGAACCCATCATGATAAGCTACAGAAATTGGATGGTATCCCTTGTGTCGGACAAGCACAACTCGAGAGCTTCCATCTAAATTGACTCGTTCTATTGTGTTCTCCTTAACATCACACCTAAAAATTGAGAGTAACAATTTTATTCTTCAGAAAGTATATTTATTTACCAAAAGAGCTTTTTCCCCAAATGGTCGATAGTTAGGCTGATGGGCCATTTCATGGGCTCAGTTCTTGTCGATTCAACTAAAATTGTTTTATGTGTACCATCCATCCAAGATCTCTTGATCGAACCCTCCTCGTCTCCGAAGAGCCATTGCGACCAATAGATAAATCCTTCAGCGGGGTTTAAAGCCATTGACCTGAAAAACAGACCAACAGTTAGAAGAACCAAAAAAAACATTTGCGTGTTTAACTCACATTGGTTCCTTGCCAACTTGGAGGCGTAGTTTCTGACTTAGATTGGAGAGTGGAGCCACATAAAATTGACTGGAACCGCCCCAATACAAATGATCAGAGATTTCGTCATACGCTATCACTGGAACGCTTTCAGAGCCTTGTGCCAAAAATTTTCTTTCGGTTCCGTCAAGTTTCTGACTGTAAATCGCATAACCAAGTCTTCAAGGAAAAAACAAATATTGAAACAAAAGACAATGAATCGCAAAGTTTATATCTCACGAATTTGTTTGGATGAAGAACACAAGCTTCTTGCGAACATTTACATCAATACCAACGGACCAGCTGACGTTGTGTATCGGTACTATGGCATCCTCAACACTCTCTGGGTCGGTTGTTGTACCATTAGAATCCAGCGGTATTCCTGATATGCACGATAAACGCTTCTGGGCATATAATAAAACGTTTTTGTGTTCAACTAACACGCATTGGGTCTTATTCTCCAATATATAACCGGGAGAGCACATGCACTTGACCGTTGCGAATAGTTTCTTCCATAATGGTACACAGATTTGACTGCAGTTACCATTGTTTTCCCGACAAGGGTGTGCCACTAAAACAAACAAATATGAGTTCAGTGAAGGAAAGTTACAATATAAGCTTACCTTCGGGCTGCTTTTGTCGATGGAATACTCGAAAATCATAGGGTTTTTTAACATCCTGCACTAGTGGTTCAACTTTAAAAGAGAATCTATTCATAGCTATGACAAAATTGTCCACCCAATGGGCAATGTAGAGAGTATCTTCAAAAATTTCAACGCCGTGTAGGGATTTTAAGGTAATTGGAGACTAAAAAGTAAATTTTTAATTAAGTACAATCTAAGATCATTTCAAAGATTTTAATTTCAGCTACATTTGATGTTTTTTTAATCGCCCAACGATTTTGTCCATCGTAGTCGACTCTTTCAATTATATCCTTATATATATCAATCCAATAGACGTGTTCGTTTGCAAGGTCGAGAACTACCCGACTCGGGTAATATATTGCTGTTGAAACTATCACAGTTTGGTTAGTGCCATCCATATTGGCACGACTAAGACTAAGATTCCAGTCGGCAAAAAATATTAGCCTTAAAGAAATAAAAAAAAATACTTTATTATTAAATCAATGTAAAATTTGTATTGAGCATTAAATTCAAGCAAGTATTTCCTCCGGCAAATAGTGAATTGAATACAAAATTTCTCATTACGCATTAAAAGCAGAACCTATCCCATTAACAGAAATGCTAACCAACCTATGTCAGCCTGATGAATGTTTATAAAAAAGGGAAAAAATGTAACATTTGTCCAAGATGATTTTGTGTAGGTACGAAGCTGTTGACCGTAATTTTTTCAGCTTTGTGGCACTTCACTTATTTAAGGCATGCAGATAAGGAAGACTCCAGAAGCCTAGTTGCAGGTCTTCAAGGTAAACGAATTGTGTGGTTTAATGTAAAGTGAGAAACGTTATCAGCACAAAGCATCAAACTATAACTCATAACACACTTTAACCATCTTGAATCAAAGTCATACCACACGCAAAACTATTTAATACCCTTACAGAAATTTTGATAAAATTAAAATTTAAACATACCCTTTAGTTGGATCCAAAACCATCGACGCTAGTTTTCGTTCATTCCTTAAAATCACATTGCAATACTTCATGTCATTTGTGCACATAAATATAAGACCATTATTAAGAAAATACCAGTTCCCTGATATCCAATCTAAGCGCAGTTCGTCAACAGCTGAAAAGATGGGTAAAATTAATAAACAAAAAAAAAAACGATTTTATAATAGGAAACTGGAATAATGGAAGCGAACATTCTAGAGGCTCTAAATGACCTTGCCACATGGAGAAAAGGAAAACATTTAAGTTTTATTAATGTTTCGTGGAATAAAGCGATGAAATATGCACGTTTGAGTGGAATATAAATGTGAATCTTGAATTGTCTAAGGAACACAGTCTTGGAATCTATATCAGATAGTTTAAAACATTATAAGAACAGATTCTGAATTATAAAGCTCAATGCAATGGTTGAAAATAATGAAGAAAGTAATTTACATCTGAATGTAAAAGGAAGAATGTCTTCCTTCTTTCTATTCTATTAAAAATCAAATCAATTAAATTTGAAATAAATTTCAAAGCGAAGTTTCATAACTGGAAGACATTGCCGAAGATGCCTTTGCAGCACAAAATCATCACCAATGTTTTTATGAAAGTTAAATCTCAAAAATAGGAAATTAGTAGTCTTCCTTTAAAATACCAAATTATATTTTATTTTGCTTCAGCTTCGTCCCACATTCTGAATGTTTAGGCGGACCTTGATCTTCTGCTGGGCACCGGCTAAAAGCAGTTGGATAAATTTCCCGGAACCTTTGCACATACGATCGAATCAATTTCACATTTGGTCCATCGACATTTATCCGAATGTGCTAATATTACTCGTTGTAGGCGCGCACTCACGTACGAGTCGCAACTTTTAAGAAATCATTTACCGACCACTGTAGCATTGTGACTGAGTTAAAATGCACTCTTTTTAATCACACCGCACTCCCTTCAAATATTTTCAAGGCTCTTGGTCGAAAACTTACTTTAAGGGTCAAATGGCGGTAAAACACGATTAAAAATATCGTATGAAAATTGTAAACTATAAATTTATTCTGTCCTCAGTAGTCTCTTATCTCGTTCAAACATATTTTGAAACTTCCGAAAACTGTAAAATCGACGAAAAAAAAGACAATTAGCATCCGATTATGGAAGGGGACCTGAAGAAATGGAAATTACTAAATAATGGAACTTTAATTAAACTAATATGTAAATGACTGTTGCTTAATTTGATGCATTCGTATGAAGTATGATGTTAAGAACTTCGATGTTAAATGAAATGCCGTGCAAGTGAGAATAGGACTTGTCGCAACGTATCCATAATGTTTGACCAAGCTTCAAATATGCTTTAACATTTAACATAGAAAAGTCACTTATGTATGCATACATTATTATTAAGGCCCAAATGCAAGCTAGTCAGCATAAGAATAATTTATAAAATTTCCAAATTTGTCCATGGCTTGGCTTTCGAGACCTCATTAATTAAACTTTTCAGGCTCCTGAACTCACATTGTGTCATAACCATGATCTTTGGCATTGGCATTAGCCAATTGTCTTTCAGGTTGTCGATTTTATGGCATCGCATTGTTAAATCTGCCCAAGGATCAAAGTACATGGCACACAAAGTACGATTTCTATGCCAAATCTCTATAGCTGATACTTCGGTATTGGGATACACTTCCAATGACTCGCCAGTCAATGACACCCGATGTATACTACCCTGTGTTATAAAGACCAGCGATGCATTCTCATTTTGGGGAACTGCAAATAAGAAAAATATTTTTAATTCAATATTCAATCAAAATATATAAGCTTGTCAACAAAATACCATTAACGGCAAGACATCGATTTTTACTCCTCACATACCCGGGCACACAGCGACATTCAAATGACCCGTGTGTATTAATACATTGTTGATCACAGACTCCTTCGATGGAGCATTCATCAAAGTCCTGACATTGTGTTCCGTTTGGTTCCTGGCCCGATGGGCAAAAGCACTTTGGTCCATTATTGGTTAGCTTACAGTTAAATGAACAATTCATAGCGCCACACTGTTTCTCCTGTGTATCTATGTCAAAAACAAAACAGTAAAATGTTTTAAAACAAAGAGAATTCTTGAAAAATATAATACTTACCACAGTTCCACTCATCGCTGTCACAATCCCAATTGCCGTCGCAAAATTTTGATATATCTAAACAAGCTCCATTCTTACATAAGCTTTGATATGAAAAACACTTTGGAGCAGCACTTGGACCTGCGGGAAGAACGTTTTTAGTTTAAATAAGGACTTGTTCATTAAGTATACTACAGTTGGTTTCGTCAGAAGTGTCTCCATCACCACAATCGTATTCCCCATCGCACACCCAATTATTGGGTATGCATTTATGTGTTGCACATAAGAACTGACCCTCATTGCATTTGGTTGCATTCTCTGAAAATGAGAACATGTTAGTACTCTTTGAATTTTTGTGCATACAAATTTAGTTAAGTATTCTCGAAAGACTTTCAAAACAATAACATATGGGGTAAATGTGGATGTGGAAATAAGAAGTATATTGAGTATTAAAGAAGCAGGCACAGAGTTCGAGCTCTTTCTTGTCTCTTCCTCACAGATCACACCATATACATGTTTTACGAAAGACTTCTTTCGCAAGTTGCAGTTTTGCCTACTTCACAGTATAAGGTTTTGCGAAAAGCTGGACCAACAAGATCAGTGGTTTTCTCTGCACCTTTTCATCCAGTAATTGATAAATTAGTTCAAAATTTAAACTATTGGGAGAAGTATGAAATGTGAAGGCCCGAAATCTTGGTACCTCGGCAAATCAAAATGTTGCTTTTGCATCAGGAAGTCTTGTGCATGTCATAAACCTCCTCTCAGAATGCCTTCAAGGTCGACTTGACACAGGAACTTAGGACTACCGAGCATAAGCAGACAGTATGTTTATTTCTTACAAGAGGCCGCTTTGTGCTAGACACACCCTTATTCTTTTTCGAGATAGGTTTCCCGGTCATTACAAAAGGGACAAGGGAAGTAGACATATTAAATATTTGCAAGGAGGCGAAGTCACACAAAATAGACGATATCCACAAACTAATCCATTGAGTTCTAAGCTCACTTATTTAGAAATGATTCCAATCCTGCTGTCTCAAGAGAAGCAAGCATTTTTGGTCGTGTGTCTCATCTCAAATCGCCTCTCTCAATTAACGTGTATCTGCAGCTGCCAGTTTTTTAAGAGAAAGCTGATTTGGTCGAAGCTGCAAATTCTTCAACGCTTGATAATGATTTGCCGTCACCCCTGGTTCATTAGTCATTAAATATTCTACGGGACAGATTCTCTTTCGCATTCCTTCTATAGCAAGAGTTCCGCATTCTCCTTGAGAGATATCTTCCTCGCTGGAAAAATTATTGTGTAGGTCGTGGTCATCGGTTTAAGATTTCTGGCCTTTGTTCGAGCAGAAGAAAAACACCAGTTTCTAAAACGACAAATCCTTTGCTTACTCCACAGCTACTACACCGACAATAGATTCAGTCAGCTACTGAACCGGTAATAGAGCCAGTCAACTACTGTACCGGCTATGGAGCCAGTAAACTACAGAACTACAATAGAGCAAGTCAGCTACTGGCTCGCCAACAGAGCAATTCGGGTTCTGGACCGGCAATAGATGCAACCAGCTACTGGCCCGGCTATAGAGCCAGTCAACTACAATCAGCCACTGAACCGGCTGTAGAACAAGTAAGCCACTGCAGTTACTAACACCTTCCTTGTAGTGGTCTTGAAACGACAGATCTGTTCCAGATGGAATGAGTGATCCTAGTTACGAGTTCGGAGAGATGGTGTTTGGAAAGCGAGCAGAAACCCGTCCTCTTCACCTGGGCGGGAGTTAGCGACAGGATTTATGTATATATATAAAGGTTACTGAAGTATAAATTCAATATTGGACTTAATATTTTGTGCCTGTTCGAAAGTGTTCAAAACAAAGATATTAAAGCAGAAATGCTCATTATTTTAGCCCTTCAACACACTTTCTGCAACTTCATATTTTCTCAATGCAATTAAAAGAAGAATGTGCATTTGAAGAATGTGATTCTTTCCAACCACGTTGTGTACTAAAAGTATAAGGGTAACCATAACCCCTTGAACGTGTGTGTGATATATCTCGTACTTTGTAGGAACCATTGTTGAATGCATGAAGGAAAATTTTAGAGTAATTTCAGTTGAACTTACTTTTGCGCCATTAAGCGTGAATGATAATTTATTGGTTTTAATTTGGTTACAGTTAAAGTTGCAAACATATATCGTATATCAAATTCAATAAATCTTTCACACAAACTGTTTTTAATGCGAAATACAATTTAAAGCGGAAGACTCAATTAAAAGCCAGCTATTGACTAGGAGTAGCATCATGTGATGCACGTCATTGGTATTCATCTCAAAATTAAGCGAGACTCAATTTAAGTTGAAGCACCAGCATTGTCAACATGCCGGCGCGGCAGCCAAGTCATGGATACAAAGATACGTAAACTACATGTGTACGTACGCATGAGTAAGTCAAAATATTCAATTACAGCCACCACGAGAGGAGAGCGACAGATGATCTATGGCTTCTTAGAACTGAATTTAATAACGTAACCATCATTTTTATAAACATACTCATTGTCGTCGTATCGTTTCTGACATACGCTCGCATCAATGTGAATGAGAGGATGCATTGTACGCTCAAGAGTCCAGTTAATGTAGTTAAGTGCTGCAATCTGGACCTTGGATACAAATGCGGTGTTGCAATGCTCTTTGAATGAGGACTTTATTGCAGCCCACAATAAATGGAACATTCGATTCCTGGAGTTTAAGTTGAACCAAGAGTTCGAGGGACTTAAATCAAGATTTTTCTTTCGCCACAATCGAGGGCTATATGAAAAAAGATGCGGTGTGGAAAATCATTCTATGAGCTGCGGATATATTGTTCGGATACTCCAAAGCATTCCTGATAAACTATACAAGTATCAGTCTAAATTTTATTTATATCGCTAAATTTTATTTAGTAACACCATCTCTTCTCGTTAAAAAAAATCTTTATTTTGAATATCTCAAGATAGGCACGTCTTTTCACCCTCGAGTTTTTCTTAAAGCTGTGGAAAGAGATGGAAAGAACCGTCTTCTCTTCTCGAAAGACGGCCATTAAGCTTCTATTCCTTGATAGTTTCCCGCAAGAAGCTTGTTAGAGTCGCTCTCTCTTTCAGGTAATCTGTATACATAATTCTCTCGGCAACCCATTTCGAAATTCAACGCTTTTAGTGAAGAAAGTTTCTCCCGATCGTTAAAAGTTTTTTTTTTCGTTTTCGGATCAAAGTGTTGGATCCAGTTGTCCTCCACGTTTCAAATTGTACCGAAACCTTGTTCATGTGAATATCTGAGGGTCGCTCATCGGCCAACTAGCCAAGGTCTTCGACTTTTATAACATTTTCTATGCTGTGGGTTGTGGATTTAAAAAAAGAGGAAGACAGAACCCACGCAAGCTTGGTTGAAACAACTGGAAGCAGCGTACATGTTACCGTGGAGAATTGAAAGTAACCCAAATCCCTTTGAAGGATCGATGGCCCAATAGATATGTACAAAAAAAAATGTTCGCAACTGACTGAAGCAAAAGGTCTATCATATAAAATATTGTGGACATGGAAGTTGCGTTTGTTTCAAATAGTAAAAAATGGAAAAACCGCATCGGTATCCGAACTCTCAGCTTATGTCTATAATTTTTCAGAGTTTGAGGAGCTAAGCAAAATAAACTCTTAAACATTTTTTATATCAAAGCTCGTAAATTAAAAATGTTAGAATATTCACACAGCGCAACCGATCTCGTTTAAAAATTAAAAAAAATATGAAAGCCTCAAGAAAACGCGAAACGCGAAAAATACTGTACATTGAGCCTTTAACTAGAAAAAAAAAACGCCTATGATGACAATTGATGCGTTTGAGCCGAGCACTGAAGGAAACGGTCGCAAGAATCGATAAAGTTATTTTGCAACATGACAATGCTCGGCCACATGTTGCAAATGTCTTCAAAACTTACCTTGAAACGCTGAAATGGGATATCCTACCCCACCCGCCGTATAGTCCAAACCTTGCGCCATCCGATTACTATCTCTTCCGATCGATGCAACATGGCCTGGCTGACCAGCATCCTTCCATGAATTGCCAGAAAAATGGGAAAAATGTGTGGCTAGCGATGGGCAATACTTTGAATATTGAATTAATATTTTTTTTCCCTCAATAAAGCATTGATTTTTGAAAAAAAAAAAAAAACGACATTTTCAACTGGTAGTCCTATTACATATCTCGAAATTCTGAATACCGAACGAAGTTCCACCCAATCACAAAAGAAAGCTTTGAAACCTATCAAAAAACCGCATTTGCTATCGACTGCAATTAAAAAAGCCTATGGACTAAACAAGATCAAGATTAATCGGACTCATATGCCAATTACCTTGAGAAAACTTGTAAAACGTTTGACTTACAAAGTTGTCCATTCAATTAAAATACTGGACATATTCTCTACGAGTTTCTAAAGAAAGTTGTAGTAAAATTGTTGAATATGAGACATCCCACGATAAGGTTGCCGCACGTTTTAGAATCAAGACCAGTGGAAACTGGCCGATACAGAGTCGTACGGGCAGATATCGCGGTTGTCAATTCCCTCGAAAGTGTTTGAAAAGCTCATTTTGAAGCGAAAGAAAACGAAGAGTGATGAAAAATGGCTTATCCTTGACCACCAATTTGGTTCCAATACCAAAGATTGTACGAGTGGCCAGGTTTATACCATAACCAGCGACATCGTAAAACCATCCTTTTGACGTATCTAGAGATTTTAACAAAGTGTGGCATGAGGACTTGAGGTAGAAGCTACGTCACGTTTTTCGGGCGCAATTGGGTAGGAAATTTGAACCATATCTAAAATCTGAATACTTTCGTTTTGATGCGGGAATTATTGAGCCGCAATCAAAGCATTCGACTTCATGGTGTTGGCAAAAACTCCATACTGGAGTGTTGAAGAACAAACCCTTTCAACTCGTTGCAATGTCGGTGTAAACAGGCGTCTATGCTAGAAGGTTTCCTGTCAATCGCGAAATATACTTCATTCTTGAGGAAGAAATTCAGCTACAGTATCACATTCAAATGAGGTGTTTTTATTGAGTAATAATCCTACTATGATCGCGGAATACACGTTCTCATAGTAAGCATATAAATTTAAAATATAAGTGTTTAATATTTGAGCGTCACAATAACTTATTCACATCGCCATTCCGTTCATCGTTTTTGTGAAGCACAGTTTAACGGTCTCATCGTCTGTTCATTGATTTAACTTAAAAAATAAATAATGTCTAACGAAATAACATTCAGTCTCAGATTGTCCGCTGAAATAATCATTTACTTAGGCAGCAGTTCGACAGACACATATTCATACCAATAATCTATCTAAGTATCTATGAGTACATTGTGAAGCGGGCACTCTTTGATCAATGTACGGATAAAATTCCACATCAAGTGTGAAGTTTTGAAATCAGACAACAAATGTTTGCTGTCGTTAACGCCAACATTGAAAATGTTTATTCTTAAAGTTAAGCTTTGACTGCAGGTCTTACCATTTTTGCATGCCCAACTAATAGTCTTGAACAAGTTAAAACATTACTATTTAATAAGTAAAGACCTCCTCTCAAAATAATAGATTTATCTTCGCTCTGATCGCGCGAGGTGACTCATTTCTTCTGTACGTGAAGACATCTAACTATTGGAATATATAGCATTAACTTGATCCGGAAGCCATGAGAAATAACTACACATAAATGGTAGTCTATAATTACTCACATAATCTATACTGAGTGAGATGTTATATTTGCTGTTTTTAACACATTATTCAAATTCGTGTGGAAAATCCATTAGCATATTGTCTGTTGTTTTTAAAGTGGCAAGTGCTTTCGTTATGGGTTCTATAATCAAAGGCGGAATTTAAGGAGTACCGATCTTCGTGGCTTGAGTATTAAATATCTAATTTGTAAATCGTTTATGTTTGAATGGGAAACCTGAGGGTAGATCTACTTAACTGGTCGATAAACTAAAGTTCAGTCAGGTTAAATCTTTGATAAAAAGATTAAAACTATTCGCCTTCTAGGTTATATATTTCGTCAGGGTCTACTGATCCCACTGTCCATATAGAGCGATCAAGTCTTGGCGCAATGGGACCTTCGTAGAAGAAGTGATTCGTCGTGTCCTTAGAACTATTGCAGATTTGACATGGATCATTTTCAAATAGTTTTTTTGCTTTTAGGTGATAACTAAGTGACCAGGGGCCCGTCAGAAACCCAGCTAAAAATGGCAAGTCTTCTTTTTCAAGATCGAGTCACTTTGTTTGCTTTCCTTCGATAAGGATTGTTAAAGTTATTTTTACTGCTCATCTCCGCTCGGAATATGGTGGGTGATTTGGATCTATCAGTTTACCAGATTTGAGTTCCTGTCTACATTGTGAAATTACATATTTTTTCCATTGTATTTTATTTATTGGTTCATCTTGATATCGTTTTAAGATGCCCAGTTAGATTATCCGCTTTGAAGTTGGATAAACATACATAAAGGGTGGGTCAAAAAGATGTTTTTTTGTGTCGTCAATTGCTCTAAAGCCTAAACGAATACCCAAGCAATTTAGCTTTGATTCCTGAGTAAATTGAACTCAGGCTTGGGCGATTGATGTTTAGTCACTGAGATCTTTAATGAGTCAAGATTCTTTGGTTTGGGGTTAATTTAAAAAAAAAAGTTGCAGAATTCTCCTTTGAACGCACAGGACGAGTATTTAAATGTGTTTGGATTTCAATCAGCAAACCGCAAATTACTTAGCTTCAATTGGTTGTGCCATATTTGGCCGAAAATTATTTTCAAAAATCGCATTGTTTCGGCATCACATGAATTTTTTGGAGTGTAGAATATTTTTTCGCGAAAATATTATGCTGAGTTATTGTAGTTCTTTTGAGTGAATGTCAAAATTAATATCATTTAGAAAAACCTACAGCTGGCCACCAATGCATACATTTTGAAACCTGAGAGCGTAAGAATCCTTCATTTGTGTAAGGTTTAAAGAAGTGAGCTTTGCTCCCACTGCAATTTTAAATTCGCAGTATAATCTACAGAAGCCAGGCGATGCAGCTAAGTGCTTTTATTGGCCTGTTGTGTTTTGTCCACAAGGCTGACGTCGCATATGTAGTCATTGAATTAAACTTATGTGGTGTCTAATCCGAACAGTGTTTGAAAGCAATTTTAGGACATTTTTCGGACCTCAAGCATGGTCAGGACTCAATTTATGATATGCTTCAACGCAACGCTGAATCAACTTAAAATCATCATCCGTAAAGGATGATCTAGTTGTTGTTAACAAATAAACGCGTTGATTCTGTTAGCCACAATAGTAAGTGCACAGTCTATAATTTGCTGTGAAATGAATGATTTTTTTTAAATATCTGCCCATGCCCAAGTGGCGGACACTGCGGTCTGAAAGAGTAGACCTTTTTTATCTTATGGAGTTATTTTAGGATAACAGACATTCCATCCTTCTGATGAAAGTCAAAATGTCTTTAGCATTGGATTGCCAATCCAATGTCCAATGGGGAGCATATCTCTTTGAGGAAGATACGCCTTCTTAACGAAATTAGAGTTGGACATACACAAAGAAAATGTACAGCCGTTTCGTCGTCTTCCAAACAGAGTCGGCATTCAGTGGTTGTTCTGAGCCCTAGTTTGGTTAGACATGATTTCAAGCGGCAGTGTCCTGAGAGGAATCTTTCTTATATTCTCCTTGCTGAGTTTAAGAATTTCCCTGTAAGAGAAAGGATTTATTAAAGGGTCCGCCTACTAACGTTTTTTTTTTTAACTAGTGCTTATTTCGTGAATGGTAACCCTAAGCTCATGTCTGATTTGACAGATCATTAGTTTTATCCTTCCGCTGAACGAATAATGGTTGTATGTACGCTTGAACAACGCTGGGAAATATTGCGACATTACTTTGAAAATCATGGTAATGTTGCAGAATGTGTGCGAAAATTGCGTACGGATTTTGGAAGAGAAGCACCGTCAGCTCCGTATGTTCGTTATCTTGTGAAAAAAGTGAAAGAAACTGGCATCCTCATCAATAAACCAAAGCGTGAAAAGCCAAAAACAGTGCGTATACCCGAGAATATTGCTGCTGTGGCAGAAAGTATGCGTGAAGCGCCATCAACATCAATTCACCGTCGTTCTCAACAATTGAACATTTCGGAGACATCATTGAGACGAATTTTGCATAAAGACCTGGGTATGACGCCAAACAAAGTCCAATTGGTTCAGGAGTTTATGCCAACTGACCATCCAATGCGTTTTCGCTTCACTATGCGGGCCTGCGATCGACTTACAGAAGATGCCGATTTTGCCAAAAAAAAATCTTTTCAGATGAAGCTCATTTTGATCTTGGCGGGTATGTAAACAAGCAAAATTGTCGCATTTGGGGCACAGAAAACCCGCACGCATACATTGAAAAGCCGATGCACCCAAAACGAGTCACTGTTTGGTGCGGATTTTGGTCCAGAGGCATAATTGGGCCATTTTTTGTCGAAAATGAGCAAGGAGTGGCCGTTACAGTCAATTGCGATCATTATCGGGCCATGTTGAAGGATTTTTTGTTCACAAAAATTGAAGAGGAGGATATTGACAGCCGAGGCAGCCATTTGAATGAAATTATTTTCTATTATTAACCGGAAGGATTGTACTTTTAAATTAAAAAAGAAATTTGAGAAAATATTCAGCAGTTTTTTTTTATTGCATTTTCAAAAAAAAAAGTTATTTGGCGGACCCTTTAGTAGTTTAGATTGTCTGAGTCCAAGACGATTTCTCCAGTGGGCAATTCGTAGTTTGTTTGCCAACTTATTGGTCAGACCTGTGGCCGTAGTCCAGTTTGCGCCACAGAAGGGTCCTGGACCAGTAAACGCGGTTTTAGAACCAGCCCTGGCTAGTTAGTCCGCAATTTCATTGCCTGCGATTCCATGATGACCTGGAGGCCATCCTTACCTAACTTTGTTAGATCGGGCTAGGGATTGTAAGGCGTCGTAGAAGCTTTTGACACATTTTGATTCCATTAGATTCGATGACAGTGCCTTGAGTGAATGAATTATTTAGTATTCATTTCATCAAAAACATAAATATTTATTCCAAACACTGTGACTCTCATCTGAGCTATGGATGTTAGCATGCCTTATGCCATTGAAAATGTTGGTGTTTCAAAAAGCTAAATCGCCTATCGATACCATGCGATGAATTTTTGTATATAAAATCCTTTTTTTTACTACGATTCTTGATGTCGAATATTTAATTAAGAAGAAAGGCTAAATTTGTAGAAATTTTTAACTCAATCACCGATGTCAGTGATTACATTTTTGATATGCATTCCCGATTTGATCTTAGCTTCTCACAAACTGTTGTTTTTATATTCGCCAACTGCAGAGATATTCAATCAGATGCCATGTGCAGGTTAAGAAAAATATGAATGAAATTAAGCAATTTTTTACGATATTTGCTTGGATTGTCTTTGTGTATTTTGTGACCAGCTGTTTGTAGCATACTCTAAACAAAAAGAATTTGTTTACTACCTAATAAGTGGAATTTACTTAAGCCATAAAAATACGAGACGTCAGTTGATTTGTGTTCCATTTGATGATCAATAAAACCATCTGACTATTAATGGATGATCTCAGATTACTTATTTATTTTTACATTCATATCAAATTTAATGCCTTATCTACTATTTTGATGACCTAGAATTCAAACATTTAGTCATCCCGTGTAAAAATATTAAAATAAAAACAAATGTACCACAAGCGGCTAGCTTTTAAAATAACAAAAGTTTATCATGTCGTGTCTTAAGACATGACAACTTCATTCTGCTTCGCAAAGGTATAGGAATACTTGGGGTTATCATTTGTTCTTGCCCTTGAATTTACGCGGCCAAGTCTGAGAGATAAACAGCAGCAAACACTGGTCATAATTTGTTGAAACAGCTACAAAGAGGACATTAACGAAATGATCGATGAGACAATGAAAACAGACTGGAAACGTGCCTTTGACAATATGTGTGAAAATTTTATAGAGCACAGTGTCCAATTCATGGGGTCTTATTATTGTCCATCTAAGCAGTTTACACTCAATGCTACGGACCGAATTATGTCCACGTGTACTCTACATCCAACACAAGCACAGAAGTGGTCAGTGTGTCAGAGGACCAAAATCCTCTGCAACTCGGCTTCTGGCCGTCCACTACGTTGAACATTTTGAGAAAAGATCTCTGCCTATACCCGTATAGAATACAACTGATGCAGCAATTGAAACCAATGGATCATCGTTTTTGTCATACGTTCAGTCAACGAGCTATAATGGAAGTTGAACCAAATAAGCGTTTTCTGGCTTATGTAAGATATATCTTGGAATGAGAACATTCCTCACGAGGCTCTCAAGATTCCTTATCGACCTTTTTTTCGAACATTATCCTTAATGGCGGACGCTACAGGTGATTCGAAATTTTTTTTAATTCTCTATGTCAGAAATACAGCGGGTCAAGCCAACACTTTATGGGAACAAACTTTTGGTGAGCGAAAGAATCACTACGAAATGGACCTGTCCATCCACACGAAATAAGACCAATTATGTTCAAAAAAGAAACTTAAAATTAAACCTTCAATACGCAACTGCGGTTGCTATATTTCAGAAGTTATTTTCAAACAATAAATACCCAAATATTTATGAGCATGATCGAAAATAGATTGTTTGATAAAAGCTCTGTTCCTCTTAAAAAATTAGCCGTTTTTTTCTTGCCAAGGGAGCTAACAAAGTAATCCTAAAATGTCTGAAAATTCTGGAATCTGAAAAACGTGGATCCCTCTTAATCCTTGATTATTTTTATAGACCAGTTTTATAACATGCAATTTGAACCTGGTATTAAATGGAGTAAAGTTTGCCGAAATCCACATCCACAGATTCGCCAAACAACTAATTAAGCATAATGGTGAAAGCTGAGATTTTAGTTGACTGAAAAGATCAAGTTTCAAAGTTTTAAGTCCTTTGAGTTTTCGGGGTTAAAAAGCAGCCCATTGGGAATCGACTAGACTGACTGCCACTGTTTAAAAGAGATGCAAGTTCTTCAATTTCAAATCTAGGACCGGATATGAAAATCTTAACATCATACATATGAATAGAGACATTTATACACACAGAAGGAAGGTGGTTGTTAATAAATATACAAAAGTTTTGGGCCAACCCTTGGAGAACACTCATGTTAACCAACTTGAATGCAGACATTTTCTCGCCGACCACAACTCTTTGGAACAGGTAGATAACTTCTAACAAGTTTTACTACAGTCTTTGAAAACGAAAATAGACTTAAGTTTCCAGCAACGCAATTCATGATTTACCCTATCAAAAGCCTTTGAGAAATAAAGAAAGCCGAGGAGAGTAATGAATCCTTTATAATAATCTCGTACAACATATATCTTTCATAATATTGACCAAAGCTGTTGAATAACTATGCCCTTCTCTGAAGCCAGACTGAAGTATATATAGCAATGAAGTAAACATTAAAAAACTTTGAATCTGTCCTCACAACAAAATCCTCACAGAAAGTGCTCAGACTATGGACGTCAGGACGTCCCGAGCTTTTATAGATAAATTGATTCTCACAACTTTTAAGTAGCAGTTCGATTTATGTGTCTAGTTCGTTATGCTTGCATGAGCAGGCATTGGTCACGATATGCAGCATCGAAGAATCTTGGAACAGAAGTATAACACGTCATTTCTACAAGAAAGCCAAAGAGAAAATAGGCACCCACGAGATCTGTACTTGTGAAGCATCTAAGGGCTACTTCACTATCATATAATGACCAAAAGAGGGTGATAGGGTATGAAGAAAGCCCCACCACAGTCGATGAAGTAGTTCTTCCCCTCAATGAAAAAGAAAATAATGTTGTCATAAAAAATCCCAATTTTTGTTAACTGCGGGTTCAAAAAGTTTACACATTGAGGTCAAACGAGTCGATGATTCATTAAAGCCACATATGATATTGTGCACTGCAATTGCACGTGCAGTGGACCGTTCTTCGTGCATGGGTAGTCTGAGCCCATTTCTAAAAACTCCTTGATTGCTCTGATTCTGACTCAAACAGGATGTAAGAGAAATTTACTCCTTGAAGTCTTGCACACATAAATTAACGTATAATTATGAAAAAATGTAAATTGTTCGTTTATAAATGGACGGCTGTGTAAGTTAACGGAATATTATATTAGCTCAACAATCTTACAAAAGAAAACCTTTCTAGCTAAACAAATATTTTAACAAAAACATAATTTTGCCGTCAACAGTAACAACTAAAACACATTCACGTCATTTGTTGCGCATATTTTCCATTACATTTTTGCCGCTCCTTTTATCAATCAAGAAGACTTCAGGTAGTTTATACTTTAAAATAAATTGTGAGATTATTAAAATAGTAATCGTGGCATCCTTGAAGTAAACAAAAGCGCATTAATTATAAATAACAACTTGAAAGTGAAGGTATCTGAGCGCAAGTGTTCGTGAATGGGCTAACAGGAAACCTCTTTTAAGGTATCATATAGAACCGCTTAAGGTGTTTATTGTTTCCTGTGTCATAAACTATGCGACTTAAGAATCACCAGTTAAGGTCTGGAGAAAGCGTCCAACAGACGAATATTTCAATGTCTTTATCACCAGTTGAACCACTGTTTTACTACAGATGCAGTGTGGATTGATGCACCGATGTACTGAACGGCCAAGAAATCTGGTTTTTCCTTTTTTTTACCTTGGACAGCTTCTTATGGATGTGGGCGCATTGATTTCCCGACATAATGATTAGATGCTCGAAAGTCTATTACAACGAAAGACAACAACGAAGGTTTCGCTTTTGGATGTGACAACTATGAATATCTATGAAGATTCTTAATTTGATACACAAAAAATGTTTTTTTTCGAATAGCTCTGAATTTCTTTTCGGGAAGCAGCCCAATCTTCTTACATTTGGAAGAATTGATTGGGTTACCCATCCGTTGCTGTGTGGCGCAATTAGCTAAGGGCCTTTCAATAGCATCTGTAGCTTTATACCCCAATGCCAAACTACATAAATCTTATTTATACGGACGGCTCCAAAAGGCGACGTATAAGGTATTTAATCGAAGGAACTTACAAATTTGACGCCTCACGAACCATGCAAGTAGATTTAATTTTAAACACCATGAAACCATTCCTTTTCAAGACGTAAATATTAGTCCTTGACACTGAAACTTGGAATTTGACTCGATTAAAGTCGCAAATTTAAGTAACCTTATAGGTTTTTCGCATCAGTTGAGTTTATTTCTTTTCTTTACCGCTGCTATACAACTCGTACATACAAAGGTCCCTCTACTGACTGATTCTGCGGATTTGTGTTTTGTGAGATTTGTCACTATATTTTTGAAATCACATTTAAGCCTAAATATTCAGTTAATAGGACTACCGGTTGAAAATGTCGTTTTTTTTTTTTTTTCAAAAATCAATGCTTTATTGAGGAAAAATAAATATAAATTCAATATTCAAGTATTGCCAATCACTAGCCACACATTTTCATTCATGGATACCCGTTCTGAAAAATTCGACCGGTGGCCGCAATCAACGAATCGATCCATTTTTTTGACATCATCGAAATGACGGAAGTGCTGGGCAGCCAGGCCATGTTGCATCGATCGGAAGAGATAATAATCGGATGGCGCAAGGTCTGGACTATACGGCGGGTGGGGTAGGACACTCCATTTCAACATCAAGGAAAGTTTTGAAAGTTATCGTGTCTTGCGACCGTTTCCTGCACAACACTCTTCTGGTCCAACCAAAACCACAGCAAAGCCTAATTGCCATGAACGGCCGTCGATGTTGAGGCATGTCCGGGGTATCCATACGTTGCCCGACGTTTTGGATTATCGTAATGTACCCATTTTTTATCACCAGTGACGATTCGATGCAAAAAAGACTTCTTTTTGTGGCGTTCAAGCAGCATTTCGGACATTCGACGTCTCGTGGCTTCAATTCATACGGCACCCAAGTTCCTACCTTTCGGATCATTCTTATTGCTTTCAAACGATCGGAAATGGTTTGCTGAGCGACGCCAAGTGATTTTGCAAGTTCTTTTTGCGTTTGTGACGGATCTTGATCGGGCAATGCCTCCAATTTATGGTCAAACTTTCAAACTTTTTCACCTGGC
Source organism: Orthonevra nobilis (assembly GCA_963555765.1). NCBI lineage: Eukaryota > Metazoa > Arthropoda > Insecta > Diptera > Syrphidae > Orthonevra > Orthonevra nobilis. The sequence continues at coordinate 123,223,474 of OY743224.1, read as the reverse complement.
CGGGGTGTTCTTTGTCTTCGGTGTCGAAATCACCATCTTTGAACCGCTTAAACCACCGCTGACACATTCTAACGTCTATAGTATAGCCCAACTTAGCTGCGGTAAGCAATTGATGCGCTTCGGTTTGTTTTTTTTCCCGCAAATGTTGTTTAGATGGCACGAATGTAGACATTTTACGGCTACCTAGACTGAAATAATTAGACAATGACATGAAGTTTCTGATGCGACAGCTGTCATGGTCAAAATTCACCTCAGAGTAAAAGATATGAAGTTGTCTGCAATAACGACATTTTCAACCGGTAGTCCTATTACTTTGATGAGAATTGCGAGGCCTCGCTCATTTTCGAAGAAATATGGACCAAATTGCACACCCTACAATCATTTTTATAGATGCGAGGGTCCTTCGACAGTTAAAATTTAGTTTGCATCCACCGATTGAAAAGAGCCTCATCTGGTCATGAAAACCTTGATGTTGAAGCACCCAATCGAAAAAAGTAGCCAACTAGTTTGAATTCTAAATTAAGTTGAACTTTATGAGGGTGAAAACGCAAGTCGTAATCCAAACACCCCAATCGGTAGATTTTGATCTTCTTGATTATTTTTCACTGAAAAAAGTCATATTTCAAGTAGAGCATTTCAATGACTGACATCTGTCACAGAGGAATTTCCGTGGAGTACTTTTACAATTTTGTCTGTAATACGTGCAGATGGACGACATTATAGACAAAAATCTGCTTGTAATAATTCAGTTCAGTGATTGTTAAACGATCCATATATAAGAATGGAAGACCGTTTTGTTTGCTATACAAAATCGTATGTTAAAAACGATTGTTAAAAACATGACCTCCTTTTTTCGAAAAAAAAATGTCGCAATTTTAGTGTCGATTCCCGACAAATTACTTATAAAGGGTAATTTTTTAAAAGCTATAGGAAAGTTTTTAAAAAATTAACACATACAATTCAGAAAAATACATGAAATCTTTATTTGAAACGATAGTACGGTCCATATTATTCAATGTTTAAAGATTATTTCATGCAAATGTTGACCCTGACTGCGCCTTAAATGGTCCATCCGCTTAGTCCAATTTTGGCATACTCTTTCCAACATTTCGGTCGGTATCTCACGAATAAATGCTCCCGCGTCCCGAACGAGAAATAAAATGTTCACCGAACTCGCCTCTCAATAAGTCCATTGTTGCGCGTGCTGTGTGGCATGTGGCACCGTCTTGCTGAAACCAAATGTCAAGTCAAGCTCTTGCATTTTGGACAAAAAAAAAGTTGGATATCATCTCACGGTAGCGCTCACCATTCACTGTTGCGTTACGATTCGCATCATCTTTGAAGAAGTACGGTCCAATGATGCCACCAGCCCATAAACCGCAGCAAACTGTGACTTTTTCTAGATGCATTGGTAGCTCTTGCAATGCTTCTGGCTGATATTCACGCCAAAATCGACAATTCTGCTTATTTACGTACCCATTGAGCCAAAAATGAGCTTCGTCGCCGAACACAATTTTTCGGTAAAAAAGTGAATCTTTGGCCAACTTTCCGAGAGCCCATTCACCAAAAATTTTACGTTGCGGTAGGTCGTTCGGCTTCAATTCTTGCACTAGCTGTTTTTTGAAAGGCATCGCACCCAAATCCTTCCGCAAAATTTTCCACGTTGTTGAGTAACAGAGGCCCAATTGCTGCGAACGGCGACGAATCGATAATTGATGGTCATCATTAACACTGGCCGATACAGCTGCGATATTTTCTTCAGTTCGGACTCTAAATTTGGTGCGAAATTTAGTCGCAATAGCCCGAATAGCCGCTTCAGTGGGTCGATTAAACTGACCATAAAATGGAGGAAGCGCGCGATGAATTTTCTTAACAGAGCACGCATTTTGATAATAAAATTCAATGATTTGCAAGCGTTGTTCGTTTGTAAGACGATTCATGGTTAAATTATAGACCAAACTGGAGATGTTTGACAGTGAAACAAAACACGAAACGTGCGTCAGCTGTTTAAACCAGTGTTGCCAAAAAGATGATAGCTAAAAAATCACCCTTTATAAGAATGGAAAACCGTAAACAAATATACTAAGAATTCAGTGTAATACGCTTTCTTGCAGTAGTTGAATAAAAATTAAAATTCGCTACTCGATAATTACGGGTCCAAAGATTTTTATTCCAAATTTAAAAAAAAAAAATCCAATCAGCGGACGGCACCAAACCCCTAGGGAACTATACCACCGTTTATTAACACAATTGTCCGTATTTTAAAGATTGCATTGGCGCCAGTTGAAATTATTTATTCGATTTTATTTTTAGCACTGAAATAATTTATTTTCCCAAAAAACCAAATAATCAACAATATTGTTTTTATGTATTTTTTCTTTTTTGCTTGTATTTGTTTGTTTTTCAAAATTTTTCTTCCAGTTGTTTGCAGGCAAAATACCACATGCGGCTTCAACAAAAGTTCCCGACTGCCTAGACCTTGCATTGTTCTGTTTATATGTACAGCCTTTTTCGACAGTAACGTGGAGGCTCTGTCCTTAGTGAACAAAGTAAAGACTGAATGACCTGTGTGCAGTGGAAAGTTTAATCCGTTCTGGGCGTATACGCATTGTAAGAAAAAAGAAATAATTACGCTCCTGTGAATTGTGGCCAAACATATCGAAATTAAAACGAGACCGTTGTTTGATGTCGCATTTCGTTTAAATCGTAAACACGCAATATTTTTACAGAGCAGTAGGATCTAATCTACATAACACTTTTAGCCCACTTTGGTTTCCATGAGGATTACGATGATGGAAACATTGAACGAAAACGTGCGTTGATACGACGCTATCCCTGTTGGTGCGGAAAGGTCATGAGTGTTCCTCCTTCTAACGAAATATGTATTTTGTGTCGCCAAGTGATGATATCGTTATGTTTGAAAGGTTAAGGAGCCGTCCTTACGTAAAGTTTTTTCTTTCCCTGCCGATTTTGGAAATATTTTTCTTTAATTTGTGGAATGTAATACGAGTAACCTTTATATTAAGGCATTCATAATAGATGAAGGAGAAAAAAATGTTATTGCCTCTGGAGTTAAGAATTTCGCAAAAATTCATTTGTCGAATTATCAAAGAAGATTTGGCATGCCTCCTAGATAAAAGAAATTCATGGAATTTACAAAACAAAACTTAAAAAAAGCACGCAAGTGGTACGCGAATATGGATTATGATACCTTTCCCTTGGTCGTGGGTGTTTTTTTGGCAGAGAAATTTCAACACCCGAATAACGTTTAGAACACGCGGAAAATCGCGTTCTGAGTATATTATACGAAATATTTATGTCTACATATAGATGAGAAAAATCCTCAGAAGACCGAATTGCTCGAAATTTTTCAAACACTATAAGCCATAAAATACGCATGCTGACAAAGCTTATAAATTGACTTTCCTAGCAATGAAAAAGAGTATCAGAATACAACTCTATTGGAAATCTTCACAGAATAACCATGTTGTGACGTTCATAGTATATTACTGTAATGTGCCCAAAAAAGGAGTGCTAATTTTTTTGTTATTTAAGACCCATTTGAGCTTAGCACAAATGTTACATCTTTAAAACTACCCCAAAAGGATGCCATGCTCTTCCGTGGGTTGACAGGTCAAATTGATGACAGGGAAAGTCTTCGCAGATCTTCAGGCGATCTTCCAATCAATAAAGAAGAGATAAGTTATAATTATAAGTTGCACTTCGACTATTTCCTTTTGGAAGGTATAAGCTCCTACCTACAATTCGTAAGGTTTTTGAAAAAGTCGTCACCATGCCAAAGCATACGCAGGCGACTTATATGCGAACAAATCGGGACTTAAGATTGAAGCGTGGCTTTGATATGATCGTGACGACTGGAAGTTGAAGATCGTTCGCCCGAAACCGATTGTCTAAGGCTCCAGGAATCCTCAACGGCTCAACGGATCTTTCTCAACCGAAGCCTTTATTTAAATAAACATTTAGATGTCGCTCAAGCCAGAGGCAAAGCGGCTTTTGCCATGACAAACCAACTCATTGGCGTTTGGTCACCCCCAGAAATATTCTTCGACAAGCGCTTACAAGATGTTCTATCTTCTCACTTAATTCGGTTGATGATTTCAAAGTTCAGGGACCCTTTATGTTAGCCAGGATGGTGGTGCAAGGTGAGGTGGAAAAATTGCATGTGAATATACTCAACAAGTCGGATGTTAGCAGAGAGAAATGGATGGATTCTAGCTAGATTTTCATGAGCCTCAAAAGAACATCAGGGCAGTAGGAGAGTTCCCAAACATAGATGCTGTACACCAGTGCAGTGTCCCAAGCAATTTTCTTTTATAATTGTTTGACCACAACGTACATCAGTTATCGGATGCGGATATCAAACTACTCTTAATGGATAATTTTATCTTTGGGTAGATTTTTAAGGGATATTGCACAATTCTTAAAAAGACTGAGTGCCTTTGCAGCACCATCTTTGATCCACTTCGGCCTATTTGTCACATTTTATTTGAACCCAAAGTTTTTCTCAAGTATAAAGTTACATATTTTCAAATACCTGGTATCGAAGACAATCTTCTGTGACAGTCTTCGCAATAGAAGAGCTGCGATGAAGACTCTTCGTATTATTCCTTAAAAAGGTGTAAATATTGGGACAAAAATTCACATCAAAATCATGTTGGTTTGGTTCGTCTAAGAATCAATGAGTAAAGATAAAAATGTATGCTGTTAACCAGGAATATATCCATCGAGCCTCATCTCGGGCTAACATAAATGGGTTAATTTACCTCGGAACTTATAAAGCCTCCACAAACAACACCACGGCGGATATTCTACGGAGAATAATCCAAGGAAACCGCTGCTTGGTCGGTTTGCCCAAACCGAGGAGGATTCAAACTCCTGCCACGAAGGGTGAAAATACCATTCAACAACAGAATGATGTTGCAAGTCCTTCTTAATGGACCGGAAAGCTGGACGATAAGCAATATTTAGTCGTATCTGCGAGGAAGGCGAACGAATGAGGAGGCATAACCGCGAACTCTACGAGCTGTACAAAGATGAGGATATAGCCCAGAAAACAAAAATTCGTCAACAACACTGGCTCGGCCACATCAAGAGAATATACAATTATGCTCTACCCATGTTAGCCTTCGAACCCAAGCCACCAGGTTCAAGAAGAACATCCGGTTCAAGGACCAAGTGTCGCGGTTGCAAGAAAGCTTGGTCTAACCAATTAGAAGCAGCGTGCTCAGGATCGTCACCGCTGGAGGGCAGCTCTGTCTCAGACTCTGATCCTTCCAGAATCGCTGGCCTCTTAAATAAGTTAGTGTTAATTTCTTCAACAGAAGTGAATATAAAAATCGTACAACAATTATTTTCATTTCTCACTGACATTCTTGTTTCCTCGTCTCTTGTCCTAGCATAGAGCAAACACATTTTATCCTTATTTGCCGAGAACATTTTCTTTCTGTCCTTCCCTTTTGGCCTTTTTTGTACAAGATTTTGTGAACTAACTTGGCATATACAACAATCCAAATCCAAATTCAGGAACAAGTTAGTTCTTTCCAAACAGCAACTGTATAAATTATCAGGATCAATAGAAATATAACTGTTTATAGCCTGCGAACTTTGTCAATAAATATTGCAGATGACACAGTTGGATGCGTTTCAGCCATTACTCAATCCACTGCAGAGCTTTACGAAATCCACTTAACTCGCTAATCTACTTTTGGCTGGTTTTATACTGTTTTGTTCGTCAACTTTTTAATTCGTTCCAATGCGTTATTTAAAATGCACTCAAAGGACTTTACTCTTGCATGTAGAGATGGCATATCCGTGCATCACAAATTAGGGCCATCTGTTAAGTTGAGTTCTTCTTAATTGTTGTTCATTTCTGACGGTTCAGTTGTGCGAATTTAGAACACTGTCATTAAATATGTATCTGTAACTGTTTGGGTAATCTCCTTATGGTAGTGGAAGAAAAAGTAGCACAGCACTTTTGTATTTTTTTTTAAGATCATCATAATATAGCTCCAAGGTAGTTAAAAGTACATGTATTTTTTTTAAATTGTCCTTTATTGTGGATCAATTTTAATTTATAAGTAATTAAGTTTTAGTTAACTTGGTCGAAAGACATAAACTGGTATATTTCCAGTAAGTTAAAAAAGCATACCAAGAATATTTAGCCTAACGCTTTTGTTGAGCGTCAGAGAATCCGAGCAACTGTCCGTTTTCGGGATTCGCATCGATTACGACTTTGGTTGGAAAGACCAAGATGATGCTGAAAACGTTGCGAAGTGACTTAATTTCCTAAAGGACCTCTGATCTGACTTCCGTATATAATTTTAATGCTATTCGCCCTAAGTTGGAAAATAATTCTCATATTTAAGAAGGAGCTCTAAATACAATTCTAAAATAACTTGACAGGTCTGAATATCGAACGATATGGCTTGAAGGAAGAAAAAAACATTGCGAAATCAATTGATTCGACCGATTTCGGACGTTCTTTTAAAAGAACAGAGAATGTCAACGATGTCCCCCGGACTGTGAGGGACTCATTCCAATCTGAAGCAATTCAAGAACAATGAACATTGCTACCTCTCCTTTCTACCGGCCTGATTTCATTGACTCGCGTAAAGTGTTTTCCTATGCCCTTAATCGGATGTAAATTATAAAAAACAACTTTTGCATTTTTTCTAAATTTCAAATTTCTAGCTTCACAGCTAGTACGCTAAAATATTTTGAAATTCATCTTTTAAGCGTTATCAAAAATACGTCAGATATAACTCGGTTACGTCTCCTTCAATTTCGGTTTCGTTTTACTAAGCTGCTGTGTCATGATGTTTTGACTTACTCTTTCTTATCAATCAATGTTAACGAAGTGTTTCGTGTGACAGATTCCAGCCCCGAAAGTACCGGGATTCACACAGTAGATGATGCATTGCTGATGATAAGCGAGACTACGGAGCGGAAACTTCCATGTTATTTCCAGAAAAGTACGTTATTCAAATAAAACAACTTTTCTTCCGAGAGAGAATCGGAAAAATAAGGTGAACTTCACGTGTGGTGGCAATAGGGCTAGATCTCTGGCCCTTTATAGACAAAACCAACTCGATACTTTGACTCTCAGGCGAAAAAGGTATACTTAAAAAAATTACAACCAATTCGAGAATAGTCTTCTTTTGATAGCCAAACAGTTATAAACATACAGATTCAACGTTGTCTAATTGAAAGCGGTGGCCAACTACACTGAGATTCGAAATGATTTCGGCGAATACAACCTGTTCGGAACTCCCTCGAAAAGGAACAACATAAGAGCTAGAAGATGAACGAGAATGAAGATTGTCTTGTTCAAAAACAAGCCTCCTGCTTTTGACTTAAAAATCAATTGCGCGTCTTGATCGGTGTCTTGGCGAGTCACAGTACCTTTGGGACAGACCTATACGTAATTATGATGGAAAGTCATCCTCATGAAGCTATCAATGTTTATTTATCTGGAGTTGAAAGAAAAGACATGTTGCTCATGTTCTTATGAAAACCAGCAGACTTGCAGAAAATCATCTGAGGCCTAACATTCAAGGGCATTTGTTTCAATTGCCTCATGTCCCGCACTAAACACTAACAAAAGGTATCGCGATACTGCAGGGAAATTAGGTGTTTAAATGAAGTTTGTTTCATTTAAGGTCTCTCTCAGTCCGATAGGGTTTATGATATGACCACAATGGTGCTAATTTTTTTGTTCAATTAAACCACTCAAAATATGAAAGGTACTTAATATATTATTCGCTGCTCATTTTTTAATGATTTTTGAAAAGAAAAAACAAAACTATAATTTAATTCAAGCAGTGCAACAACTTTTCGGATCATTATTTTAGAGGAATCATATTATTTCGATCCTGGCACAAAAAATTGAAACTTTTAGAAGTTGCATTTTATGGTTAGCATTACATTGCTTATCTCGGTTGATGAGTAATTTCGTTGTTCATATTTTAAGTCAACAGAGACTAAACGGACATTGTTTTTCGAACGCAATGAATCATGTATAATAATTGTCATGAAAATCAACAAGGCTTCTAAGTCACGTTCAATTCATATAAAAAAAGTCCATTGCCTTTAGAGCTATGATTTGTTAATCATTATTGTTCATAACGAGTTATATCATTTCTATTTTCGACCAAAATTAAATTAATTTAAATTATCAAAGATTACCAAAACTTGAGAGTTCACACAGACCCGAAAAAGAACGTGGTTAAAACAGCAGTGAAAATGATTTCAAATTCCTTCATGATCCTTAAAAATGTGGGTTTGATTTTTTTGCGCAACATTCGAGGTTTAATCCAAAAGCAATGAAAATCCGACAATTCTTATGGTCCTTAAATATTAAAAAAAAAAAAACTGGTGGCCTGCTTGTACCCTTAACTGCAAGGACTTTTAGCTGCAAAGAAAATCCAAAGATGGCGAGAATAACCACTTTCACTTCAAGGGCAAATAACGGACAGATGCCTGTGAATTCGTATTACCAGACGAGAACTGGATCAATCCCCCATTGATCCGAGACCAAACACCAGTCTATGATAGGGAAAAGACCCACACCAAAAAAATTCGAACTTTTTGGATACCGATGCCTCGATAAGGGAACCATTGTAACGTAGGCATTCCAGGCAACGCACCAGGGCACAAAACCAAATTTCAAATTGCTCAAACAACCATTATATTCTTCAGATCTGACCCACAGCGGCTTCTATTATCGCCACCGGGCTAAGGAGTAACATGGGCTATTAAATTTTGCAATAAAAACGAGGTGATGGCCGCTGTAGAAACATTTCGAGAGTGTCAATGCAAAATTTGTTTGTCTCAAAAGGAATTCGTGAACTCGCGAAGGGATCTCGAATTAAATTTGACGCAATTTTGCGTTCGGTCAGTCGCGCTGGGACGGGCTTTGGATGGCGTTTTAGAAAATGTTACTACTTAATCTGTTAAACGAAATGTAGTTTCGTTTGCTTAAATTTTACAAATACAAAATAAAGGCGCCATTGAAGTACAACCAACTACATGTCGCAACTTCGAAGTAGTCAAGGAGTTTACATACCTCGGAGTAAACATGAACTCCACGAATGACACCGAAGTGAAGAAGATTTACCCTCGGCAAACTCTGCTACTTGGTTTGGTGAAACAAATGGTTGCAAATTTTGGAAAACGAAATTAATGCTCTACAAGACATCGATCCTACTAGCTCTGTTATATATCGCCGAGTGCTAGCCGGCAATCAGGTGAGCAGAGCAGAAATCAAATACTTTTGATGAAAATTTTATTCTTCAAATATACATCGAATGGAGGAGATGATACATGTGCGATGCTGTGGATCTAGTCCAATAAACAAAACACATCGACTTCGATTGAATGGCCAATAATGCTTGACCAAAAAGGATTGCGATAAACATCCTTCGTTTAAGGATCAAGCTAACGCGACTGCCAGAACGCTTGATTTAAATAACTAGATGCAGCGCATTCGAGATCAAAGAGATTGGAAAGTAGTCGCATCTTAGGCAGAGATTTGATATTATTTTTTCCAATTCTAACATATAAACGACTGTTAATGTTTGGAAAAACTGACTGTGAGATCAAGTGTCTACATAAAGCTAAATTTTAAAGTTTAACAACACTTGTCTGTTTAGTATTGGATGGTGGCAGCCATCAATTGTGAATGCTCTTAGCATGAAATGGTGAAATACATTCATTTGGACCAATAAAAGTACAACCAATATCAAAGTGAAGCTAAATTCTTCTTTGTGCGAGTCTGCCTCTCTATTTAAATGAGTAAATTATTGGGTGCAGGCTTTTAATAGGCTTTACAATCGCAGTAAAACCAAGTTTTTGCGTCGGTTGATAACTATTGATGAAATATACAAAGGTCCACAAATACACATATGACGCTAGGGGACAGTAAAAAAAGCGGCAAAGTGCAGTTCGTAATTGCGCAACGAAGGTTCCGTAAAAACTTGTAGGTATTAAAATAGTTCGTCCATCACGGAAATCGAGTCTCGAAGAGGTTTTTCGCTTTTGTTTGTATGTAGGACCCTTTAGTTATTTACGAGTATTAAAGTATGCATATCTTTTGACTGCGACGATTTTTTACAGCGTTTAATAATTAATAAATATTTGGTATTAATTTCAACTTCCTGAGAAGAGGGTGATGACAGACAGACGGAAAACAAAGCGATTCTATATTGGTTCCGTTTCACCTTTTGTGAAACCGATCCTTAACAATGACTTGATATCCGATGATCGGTTCGAAGAAGACAGTTTCATCTGCAGAACAGAGTAAAGGTGTGGGATATTATTCGCTTATTACGCTTATTATTTTGCGCTGTTCGAGCCTGAGAATAATGAAAAACATTGAAAAAGCTGGGTGGTGTGTGTATTAATGTAATTATTTGAAGATCACGTACGTCAGCACTCTGTCTGCAGTGATATGCATTCAGAGCCGCGCCAACAACATCTTCCACACAAATCACTGACAACACGATCTTGGGATACGTCGAAAGAGTAATCATTCCAGCACGGCCACCCATTTAGTCAGACTACTATCGTGTTCGACCACTCCAGTAATAATGCAATAAATTTGATCCCAATGGCAAATTGTGAATTCGAAACTAGATAAAGAAAATCATGACGAGCCTGTGACCCATGAACTGATCCAATTGATTCAATTGGCAGGCGCTCAACCAACCGTTACATAAAACTGCAGTATCTGTTCATTTCATTTTAACAACTGATAGATTCCTCACTAGAGGACAACAGATATTAAATTGTATTTTGAAAATATGGAACACCTCTCCGCCTTCAGTTATTCTGCTTCCAAACTTGATATAGTGGCTCAGAGAAAAAAGATTCGAATCTGTGGTTAACTTTAACTCTTTTAGGGAAGTCAATAATTTTTACTTGTAACAATATTTTGAAGCTCTATGAATTATTTTTTGTGTGTACTCCGTTAATTCTGTGAATACCCTCGTTATTTTGGATTATCCGAAAAGAACTCTAAATACCGATGAGTGAATTTATTTAAAAATATAAACTTCGCCTAAAATAGAAGGTGTGTGACTGTTCAAAAAAAAAATTTAAACACAAATAAGCAAGTAAATCACGCACGACTTAAATGATGGAACAACTCCTACTCTCGTCGGATCCTTAGTTTTTCTGGTGTTAAATTATATCAACTTCTGGCAATCCTTGTAATTGCTTGGCAAATGTTAAAAACGTTGGTTTTGTTTACGAATGAATCAAGATTTTTTTCTGTTGTATCCGCTTTTAGTTTAAAAATTAAACAAAAATAAAACACAACATCTGGAATAGCGCCAAAGATATTAAAAAAAAAAATCATTTGTATCTATTTACGAGTACTCGAATGATACAATGTTTACGTTTCAAGCAGTACTAAGCATCAATAAAATAATGCTTCTGCATCCAATCAAATCTCAAGTATGTTTTAAGTAGGTGCAATGGAACAGAGGACCTACATACTACTTTTAATTCGTGCATTTGTGCATATACAAAACCAAACAATATTTCTCATTTATTCTTGTTTTGCTTACTTTTTGCGTCTATTTTTGTATCATTCCACGAAGCTCCAAAACTCGTATTCGAATTCGTTTTACGATGCCCTTCAGGTGCATCTCGCAGACCCTTGCCAGCAGTTGCAGCATTGTCACCTGCTCTGTTTCCAATGTTTGTTGTCACAGAATCTGAAAGTCCTGACAAGACTGGTGCTGCTTCAGCTGCTGTTGGAGATGCTGACATCATTAATGAGGATGCTTCCCTCGGTACAATTGGCGGATGATGCTGATGCCCATGGCGTACTCCTTGCAATTCGCTGTCTACAAAACTACTGGACGCAGACAATTTGGCTCTAGTTTTATCACCACTTCCACTGCCATAGGCGAAGCTCACTTGCAACAGAATTATAATAAACACAACACATATATTCATATTCAATTGGAAATTAATTGGGAACAAATCAAATTTTAGATATTTCGTCTTGGATGGCGGCGAAGAACGACGGCGGCGACGCATTTTCTTAATTTTATATTCGGAAAATACGCGACCAAGTGCAGTGGAAAGAGCCGAAACGAAAACGGAGACGACAAGAGTGCGACTAAAACGAGGACTTAATTAACTTTTCTTTGTTTTATCATGAAACTATGAAGAGGAAAAAATGAACGATGTAGATTTAGAGTTTCCTTTTTTGCCGGCCCGACAGATGTACACGGAAACAAGGCGAACGCGTGAAATTAATTCCATAGACTTTCGGTAAAGGCCATTTGAGGAATGTGCAAATATTTTTCTTATATTTTCACTTTATTTACTTGCTGAAAAAAACTGAATAAAATTACATTTTGCACGTATTGACACAAGAACACAAACAGCGCAACCAATAACTACGGAAAAATAACAACTCTTTACAAAGCACGGTCGACGGATAACTAAACAAGAAGAACTCGCAGCGACATCGCAGTGTTTCTCAGTTTTCCTATAAGCAAATACTTTAACATGAAGTGTTTCACTGTGTGGGTGCGCTGAGAATTGCGATGGATGCATTCAAAGTAACTTAAATGCGCTAGCTAGCATTTTTTGCCCGAAAATGATATTCAATATTCGAATTTTTATAAGATCTCCTTTACGGTGATGGGCAAAATGCATTCGTAGAAAAAAACAATTTGGTTTTTATTCTCAAAAACGTAATGAGGAGTTTTCTTTGGATTGCATTGTGCAGCATTACGATAAAGAAAGAAAAATAAAGATAATAATACGAAGAACGAAATTAAGCTTCTTCACACATGCGAAATTATGGACATAGAACTACTCCATTGTTTATTATTATTTTTAAAATCAATTGCGAAATTACATTGTGTATTGAAGTACAGTGGTGGTCAACGATATCGCACTGTTTGACAGTGCCCCACAGTGAAAACAGAGGGGCTCTCTGAAAGTGGATTAACTGCGGGAGAAATCTCCAGGAGAATGCAATGCCATAGCACGACGGTAGACCGTGTCTTGAAAAGAAATTTGAAAATCCTGGAGAATTTGGGCGGAAGAAAGTATCCGCTTCGACAAAAAAGACGTCGGCCTCACAAGACCGTATTATATTGTAAGGCTTAGTCTCCGCGCCCATTCAAACACAGCGACATAGATTCGAAGGTAACTCGGGAAAAGTGGAAATTTAAGATAAGTGTTTAAACAGTTTAAAGGCGTTTAAGAGAACGAGGTCTGTGACAAGGTTAAAATGGGCCAAAAATTCACGAAACTGTGAAACGGTGGAGGACTGGAATAAATACCAAATTTGGTACCATCAACCATCTCGCGCACGCTGATAGCGTAATTTTTCAAAACTTTTCCGCTCTTTTGTTGAAGTTATGTAACTCGTTTATTAATTTTCATTTAAATTCAGGGGTAAGCCCTTCAAACTGGAACAGTAATAGCTCCGCTTTATACCCCATTAAAAACTTATTGAAAATAGGTGTTAAAATATCAAAAACCAAGCCTTCCCTCTTTCAAATTTCGATGGACACATTTTTATCAACAAGAAAAGTTGACAAAGAAGGACACCAAACGTGTACAAAAACAAGTATAAAAAGACGGGCATACATTTCATACAAAAATTTGGTGTCTGGATACTTAAAAATAGTGTACGGAAATTTATTTCTGCCATTTGAAACTCTCTTGCATAAGGGCTATTGTGCATTGATAATCCAAATCCAAACATACGGCTGTGAACCATGAAATGCCCGAATTGGTACAAGTACGCCTTATCCCGGTGTTGACGATGATCTTTAGAAAATTTACGATCAAACGATATGCTTACGTTTAAAGCAATAACTTATTGATGAGGCCTCCTTTGCATCTTCCTCTAAATGTCCGCTGCAGATACAACCCGAAAAAAATGAAGTAACTCGGAGTAAACTGCACTTATCGACAAAATGTGATTCGTTCTCTTTACCATTTTTTTTTTTTTCATTGCAGGAGGCAACTACTGATGAAAAACGTAGATTTTTGTCCAAGAAGCAATCGTATAAAGTTAACAATCTTCTGTATTTCGTTTTATGGGTTTCATATATTAGCTTTCATCAACTATGGCAAGTACAGGACAAATGTAAGGTTATGGTTATATAGTATATTTGGAGGCGAACATAATAAAGGCATGTAGTAAAAAACAACGAATTATTTTACTCAAAAGCAATATATATATTTTTTTCAGTTTAATATAGACAATTTTTATTTGTTTTCTTTTTTACAACACGTAATACTCATACGCGTGCAGACATCTTAGTCCACACAAAAGGCAACTTTAGTTCTTACATTCATGGTCACAAGTTAGATCAGGAAATGTATATATATACGAATATAAATAATAATTTACTTAATTCATCCACTTCCGGCAATTGGGCGCATCACACATGCAAGATATCTTATTAGCGTCGTCTTCGATATCGAATTTATAATCGTAAGAAAGCTAAAAATGGGAAGAAGAATTTTGTTTGTTTTTAAATTAAAAAGAATTAAGCGTATAGACGTGGCGGCATCATTACCTCTTCTCCTTTGTTGATTCTTCGCTTGGCGAAGATAATAATTCTATATTCTCTATCTACATCCACTATTTCTGTGACACAATTTGGATTGCAGGAGTGGTTTATATAACGAGCTAAGCCACCCGACAGTGTAGCATCTACAACACGTTCTTCGTCTAATCTAAACATGTAAATTCCCCTATTCTGTATGCAAAATAAAAATTATGAAGAAACAAATTTAATAGGTTGATCAATTTCTTTACTAACCCTGAGATCATATTGCTTTTCCCGTAGTTCTGATACTTCTGTGCGAATAACCTGTCCAATGTATTCAATAACCATGGTATGTTTTTCCAAGTCACGCGCAGCATAAAGGCCAAGACCCTGTATTTTGGATCTAAACAAAAAATATTCATTTCAGAAATACTCGTATACTCGTATTTAGATGAAAATAAAGCAACACTTTACCTTGCAAGGTAAACATTGTTTCGCCATTCCTGTTTCATTTTTCTATACTGTGAACTCTTAGAGTGCACAAACTGTTTGCTATAGGGGCACGCCACTTCACCTGCGACCAACGATGTGGGTGACAGCGTCAGTTTTAAATTTATTGAGCTCGTTCGCTGAGTGTGCGCTTTTTTCCAATTAATTATATGTCGCTGTTTGGGTTCGGTTCTTGCAGAGCCAGAGGGATTCAGTGCTAACGGTAGCTCTAAAAGTGGGTTACGCCCATACTTGAATCGATAGTCAGTCAAGCTTTCAACGCCTGGTAGACTCTCTAGAATCCTTACAATTGATGGCTCTGATAAGCCGAACAAATCTTCACCGCACATAAATTCTGTAAAGAGTTGCACCACCGCTTGTCCCTTTCTTAGCAACACTATTTTGTCTAAAACGCGTTGCCAAACAGCCTTAGGCGAGATATCCCTCAATTCTACATCGCTTTCAAATGGCTCTTGTACTTGAATGACGAATTCCGGCCGTCCATTTGTTTCCGCTATTGAGCAGATGTATCTACAACGCTTGTTAAGCTTTTTCATAGACCAAAAAAATCGAATCTGTGAATAAAAGCGACATGAAATAAGTTGTATTGGGAAGAAACTTTTTATACTGTACTATTTTATAGCCAATTGGATAAATGTAGTTTGGCGTGTGGAAGGCATCCAACTGATGGGGTAAGAGCTGACCAACGTTGATAAATGTTAAATTTCCAATCCTGAGCAGATTACTCAGCTCTAAATGATGCATGACAGCGGCAACTTGACGATTTTCATCTCGTTCAATGTAAACTCTTCTTCGAACACGTATCGAATTTAGCTCATTTTTCTTCTCCATTCTGTGCGCATGCACGGCACAATTAATTGTTTTGTTTTTGTAGAAAACACAATGCTTCTTGAGGGCACAAGGTAGGTGATAAACATGCCCGCATCTTTGTTTAAAGCATTTGATGCTTGCACCATTTTGATTGCAGTATGAACATATTTGATGCACCCCCTGCTGCATAGTTAACTCCAGATTCATCAGACCACCATTTATCGTTTCATAAACACTATTCGACCAAAGGGCGCAGTTAAGGTGAACCTGTTAAAGAAATATTCTGAATTAGTTGAGAATATACACAAGAAAAAATGTCGACAGGAATCGTTTACGCTAAACAATGTTAATCTTCTCTTCAGAACTAATTCCCCTATTATAGAGTTGAGAATACTCAAACAAACTATGTGAAGCGAAAACTAAGTTTGGCGTGTTATCTGTTTACCAATCTTTTGCCAAACTTGAATATAAAATTCTGACTACAAAATGTAATTAAAATGAGTTCCAAGACGCTGCTAGATAAGAAACGTGAAAATATTTACGGGTCACTTTTTTATTTTAAAACGAAAGAGCAACAAAATCTATTAATTTTAATTTGATACTTTTGTAAACATGAATAAAAAAGATGTGCCTGTCAAAATCGCTGAAGGTAAAGAGTATCTTCCTTATATCCAAATTTGAAAACTTCAATCTATCATCCACATCTCTTTTAAAGACTATAAGTACATATCCACCGTGTCTGTCTTTTTTTTATGGTGTGTCTATTCCTAGTATGATGGTTATCAAAGTTCGCATTACCTTATCTCTATGTGCATTGTATCGAGAATGTCCTTCGGAGCATCCACATTTCAAATTCTTCAATGCTTTTTCGCGATGCTTTTTATGAAATCCAAACATAAAGCATTTATCAATCTTTATTTTTTTTTCTCCAACTTGAATAAAGATATGCGAGCCCCTATCTAACCTATGTCCGTGTTAAGTTCTATGCGATCCAACAATTCAAGAATGTGAGTCTCTTAGGACCTTCAAGTATGAATCATCACAAAGTTTGATGAGTACGATGCGAAATTTCATAAACGTAGGTTCTAAAAGCAATAGAAAATAAGCTTGGAACAACGTTGGAACAAAGCATATTGAAGAAAGAGCGTATGTTTTGTGATGGGCAAGTAAAAAATTATATACATACGTTAATTCAATTGAAAAACAGAAAGGTTCCAAGGCATCGAATACAGAATAAAACAGTTTCAAGGTGTTCTGCATCATAATCTTCAGTCTCAATGCAAAGATTTTTAATTGTTGTAAGCGCGGATTTGTAACAAGGACGATTACGAAACGAGAGTTATTTAACGAGACATTACATCAGGAACGAGAAGTACAATCTTTAACATGTACTTTTTGACAGAGAATGCATAACATGACTGCGGCACACAAGAAAACATATTGTCAAAAAACCGAGCTCATCACAGTGATACCTTAGAAAGAAACGTAAAACAATCCCATCCCAGATTAGATTGATACTTACCCATTTGTTGACATCATAGTTAAGAAGTCTGGAAGATCCGTCCGCCAGAGAGTCTCCCTTCTGATTGCACAATATACATCGCCTAATATCCTTGTTTGTATTCAAAGTGATTGCGACTCGCATCTTCATATAAATCTCATTAACGTCCTCATTGGCTATCCCCTTGTACGAAGACTTCCAAAAGCTATTCGGACCAACAATTTTGTAATTCGAACTGCTGTTGAAATTGTTGTCATTATTTGTACTAACTCGATTTACAGACAAGTTATTCTGGTAAAATCGTTCTCGTTTCCGTGAGACCACGAATTTTCTACCCTTCTTCTTGTATTGTATACAGCAGAACTTGTCACAGAAATGACTGTCCGCTAGAATTCTCTTTTTAATGTTTGAATTTGAATCAGCGCCAATTATGCCGCATATTATTGTCAAATGACAATTTCGACAGCACTTGTAGGTGCCGTTCAAAAAGTTTTGAATATTTGTTGATTCGGTTTTTTGGAGATTTCTAATTCGAGATATGTATAGTCCCTTTATGTTGCGTACATTAAGCTTCTCTTTGTTTTGCAGCTTGTAGGAAACGGGCGAATGTACATTTAGTAGATTGTCCAAGTCCCGCAGAATGTCGAGAATATTCTCGGCAACAAACGATGAGAGTTTCAACATGACTCTGGTTTCGATATTTCCATAAGAACTGAAACGACACAAAATAAGATGAGGACTAGATGCGTAAATTTTATGCTTACCTTTTGTTTCGGTTGTAATGTCCTGGTTTGTTTCTTTTGATGACACCAAAATGGTTCGCACTAATTAGAGGAATTATCGGCGACATCCGATCTGTGTTGTGAGTGAAATCATTTGGAAACTTTATCCCAGGATAATTTATATTGGGATGCGAATGCGAATGACTTGGTGTTTCACTCGATGGCGATGTTGATACTAGAGAAATATTGTCGGATGATTGAAGGCTTTGCAGTTTTAATGTGTTAATGAATTGAAAAAGTTTATCACAGGTTTCATGATTCATCGTCGAGAATTCCTCATCGTAGAATTTATTTTGAAAAGACGGAACACTTTTCGCCTTATTTCCGTGATATGGACCGTATGGCTTCACTGAATAGAAATCAACCAGGTTCTTCAAATTGGTTTTGCCAAAATCCTCTTTGAATACGTTATGGTAGGCATACTCGACCTGATTCCTAACCTTATCATTGTAACCATACACAGAACAAATGCCAAGAAATGTGCTCAGAAGGGGTTCCAAGACCTCCAGCACAAACATTTGTTTCATTTGAATTACTTTATTCTCAATGAACTCATCAAAGTCTTCGCATGCTTTCGAAAGCTTACGTGACTTTTTCTTCTGATGATTTTGTGGTTCCTTATTCAGTAATATTTGACGCTTATGTTTTTGAAAATCGCGTTTGTATCTCTTTTTCAGCTCAATATTTTGTTCGTTATCCATTTTAACTAATTTCGTTTTGATGCTAGGTGAGCACCCGGCTTCGACTGCTCCAGTATTGTCATTCTCAGTTTTGATAGATAATTTCATGTCCGCGTTATCTTCATTTGTACCTATGGGGCTTTGGGAAGGATTAGAATTCGTTTCACTGGTTCCCGACTTGCTTTGTTCTTTTTGTTTGAAAAATTTAAATAAATTTATGGAATTAAAGTTATTGCTTGTTGTTGTTTGGAATAACATTGCTTTGGAGGTGTCCGTCTCGTTTGTTTGGTTGGATTGGTTTGTCTGAACAGTTTGCATCCTTTCGTTCGCTTCTGGTTGATTCGAAGGAATTCTTTGTTTTGACGAAAAAGTAGAGACGAATGAAGTTTCTCTGGATATCATTTCTGGTCTGCTTTTGAAGTTGATTTTTTCCCTATCTGTCGGGGTGTTCTTCTTGAGTTTGTCGTTTGCGATTTTACTAGGTAGTTTGAGTTCAGGTTTCATTTCACCAACTGATGAAACTGGTGGAATGACGGGACGAGCTAGTTGAGCTTCTAACGAACTAACCACCCCCAAGCTCGGAGCACGAACTGTAGCCAATTTTCGTGGTGCAATCGTTTGATTATTTGCCGAATTGGAGCGTTGATTTATCGACGATTGCAAAAGTTTCTTTAATAATTCATTTTCCGACTTTGAGGTGTTGCTTTTCTCAACTTTGTCAACATTGGGTTGCAAAGCTGGTTCGTTTGTTGGGCTTTGACCTGTCACAGGACTCAGTTTTGTGAATTGCCTCTTAGCTTGGGCCGCCAAGCCTACGAAGTCTCCAGTTTTTTTCGCTTTTGGATCCTCCGTAGTCTTGGTCACTTTCAGTTGATATCTATTACAATTTTGTACAGCGATCGCAATTTGTTCACGCAATGGAAGATTTTCGTCCATTTTGCTGATCGTTGTGTTTTCAGCTATTATTTGATTTTCTTTAGGCTGGCTGGTATCTCCACTTATGGTGTTTGTATTTCTTATAACTTCAGCAAAGTCCTTACTTACCGCTGCACCGCTTACCATATCCATTTTTGTTAACATTATTGGCTTTCTTGTGGGTTTAGAAACCGACGTGGTTAGTTTCGGATGAGCACCATCACTGCTGGAGGTGACCGTCAATGTATTTTGTGAAGCATTCGTTGTGATACTCGCGAATGACTTGGGTGGGATTGTAGAGTCGGTTTCAATGACTCGAAACTGCGAAATACACGCAGTTTGGTTGGGTTTTTGAACCTGTCCATCTGTATTGATTTGTTTGTTCATGGGTTCTTTGCTTTTAACTACTGATTTATTGACATTATTAAGAGCCTGTTGTTCGGTAGGCTTTTGATCATTTTCGTCTGTTGTCTGGTTTGAAGGTTGGCTAGACTGACTACTCTCCTCTTCAAATATCTGTTTAGGCAAAGAAGTCAGAGCCATTGTAGGACATTGTGGAGCTGGCACGAAATTTGTTTTAAAATTGGACGAAGACTTGAAACCTATATTTGGCAGCTGAATCTTGTTGCCGACTAGTGTGGCCTGAACGATTTTCGTGTTTGTCTTTGGATTCAAATGTACCTGTGATACTTGCACTATCGTGGGTGCTTTTATCTTCTTCCCATGAATGTTAATTACCTTTCGAACGATATTCGAAACTGTTTTGCCATCGTTGCCGACGATTCGTCGGAAGTTAACATTTTTCAATAGTGGTACAGATATAGTAGCATTGCCAATGGAAACTTTTGCTGTAGTCTGGTCGGCTGGCACAATCTTCTTTTCACTAATAGCCGTCAGTTCTAGAGGAGGAGCAGGCCCAATGTTTAAGTTTCCCATTGAAGTTTGCTGATTGGGTTTTCTGGCATTTGTATCATCACTCAATTTCACATTTATTGGTAAGGCTTCTGTTGACCTTTTTATACTTACAGCATCCTTTGTGCTGTTTGAATCCGATTTATACATTTCATTTTCCGTTGCCGGAATACATATAGCATTGGCATCGGGAACGACATGGCTGCTAGTTCCTTCGTTTGATGCACTTGTCTCGAAATCAATCAAAATATCATTTTCCCTGTGCGAAAGTTTAAAATTGCTCAACGATTCCAAAGAGTCGTTCTCATTTTTCGCGCTTATGCTGAATTCTTGTGTGTTTTGAGACTTCTCCTGTTGTACGTTCATACTGGTGGCAGGGCATAGATTCTTGTTTGGACTCTCGCTGGTAACACTGGATGGGCACTTTATATGCTCATCGATAGATTCTTCGGTTTGTAAAACTTTTTTGAAAATCTCTTTCAATTCGACTGTGTCTGAATCACTGGGGTCTAACTTTACGAATGTTTTAATATTAGAAGAAACCGAAGGAGCATTTTCTGAAATATTTATCTCAGTAAATTCACTACATTCCGCGGTAGATAAACTTCGTGCAAATGGTTCACTTTTCAGATCAATTTCTTTTGGATGCACATATTGTGATGACATTGTATTTGATTCATATTTTTCCTGATCACTATTTACTGGGATATCGAGTTTGGGTTTTTTTGCACAAATATAATCAGAATTTTTACGAACTCTTTTCTGCATCTTTAAAAAATAAAAATTACTTCACTCCATAGCAAAAAATAAACATGGAAGACCTGCACGATGCAAGCCAGTCAAATTTTTTGACATTCTGTCAGGGTTGTTGTTATTCGAGACTCGAAATACAATATTGTCTGTTCAATGCGCAGAGAGGAACAGTAGAAAACTTCATCGGACATATAAAGGAAAATTAAATTCACTATGTGGTTACAAATTTACGAATTTTAGGATTAAAATGATGTGTTAGGATAAATATGTTGTTTTAATTCAAAACTGGATTGACTGCAGCATAAAAGAGAGCAAACGAGGTTCACTAAAACAATTTAGAAGCATGGTATAAATTCTAGATTCACTCTTTCTCACACTTATCTTCAAATAAAAGTCTTTTCAATATTTTCACATTTTGGGACAGCTTTTAGACAACCAGTCATAAGCGTTAATTTTTAATGGAGTTTGCCCAAGCTGTACGGCCTCAAATTATTCTACTGATTGCGTTAATATACGAAGAAATTATGGAAGAGAGCGATTTGGCTAAGCAACATTTTTGAACTTTAAAGGGACTGTTTACACTTGTATTACATAGTTTAATTTATCTATGCCAATATGCTGTCGTTTTTCTTCGTAACCTGGCGTTTACACGCTGACATATTAGATGCATAACGTATTCCAAGATAGCAGCGCAAAAATGAATCGAAAGGTAACTTGGAGCTGTTACGGAACTAAATCCGACTTCATGGGCGATGAGTAAAAATGGCTCGTTATCTTTTGAATTGCTTGTGGTTTCAAAACTACGCTAACAACGTTATTCTTGTTAATATAATTCCATTTGCCTTTACCCCTATTAAGCTAGTTTTTCATTAATATAGAGAAACACCCGGGGTTGACAAAATGGGTCATGATGCCCTTGTCCGTGTAACAAATATTTTAAAAGAATAAAATGCGGTCTAGAAGGTGTCATACTCCAATGCTCATTTCCTTATCTTAAATAATAGTTTCAAGCGAATTCAATCAGTAAGACTTGCTTTTTTTTATTGTTTTCCAACTTATTGCACGACTTTGCAGCGTGCAAAAAGTTGCAAACACCCTTTATCAACGAGTAATTGGAATGAACAGAGATTAAGTAAATTCTAAGAATTTCACATTCCAATGATATTGACTGAAGATTTATATCATAGGAAACTTGTGTTCTTTGGTTTGTTGTTAAACTAAATCTTCAACCATCGAAGTCGACGCTGCTATTGTTTGTATGGATCCCGGCATTATTAAAAAACTTGAAGAGGCGGTTGTGAATCGAATTGCCGCGGGGGAAATCATACAACGGCCTGCAAATGCTATTAAAGAGCTAATAGAGAATAGGTAAGGCATTTTAGTAAAGTTTCTAGTTGTTATAACTTACACACATAATTCGCAGTCTTGATGCCAAATCTACATCCATTCAAGTAACGGCGAACGCTGGTGGTCTCAAACTACTCCAAATAATTGACAATGGCACTGGCATTCGGAAGGAGGATATGCAAATTGTTTGTTATCGATTCACAACTTCAAAACTAGCTACCTTCGAGGATCTATCAACAATTCAAACGTTTGGTTTTCGCGGTGAGGCACTAGCCAGCATAAGTCACGTAGCACACCTGACAATCCAAACTAAAACGAGGCACGAACAAAGTGCTTATAAGTTTGTAAAATCTCGCATAACACTAGAGCCACAATTAATGTGTACTTTTACAGAGGTTCCTATGAAGATGGAAAGCTCCTTGGGCCATTGACTCTATGTGCTGGCACACAAGGAACTATAATCACAATTGAAGATTTGTTTTATAACATGCCGCAAAGGAAACAAGCCATTAAATCACCCGCTGAGGAGTTCCAGAGAATTGTCGATGTTGTTATGAAATATGCAGTTCACAATGCAAAAGTTGGGTTTTCGGTCAAAAAACTAGGCCAAAGCCCATTTGTTCGCACTGCGCCAAACAGTTCGCCGAGAGACAACATTAAGAATCTGTACGGCTTACAAGTTTTCAACGAACTATTGGATGTAGAGCTGGATGACGATTGCCATAAATTCAGTATGCGAGCTCTGATAACTAAAGTCTCCTATTCTGCCAAAAGGTTGACCTTTCTGCTCTTCATAAATCATCGCCTAGTTGAATCATTTACTTTGAAGGCAGCAATAGATGCAGCCTATAGTACATTCCTCATTAAAGGCACCCATCCTTTTGTTTACATGAGTCTTATCCTCGAACCAACAAGCGTTGATGTAAATGTTCACCCTACCAAGCATGAAGTGCATTTTTTAAACGAAGAAGACATTACGGAAAAGATCAAAGCCGCAATAGAGGCGAAACTTTTAAGCAGTAGGTCGACAAAGAAAATTTACCAACAATTAAAACTGCCTGGTGCATCTGATTCAGAGACAACTGCCAATGAAAGTAAAAACACCAGCATAAGTGAGCAAACAAGGCCAAATAGTATGATTCGTACAGATGCGAGGGACCAAAAATTGGAAAAGTTTCTGATTAATGCAAACATTAGTACACGACTGAGCACGGGTCTTGACTCCAGTGTTCAGCAACAAGCCAAGGTGAAAAAGGAAGTCAAACTCACCAGCATTCTGAAAATGAGGACGAATGTAGAGAATGCTTGCAGCTCACAGCTCCGTACCACAATTAAGGAAATGGTTTACGTGGGTGTGGTTGATAGGACATTTACGCTGTTTCAATATGGCGTGAAGATGTATCTCTGCAATATGTTAAAATTATGGTAAGTAAATGAGTGCCTTCTATTGCTATGTTGGGTCGCATCGCGGTAATGAATTGAAACCCTTTATATATAATACTGATTTGTGTGAAATAATCTAAGTAACGTGGCAATCTAAAATCATCTGTGTTTCTCAGTTAGTAAAGCTGTATTTGTCTTACATATTTCAGATGTTCCCTTAAGTTAGAAAGCATCGAATTGTAATAAGAAAGCCAGCTTTTTTAAAATTTAATCAATGTGCAAATTGAAGCTAAGTTTTGCATCCATAATTATCATAAATACTTGATTTATTCAAATTGTTTTAAAATTTCATTTTCCATAAATAAGTTAATTCTTTTTTTAATCATCATTCATTTTGTTTTGTTAACATTCGACTTAAGCTTATTTGATCTCAGCCATAAGCTCACACTCGACAAGTCATCCTGTAACATCCTCTCACACTCTTTGGGTGGCTTGAAGCTCACGTGCATTATCGTTAATATTTACAATGAAGATAAGTGCTCCCAGTACAGTACAATTCAGTTCGCTTCCCTTTATACCGTATGCTTGTAGTTTTTTTCATCAGGGTGTTTCTGTCTATTGTCTCAAAAGCTCTTTGAAAGTCCAGGAAGACCACACTGAATTATTTTTAAACCGCTATTTCTTCGTTCCAACAAATGATGTTGTTTAATTTTGTCGCACATAAGTGTTTTTTTACGAATGCTGAATGGCTTACTATGAAGAGTCCGTTTGATTCGAAAAAATCTTCTAGTTGTTCATGGACTATCATCTCCAAAAACTGTTCGTTCGGGACGGAAGTCTTTTCATTTTTTTTTTTTGTTCCATTTTGATTTGCAAAGGAAACTTAATTACAACTGAGAACTTGCACTTACTGTATGTTATTATTTTCTATTATTATGATTTCTAAGTTCGATATTATTCTTAAGTGTTTCGTGATATTTTTAGCTCTGCATTTACCTCAGCTACTGTTGATGTGCTAATACAACGGATGGTGGAGTAATTTTCTAATTCAATCTCACTATCTTCGACTTTTTCAGTTGCATGAATCTCAGATGAAATGATGGTAATATTTTTTTTTGAAAAAAATTGTGCATCCACGTTTGAGTAAACGCCTTTTCCTATTTAATGTTTTCCTCATGGATATTGTTTATTTCGATAGAAATAAGAGTCAAAACTGCTCTGTGCGCGTCAGGCTTACTGCTCTAGCTTAAACAAAGGTTGTACGTATAATATGGTCTTTGTCTTGCTTGAATTCCCCTGTCGCTGTCTGTCGAGAATGGTGATAAAGAAACCGCATGAAAGTGCGTCGAAAAAATTGTTTGATATCCAAGGTCAAGATGAAATAAATACCAACCTTATAGTAGGACATTTCGCATGAATGTCAAATTTTAGCAATGCAATGGACCTACGCATTTAATTTATTTATTAAGCGCTTATAGTAGTTTTTGTTTTTCCTTGCAGCGAGGATCTGTTCTATCAGCGGTTAATTTATGATTTCCAATCCTTCGAACAGATTTCATTTAATCCTAGTATAAACATAAAGGATCTCATCATCATTGCTATGGAATCCATTGGCTGGAGTGAGGAGGATGGTGATAAAACTGATTTTGCCCAACGAGCTACCCAAGTTCTTATCGAAAAATCAATGTTATTAAAAGAATACTTTGCAATAAGGATAACCGATGATGGTTATCTTGAAGCTATACCGTCACTGTTGAAGGACCATGAGCCCAATGTTACATTTCTGCCTATGTACCTACTGCGACTATCAACAAAAGTCAATTGGGACACCGAGGAAGAGTGTTTTGAAACCTTTTGCCGGGAAACTTCAAAGTTTTATTCAAACGTGGCGAGAACTGAAGCTAAGACGAAAAAACACAAATGGATAGTGGAAAATGTAATCAGTCCATCGTTGAAAAAGTACTTCCTGCCCAGTAATCAAATGAAGAGCCATCTATATGAATTGACCAACCTGCAAACGCTGTACAAAGTTTTCGAAAGATGTTAATCGTTGTGCATATGGAATAAGGGTTTAATTTGAATAAAGATCATTATATGTATTTATAAATTTGGCTGTCGCATCCGCTTTTCTTTGTTTTTGTTAGAAACATGTTCCTTAAGTTTTGCCATTATTTCGTTATCGTATTCAGCCGGTACGGGTTTTGCATTTGTTGCCCAGTAGAAAATGTCCCAATCGTTTGTTACACCATTTATGAGTTCATCGTACAAGTCTGTTTCTTCCTTCGACATTCTGTCAAGGTACTTTGCTACAAATGTGCTGAGGAGCAAATCATTTTCTAGCATACCACGCTTGCGGGACTGATAGAGAAGCCTACAAATAAGCATTAACAAATGAATTGCGATTTGTGCTGACATCTAAATTCTTACCTTTGCTTTTGTTGCGGTAGTGGCTCATTAACTTTCTTCGGGTATTCAGGAATTGGCAAGTGAATGGGATCTTCCAAATCAATGATGGGAACATCGGCATGGTTAAGTACTGGTGGTTTTTCTGAGACACTACTATAAGAACAAGTGTTTGCGAAAATATTTCGGCGGGGAACAATCTGCAATAGAAATGAAAATTGTGTAAATATTATTGTCTTCCGGTTGAAAATAAAACAAGATTGTTATATAACGCAGGCTGGTGAAATTCATTGAAACCATTAATGAAGTTATTTTGTGTAATTCGTCAATGTTTGGATAAAACGAAACAACAACTTACTTTTAAAATGTGTCGTATCATTTTAAAGCGCAGTTAGAAACTAGTATGTTTCTTTTTGTTAATACTTCCGTGTTTATTGTTTTATTTTTGTGACTGTCCCTTCGGCCTCTTGACACAACAGAACCAACAACAATGAAATTCAAAACATTGACAGCGTTATAGAGGAAAAAATGTTGGGAAGCTTGACTTGGTTATCGCTGTCAGTTTTATGGAAACAAATCTAGGGGTCGTTCCCTGTATTTCATTTACGTTGAATACAGTGCTGTTTTTCATTCTGTAAAAAGCCCAAATTCTTAAATTAAATTTGTTGTACGTACCATAACATTACCAATGTTGTTGAATGGTTCACGCTACCTGTAGGTAGACCATCCGTTCGGGTTTAAAATTTGGTATATTGCAACTATGAAACAATTTTCGAATGACATTCCTGTTTCGGATCCTCTCCAAGGTCCGATTGCAAATTGATGAAGCCCCACAGTAAAAGCGATCAGCCTTAAACGGAGTTGTCGGAAAAGTTCTTTGCTTGTAATCGCATTTAAATTGCTGTTAGCAATTGAGACAAATTCACGACTATCATTTTCATGATTTTTCTTTCCCTCTTTTTCCAAACCAGTACATCGTAGCTCATAGATATATAGTAAAGTGAACAACAAAATAATTACTTACAACAAAATATATGCACAATGTACGCCCGACGGATGGAATCCAGCATTTTTTGCCCGAAAGGGGACCCTTAACTGCGCCAACTACAGATGCATAAATCTCGTAAACATCGCGTATAAAATGTTTCCTCCCGTTTTGTGTAATCTCCTGAAATCTTCATAAACAACCTGATTGGTCAATATCAGTGCGAGTTCAGGACAGCAAAGTCCACCACAAACTAGATATTTAAAAAGTGGGAAATCTTGAAAAATATATCGAGTTCCAGATCAATACTTAGGATCTATTCATCGATTTTAAGGCCGTGTTTGACAGAATAGTTTATAGAGCTGCAAAACTCGTCCGCCTTTGCAGAATAACGATGGAGAACGCCCGTTGCTACTTCAAGGTCGGTAAAGATTTGACCCAGACCTTTGGTGTCAAGAGAAGGCGATGCGACTTTATTTAACAAAATTCTCGAGAAGATCCTGCGTGCACTAGAGGCACGATCTTCCACATGTTTGTGCAACTGCTCTCATATGCCAATTACATCGACATCATCGGAAGGGCTCAACGGGCTACCAGTGGGACATTTGTGAGAATCGAGAAGGGAGCGGCTAAGATGGGCGGATATAATACGAATGATAACTCTTGCCAATTCCTGTGCTTTTTGGGCCTAGGGCGAAACAAAGCTCTCTTACTCTAAAAAAGCCAAGCTATCTCTATACAAGACCTTGAAAGTCACAGTTTTGCTGTATGGCGCAGAAGCATTGAAAATATCAAATGCGGCCGAAGAGATTCTTGGACGCTTGGAGGAAAAGACTGAATGACCAAGCCTGAGGGACAACGTGGTGGAGGAAGACCTCGCCTTGGATAGCGGGTCCATCTAGAATGGGATCTCAATCAGGTGGTTGTACGAAACTGGAGGCGCCTAGCTCAAGGCCATGCTAGTTGGAGAGGCATGTTGACTAAGAGGCATGTTGACAAGGTCCACCCTGGACTGTAGCGCCCGCTAAACAAGAAGTAGACGAACACTTCACATTCTGTACAAGTCTTTTAACAAAGGTAAGTTTGAGGTTTTATTCCACTCGAAAAACGATTGTCGCTTTCGTCGTTTCTATGCTAAGTGCTCCTCCTGTTCGCCTTTTGTTGCCAACTGCCTTTGTTCCCAGTGCTATAGCTGACTGCCTCAAAACACAGTGCCCAATTGTGCAATCTAGCAATTTATCTTGTTATATCAAAAATTCAAGAATAGTTGAAAACCACACGAGGTTAAAGCTACCATATTCCGTGGACTGGATAACTTACAAGCGTATTTCCTATCTTCAAAGAGGTCTACGTCATGTATATGTAGCAAACAAATCAAGTCCTTCAATATAAAAGGTTGAAAGGCATTTAATAGGGAACCCAATGAACTCCAGAGATCTTCAAAACCTTTTAAGACTTTTAACGTTGAATGAATTGATTAACTCTAGGGAGCCTAATAAATTACGTCCCTAGAATTAATTCAGCGCTTCTGACCGGACCAAAAACCATTTTGGTAAGATAAAATGATGAACCACGCAGAGGTTCATCCTTATATAGTAATTTATTTGGATCGAAACTCAAATGAACAACATAAAAAGAAAATGTATAGAACTTTCTCCATTTGATTGAAGTACGTACAAGTTCTGGTGGTAACACGATATTTAGAAACTACAAGGCCAATCGTTGTCGGTGTGTGGACTTTATTGAAAAAATATTTACTAAGAATATTACATTTGAAACAATGTTATAAATTACTTTATATTGGCTTTATTTTGAAATGCAATCCAATAAGCGAGAATACCAAACACTTTAGATCCTGTACGAGATAATAGAAGCATCTCAATCCTTCGGGATCTTTCGATCTATTGACATCGACTAGAGATCCAGTTTTTGAGGTAGTAAAAGAAATGTGTTCATCTCCAATAACGATTTCAAGTTCCTACAATAAGAGAGATTACAGTATGCCATTATTGTGTCCACTTTAGTCAATCATTTCGGTCTCACCTGTCGACCAACGCGATCCGGTGGCGGCCAAGGTGTATCATCTTCTGCCATTATTTCCGAATCTAAGATTATTCTCTTTAACTCTTCCATCACTGACTGGTGTACGAATGCCTCCTTTCGGATCATTGTATCGTTTTTGTAATTAGAATTGTTGGCGTAGCGCAATTTACCATCAGGACGAAATTCGAATTCTAAAAATTCATGACCAAATTTACCCTTGTGCCCTACGTAATAACGTAAGTAAAAGTCTTCCGAAGACATTGTACAGTCTTTTTAATTAAAAATAAACTCGAGGAATAAATTATTCGTATTTGTATAAAATAACCTATACGCCAGGATGGAAGAATGGAGTTTTGCCGCTTGTCAATAATAAAATGTCAAAAGAGTAAGAGTGATGCCAATTTATTTTCTTGTCGGGAATCAGAATACTTCAGTGTTCACTGAGCCGTGTGTTGTTTTTAAATATAATGTTTTAATACGATTTGTTACTGCAACCAACAATCTCTATGACCATAAACCATAAGAAAATGCAGAGATAACAATAAAAATATATAAGTGTTTTTGTTCATTGCTAGTGACATAGTACACAAACAGTAGCTTAAGACACCTTATTTTCTATAATGAAAGCTTTATCTCCATTGTTTTCTGAATGGAATATTTAATAAGTTGGTTGCACATGGTAAAATACATTTTTATTTATGCGTCCACTTTTCTTTTCTAAAGTCAATCAAATGTTCTTATTTTATACGATATACGAATAATTTCAATTAATCAAGTATTTGTTCTTTATAAAGATTTATTATTCATTATAAAAATGTCGTTTACTTACTATTTTCTTTTAGTTTGAAAGTTTTTCAATAAAATATATACTCCATGTCACTAAAGAGATTACTCGCAAACTTTTGGCCAAACTTCTCAATTATACCCTACTCTCCAAATGCTGCCAAACCTATTCACGTCATCTTGTGTAAATAGTAAATTTCACCTAGCCCCCTGACTGCTGATGGAGCAAAAATATGCTCCCCTCTCTCAAGAGTCATCACATAGCCGCGTTTCCCCTTTGGCTAACAAATTGTTGTCCTCGGCGATTCCTGTGTCGCCCCACTTGACAGTTACATGGAGCAAGGACGAAACAACGCTTGTGTTTTTAATCTCTGCTGTTAAATTAATAATATTTATAAAAACCAACATTTATTGTGAAACATAAAACCTAAAAGGTGCAACCAGCCGTGAAAGAAGCCACATCAATTGTTTTTTGTTGCATTTCTTGCCGGTGTTCGTGAAAAATCGTCATAAAAATTTGCGATGTAATGGAGGCCACTGAATATTGAATCTCGGTCAAAGTAATTTTACATCTCGCCAAGTGAAAGTGCAAGGAGTTTAACATTGTTCTAGGCATGTGCAGAAAATATCCAAGAGGCAAATCGATGATGACATTGGAGAGAAATATAATAAATTGCCGTGTAATTGATAAAAAAACACAAATAGATGATAAATCATTAAGATTTTATTGAAATAATTCAAAGGCCCAGCTTTAGTTAGTTTGTGGAGGATAATTTCTGCGAAGTTTTTCGCAAGCGGGTGAGGAATCATTACTCTGAGAGAATTGCCAACCCACAGCTCGACCATGCCCATGCCCAGTAGTAACTTCTACCAGTTTGTTGCGATTGTGTCGGTGTGCACGTTATGCTATTACAACAGCGCCTCATGTGGTCTAGTGTTTGACGATATCAGTGCTGTAAAGGATAATAAAGATTTGCGTCCATCTACCTCACTGAAGAACATATTTCTGAACGATTTTTGGGGCACGCCAATGCGCAAGGAGCAATCACACAAATCATATCGTCCGTTGACTGTGTTAACTTTCCGCTGGAACTACTTCGTGCATCAGCTGGAACCTGCTGGCTACCATGTTGTAAATGTCATGCTGCATGTGTTAGTGTGTATGTTGTTTAAGCGGGCATGTAAGCAAATAATGGGCTTTTCTGGCGGAATCAAAGCAAGCAACCAGATAAGTTTTGTGGCAGCGGTTTTGTTTGCTGTACATCCTGTGCACACGGAAGCGGTTACTGGAATTGTTGGACGAGCTGAACTGTTGTCATCGATTTTCTTCCTGGGTGCATTCCTTTTCTACACAAAGGCTGTGAAATCTCTCAAATGCACCCGTTGGCTTTCCTTGACGCATTTCGCCGTATGCCTGCTCTGCTCAATGTTGTGCAAAGAACAAGGGATCACCGTAGCCGGCATCTGTGCAGCCTATGAGATATTTGTTGTTCAACAAATTCGTCCTTTGCAAATTTTCAATTTCATCAAGAATCTCTTTGAGGAGAGAAAAAAGAAGACGACCCATGATCATAGCATTTCGAATCTCTACAGTATGAGCCTGGTGGCACGCCTTGCATTTCTGGTTTCAGTAACGATTATTTTGCTCATCGGGCGTTTGTACGTGATGGGTTCACAATTGCCAGTGTTCACTCGATTCGACAATCCAGCGTCAGCTGCGGACGCTCCATCGCGTCAGCTAACTTTTAGCTACCTTATCTACCTCAATTGCTGGTTGTTGGTGTTTCCGTGCAATCTCTGCTGCGATTGGACAATGGGTGAGTATATAGTGATAGATGTAATCGACCTTTTGACTGCAACATTGTGTGTAGAATTGATGCACTTTATGTACAGTTCTCACATACAATGTTGCGCAAGGACTCAATTTAGCTGTAAGAGATGCAATTGCAGTCTGTGCGCGAAAAATGCGGGGAAACTGCATTACATTGTAATGGTAATAACGAAGTCAGATTTGAATCTACTATGTAAGCGACATAGCACTTATGTGTAAATGTAAATTACAGTAAAAAAAATCTTGGTAGCTAGCATTTATCTTCCCTTTCAGTTGCGTCCTTTTGAGCAACCAAGAAAAAAGACTGTTAGCAAATTATCAATTGAGTTACTGCCGGTACCAGCTATGATAGGCAATGTAGCTTAAGGAGCCTGGGTGCGGTCATTACAATTTACTTATTTAAAATAACATAACCAATTTCCTACGGAATGGAATATTTGGGATGTCATAATAATCTGGAAAGAAATTGAGATGACTCTGCGTGCTGCTGAAGGTTTCAAACCTAATTATTTCAATTATTTAAATCACAGTAGAGCAAAAAGTAAAGTAGTTTTTCTCTTCCTTTTTATTCTTTCCCGTCTTTCAACTGAAAGGCTGTTCCTATAAGGTTGCAGAACCATTTGTATCTTAATTTTCTTTTTCGGAATCACAAAGGAGTTCAATAGTTGATACTATCTTCGCAAAATTTTTCTTTACTGACTTAACACCGTCATGATGAACACTTCATCTGGTGTCTACAAATTTCTTGACTGCTACTCCTACATTTTTCATGAGAACTTTCCAACGATGTGCCGATGGCGAGAAATATGAATTTATTCGTTCCACTGTCCCAAAAAACGTTGTACTTGAAGAAGAGTCATAAAGGTTAAGAGAATGGTTTGCACAGGGCGTTAATAAAGCTTAAGGATTAATTTGTCGAATTCGATATTGAAGTCCTCCATGAGTTCCATTTTATTGCCTTTTAATATTGTCTATAAGTTCAGTGGCAGTCTTTCCAGATATAACAAAGATGGATGTAAACGTATCTTATCATTTCGCTCATTTGATCGATATGCTATCATTTCATTCCTTTAAATGCAAATAAATTCAAATAGGAGTCTAGTCCTCAATGGAATGCCCAATTCTCAGCAAATGCTCGTTTAAAATTTAGTCCGCCAGTGCTTCTTGTTTGATCAGTTTTTTTTTTTCGAATAGCAGTTGTACCCGATTTAAATTGTGAACGTCGGCAAGAACAATATTCTCGATTATCGGTAATGAATCTGAATCAAATTAATTCTCTGATAAATATTCCTTTGCACTACATGCTAGCATACCATTTATTTAAGCTGAACCGCCTTACTTTTTCGTAGTCTGTTACAAGCATGTTGTCTTTGTGTCCAATATGTTGCGTACAATTTTGTGTTGTCATTATCGCAAATACATTTACCTAAGTTGTAAAAAATTCGATTTGTTAAGTATTGTTTTTTTTATTTAACCTTTTTAAATTTTTTTTTTTTTACATATCTTTCAGGCACTATTCCACTCATCGAAGGTTTCAACGATATTCGTAACTTGGCAACACTTATAACATTTTCTGTTCTATTTATGATTGGTTTAAGTGGAGTCACGACCAAGAATATTCAGCACTCGAAGGTGATCATGATGTGTCTGGCATGGATGTGCCTTCCATTCCTGCCAGCATCAAATCTTTTCTTTCCTGTTGGATTTGTAGTCGCTGAACGTGTACTCTATATGCCTTCCATGGGATTTTGTATGCTTGTAGCATACGGATTCTATAATCTTTCCAAAAGAACTAAACGCTTTGCTGATGTATTAATTTTTCTTTTACTTATCACACATGGCCTCAAGACATACGTTAGAAATGAAGATTGGAAAACAGAATACTCACTGTTCATGTCGGGTCTTAAAGTCAATAACCGCAACGCGAAGCTCTTCAACAATGTCGGACATGCGCTTGAAAATGAAGGGAAATATACTCAAGCTCTTGTGTACTTTAAAAAAGCAGTCACCATACAGCGAGATGATATTGGTGCTTATATCAATGTGGGAAGAACATACAATCATCTGAAGATGTATAAAGAAGCAGAGGAAGCATATTTACAAGCGAAGGGCCTCTTTCCAAAGATCAAGCCCGGGGAATCCTATCAGGCAAGAATAGCTCCGAATCATCTGAATGTGTTTATCAATCTGGCTAATCTCATTTCCAAAAATCATACACGACTTGAAGAAGCTGATCATCTTTATAAGCAAGCAATAAGTATGAGAGCCGATTATGTTCAGGCGTATATAAACCGAGGTGATATTCTTATGAAGCTCAATAGGACACCCGAAGCGCAAGAAGTATACGAAAAGGCCCTACTTTACGATAATGAAAACGCGGACATTTATTACAATCTTGGTGTAGTATTTCTGGAACAAGGCAAATCCTCCCAAGCTAATGTTTATTTTAACAAAGCACTTGAGCTATCTCCCGAACATGAGCAGGCGCTTTTAAATTCAGCTATCCTCCTGCAGGAGTTGGGCGGGGACGAACACCGAAAAATCTCAAGGGAAAGGCTCTTTACAATACTCAAAAAGGATCAGAACAACGAACGTGTTTACTTCAATCTTGGCATGCTTGCAATGGACGAAAATAATTTCGATGAGGCGGAAAACTACTTTAAACGAGCCATTCACATTAAGACAGATTTTCGCAGCGCTCTGTTTAATTTAGCTCTCCTCTTGGCAGATGCGAATCGACCAATTGATGCAGTTCCATTTCTTAATCAATTGATTCGTCATCATCGGGATCACATTAAGGGTCTGATACTTCTGGGTGACATCTATATCAACCACATGAAGGATCTCGATGCTGCAGAAGTTTGTTATCGAAGCATACTCCGCTACGAGCCACACAACATTCAGGGACTTCACAATTTGTGTGTGGTTTTCGTAGAACGTCGAAAGCTAGCTAAAGCTATGGCGTGTTTAAAATACGCCCATCATTTAGCTCCTGAAGAGGAATACATCTTAAAGCATTTGAAAATCGTCCAAGTTCGGCTGGAGAAAATTAAAAACCTACCGGAATCATCCGAAGAAAGGCAGCTTGCTCTAGCTGATTACAATCCAAACGAGTTCAACATTCACAATTTAGAAGCGACTGCACCAGCAACAGCAACATCACCAGTTATGTCTACAACGAACCGTTCCACAAATCTGAAAGCAAAATCGTCCTTATAGCACAGCATTCGGAGAAGATAAAAATAAGATTTATCAGCCCCCTTTAAGTCGCTAGCTTCCCTAGTCTAAGTTTTACACTGTGAGATAAGTAAATCTGTAATATAACTGCACCTTTTCCATACGAGACTTTAAGTACTTAATTTAAACTCTGAATTAGAATAAGCATTATTGTAAGCCTCTAAGGAGATATAGAAAAATATTTTCATTCAAAGTTTAACCGTTTCCATCGTTGTTAAAATTCTATTTTGTTTTTCTTAACATTTTGCAATGCATAGTTT
Organism: Orthonevra nobilis; assembly: GCA_963555765.1. NCBI lineage: Eukaryota > Metazoa > Arthropoda > Insecta > Diptera > Syrphidae > Orthonevra > Orthonevra nobilis. The sequence continues at coordinate 123,187,787 of OY743224.1, read as the reverse complement.
TTATCCTGTTTATAATTTTAAGAGTTATTGCCTATTGACTGTAAGATAGATTTGTTGTAGTTATATACAGGTGTTTATAAACACTTTATGATATATATATTTAAATATATATATACATGTTTACTCATATGTATGTAAATTCTTATACAAAAAATATTTTAAGCGTGTAGGAAAGTCTCATTTTTTATTTGAATACACCGGAAGCTGTATTCCAAAGTAATGAATATTATTCATTACGAAACACTTGAATAAAACAAAGCATGTACTAAATTAATAAAAAAGTGGGAGGATTTCCATATTTTCTAAATGAGTTGTTTTTAACTTTATATGATGTTATTTGCTTGTGTCGGACTCGTAAGCGTAAAGTCTCGAGTTCAAATGGTAAAGTAATCTTTATTGAATGTAGCAATCCAGCTGTGAAAAACATATTTCGTTGAGTTATCAAAAGAAAAAAGAGAATTGATACTTAATGGTGTACACCCTACTGTACGGCCAACAGTCCACGCCAGGAGAAAGAGTATGAATGGTGTTGCAATCTTATATAAGCACAGTCGAGGGGCTTGCGAAGTTTTGCAAGTACCTTCGAGATCAATTACTTTTAAAGCTATTGAGAAATTGACCAGTAAAATGTCTAAAGTGGTGACCAAACACATGGTTTAATTTATTTAATAATTTGGAAAGATATACGAGGTGTGATCTAAAAGTAATGATAATCAATTATTTCCAGTTTGCATACATTTTTTTTCTACCTCATATACCCACTAGGTCCTACCTTCATTTGAACACGAACCCTCGAAGAGAAAACATCAAAATGGAGAAATTAAATTAAATTAAAAATCCATAATAAGTACGTCTGTTTGAAACACAGACATAGACAGCGACTTGGAAGAAACATCTGCTCTTCCATATTCCTTCGTTGCCAAGGAGATAAATCTGGGAAGAACGTTCACTGAATATGAACACCGCGAAGGACGTCCAAAAAAGTCGAAGATGCTGTGTTTTCGAGAAAGTTTACCCACAAGCAAAAGAACAAACGAATTTGTGCTGTTTCATTTCAACAAGCCAATGCACCGGCACCGGTTCAAAAGGCTGCAGATGTGATTGCTGTTATTCAAGAAACATTCGAACTTCTTGAACACCCCCTTATTCGGCAGTTCCAGCTCCCAAAGATTTCTATCTCTATCTCCGGCTCTGGGAAAACCTTCGGAGCAAGAAATTTGAAGATTATTGTGAAATGATGGCTGCTGTTGAATCGTTTTGGGAGAGTCAAGGCAAAGAATTTTTCACTAAAGGTATCCTGGGCTTGGAAAAAGATGGAAATCTATATCTTTTTTTTTAAGTTTAATCACGTTAGTTTACAATCTTTCATAGTTTTGAAAACTGTTGATCCCCTTTCACTGTGAGACACTGTACATCAGTACATAGAAGTAGGTTTAAAAGTAAGAATCCACCCTATAAACGATAACATTCTTTATCTGCAATAATCGTCATAGTCAGCAACTCGTCTTGTTTCTTTCGGTTCAAGTTCTCAGTGATTATGTTTTGAGTGTTCGCAGCTGATTATAATCATCGCGCTGCGTACACAGGCCGGTACATGTGCACTCGCCTTCGGAACTTTTAACTGGCACAAACTGATCTTATCGCTAGTCAGCTTTGGAAGTGCTTAGTCCCCTGCTATCCGCGAAGGGTCAATAAAATGAAACGCTACAATATTTAAAGGCATGTACCCGCGCTGATTGTTCATGAGTACTTAAAATGAACTTACAGATTATTCAGTCAGAACATTTGTTTATATATAAAGTTCGGCCAGTTGAGTCGACTTGATTATTCTCAGACGTGCCGGTGGGTGGAGCGGTCAGTATCGTGAATCGATTGTGCATTAAAAACGGAAAATAGAAGCGCTAAATCGTGCGTTTGAGTACTCCATTGTTTAATTCCAATGGGCGAGGACGGTTTAGTGAAAAATTGTAAAATAAACTCCGGAAGTGAATCAACAACCGCGGAAAACAAAAGTTTAGGTAAATAGAACAGATTTTCATCGCAATAATGTACTATACATCAGCCGTGAGAAACAGGGCTTATTGTAAAATCTGGCTTGAAATGAGATGTGAAGTGCTGTTATACATACATATGCACAAGTATTGTTGTTTAAGTGATATTGTTGTCAAAAAACACGTGCTAGGATAGTGCAATTTTATGTTCTTTATTATGTATATTAAAAGTGTAACGAAAGTATGGTAACTTGTTAAACACAAAAAAATATTGTTTCCCAACATTGATCGGAGAAGACTTTTCCCATACGATGATTGTTGAGTGTATTATCTCCAAACCGTACATTTCCCATGAAGATTCGCATCCTTTCCCAATTTGAGTTAGTTTTTTGTACTTTTAATAAATCAAAATTTTCGAAAACCTGGAATAATCGTTGGTCCAATAAGTTTAGTTGCATACAAATCTTTCTATTTCTGAACATTAAAAAGATTGTGAGTCACCGTTCCGAAAGGATATTAACTGAAACGACCGAACTCAGTCAGTGAATTAAGATGATAGATGGGTTGTTAGAAGAAAAAGATGAAACAATCCCTAATACTTATTTCCCACTAAATTGTGATACTTCATATAACGATATTATGTTTGGGTAGAACCTGTTCTAAGGAATCTGAGCTAACAACGTTTTGTAATTTATTCTAAAACCTGGTTTGTTCGTGCTTTTCACGGGCAAACGTGAAGAACATTTTTGAAGGTTCTGTAAGTTCGGCTAAGGCTGCTTCATCAAAAACATTTCTTTGGTGCCTTTATTGGCGATGTTATATTCCTAAGACTGCCTATAGAGCACCTCCAAATAGGTTGAGCGCCAAACGTACAACAGCAGTGTAGATACTTCCTTTTAGCTTTTCCGCTTTCCCGAGACGAAATTTGGCATCATTACAGGTTGCTTCGCAATTTATAATACACACAGTTATTAGTATTTTTCATTCAAAGAAGTAACTGAAATAAGGCGGTTTACAATAGATCAGAAGAATTGAAGTACAGGTTCTCAGTTTTTTTTTTGGATAGAAAGCTTACATTATTTGCTATGAAATATCCATCCATGTTCATAATAAGGACGTTTGATATTCTTTTATGATAACGCGATCCTGAGCCTGGTTCAGTTACCATCTGCTAATAGCATGACTAATAGAATGAACTGTAGTGTGATAACTGTATCACGTCATGCTGAAGTTCAAAGTTCGTGTCGTTAAAAATATGCCTTGTAAAGATAGTGTTATTGACTCTGTTGTGAAGGCATAACACTGACAGAAGATTGGCGTCGCAATATTCCATGGCTTAAGAACGGAAAACTGTGAACTGAACGAATGCAAATAAGTCGATATCTGTTCCCTTTTGGCAATCGCAACCAGAATACATCTGAGTTTTGAACCACTACAAATTCTTGAAAATTCTTTTACCAAAACAAGTCATTATCGCTTGAGAGCTAAGAAATTATAAGTAACTTGATCTTATTCCATTTTCATCCACAGACTTTTGCATCTGGCATTGATTAACACGTGACGAACGTTTTATAAGATAGGTGTTCTATTTTTGTTTTTCACAGCCGGTTATCTTATATGCGGTCAACGCTCTTGATTGTATGTGACATAAGCTGAATAAAACGATTTGTGTATCCCCGTTCATTAAATCAGTTCAATGGATTTTTTGAGAACAGATTCCGAAAGAGCATTGTGCAAAATAGACTCAAAATAGACTCGACTCTTACTGAACAAAACCGACGTCGAATTCGGTGTAGTGCTACAAAAATTCGTTTGTATCTTTTGGCGGTGCTAACCCATTGCACCGTGTTTTTATATCTTTTATTGGATTAGAACTCTGTTTTATTTACCACTATTTACGATTTATCTATGCGCCACTGTGTTTCTTTGACGAGCTGGTGGTATCCGCTCTAAACGGCGGATAAGTTGTTTTAAAGCAAGATCGTTGAAGGTTAGCGATTCCACTTCCTTAATAACTTTATTAAAAAACAAAATAAATATTTTTTTAATTCTTTTAATAAATGTCTCCCTCCTTTCTCTGAAGAAGCACATCTTTTTATCAAACCCCGCTGTGGTGCAACTTCACCGTTGTGAAGCGTGCCCACGACATTCACCAGAAACCATTTAAGATGGAAAAGACTTTCTTGAGAGATTAAATGTTGATTCTTTAAAGTTGCACTAATTTTGAGAATTTTGAAAATTTAACGTACATACGTTAAATTCAAGGATTACTCTTTAGATCGAAGACTACCAACCACAATATTGAATAGGAATTTTTATTTTAGTCAGTCGGTGAGTTTCGACTTGAAATTCGTTAGTCTTGTCTTTTCCAGAACTTCGTGCAATGTGAAAATTTGGCCAATGTCTATTTGCCGAGCTGGATGTCACACTGGTCGATTTGTCTGTTGCAAAAAGACTTTCAGGCGTTCCAAGATACACCGGATGGGATCGTGTAGGCGACTTTAAGCAATGATGTGCCCCGATAGTACAATACATAAGATCGTCTTTTTTGATGGACAGTGCTGATAATCCAGTTGTTGGGTATGCTTTCTACCTTACTGTTGATCCTGTAAATGATCCTCACCAGAATATCTCCACCTTTTTTAAAAGATTTTCGGTAATTAAGTAGGCAAAGCACGTTGAGTATTTATTATAATTCTATTCTTCACGGTCAGTCAGAATCCATAGAATCTTCGAGGGGTGCCTAGTAAAATGATATCATAAAAAAACACTTTAATCGCCGATAATAGAGTATTAAGTACACGTTCATTTATGTTAAACCTCAAAAAGGTCTTCTTTATCTTATCTTAATAAAAAAAATTAATAATCTCGTGCAAAAGAATGTTTGATAACATTTCAAATACGCAAAAAATAAGCTCTATACTCCATTTAGATTCTTGATTACAAACTTATTGTTCAGTGGTATTGAATTCTTAATTTTTTGCAGTCGCAATGGAGGCCCAGGATGTTGACGTTAATTTAATCAAGGAAAAACTTGAGGTGGGAAATCTTTTTGGCAACGTAAAACTTTATTTGATACAGTTTAACTTTTCATTTTGCAGAGCCTTCAAAGCTCCATCATCAAAGATGTTGACCGAAAGATAACATTCATGATTGAAGAAGTTTTGCAAGATATCCGTCAAAAGCAGCTACAATCGAACGAGTTCAATGAATTTGCCAAGAGCAATAAACGCAGCAATGGAACTTGGAAGAATAGATTACATCAGAAAAGTGGAGATCAAGCCGATAATGGAAAGAGTAAAGATCAGACCGAAAAACAGCGAAGAGGTTTGCCAGACAAGGTCTTTGTAGTCCGGGAATCTTATTTAACTGCTCTGCTGGAAGTGGACCACATGAAAAGTATCTATAACATATTTTTCATTGTTTTAATTGTATTACTCTTGAACAGTGTCTGTCATGATTTTTTTGTCGAGGGAAGGTAAAGAAGACATGCGTTAGACTTGAATTTTTAATCTATTGGTAATTTGTCATTTAAGGGTAAATTTTGGATTGGGCACAATCAAAGCAGGTTTAGCCAACATACATCAAGTGATGGGGATTTGGTGTCTTATGCATATACCCATCATTGGGGTATACTATGCTCTAAAGCTATGGTTTCATGTTCGTCAGAAATTAATGCAAGGTAGGTTTTGAAAAATCTGGGTGGTATACAATATGTTGTTTAATTTGGTTTATTTTCTTGCAGCACCACGACTTCAATCAAGCTGGAGCTATCTTAATTTGACGGTATTTATTTCTTTTCAAATATTCCTACTCTACGTTGGAACGGCTGCATGTTTCAAATTGAAACTTACCTACGTATCTGCATCGGTTATGCTACTGGAGACTACTCGACTTATAATGAAAGTTCATGGTTTCGTTCGAACTAATGCCGGAAAGCTTTTGCAAGAGAAAATGAAGACCGACTCTAAGGAAGGGAACATGACCGATTCTTTACGGATGCCACCACTATCCTGCTACATATATTATCTTTTTGCGCCGACTCTAGTATACAGGGACTCGTATCCCAGGACAAATCAAATACGATGGAAGTTCGCTCTTAATCGATTCTTAGAAGTCCTTGCAGTGGCTTTCCTGTATAGCTATATCTATGAGCAACATATTCATGTTCATTTTGCTAATTACGGCATAGAAGAGCTGACGAATGCAACTCTTCTTGTTAAACTCTTCGGAATGATCATGCCGTCCTTCGTTATCTATCTATGTGGATTCTATCTAATTTTGCATGCGTGGCTAAACTTTGCGGCAGAGTTGTTGCGTTTCGGTGACCGCATGTTCTACAAGGACTGGTGGACATCTTCGAACTATGAAGACTTCTATCGAAATTGGAACGTGGTTGTCCATGATTGGCTATACGAGTACATCTATAAAGACTGTTACGTGCATATTTTCAAGCGTTCCAAGTTTGCGTCGTCGATTATGGTGTTTTTGGTGTCGGCCTATGTGCATGAGCACATAATTGGATTTGCTTTGCAAGTTTTCTATCCAGTGATGTTTGTATGTTTTGGATTAGTGGGGGTCGCGTTGGTATACATTTCAAAAGATTTTCCAGTGCGGTTTGGAAATATATTCCTGTGGTTTTCGCTTATTGCCGGCAGCACTGTTTTGATGTCATTGTATTCGATGGAGTACTTTGCAAGAAAGAATTGTCCTGTTGTGGAGGCTAAGGATTGGTTAGAGTGGATAACCCCCGTTTCATGGGTCTGCAACGGAAAGAGATAATAGAGCTCGTAGTTTGCTTGAAGGAGTACAGCAGTGATAAATGACTGAATGCCATATTATTATGTTTATTTAAGTGTATATAAAGTGTTAAATAAGCTTAGTCCAATAAATATGTTGATAAGTAGTTGATTTTTTTTTTAAACCGGCATTCATTTTATTTGTGAATGTCTTAGCTTTGAATATTAATGGTTCTATGCGATTTCAATAAATTATAAATGGATATCCGCAACCGCATATCCACTGGTGCAGATAGTATGTTCCTCATTTTTCTGATGAAGCGTTTTTCCACGTTGCCAAAGTTCTGCGTTTGCTTTTTTATTAATGACACTCTTTCGGTCTATTTCTGAGGAGATGAAAACCAATTCTCCCGCTAACAAACGACAATGATCAAGAAAACGATGAAACAGGCAGGACGTTTTTCATTGCAAAAGATCCGCTGAAGATCTGATGACATATCTTTGCGAGATATGAAACTATTCTCGACATCTTTCAGCTGAAAGTAATATTAACAGAGTAAAGCATTAGACTCATTTATTGAAAGAGTGCATTACCTGTTATTATCGGCTTCAGCAACAGTTTTTTTTCGGTTTTCAAATTTTAAACTAAAACTTAGTAAGGTCAATGGTATTCAAGACCATCCAGGGACCCGATGAAAAAGTTACATCAAAATTAGTCCAACCGTGCAAGTGCAGTTCAATGACATACACATGTACAGAAGAATTATAGAAATTTGCAGACAGTATTCTTTGAACTTGAAGAGCCTGTGCATAAGACACGCCAGCTTACTCTTCTTGACTCGGGTAGTTTAAGTTTAGTTTTTCTTTGTTAAAGCATTATTGCATTCACTTCATGGGGTCGACATAGTGTAGATTTTCTACTTTTGACTTTTTCTGCGGTTATATATCCTTCTTTCTTTGCCATCCTACGGAACCGAATATTCGATGAAGATCATATCGCCTGTACTCTCCCGACTGATTTGTAGCCTGTAAGCATATGGCCCGTGCAATATCAATTTCAGGTGGTGTTTGGAAAAGACACATGATAGTGCTTGCCAAAATCCGATACATGTTTTTAATATTTGGGGAAGCCTTACAAATCTTGAGTTGCAAAAGGATTTCAAATGAAATGTTGGCGAATTGAATCTCTATTCTCTGTTCAGCCTCAAGGGATGGTTCAGTTAACAGATGCCAGGTAACATTCGGGTGGTAACATTCCACTCGCAGATCCGAAGGTCGTTGTTCCGATTTTGTTTGCATGTATCACTTACGTAAATTAATTTAAATGATAACTATAAGACTAAGCCTAGAACTATTCGCTCAAACTAGGGGATTTTATATTTACTTAAAGAATTTCTACACCCGTCGTAACTTTTAAGCGAAAGGCTCGATTTTAATAATTTAAAGAGGAATGAGATGATGCATTTTATTACCATGAACATAATTCTTTAATTTATGTATCATCAGTAGTTTTCGCTGCGCACTCAAAATATCGACGTTAACAGACCAACTTTGTATATCTGGCGTTAAAATCATATTCATATTTCAGCTATATTGGACTGTACACTTAACTCTTCCTTATGAATTACCCTGTTCATTGGTGAAAAGCGTATGAAAATCCCTTCGGTGGTTTTTGAGTTTATCGTGTTCAGACAGACCGACGCGGCGGTGAACTTTATTTTATAATGATCTCTTGTCTGTTAGATCTATTCCGGGAATGTTTGGTACAGTTCACAATGATGGCTTTCGACCAAATTCGCTTCGCAGAAATAATGACGTATCAGGTTGATGTCCTTGGTCTGCTGTGAAGGCATATTTAAAAGCAAAGACGCAAAAAAAGCAAAGACTCACAAATTGCACCTGCTGGTGAATTAAACAATTAAATACCGCGAATCGAGCGCACGCAAATGAGTCGATATCGAATTTGCCTTGCTTATTCGAAATTCACCCATGGAGCAGTGGAAATTATAATTCAATTTTTCTGTTCGCTCTGTGTGTATTATTGCATAAAAGAGAGAGCGAACATATTATATAAACAAAATTGGTTTGTGTGCAATTTGCCCTTAATCAAACCCCCAACTTCCTATTTGATGCTGAAAAGAATTATTGCCGTTCGGTTAGAAAAGACAAGATCTTATTTCTACTCAAAGAAGATTCTTATTTGGCTCAACTTTGCGGGGTAATGAAATGATCAATAGTCTATCTTCATATTCTTAAGCGCACCTTTTGCAGATTTTGTTGTGAATGGTTAACAATTTACGGGACGTATTCAAATTACAAAAGTACACCGTATTTTGAAATTCGAAGTCTTGTTGCAGTTAAGATGCCACATTGCTGTGTAGACAAGCAGGAGCGTGCGTCCATAATTGTCTAAGGATTTTTTTGGTGCATAAATGTTTCAGACCTCATTCGTATCGGCGAATTTGACATAAGTTCCCAATATAGTGGCCTAGAGAACAAAGAAATCATAAGGAAAGTCCAAATTGGTGCAGATATGGACTAATTTTTTGACGACAAAGAGTTCGATTTTTGTCTTTGTACCCAGATATTTTTATGTAAAAGACCAAACTTTATTTGGTCATTTGACTAAGTAAACATAATATTGATAAAGTAATTTTTAAAAACAAATTAACTATGACACTGAAAAGTACAAAGAATTTTATGATTTTCTCTGACAAAATGAATTGTCGAGAAACTTATGAACGGCAGAGCTAACACATATTTATACTTATAAAACACTTGAAAATTCTAAGTTTAACGAATTTTGAACTTTTTCAAATAGAAAATAATTTAGTTTACGTAGAAAAAGTGAAACTGTTCCTTTTTACATTTTTTTTTGCTATAAAATTTAAACCACAACTTCAATTTTAGTTGAAAATTCAATTCCAATAAAAACAACTTGGATTTTGAAGCTCGATTTGACACGCGAGACGAAAAAATCCGCATGAACCTACGTACGTACACCCACACACATAAACACAGCTCTCTTCTAAAAACAATCGAATCCAATTCTTGGGCCCTCGGAACGTGGAGATATGACAAAATTTTGAATTCTAACACTCGGATCAAATTAAGAAACTTCCAGAAAGGAAGTTAAAAATGCTTTAGTGTGGAAAACTGGTCGAAAGTTGATCGGTCGGGCACAGAGCCACACTAATACGTAAAACAATGCTGGTAAGGATCACTTGTGTTGCTTTAAGTAGGGAAAACTCCATTAAGTCCATGCATCAGTCTTTGCTGGTCACTTGGTTTATTATTAAAGTGAAATGAAAAGTTTCCTCCTATTTTGGTGTTATAACTAATTATTCTAGCACTAATTTTTTTCGATGTTAGATTCGAGTAAATAGACCGGCCATAAAATTTTGGCTTGTTTTGCGTAGAAATGTACTATGTATGTTTCGGCGTTTACAACTTATAACAAGTGATGATTCTCTATAAAGCAATGTTTTTCTCAACACTCAAGCAGATGTAATTTTTTTTAACTCTGAACGCCACAGCTACTTTTTTTTTGTAAATAAAAACGACTTGTTAGTTTGATTTTTTTTTTTAAATTTGATTTCTTACTTCATAGTTACTATTAGTCAATTACTCTTCAACAGAATGGGCAATTACTTTTACAATTTTACAGTGATCTTATTTAATTATCCCTACAATGCTTCACCACCTTCACCAGAGTTTATCTACGAACTTAATTAAAAAAGAAATTGATAACGTTTATTACATGTTTTCCAAATAAAAGTGACACCATTGTATTACAAAGTACAAAATGTTGTTTTGTCCCGCTTATGCTATTAGCATTTTTAACATACGCATGCTTTCGTCATTTGTTCTATTGCTCTAAGAAAATTAAACATTTCGAACAAATCAGAGGAACAGAAGAGATCACATTAGCACGCAACTAAAAGAAAAGAAGTAACAAAACAAAATTATAATAACAAAACAAAATTCAATGTTTTTTCATTAACATTTAATGACAATAATATGCTATGTTCTGATTAATTAAATTTCTACAGGTTAACCACGGGAAAGTAAAATAAAATTATAATAATAATAAAGTTTAATTAATTTGCACGAGACACTGCAACGACTCTACACATACACATACATATACGAGCAACAAATAGAAACTAATATGTCTAATGGAAAAATAAAAAATTGCTTTGATATTCCTTTTGTTTTTGTGTTTTTTTTTTTGGTATCTATTCACATAAGGCCACCGAAATGCTTTACAGCAAATGATTTGAAGTTTGGTTTCGCAAAACTAAATGGCTTTTTTGTTTGTTTGTTTTTTTTTTCTTTTGAAGGAAATGAAGAAGAAAAACGAAACAATAAGAATCAAACATAAAATGGAAAATAACAGAACAAAAAAAAAAATAAAATAAAAAAAAAGCATTTGTTCCATTTAGACAATTGAAGTAGTCTGCGGTGGTAGTGCAGAGATTGTTGTTGATTTTTTAGTTTCTGTTGCTGGTACTGTTGTTGGTATTGTTGGACTGTGTGTTGCTACCGGCGAAATATCCTTTGCCGATGCTGTGAAGTTGTCGCTCTTCTGCGGTGTCTGTGCGGCTAATTGTCACTTTGTCTCACCTACTCGCTGGTAACGTGGCTTGTTGCGGGTAAATGGCAAATATTTGTATTTTATCATATGCTGAAAATGAATTAGATCAGTATACAACATGTGAGTTCTTTTAAGTAATGACATACCTTTATCTGCCGCTTCATCGTTATACAAAACAGTGTTATAAAGTACATGACTAAAATGGGCCAAAACACTGGTACATTGAACAAGTCGAAGAATGTACACGTCAGTCCGATCAATGTACTTTTCGTGATCGAGAGCCAAAATTTGAATTCCGGCAAACGTCTTATGAAGGGTCGGAATTCTTCATTAACTGTTGTTGGCAATTCGGGACCTTGATCATCTAAAATACACAAAAAAAAGAAACAAATAAATAAGGTTTAAACAGCAGACTTATCAAGTTTCGTATGTAAGTAAATGAAAGAGCATTGTACCACAATATAAAGAGATTGAACAGATGAAGCCGTAGTAGTGATATAAGAAACAAAAGTGAATGAAGAAATGCGCTTAAATTCAAGCAAGGAGTATGGAATACATGAAAAGATGAAGATCATTATGTTAGTACTCATGGTTGGATGTTCACTGAAGGTTTAAGCAAAATGTTTTGTATTGATTTTTTTCCTTGATTGAAGGAAAACTGACGGACAGAGATAAAGCTGCATTCGTGTTGATCGTGGAAAAAAAATAAGATTTATAAGATTTTTTGTAAATCTTTTACCAAGCAGCATTTGGGTTAAAAATATTTAAAGATGATAGAAGCAATGCTAGAACATTTACAGGGGATCACTCTCGGGATATGTTTGACAACTTTCTCGTGCAGAATTAGGCCTATTGAAAATTTGGTTCCATAAATACATACGTTACCACAACACACACAGCTCCGGAGCGATTTTTACTGACCAAATAATTTCATAAAAAATGGTGATAAAGACTAACCCCTACAATCCCTTGATTTGACTTTCTTGATTTCTTCAGATTTTTAGTACAACAGCAAACCAACCACTTACTAGATTCTTAAACACAACAAGTCTGTGAAAAATGTGATAAAGATTGTTCGCCTTTACCCTACGGTTGAGGTGGCTACTTGACCTACATCATTTTTTATAAATGCATCAAAATATAAAACTCAATTTCATCGACCTGAAGTTTGGAAAAATCCTGTTTTTCTTGTTATGACAAATACAGGCAATTAAGTCTTTAATCGATTGAATTTATTTGAAAAAAGTTTCATTCATCTTCAAGATAAATCAAACAACAAATTATAATTTTTACATTCATTGCTAGTTGATTGGCCGATAGCAATTGACTTAAGCACATTCGTTCACACAATCTGAGTTCTGTTTTATCAGCGAAGCTAACCCAGAATAATTAGCTTCGCTTGCGTGTTCTTCACCTAATCGGATTTATGAAAAAGACTTTTAAATTTGCTTATGCTGATTACAAAAACTTTTTTGAAACTAAGCTTGAGCGCTTTGAAAAGGCAAACTGCAATTATTGATTTTAGGATTTGTTTACCTTGATATTCTTACAATCACTCTTCGCCATAATTTAATCAATATGTATTAACTTGGTGTTTACAAAAGGCAAAGTTGACTTTACACAGCAGTACTTACCACCATACGGATCGTATTCTGGATCGATCTTCGGTGTTAGAAAAGCAATAAACAAATTCAAATGGTAGATCCCCAATGCATAGCAGACGATATACCATCCTTGTTTAAGGAATACTCGGAGGAGAAACATGATAACTAAGACTCCAGCGCCTGTCCAACGCAGTCGGGTGTGCGGTGTCCATTTGTCTAGAATCGATTGGTATGTCTGCACAAGAAACAATTAGAATCGGTTAAATTTCATATACACAATTAATTAATGAAAAGGGAAAAAGAAAAACAACCCTCACTGTACCTGTGACAATCGGGTGAAAATTTTTGTGATACCGCCACCGGACGAGGACGAAGTCGCCTCTTCATTCATCATTTCTCTCTATATTTTCCGCTGGTCAACTTTTGTTTATCTACAGTAACGTTCTATGCACAAGATGCATAATTTATAAATTATATTTACAAAAAAAGAAATGACCAATTTTTCATAGTATTCGTGGAGGTTTTTATGAAAAATAAAATGAATGAGATTTTTTTTCTACTAGTTAACACGAGACCACGTCATTTATGTCAAAATTGAACAAAGTGAAGTTAGAGGTGAGTGTAGAAAATAAGGGTGTAACGTCACTATGATGACGTTTACCCCGAAAAGTGCTGCCAAGCCCATAAGATTTGGAAATTTACAAATCGTGTCAAATAATAATATAAGACTTAATAACATGACTAAATATATGTAGTTTTCGTTTTTAAATCAACACGTGAACATAAGACGGATAAATATTTCTTGATATGTTTGGTTTTTCGAATCCCATGTTGAACTTCTCTCGACATTTCTTATTTCAGAACAAGCCATAATTTTTATTTTCGCACAAAATTTTGTTTATTTTCCAACGGATTGTATATTTTGTAATTCCATGGTCCTCTTGTACTGCAGCTATTGTAGCTGTTGCTTACTTATTCTGTTGTTGTTAAACCTTGGCGGAAAGATTCGGTATCGGGGGCCTCTTATTACTACGCGCACTATATTGATCTTTACTAATGGATCCAAAATGGAACCAGGTTTGTGAAGTTATAAACTGCACATCAATGATTCGTATAGATTTTCAGGCTGAACTCTTCAGCACGAAAATAACGTAGAACATTTGAACAAATAAAATACGTCGCCCTACTATGCAACGAAACTGAAAGCCAGCCAGCCATTTACCCAATGACATCTTAAGATGAAGAGCTTAAAGCATTTCAACACGCCATTATCTACAGTTGCGTGGTCTCTGCTTCAAAGGAAACAGGACGAATAAGCGATGAATGATGAACTTCACTTCCAAGAATCCTCTCATGAAGTACGTTCTCGCTCTCGTGCGAGCTCACCTCTTTAGAGAACGCGTCCCATCCAGGAAACGGCTACTCTTTGAGCTGAAACGATAAGTGACCGAGACTTTCCAAGTTCCACATAGCTTGACCTTTTTTTAAAATAGTAATATTTCACTTGTTCCTGGAAGCATGCAAATTTACGACTGCAGTAACACAACTTGTATTGTTATAATCATTTTATTTAATTCACAATCTTCAAATTCTTAATTTTTAAAAGCGTACGACTATTTCAATATTTTAACATACATTCTCGTATCAAGTATCAAGATTGTCATACGTTAAAAAATAAATATAAAACTCCATAGTTTGTTTAAATACTAAATACTAAACTAGACTTAAAACGACATTTCTTTGGATTCGAAAATAAGACTTAAAACTAATAAACTCGGGTACATATGTACTTGAACCGTAAAACGAACTGTTTCTTAGAATATGACTCAGAATATCTTTCCTGCTTTAAATGCCAATATGTACATCATTAAGTACTTAAGAACTTACAATTTATTGAAATAAATATAGGGAAAATAAAGGAAAATAAATTACATGAGAAAATCTTGGGTGAAAATGCCTTCAGGTTCAAAGGTATCTTACGAAATACATTAGCAACGGCACCCACTGTCCTTGGTGGGCAATTGACCACCAACGTGTCGACACTGATGAGGAATTCATCGGTGCACTCTCCATCAGCATGTGGTACGGGCACAGACTAGGCTGCTTCACGTAAGTCGTGAAATTCGGATATCGTATTATCTCCGAAGGCTAAAAAAAATATAATATTGATGAAATAATGAATTTTCAAATTTGAAAAATAAATGAGGTGTTACTTACAATCGATATGGACTCGTTAGATACGCGACAAAAGGTCATGTGCTTGCCTGTGATCATACCTTGTTCTACGCGCTTCGTGAATAAAGGCTCTGACCAAGGCAACTGATTGAGGTGCGACAAAAAGGTTCTGTCGTGAAATTCTACCGGATCTGAGATTATTAATTTATCTGCAAGAGTTATGAAAAAATGTATTTTTATTTCAATGATGGATTCGTCTTACTGAGCAGTGATTCTTGGTAAAGCATGTCCTCTTCATCTGCATAGGTTGTATATCCTTTGGTGCGATTGTTCTTCGGAGTTTTTGGAAAAATCGTATTTGGCAATAAGTCCAGAATGTTTCTGTGGAAAACAAAGGGGAAAATTTGAATTTTTCGAAAAAACGTGTACTCGAGAAAGGATGAACTTTGTTTTTTCGACGTCGAAAGTTCTCAATTTTCTTCTTCAGAATTCTACGCATTTCAATGATTGGTGTCCTTGGCGCATTTTTTAGTGCGTAAGACTTCTGAGAAATTGGCCAGAGATCAAGTCCGGGATATTAAGTAACCAATTCGGCCAAACTATTCCCAATCCCTTGAAAAGGTTAACGAAAACGATTTTGGGGCTGTTAGAAATCCTAAGGACAAATATTCAGTCAGAGGAGTTAAGGAAAATTCAAGATTTTCACGTAACATCAAAGCAGTAAGTGACTGACTATTCACATGGCCTCGAAACTGGTGCTTGTCTGGTTGATTTGGCTTTTTGACAGGGTAGACGAGTTGTGGATAATCAAACGCCGCTACTCTTAAAAATACTCATATGCTACATTTACATGCCCCATCAAGAAAATGTGTGAATGTCTGGGGCCTTTCTGCAACTACTATTCGGCACATACCAGTGTGCACGGCCCGACAGATCGACGATCGACCAAATGGTAGCACTAAGACAAATCCTGGAAAAGCCCAGGCTCACAATCTCTTCATCGACTTTAAAGTCACATATGAAAGGCGTGTGACACTGGAAAGCACACGGTTCAGTGGGCAATTTGGAAACAGTTCCTCTGAACTGTAGAACTGGAGAGGGCGAAACGAGTTGATCTTGAAGTAAACGAGGACAAAACGAACTACATGTTGTCAACAAACAAAGAAACATCTGACCACCGCGTGCGACAAAACGTCACTGTTGGCAAATAAACAGTGTCAAAGACTCACCCTTGTAAACCGCTACTACAGCGGTCGGGCACAACAAATGGGTTCAAAAGTCCTAACTCAGAAGACGAATTGTATGCTCTACAAAACTTTTATCATGCTAGTTCTACTATACGGAGCTGAATGTTGGACAATAAGCAGGAACGCAGAACAGATTTTAAGCACTTTCGAGAGAAACATTTTTCGTCAAATATTTGAATGGAGGAGAAGATATCACCGCGATCTCTTTGAACTGTATCAAGATGTTGATGTAGTCCAATCCAATGTAATAATATGATAACTACACTGGCACGGCCATATCGAGCGAATGAACAATAATGCTCCAGCAAAGAGGGCCTTCGAATCACAGCCCTCAGGGTCGAGACGACAAGGAAGACTGAACCCCATTTTAAGTACCAAGCATTCGTGTATGTCAGAGAAGCGTGCCCGGGATCGACACGAGTGGAAGGTCGGCTTCACGGGTCGGTAGCCCGTTGAGTAAGTATGTAAAAATGCTCTTTAATATGCTCAGTTAAATATCAACTTCCAACTTGCTCAGGCTACTGTTATATGGGGATTTTAGGGATAACTGCAAGAACCGGCAAAAGTTCTCTATCTATTGCGCAACACAAACAGCTTTATATGCTGCTCCTTCCACTTAAAAGGTTGCCTTTGCAATGGCAAATAAAGTGCTTCACAGCAGCCAATATGATACTGTGGTAAAGATGTTGTGCTAAACGTCCCTTTTTGATTCAGATGGGAAAATCAAGAAATCAATGGAAAGTGCAATAAGGTCAATCACAAAGCAGAGGGCAGGAAGCCAAACTTTAAATGTTTTCAAAATGACCTTATTTAACTTATCATAAACAACTGAAATAATTGTCAAAAGTGAGTAGTCCATGTATATTCAGACTGCAGGGATTCATGTAGGACCCAAGGTTCTGATGTGCACTTATTTAACCAAACGTTAATAGTTATTCAAGGTAAAAGTAAACGTTGTTTAGACCATCAAACAGCGTTGAGCAGGATGCTTTTAGACAATAAGCGATTTCTCTTTAAAAAAAACTAAATGAAACTTTTAATTCAGACCATATATGGAACGACGAGTTTTTTTTTCTTAAATGACAATTTTACTCTCAAAAACTAAAGCCTTGAGTTGAATTTTCGAATTTTGAGCCTCGTCTCCATCAGACAGATAGATACTTTTATAATTAGCTTTCTGATTACCAACCCCTTAAAGGAACAGGAACCGACACCTCGAAATCGCAAGAATTCCATGATTTTCAATTATAAATCAACTTTTCAAGGTATTTTTAATGCTCTTTACTTACCCATTGTATAAGAAGAGGTTCTCCACATCAGTCATATTAAGCGCATAAAACTGATAGACTCCAAACGTTTCGAAGAATTCCCTCACAGGAGTCATGCTATAGCACCCTGCCAAATCAATTTTGGGATAATACGTTATGAATGACAAACACATCTCCTGTTTTGTTGAGTATCCCCCAAATGTTGGTCGTTTTCTTCCAGTAGTCTGCGACGAAAAAAAAGGTTTATTTTTTTAAGATTAGAACTTCCATTTCAAACTTACCTCATAAGCACAATCGGTTATGATGTAATCGCCTGGCAACACGACAGTCTCGTTCTCCAACTGCCGCACCTGTTGATAGTTATAATCGTAATTGTCGTCTTCAATGATGCGTTCAAGCTCCTTGCCATTCCGAACATGACGTAGGGCCATTTTTCGACCCGCCCTATGTGAGTGCAATGTACCGGAAATAATCTTGATCCCATCCTCAGGAAACATCTGAAGTGTGGAAAAAAACCAGATAGTATGGGAATATAATGAAGGTCAATAAAATCATATTGTGCTTTTATTATTTTTTTTTATTCGAAGGCTTTTCTTAAATTGAGAAAGAGAATTTTCAAAGGACATTTTTATGTTATCAAGGATTTTCAAGAACGATTCTGTTCAAGTGCTCAAAAGAATTGCCCTCTTTGATCGTTCTTACTGCAAATTTATTTGCTTCAAGATGTATGTATATTCGATGTTAGCCATTCAATTGAACAATTGATGTTAGTGGAATCTTTTATTGTACTATGGTGGTTGATTTTAGTGTATATTTAATTAAGGTTTTCTTAGTGTTGTTTTAAGACAATTAAATTTGAATAAATGAATAATTTGTTAGGTTTAGGTTGGAGCGCTCGCAGAGGGCCTGTAAGTTATTTAAGACAAAGATTAGTAAATTAAGCTAGATTTAAGCATTTTTGTCTAGCATTTAAGGAACATGAATTATTAAATAAAAAATTGATTGAATTGAAAGAGTGGAATCTCTGGTCGGTTAGTCTCCTGTCGAATATCAGTAAGTTATTATTAATAGACGCGCAGGAATTCAAATGCTGTTTTTGAATTTTATCCAGTCACCATGAATGGAGTGGTCGACAAGCAATAGTTGTCTGAATTAGTGGGTGGCTGTGTTGGAATGATAACTCTTTCGGCTTGTATGTTGGAGTTCCTAGACAGCAAAGTTATGCAGAAAATTGCACTTACTAGTATATTGACTAATGGCGAATAAAATACTGCGAATTGATTGCATGCAAAAACGTAATTTGCTTCAAAATTCTACTTCACTTATCGGACTCCACTAATAGAGCAATCGAATCGAATAATTTTTTAACCAAATCCTTCTCCTGGTTCTGCAGAGTTACTGTTGCATGGATAACGTAGCAGGTAAGGGTTACCTTCCTGAACTTTTGATCGTCCTTTACTTTTCCTTCATGAGTATAATCAACAACATCAACGTATAGCAAAAGACTGAGGACACTCCCATTGCGTATTCCAACTTTGATTGGAAATCTCATCTGGCGCAATCGCTTTTTCTTTTTTGAAATAAATAAACACCGTCAGAATTTGTTTTACGATTCCATCTGTTATTCCTTCGTCTTTCGGAGCCACTTATGTAAGTATAGCCTTGGCTTAAAAGTCCTCCATAATACTATTGCTACCTGTATACGGGAAACAAATCAAATGAGGTTTTCTACTTTGTTGGTTATTCTGAAGATGGTTAAGCCCTTGTTCAAGTTGTTTTGTCACAGCCCTTGAACCAAGCTTTGCCAATTAATTTTCTTATTCACCTTTGTTTGTTCAATGATCCTAGGAAAAAAATTATTTCAGGAGGCGTCCATATTTTAGGGCGCTTAGGAGGGGGTTTTATGAAACTATCAATCTCATTCCCGCCACTGCTTTAAGTGATCAGGTGGTGTACGTGTATTGATCATGGTTTTAATACCGTATGACTTGCACATGTTTGACTGTTCACGGTGCACTTGGTCCTTCATGGCGGTCTTCAAAGTCTTCGTTAGACTTTCCGATATGTCCGTATACCTCTTTGCCAAAAAATAAAAGCTTTTTGAAGCGTCTTCATAAAGTTGTGATAATATAGTCAGATCACATTTTTTTTTGTTTTCTTAGATACGACTTGGCCAATCACTTACTTTGTATCACAAGCTTGAGAAATTTTAAAAGGTCGCTGAATTTTCAAGTCAACACATAGCGAGATTTTTTTTTTAGGAATAATGTAACCGGGTTAACATCAAGATGAGTTTAAGCAGATAAAACTTCCTGGCGTTGCCTGGAATCTAATGAAATAGCATTATGGTCAGCATTCGAGGATGCTAAGAGGATATTTGGAGTTGGTCGCTAGTTCAATTGAATTAATAAACAACCAAGCTACACGGTTCTTTGTCTTTAAATTTCATACAATTGGGAATTCCAGTTGTTTCTCCTTTGAAAAAGCAAAGGAGAAACAACTCGCAGAACAATTTATTTTTCAATTGAGCTATTTCTGTGACCCAAAAGGCGTCCGACGTTCTTCCTTTGATTCATGAGCTTTACTTTAATTTCGTTAGTCAAATTGAGCCAAGTGAGATGAGATGGGATTTGAAATACTCACCACATTTGAACACGATGGTCCACAAATTCCAATATTTCGATACAGCTTTTGTCCAGGTGGAATTAATTGAGTATCTGAGATTGATACGCCTGAGATCATAATCCCTGCGTCGTGCCTTCTCAAATGGTGCGTGTAGTGAATCCTAAATCCAGAATGGTCAATAACTACAAGTAAAATGAGGTGCGTATATACAAATGAATCATGAAAAGGTATGCATGCTCTTTACTTACCTCGATTAGCATTTGGATTATCATAGTGTATCTCTAGCATATAATACTTGGGACCGGTCTTCCCCCCAATTGGTATACCCACATGCGGTGGAAGAAATTGACCTGTAATATTGCCCAGAGGAAAATTGTAGTAAATTTGAACGAGGAATGATTGATAAATAATGGCATTTACCAGTGGAGCCAATGGACCATACAGCAATCGGAGTTATACACGAATCCCAATCACGTGGGGTTAATAAATTGCTATTACACACAGCTCCACTGCTTTTAACCCAGACGTCCCATGACGCGGGATCTGAACCCGGGTATGATTTTGTGGAGCATTCGAAGAGTGTCATATGATGTACGAGGGGTTGGTTTGTCGTGCTGGGAAATTAAATTCATTAAAATAACCCTGAGGAAAAGTGTCTTATGTAAATTATGCTGTTTTGTTTTTCTTATTTTTTAAAACCCAATGAAAGTTATTACTTTGTGGTATATGGTATTTTATTTAGAATAAGGGTTGTAAGTCTTAAGCCGATGTAGTATATGTAAGACTTATAAGTGACATAAAAATTTTGCTTTGAAATTAGTCGAACTAAAAAAAAAGTTCTTTCCCTAGAGATGTTTATCAAATGTTACTACCAACAGCCATCAACCGCTTCATTGTTGGCAAATATTTAAAAAAAAATTGGCGCCGTGATCTTGCCTGAAGATGGGATGGAACTTCGCCAAACACTTGATTGAATTATCCTCATGGTACTTTTTTTCCGTCCAGCTTAATTTAAATCTATTAACTACTCAAACAATGCAAGCTATCCTCACGCAATATAACACCGATATGCACTGGATTGGATCAAGAGCAAAAAACTATTATATGCAGCTAGAGAAGATTGTAAATAGTAAATATAACGAGTCCTATGGAACAAGGATTCTATGAACTCTTAGACGAAGCCTGCCTGAAATGGTCGGATCATTTGGCACATAAAGAAGGATTCGCGACGAATGGATCCGTCTAGTCTAGAAAAATCGATCTTTTCTCTTGCAACAATTATCGAGGCATATCACAACACAGCGTCTTTTACAAAATCCCACAATTATGTTAATTGCACGAACGCCTGGCCCATCAAACATAAAAAACAAAAAATATTCACACTTCGCCAAATCCTGAAATAGACCAACAAAATTGAAGAGGCTGGCAGGTTGGTTGGTTGGTTATGGGGGAGCTTTATTTACTTCTCACCTAGGCCTCTATTATACGAAATCCATGATTTCACCGGTCCCTATTCCTTTGAGGTGCGGCAGATATCAATGTTGACAACAGTATTTTGTGTCGCAGTCTCGGTGTTGCAGATCTTCCTCTTCCTCCTCATAGCTTTCGTAATTGAGGTGTCTGTTAGTCTCAGTCTATGTTAGTGGAGATTAAAGATAATGTGCCCTGTTACGAGTCCCACCAATGCCCGTTGCTCTTCCTCTTGCTGGAGTTTAGAGTTTGATTCGCTACATTGTTTCTCGGTTTATCTTTTATAGATTCTTTCGTTCTGCACGATATTATGTTGACCCAGTAATTTTTCAATTCTTGGGTTACCCCAATCATTAATAGCTCTTTATAGCTGTCAGAGGGACGCCGACTTCTGATCAGTTCTTTTATATGTAACCAAATCTTGGACAATTTTTTTTTTCAATCCCCACTTATTTAAATGTATCAGAATTATTGACGATTTATTTTTGAGCCTAAGAAGGGGGGTTTCTGATCTTCTATCTTTCTATTATTGAATCATCAGCGCCTTTTATAGCGCTCAGTTCTACTAGTACGGCTTAAACAGTGAAAAAATATAAAACAAAGGCGGGCCAAGCATTATACACCTGTACTTTTATTTAAAATACCTGAATATACGAAACTGTGCATGTTCTCGAGAAAGTTTTCCTTAGCCATTTCGTGCAGTAAAGACGTATGAGTTCAAAAAGTAAGCCCTTGTGCCATTTTGTGTCGGACAGAAAAGATCAGAGACTGCCCATTCTTTTCTTTAAATTGATTAGAGTACAAAATACCAAGTGTAAGAGAGTGTTCCACATTCTAGCAATGTGACTTGCACGAACGAAATCCGGCTTAAGGGTAAACTGATTAGCATTCCCGGCGAGGCGATAACTACGGTGAAATTAATGAATGAAAAGGAATGCAACGTTCGTTTTTAAACTCTGTCAAGCAGGTAGTCAAGAGATTCTTGTTTTAAGAATTTTTTGAAAGTAAAAAAGTAATAGTAAATAAAGTTGCTAGTCACCCATCCTCACTTATTTAAACCAAATTCAAGTCAGATTTCCCAGTTCTTCTTCTCCTTTACCAAGAACATAAATCTATATCCTATTCACAAGTTTCAATTTGATGTACTACAAATTGAACTGGAACTATGTTATAAGAGTAGGTGTGCGCAATTGATTCAGATTAATTTTTATGTTACATCGATTTATCGCGGATTACTCTGACAAATGTTTCAACGAGCAGCATTTTATTTGAAAACTTACCTCTCCCTCGTTAGGAGTGCTTCGTATCCGATGATATGGTGCTTATCTTGCAACGATGGAGCTGCAATAATCTTACACCAGTACAGTGTATCCATATTGGCATCAACCGATACCTGAAAAAAAATAGGATTTGATGAGGACAAAAGTGTAATTGATTGCTTTGCAAAGATTCCGTTTGCACATTTTGTTTTTATTATTTTATCAAACACCTTAAGGACATGTTAAACGTAAACACTTTTTGACACTAAATCCCGATTTCAAGGTCTAATTGATCCATGCAAAGAGTGCGAATAGGCCGCAAGAATTTCGTAAACTTATTTGCATTCGCTAAGTTCACAGTATTTTATTCGTTATTTTATGAAGAGCGAATTTTGTTTTGGGAAGATTGCGACGTCACTCCGCTTTCAGTGTTGTGCCTTTATCACAGAGCCTTCACTATAATGTTGACGACACGAGAATGACTTAAATTAAACTTCAAAGCCTTGCAAATATCAAAAGGTGCTTACATCTTAAAATTGTAAGGAATTTGAATTTAATATATGTATATCTATTTTCCTTCAAGGACCAGATTATACTTGATGCTCGTTTCAAGCTTTCGGAATCTTCTTACTTAATTCCCATACAATATTTTGCAAGTTCAACATTTTCGTATAAATATGTTATTACCATCTCCAATAGAGGATTCGGATGGGAAACTTTCTTATTTAGTCGGCATTAGCAACAAAAATCGATAAGGTACGGCGAAAAGGAGCTTCCAAGGTTCGTTTACAATTTTAAATTTATAATAAAATTATATTTATACTTACATTTTGAACCACAACATCCCACTTTTTGATTTCATTTTTATTGATCGGTTTCTTAAACATTGGTCCTAATAAGTGCAAGGATTTAACTCCTCGGTTCGTTCCATGTCCTTTTATATTTCCGTGAATGGGATCCTTCTCACCGAATGACCAAAGAACCTTCAGAGTATCCACCTGAAATATAAAACAAATTGTCTTCAAATAAGATTGCTCATTCAACTTGGCCGAAAATCAGAACAAATAAATTCTTTCGATAATCAAGCATAAATCGATCCTTTTCGTATCCTGGATGCAAGCTGTCATCGCCAAAATAGCAATACGAACAGTCAGAGCAGTAACCAAGTATCTCTGGTTGAGTTGAAGATCTTCTAGCAATTGACCGAGTTGGAACCGTCAGAAATTTGTCGGCGTGCTGGTATTAAGACTGTTAACCGTCGAACAAAATAAGAAAGGAGTTGACAAATCTTCAAAACTGCCAAGCTGATGCTTTTTGAAAAAATGAAAAATTCGTGAAACAAGCTCCAAAATTGGAAAAAAAAAATTTTTGTTTGGATTTCAATTCATTAAAAGTTGTTCATTTTTGTTTGTTTATGAGGAAACTGTTAAAACAAAAATGTTAAAACAAAAACGCCATTTTTTGATTTACATCATCCAGCATTTCAATGACTTTAGAAAACCATTTGACCATTAAAATACAGTACGTGTATAGATTAAAATTTCATTTGAAACAACTTTAACTCTCCAAAAATCTGCAAAGTAAAATAAACAGTGTTGACCAGTACCGAAGTGCTCATGCAGCAATATTACAAAACCGATTTATTGTACAAGTTCATTCATTGAAACCACAATCCTTAATCACATTGTATCGCCTCACTGCTTTTCAACAAAAGAATGTAATTTTTGAAAACTTCTCCCAGCCATTTGCAGTAGCTATAAATAATTTGCCCTCAGTCCTTGCTTATGTATCTGTCGACTTGTAACACAACAAGACAGTGGGACTCGAAATTGAAATACCATATTTTGAAAATTATGAACTGCGATGTTTTCTCCATAAAAAAAAGATGAGCCCGTTGCCATACACTTTGTTTTATTGAAAAACGACTATCAAGTTATAAAAATATATTATTTTCATATTTCAATAACATTTAGAACAAACATCTTGGATACATTTCTTCGTTTGATCTGAAAGGCATTGAACGATCAAAATTTTCGAAATTCTGTTTTATAGGACGTAACCAAAAAATGTAATATCTAATTTTCTTTTCAAAAAGCTGGTGAAGGATGCACACATATGGCATGTATCGGAAAGGATGTCAGGCACAAGGCTTAATTCCTTTTTGGAAACGAACATTTCCAAAATCGTATTTAAGTTGAATTTTTTCAAGTTTAATATGAAATGAAAAAGAGAGAAAAACTACAGAGTTATCCTCATATTTTATTTATAAAAAACGCTTGGTTTATGTTTCCTTTATTTGGAAGAAAGCGTTTCGCTTATTATTTTGTAGGTCCTGAATTGTTCGGGGATTGTTTCTTTACCATCGACTTAAGGTATCCTCATAAAAAAATCGAACAATCGGTGACCGAGGTTTGTCTCCGTACTTAGAAAAAATTATCCTTAGCTTTCTGTTTTGAAACTCTAGCTGCGTATGGAGTGGTTCCGTCTTTCTGAAATTTAGTTCTCGATATCAAAAACTCTATGATAGTTTGGCAATAGACGTGACTATCTGACTAGTATAATAACAACTGCAACCCCTCTCATTTGTTTCACCCTGTTAATTTATGAGCACTTATAATTAAGTAAAAAAAAACAATCACGCTCGACACCTTTACATGGAAAATCTCAAAATAACTTTAAAAAAATGCATGCGACTCGAAATATTTGAATTAAACTTTACATTTTCGGACATTATTCGAACGGCGTGGAATTATTTGCTGCAGCTGAAATGCCCGTAAAGTGTTTGGATTTATAAAGTTCTAGTCTAACCTAGTAAACAATTATTATTTCCATTACATCTTTCGAAAGCCTTTTAAGGTGAAAAAATATAGTTTTGTGCCTTAGATTTACGAGTAGATATATGAATTTGTTCTGGCTTTTTCGATTGACTTGAAGATAAAGCTCCTGCAGAAACCCAATTGCTGGAATTTCCTTAACTGTTTGTCTACTATCATTGCCATTTTCGGACTTTTCGCATCAAAGAGATCGCCCTCAACCAATTTAAGAAAAATATGAAGATTGGTATTCTCGGGAAGAGTAAGGTTGGAACTTTTTCTTCCACCGTGTTGTGAATAAAGAAAAAAGTCAATTCATAGTCCCCAAATATTTGTGTTAAAATAAAATTCCACTGTTTACAAAAATTTGACATTAATTTCTCGCAGACGATTTTTTTTTTGTATACCACTGTACAAATAAAAACTCAGATCAGGTACAAGAACATGTGACCCATGTGAAGCGAATTTAATTTTTTATTTTGTTAAGCAATTTAATAAAATTCTAAAGAATGTAACTTGAATGCTCGAAAACAAAATTAACAAACTTTTATTTTAAGCTCTCAATTAATTTCTCAGTCAGTTTTATTTTTAAAACTTTGATTTAAAGTTTGACAATGATGTAGAAATATTTTTTAATAAAACTCGGTTGAAAAACAACTCGAGTTCTCTATCAAAAGAAAAAAAGGCCAAGGAACTTGTGGGCATCGTTCAACCATTGCATCCCTGGGATAAGCATCCACGATGATAAGGTGAACGCCTCGGAAGGCAAAAGTTTCTGGTGTAAAAAAATAAAAAGAAATTATAAAACTTTTTGAGTGTTCTTTTTGTTAACTTGATATTCCAAAGTTATGAAGAAATTATGGAAAGTATTTTGATTCAATGGGCGTTGGGTGATTCGGACAAGCATCGGATTAGGTAAGGGTTTCTGTACATGTCTGGATGCAACTGCAACAAACATGCATGTAGGTTGTAAAACAGCTCCTGTAGATATGCTGGAATGGATCTTAAACGTCAACAAAAAATCAAATAAAGCGGGAAAGCTCGATGATCCATCGTCATAGAGGAGGCCACAATCGCTTGTGAAATATAAGAAAAAAGTACTTAATAAGAGAACTTAGTTGTATTACCACTTTTATAGGACGTGTTTTTAGTGAGTGTGAATATATTAGTACAGTGCTGTCAGCACGCTCTGTCGGTTCTTATAGTGTCTATGAAGATTTAATCCTTCCCATGTAAAAAAAAACTAATCAATGATATAATAAAATAGAAATCCTTTACATTAAAATTGTTAGTTTCGAATTTTTTCCATTACAAAAATAAACAATGGCCCAAAAATTAACACAATTGGAAACATTTGCTCCCTGAATTATGTCTATCTAGGTCTAAGTTTCCAATTGCCATTTTAGGTAATGATTGAGTGTAAACGTGTCTGTTATTGGAACAGATTTTACAGCTCCTTACCTCAAAACATCTTGTTTACATTCATATTGTTAAATGTCAAGTGACTTAACGGTTTCACCTAGTTTGCTTGTCAAAATGATCAGTAGCATCGGTATTTAATAGTTACAATTAAAAAATAATTCGTACCACACAATTTCTTTAGAGCTTAACAATATGTTGTACAACGATTTAAAACATTTGGCGAAAGCATGTGCATCGTGCAGCACAGAACAGCTGGAGGCAGTCGACTACTATGGGAATACAGCTCTTCTAAAATCATGTTTCAATGGAAACCTGGAAGCTGTTCGTGTACTGCTGTCATTCGGAGCAAATTTGCAAGCAATTAATTACTTTGGTAATGGGATAACATTTGTTCAAAAAGTTTCATTAATTTTTTTTCTTTTGTAAATTCAATGCAGGCCAAAATGCTTTAACACTTGCTACACATTCGGGTAGCTATGATATTGTTTGTGAATTATTAAAACGCCGAAGCTACACAGATTTCGCATTATCGTCGATGGTTCCGCCTATTTGCGTGGCAGTGCTAAAAGGTCACAGCCGTTTGGTTCAGCTTTACCAGCATATACAGCCAAAAAGCTACAACAGTCAAACTGTTCATGGTAAATGCCAGATTCGAATATTTATCAAAACTCAAAACAAATAAATTAATTTGCAGGTGTTTCTGTGGCCCAACTAGAGGCAATGGTGAGAGAAACGCATTGAATTTAAAATGGATTACAAAATAAATCCTTGATCCGAGGTGAATCAAATTTACCAGGAATTTAAAAATGTTTAACACCCCACCAGTTTAATATGGCATGGAATTCAATTATTCAATTATTAATCGGATTAAAAACTCAATTATTTATAAAGAAAAACAACAACAAAAAATGATAAAGCTTAAACTTAATAAGACCTGTTTTGATTTTAAAAGGAAATGTTTTCTGATGTTTTTTTATTTTAGATTAAAAGCTCTAAAATTAAATGTGATGTTCCCATAGTAGCCCTACGAAACTGTCCATCTGCCGCAACACACCTTCCCTTTGGGTCAAAATTTACGGCGATAAACTTGATCGACAAAGACGACGACTCTTATTTTGATCCAATTTCTTGGTCGAACCTTTAAGTGCATTTAGTTAGAACAGGAAGATACTCCTGAGTTCAGGGCGTTAACATATCATTACGAAACCAGTCAATTTGGGCGAATCGTAACTAAGTGACTTCGATCCATTTAAGGAACCTTAGGTTTTTAACTCTGAGGGTATATGTTCCAGACAAATTGTTCACGTATTCAACCTCTGTCAGAATGTTTCACAGAACTTCGTTGGTTGCGTTCTCGGATAACGAGAGGACTAACTAGGACTTTCTTCATAGATTGAAACATGTGTGGAGACAATGATGGTATAAATGCCTGTTCCTTACTCTGAAGCATTTTGCTGAGCTATTTATGTGCTCTCTCTGAAAATTTCAAATTGCCATTGTGCACGTGTCAACGGTTAGCGTGTGGGCCACTTCAACGTGAATTGCGCGACTGTCAGATTGTTAATAAAAACAACCCACTTGTTTCAGATCGTTTTTCGAGAGGCACACTTTCGGCAGCAACTGCAATACGAACACGGGAATATGTTCAGTTATCAATCGGCAATCAATTTTCTGTAAAAAGTTGCACTGTTTCGGTAACACAGCATCCACTTAGGAAGAAACTTCGCTGTGTTGTACAAACGTCAATCGAACCACTTCATACCTCGAAAATGCAATACTGAGTTTCTGTCAACTTTTTGGCCCTAAAAGAGCTGCAACATGAATTATTAAGAGAAACCAATAATAATACCGAACCCCTTGCTTATTAATAATATAAATTTAATTGGCTAAAGGCAAAACTACCTTAAATGTTGTCGATACGGCTCAATGAGGCACCAGACAACAACGCTTCAGCAAAGGTCAATCGACTAACTTGCAACTTTTGTTAAGTAAAACAATAATAAAGAGCGAAACATAAGTTTGTAAATAGAAGTTTTAAGGTTCGATATCACTTACCCCAAATGGCAAATCGTATGGATCGCAGGTTTCAATCTGACGGAAGAACTCCACTTGAGTGTGAGTGGCATTTTGGAATCCGTCAACGATATTGTAGTTTTGTGTATCGTCTTGTATCGGGGCACCATTCCCAGATTGTGGTCCATGACAGTCCTGCAAAAGAAGGCGAAAAAAGAAATGTGTTAGCATTTTGCTCATGACTTAATTTAAAAAGATGTGGTAACTGCAAGAAAAATAAAGTAGTTGAGATAATTTTTCTTAAGTAAATTGAATAAAAATCGAGTGGGGTTAAAAAAATTAAGGCCGGTTCTTAGGCGTGGAACTCTTCGTGATATCATTTCAAGTTACTGCACCTGTTAAGTATATGCCGTAGGAATGCGTGCGCTGGCTCTTTAGCTGCTTTTCGATTACATAAAGTTTTTTGATAAATTTCTAATAAGGGCTTAAGGTTTCATATGTCATCGGATTTTACTGATCCTCTGTTAATACATTTGCAAAAGTGTTCCTAAGCCTAAGAGAATAACTTGCAAGATAGCTTTTTTTAAGTTGGTCGTAAGGAAACCAGAAAATTTTGTCATTTTGTCTGGTCGCTGGCTCGAATCCTATAAAAGGTCTTGATCTATTATCTGTTTTCTGAATCGTAATGAAGTGGTGACTCTATCGACTTATCAGAACAAAGTTAAAATATACAACTTCGTTGCAATATCCAAAGAGTTGCACAATCTTGCATTTCTTTTCCTAATCCATTTGCCATTTTTTGCGATAAACAATATAGGGAGTAGTTTAAATCCCTTTGGAGTGAGCATATTTAAAAAAAAAAACAGGCTTGGGATACAAGTATCTGGGCCAATATCCGAATATTATTGTTTGGATTATTGCTCCAAACTTGTCTTTCTCAATTATAAAAATCGTTTCTTGGTCGCTGCAGGATGAATTTCGACCGAAAAACTGCGTCTTTGAGGTTTAGTAAAAATCGTGTTCATAGTCCAATTTAGACTGACGGTTTGCAAGCTGTATCTGATGAACTGTCTTCACTTTTTATCTATATCAATTTCTCTTATGGTGTATCAATTAACTTGAAGTAGAGCCAACACCTTTTTCCTGCCTTTTTCACTTTTATATCTGTGGATAAATGACAGTACCAACTAAGACAGTGGCTCACCATCATGATTGAGAAACCTTAACTTTGGTAGAAAGTTATGTGAGTGAACTTGGTCCAAAATTTTTAGAATTTATATACGATCTGAATCTTTTTCCAAGATTGGTAATTTCGAATTAATTGAACCTGTTTGCGTGCGCAGCACATTTTACACTCATCTTGTATTTGGCCTTTTCTTTATTGTTATTTAAACGTTTTATTTTTACATTAACAGAAATCTGAACAAAGACAATCTTGCTTGATTGTACAAGTATATTATGAATCTAACACTCTCTTATCACGGAAACCATCATGGATGCATCTACCATTCTATTAATGAATGTTAATTTTCATTAAAGAAAACTAAAGCGGCATTGGTTCCTGCTAGCTAGAGGACATAAAAGATCCACGTTAATTGAAATGGGGTTAGCTTAATTAACACTGATTATGAGTAATAAAAGTACAAGCCTCTAATTGACCGCTCAATTTGAACAAGGATACCTCTATGCTTATCGTGATGTGCGCATTATACTCAACATGAATGAATAAATTCAACTGGGCATTAGAAACCTTGACATGGAAGGTTTAGATATTTCGGATTGTCAGTAATAAAAAAGATGTCGTTCTAGAATTGACTAAGACCTTTCTTATAAAATGGTAATGGCATATAGCCCCTAAGATATTTAACATTATTGCAATAAACAAAACAAGCTTGCGTTTAAAGGGTTCCGTAACCGCTGTCCGTCCGCCAGTCACAGGGCTGTATCTCCTGAACCGCATTAAGTAGATACTTGCAATATTAACAGAATGTGTACTACTATGGCGGCTAAAAAAATATTATAAAATAAAAACTAAAAGGATGCATGGTATGACAGAACCCTTCGTTAAGTTAACAATAACAGGTTTCAT
The DNA here is from genome assembly GCA_963555765.1 of Orthonevra nobilis. NCBI lineage: Eukaryota > Metazoa > Arthropoda > Insecta > Diptera > Syrphidae > Orthonevra > Orthonevra nobilis. Next base: position 123,156,475 of record OY743224.1, on the reverse strand, counting down.
TATTGGGCACGTTTCGTTTAATTATAATTTTTGATATACATATATCCACGTTTTGGAATTTCAAGAATCGTTTTCAATTTTTTAAAGAAGGATAGTTTTGAGTACATTTTCGACTTGTTGCCGCATAATAAACATTTTATAAGATTTTCGTTATAATTTAATTTATGCTATAAAAATCAACTTAGTTAACTTATTTAAAAAAATGTTGTTTTGATCTGATTCTTGGAAACATTTGATAGGTTAAAAACGTTACCATAAATAATCTGTTAAGTAAGAAAATGTAAGGCACGAGGGAGTTAATCCTTTAAGAACAAGTTCATTATTTTTGAGTACTATGTTAGAATTTTAAGATCTCATGCTCATTAGCGTAGATTTAGCAGATATCGTTGTCTGTTGCCTGTCAAGTGTGGAGCATAGATCCAATAACACAGAAGAAGAACTATTATTTCTATCTAGGATAATTATAAGTTTATTTACTTCAAGATTCTAAAAAATTATGGAGCCTGACAGGTTGGAGGTTCCAATGCTCGGAATGCATGCTCATTCTAGTAGCCAGAAAATGTTGGCGTTTTATAAGCTGGTGAAAGATTTATATGTACTTATATATTAACCTCGAAGTATCTGAAGCTGAACTTAAACAGCTGAACAGCAAGAATTCGTTGGCTTGAAATTAATTGGATCTTTTCTGGCGTTAAGCAGGGATGTGTTTCTATAGTTGTTGCAAGACCTGGGATCTTCTTCTTTTGTAAATGTGACGAGTGGAACAACACTTAACGTTTTCTAAATAAGATTTCATCACAGTCAGTCTGTCTAAGATCCAAGATTTAAACAATTCGGCAAACTAACAAGTTAGGGCTAGAAGGTCCTCACTCGGTTTAGTTTTCATTTGACCATTTTGATATTTCTGAATTCTTCAAAATGATGGAGATTCATTTGACGACGCGTATAAACGCAGGTGATGAGAAATGGACAATCTTCTTGTCCATGGTTTCTTAAAGGTGATCTAAACCAATCGTTCAATACAGAAAGTTTAAGCTATCAGAGTGGTGAGATTTCAAAGATATTGTTTTTATTCAGCTCCAACCAAAGAATTAAACAATCAATTCAATAACGTTCAGAGATTGTTCATTGGAAAAAGGTTGCGTACCATTTCGACATATAAAAGTTTAACCTGCCGCAAAAGAAAGAATGGGATACTTACATGATGTCTCTTTAAAATATTCAACTCAGATACCTAAGTCTACAAATCAGAATCTTTTTCGCCGATAAAGCCACGTCATTCTACAGGCGAGGAATTATGCAACGCTTCAAGACTTTTCCGATAACCCAATATAAAGTCTTTTAATATGTTTTATGTATAGTATACGAATACCAGTGCATACATAATGTGTACATAAATGTATTATGGGAAAAGTATTAAGAATGCGTGTATTTCCTTTTCAACAATAAACGACAATAAACGTCTTGCCTGTACTTGTATGCTTCCAAAGTAAACCCTATTGGTTTCCTTTTACAAACGAATAGAAGGACACAAATTGATCCTAAAATGACAATGACCAGGAAGAAACTAAGGCCAGGCCAATTCTTCAATTCAATAAGACCATTGAACCGAAATAATTTACATCAATAGGAGGCCTGTGTGACCGAGTATACTATACATATGTATACTTCTTTATATGTATAACAACTGCATTGGTAATTTTCTATCCTTCAAGTAGGGACATCAATCATTTCATCCATGCGAAATCCGATAATGACGATGGCTTCAAGAGTAGTTAAATATTTGAATTCCTCGAAAAGGGTTTTTTTCCAAGGAATTATTGCACGGACCGTTTGTCCTTAAAAGAGGATTTCCAAGAAATTAAATCTAAATTATAAAGGATTTATTTAGCCTTTAAAGTTTTACAGAAATCTGAGGAATGGGTGCTGCTTAATTCTAGAGTAATATTTCTATGTTGAAAATTTGCAGACAGACCGAGATTGATTATCTTCTTTTGGTGGTTAAATGAGATAAAATTATTATTTGTTTAGAAAACTGATGAAGAAAATTATTCAGAGATTTGCTGACTGATGACCTCGGACATACTAATGCAAGGGTGTTTAATGAACTTTTGAATGACAGACCAATCTTTTATGATAAAAATCAAATGTTTTTGAATAGAAAGAGGGTCCGATAAAAAAGGTTTTGTTACGAAAACTTTGAACTTCTTAAAGAAAAGGAACAATAAGAATAATCTTGTCCAATCAAATCAGTCCGTTGACTTGTTTTTGCTATGAAACGTCCGTTTTATCCGTGCGAGATACTTGTAGTTGCGTTGTTGTTAGTCGAAAAAAAAACGTAAAATTTTGTATCTTAATTTATTTTTCTGCAGGAAAAATCAATCAATGAAGTCAAGTTTAAGTTTGAACTTGTAAATATCCAAGCGACGTTTTCTCAAGAAGCTTCGCTATGACATCGCTCCTGCCGAGTCTTTAAGACCATTTCGAACAATGTGAAGAAGCAAGCTTTTCAAGTTGCTAGGTGATCGAGCTTGATATTCTTTTGCTACTGTTTGCTACTGTTTAAAAATTACTTTGGGCATACGCGGCTAGCGTATCTTCGGTTGAAAAGGAGGATCAAGCTGAATCATGTTTTCGGCCAATTCACTGAACCTACGACGCTTATTATGGTCATGCGGTTTCAACTTTTGCACAAGTATTGCTCCAATTGCTGGGCACGATGGCGAATCGACTCATTCGGATTCTTCATAACACTGTGCTCCACAATGGCAATATCTTCTTCTGTTTGCACTGTTTGTCGTGTCGTGTTCCGAAAAACTTTCTCAGCTGAACCTTTATGTCGACCGTAAAACGGACGTAGCCCACGATAAGTTTGGCGAACCGAACCACGGTTTTCAAAATAAGTTTTCACAATTTGCACGCGTTATTCTGGCGTTAATATATTCATCGTATCATGGCTAAGCGTATTATTCACACCTGATCTTTGAACTGGCTAATTGACAATCTGCAGAAGCAGTATTGCCAGTATTAAAACCGAACCTCTAAAAAAAACTCCCTTTATATGAAATTCTTTTGTACCTATGTCTGTGAGTCACTCCTCCCAAACGGGTAGACCGATTTAGATGGAATGTTTCTTTTTGTGTTTGAGTGAGTCCCTGTATGGTTTAGACTCACTTACTAATGTTTTTTTTTAGTGAATAATTGACCCATAAACCTTCTGAGAATAAATCATAATTATGCTAATATTTGGCGCTGCTATTTTTCCTTTTTTTATTTTTTATGAAATACTTTTGAAAGTGAAAGTGGGATTTTTATGACTCGATCAGAAACTTGCAGATTTGGGCAAAGTGGGATGATTTTAATTTTTTTTTTATAATACAATTACTGCAAATATGAAAATTATAATAAAAATAGAGAAAGAAAATAATTTAATGTCAGCTTTTCTTCGATGTTTCTTTATAACTGTGATTTTATTTTCATTTGCACAGAATAAGTTTTTGGATATATTGCTTTATTTAAATGCATTGAACAATTAAAAAACATTTACTTTATATTCTTTATATTTAGTTAACAAAAACAGTTATGAACAGTTAATCAGTTTATTATTAAAATTTCTAAAACAAAAGATTTTGTATTGGCATATCCCAGCAACGTATGACTAAGGATATTCAAGATAAATAAAAAATGTATTTTGTCTCAATATTAAAGTGAACTGGATCTTCTGTCCTGTCCAAAGTTGGTTCTGGAATCACGTGCCAAGATATAAGAGTAATATGGTGACTTGGGACGAACGTAGGCTTTAGAAATATCAGCCAGACAAGACAGGGTAAACTATTTTTTACAACGCAGAAGGAAACCTTTTTCAAGGAACTGGGCCTATGCTCATACTTATTGAAAAATGTTGTCCTACAAGCCAATGGACCACTTTCCAATAAAAATAAAAATACTTGTAAATTTAAAGGTTTATTTTAGTCAAAGGGTTTCTTTTTGTGCTTCATTATGTAAAAGGTATACTCCAGGACCTCTTTAAAAGAGAACTTAAAACACACATTGCATGCTTTTCTTTCTTTTTTCTTCTTTAAATAAGAATTAGAAAATGTTTGTGGTAGAAAGTTCTAGTATGAAATAAATTAAATGTTATGCTCACTTATTTTTTTATTTGCAACCAAAATTCAACCCGTACATGCGGTTTTCGCAATTAGCCAATTGCAAACAACAATTTCATTAATTACGGTAAATATTCACAGCCAGACTTTGAGGCGAGTATGCTCTAGAACAGCCCTTGGAACTTTTCCGCATTCAACCGAAGCCAATAAAGCAATTAACGCGAGTAAAGTTTTGATTTAGTTTCTCTGGTGTGAGTATAAAATCGATGAACCGGTCCTATAGAAAACAGTTCCTACCCCTTTTTCTATGATTGTTTTTAGTGAGTATTCCTCCTCTTTAGCAAAACAAAAAAAAAGACGCGCTCACAACATAGAATTTCGGTTCTTAATTAACGAATGAATTGAAATAAAATTCTCTTTGTCCTCAGAGGTGGAACGACTTTTGAAAAATCACTTTTCAATTCATCACGGAACAATAAATGAATATGGGTACAGGAAAGTTATTGATGCTATGCACTCGAACTGTTAGAAGCTCAATCAAACCTAATTAATGCTAAAATGCCACCTAAGAGTGTTGAATAGTTTCCTAGTGGATAGAAGCACACCGAGTTTTTTTTTTGCAAGTCTAAAAGTCTACAGCGGGAACAAGCATTTGCAAAAGTTTACAAATAAGATAGATTAAAACAGTCTTTTCCGGGCAAACTGTCACTGAATACAAAACGCACCCTTAAACGAAAATTTTTTTTTTTTTTTTGTTTGCGTGTCTCGATCAAATGCACCCCATGTACAATAAGGCTTAGCATAAGAATCGATTGTTAGAGAAATGTAAATATTTTTTGTTTTCCAAGAATATGAAATTGAAATAAGTTTGCGAATCAGTACAAAAGTTCCTTCAGTGGTGAATGATAAACCATCAAATAGAAAATTACAGAGAATAGCTTGAATTCACCAACAAACATTTTGAATTCATGCGGATAATTCAAACATTATCATATGCACAACATCATACAGATACAATTAGTTTGCAGGATCAAGCCTAAGTCAGCGTGGATCTGCGTCTTTTATTTGAAGTATCATCTAAGCTAATTTTCCAATCTTCTTCGTCTTCTTCAACTTATACTTCAACTCCTGCTGCTAAATCTCACGGGGAATCATCGCTCTGAATGTTATCTTCATCAACTTCTTTTTCATCTATGAGAACCTACGTATGATACCGGAGGCACAGCAACTAAGTCTACCCCCGAATTAGGGTCGTTTTCAAGCGTAATACCTTCCTGAAGCCGTTTGTTATCATCGTGGAATTGCTTCTGCAAAATTTACCTTTCATAGAAATATAAATATTACATACTGTCCCTAACTGCTGACACCGATATAAAAAATGCTTTCAAATTAAAGGGGGCTCATCTTCCGGTATCCGAAAAGTTGGCCAACAATACCGGCGATCATAAATTCACACCAAGCAGTCACACATTAAGTTGCATTGCCTTGTTTGTCGCCAATTTCGAGCTGCTCGGAAGCCCAAATACAGAATCGATAAGCAAAAGAAGATTTTTCTACAATTCCTTTGTCAACTGGGTCGCAAGTTAAAATCCAAGACTTTTCTCCTCATGCTTGTACGACTTCAGTTCCTGAAATAGTTTAGATCGCCCGCAAAGGGCCAGTAAGTTAGTTAAGGAATGTCAAACTATATTCATTGAAACTCAACTTAAACTCAATTCCTGAAACCTTTGGGATTGCGTTCGGTAATCAATCAGTCTCACGCACTTACTTCACAAATTTGTGTGCACCAGCTGCAGTTGGCGTATTATTTCAGCCGAAATTTCCTTTCGAAATCCGCATTGTTTCACCAACAAAGCATCCATTTTGGAAGTAACTCGATCGGAAATCGATCCATTTCATACCATAAAAATGCAACATTGAGTTTCTGTCAGTTTTTTGAGCGCATATGAGCTGTCAGTGTCAAAATGTCTCATAAATCAAAATGAAATCAACAGATGGCTATGTTAAGTTTTTAAATTTTAAAATGTAGGTACTTTAAGAACTGTGCTCGTTGGGGCACGGTTCGCGTAAATGGGTTAAAAAATTAAAGTTCGTGCGTCCATTAATGGGTCCTTGGACTTCGCTTTACCTAAAAAGTCGCCACCCTGCATAAGTGCATACGCTTTATCGTAAAATCGAAATTAATATAGAAATAAAATTGAATTCTTATTGCCGATAGCAGACACATTGTCGCGCACCAACACACATAATAGAGCATATTCAATTAGCTGCATTTCAGAAACTAACTGACTCGCAGTCGTAGGCTGTCGTTCATCGCTGTCGTTTAAATCAATTATCACGTCTAAACGGATTCTCATACCAATTTGCATATTCAGAATTGGATTATCCATATCACTTGCATATACACTGCAGGCCAATGTTTAGGGTCTACCTAGACAATCCACTTTAGTCATTTATGGAGTTTAGTTGGATGGTATGGTAGTCCTATCACACACACTAAGAGTATGAATCTTAGAAGTTGCTTAGGGTTACATTTGTAAAGGCCATCTTGGTCGTGGATGAAGCTTGTTGAGGCTAATAGCAGATGACGGACGGACTCTGTTGCAGCTTCTGAAACGTCGTTTTTGGGATCTTAAGTTCAAGTGGCCGCTTTTAACTTCTCATGCGAGTAGTACCTAGTACCCTTTTTTAAAGATGAGCACTTTAACGATCTGCAAAATATATTGAAAGTACAGCTTCTTTTCCATGGGCCATCTTGAATCCGTCAATGTAAAATGCCAGCGACGTACTGCATCCTGATCAAACTGCTTTCTTCCAAGAATTTTTACCCGAAGTTGTTGGTCGAAGTGAGAAATGGGCGGACTGTAGTTTATAGTCGTGTGCTCCATCTTCACCGTTTGTTGATACTGGAGATAAATTTGGTTCCAACGCTTAAGTGACTTTCGATCAAGTAACCCTTAAGTGGCAGTCTCCAATCTTTGTGGCACTCAAGATTGTGAAAATTTCGGTTAATGTGATTTGTTCAACTTTTTGAAAAATTTCTTTATTTTGAGAAATATTTTACTTCTTATTTTAGTTTCATTTATTTTTACCATTTATTTAAAATTAATATAAAAATTTTGTTTTTCCTTCGAGCAGTGAGGGCAGCCTCAAACTTCTCACCTGCAGAGTAAAAATGCACGATATCCTTGAAACGAAAATTCAAAGTAAACGAGAAGTGATATTGTTATGGCGTCTATCCAAATAACGTGCCATCGCTTGAAGTGTGCAATGAATTCCGCAACCAAGTGTTACGTGCAATTTATGTGAACTTAGAAGGATTTAACAATTGTCCATCAGCAACACTTTAAAGTTTTTCAAGCCACACACAAACTGAAGTGATGCTTTGATTTTTAGATTCGCAGTTTCGATGTTACAATGTTTTTTGTACATTGCCATCATGAGGGTAATTTTCCTTAAAAAACGACAACAATGGAATGTTAAAGCACTCAAAGGGTCCCTTTGTATAAGGCGATAGGTTATCGATACCATCTGCCTATTGCAACTGATGCCAATCAATGTGGGTCTGACCGTAGATGACAGAATGAACAAAGCCGTGTCGTTTGATGAATAGAATCATAATTATAGTGGTATGGCATGTATCTGATTGTAGGGGCAAATAAATTATCAACCGCACAGGGTTGACATGGAAATAAGGGTTAATCGGATTGCAGAAACGGAGATGCGTATTAATTTTGCAGAATACTAAAACCAACAGAATTTGTGCTTTGAACAGCTGGAATCTAGAATATTGATTGCATTTCAAGCAAGCTTAAGAAACTCATTTAAACTTTGACTGGATATAAATTTTACCTGGCGGAATTGTTTTATTATGGAATGCAGTTCATAGCAGAGTAAGTAGGTGAAGACATACATTTTGGGCATATCAAGGGGGAAACACGAGAGGTACATATATGTTCATTGAGTTCAAAACTACTTTAATACGTTTTTGGTTCTATTTCTTGGGTTCATTGCGTTCCTTATCCCCTCAGTCTTGATAATTTGTTTAGTTTTTCTGGATGGGACATACTTCCTGTTATAGGGGAGGCGTTTCAATCACTTTTAGGTAGTTTTGTTAAATTCTTTTCTTATATATAAATAGTTTTAGACATCAAAGTTAAGTTCAGGCTCAGTATACTTTTAAAGACTACAAAGGAAGAAATGCATAAATGTATCTGCAGGAAATATTTATTGAAATTACAATTAAAGTATTTTGCAAACTTTGATTCAATGTTTCGAAGCATTTGTTCAGCGTTACGAATAATAACTTTTTAACTATACTACAATAGTACAAAGTGGGCATTCTATGGCATCCTTTTGAACCCGCTTGTAAAATAACATAGTACCGATTTGTAATGGTACCTTACATAAAAACGGCTTAAAATCGTTACTCGATTTCCAAGCTTTAACCAAAACGACTAAATACAGGATTACAAATGCAGTAAATTGGTTGTTCGACGGCTTGAGAAGCATGCAGCACCACTTTTCTAGAACCATAGCTAGCCCAAGTCCAAATCATCAATTTTTGGCTATAAAAAATGGTTATTGTACCCCTAAAGTAACCTTGGAATAAAAATGCCAACACTCCCATGACACTTTCAGGATTCAGTCACAGGGAAGACGAAGACTTACGACTATGGTCAAACACAAATAAACAGAGTATGTGATGTTTGTCCTTCCTTTGAAAAAGGAAGTCCTTTGAAAAGGACTTCATAGCTTCTAGCGCTCTGCTTTTTCATACCCATTATTTGAAGAGCTCAAGATGATGCCAAAAAGAAGTGTCCAGTGACCTGTTTCTGGGGAATATTTGTATTAAAATGAGTGCGCAGCCAAGTATATTGTATCCAACAGTCTAGATGATTAAAAATGAGGCTTGCTTCTGCATTTGTCGACTACAATTATATGTTTTTTACTATCCTGTTGAGGAATCTATTTAGGGATGAAAAACCTCTTTTGTCGTCAACTTTTCTATTTGGTTGCCTGAACTGGATATAAAATTGCCGAAATGATTGTGGTTTGTTGTTTTGTGGAAATGCTGCGAAAAAAAAGTTTTATAATTCGTTTGGAAACTTTTGATTATACTGATTAAAATCATGGTGGTTAAATTTATTTTTTAATATTAACTGACGTCCGTAAGTTTTCGTACATTTCATCCATTTGGCGGTTCGGAGAATTTAATAAACATTTATGATTCGATATATTGATTGGATCTGGTCGTTATGAATAAATATAACATCATTTAAAAGTCTTCCACCACAGTTCTTGCAGGACTCGAAAATTGACGAAAATTAATTTTCAAAGTGCCAAGAGGAGTTCAAAATACGATCTACTGCACAGACCTACAGCGACAACAAATTCAATTGCTAATCATTTCACATCGCCAAAAAGCGAAATAACTCGTCAAGGATATTTTACTTGCAATAGAGGCAACACGGGTTGGGTTATGTGAGATATGGCACTGTCTTGTTGAAACCACATGTCGTTTACATCTATTACTAAGATGGGAGGATATAAAACATCGGTTAAAATTTGGATATAGCAATAGAAATTTACGGTGACGGGTAAAACTTCCTCCTTTTGGAAGAAGTATGAGCCAAAGATAAAGAAAGACATCGAGTGACACTTTGTGAGTCAGTCTCACACGAATGTAAAATATGACATGAGAAAGATGTCGGCACGAAGATGGTGTTTGTTCATTGCATTTATTAAACCGTTTTAAAGCAGTGCAGGGACTTTAAGTTTCGTTTCGTGACCGATGGTGAAACATGGATCCACCATTACACCATGGAGAGCAAGCAGATATCAGCATGGAGATATCTGTTCCCCATACCTGTTCGTATTCACCAGATTTGACCCCATGTGCAAAAACCTTTAAAGAGTCCTACGATGGGGTGATCGCAGAGTTCGACAGATTCTATTTCTTGACGAAGTAAAAAAAGTTGGAACAACACTAGGAGAAATGTACCCAGCTGAAGGGGACTACGTTGAGAAATTATTGATTGAAATTCAAAATCCGGTATGGTTTTCAAAGATTTGTTTTTGATTCCTTTATGGTAAAGGTTTTTTTTTAAATGTCAAATGGCCAGGTCGCACTCATTAAACAATCTTGAATTTACAAATCTCTGCGGCCGAAGCTTTTGTTTATTTATCAAAATTCTCCGTGAATTATATGTGCCAAATATTCTCTCTACTAAACTTAGAACGCATTGGTTCAGTGGTTCGAAAACCATTTCGAAAATTCAATCAAGAAAAAGTAATAATATTTCGAAGTGGAAGCGGTATACGAGTAAAATAATATCAGTTCGTCACACGTCCACCAAAGAGGTCATTTTATTGGCAAACCAGCTATCGATTTGAAATGTCCTTCGGGTGGAATCCAGTTGGTAAACTAATCGAGTAAAAATTGAGGCCATTAGCACGCTCCAAAAGTAATTTTATTCGCATTTGGGAAGGAAAGGACTCTTTTTTTGGTCTCATGGGTTGTTCACGCATCATGAAGTTTTCCTCTCTAACTTGTACATTGAGAGATTTATAGCTTTGGGAATATGTGTTTATTTGTATTTATAATTCAATAATAATAATGATATTCAAGCAAATAAACAATTTTGTGTTTATGTGAGGATGCAAGACGCATTTTGTCGGTAGTTACTTGAAGTAACGAATATTATTGCAAGTGACTGTCGAAAAAGGAAGGGCCATCAGAAAAACTACTGCGAAAAAGTGAAAACTGCTGAAAGCAAAAGTGAGCGACTCCCAAGTGCATCAGGTATTCATTGCTGGCAATCAAGTAATCCAACTTCTCTACAACGAGTACTTAATGTATTGGTGGATGGGGTGTGTTGCTCTGATCCGCTATTCCAGCCATTAAAATGAATGGACAAGTTTAAATATCTGGGATCTATGATAAATCTCCGCTATGTTACGTGACCGAAAAATATCCCTCAGCTGAAATGAAGGCTCTAATTGCATTTGTAAATGAGAGCAAATTGATTGGTACTTAAATGACGATGCTCGCTTGACATCGGGATCTACAACGCTTGATCGAATAAGAAGCTTTAAGATCCTTGGAATTCCTAACATTAAAGAACCTTACTCGACAGAAATGCAGTGAGGCCAATAAAGTTGGTAGTTGCAATTTCAAAAAACAAATCCAACGAATCATGCATCTATGGTCCAGGCAGATCATTAAGAATGCGATACTTGCCTTTTTGCATAAAGAAGCGTTATAAGCAACGAATTGCTCGTGAGTTTTGTCAATTTTAAGGTTTCAAGATTTCTAAAGCAAGGTGCGATGATGTCAGCATTGCACAAAGGTTTTTCAAAAATTAAAGCCATAATTTTTACAGATTTTGCCTTTGTTCGTTTGAGTCTCATAGATGTTCAAGTTTTTAGAAGTGAACTTGATTGCCTTGGAACCCGAAACAACACTCTTTGCTCTTACGTGTTTTACCGTTAAATATCTTTCGCCTTGATGATACGGTTCTATGCAACTCTGCTTTTTCAATTTTTTAAGTGAGTGGCTTAAACGGAATCTTTTTACAGCTTTAATTTCCTTCATTGCTTATTTCAGGAATTGAATCCAATTTCATGCCATCCGCGTGATGGATCTCAGAACTCGAATCCAACAAAATAATTTGCATCAGCATGAATCCTTAATTGAAAATGCAAAGCAAAAAAAGAGGAATTTGCTTGCAAAGCCATTAGTTTTGAATACAACCCAATGAGTGTGTGTGTGTAACCTAAATGACATGGTTTAAAAGGAAACATTATCCTTGTCGAGTCGACACAAGCATTTTCCTTTGCACAAGCACAACATCGAGAACGTTAAATTATTCGCGCCTTTAAACTGCAAAAGCTGTTTTTTGCAGAAGACGAAATGTGTATTTGTGTAAACGGGTGAAATCTGATTCAGCTTGGGACAATTCATTGTTATCAATTTCATTGAATCTGCCAGTGGGTGGATGACGATACCCACATTTGAGATGGCTCATTTGAAAATTGAAAGAAAATCGATAAGCACGCTGTGTGAAGCCGCGAGGCTTCGTTGTCCTTGATTTCAAGTACCTTCCTTGATGAGAAGTGGGTGTATATATGTACAAAGATTCTATTACAGTCCTTTGTGAATCGTTTTGGGAAAAATCTTTAAGAGTGCTTACACAATTATTCAGCGTCAAAGAGATGCATACAGACGACGTCGTAGAATCGTCATACAGGAATAGAGTTACAAGTAAGGTTACAAATTTTTGTTTTAATTCATCTTTGCAACTTTTACGGATATCATGATGCACTTGATTTGTGTTTATGATGCAATAACCTGTCCAAATTTATGGGGTTGAGTATATGAAGGAATTTAGTTTAGGTGGAACTCAGCCATTATGAGTTCATTTATGAAATATGCGCACTAAGCAACCAGGCTTATGGATAGAAAGACTGTGAAGAGCTTTGAGACTTACACGAAGACGAATGTGGGCTAAAATTTTCTGTCGATCTCTTGTAATTGATCAAATTAACTTCTTCTGTTCCACTTAAAACATTAAACATTGTGAGGTTTCTGGAGATAATGTTATTATCGTCTTAAACCATCTTTGGGCCTGAGTAGAATGAAAAACTGAAATGCCGATAGTTATACATCTGAAAGGTATTACTCTACTGGGGAAAGTTCAAGTTTCCCTTCGGGACAGATCCTTTATACTGGATACTTAAAACCTAACCGTGTCACTTATATTAGTTTTGATATTTTAGCAGACTTTGATGAACACTAGCGTTAAAAGCTCCTGCTTCACATCAGCGTAACGGCTAGAATTAACTAAATCTATAAACTTCTTTCGACACTTAGATATTCGCAAATATTTCCTCGCCAATGGATTGGATTCTTTAAGAATATTAAAAATAGTCGTGATGAATGCATAAAGAAAGCACTCTATTCGATTTTGCATAAAACACTTTTATTCAAAATATTAAAGTTCAAATTTTCGAATTTGTTTTTAACCGCTGTTTCCGATTTATGTCTATAATTTGTGTTCTAATCAGTCCTATCTTCATTTCGGTACCCCACAGGTTTCTGTTTTTGGTCCCGCTCTGTACATATAGTAAATACGAGTAAGCAATTTACTTTACGAGTATTTTGTATTAATGTTTTCGGTCATCACTTAAAGCATTTCAGTGCGAATAGGTGGAGACAAACCCACAGCAGAATGATGCTTCAGAACTTTGATAACCTGCTTCTAAAGTAGTTTCCTTATTGCATCTATTTCAACTCTGTTTATAACCTTAATACAGAACTACTAATTTTAATGTAAACAGATTGAGGTGATTCGCTTTCATAGTTCTGGAATGTATTATTTGGAAAACCACATTTGGCCTAGAAAGAATTACATTCATTTTTCCTTTTTGGTCGGTAGAAAACAATTAAAAATGCCTTGCTCTGATCTTATCGCAATCAATTAGTCATATGGACGTTTACTAAATATCGCTGACTATTTGAGAAGTTCATGGTTTAGTGTGCTGAAAAAATAAAGATGTATGTAGTTAACCCTTGGATTTCCAACTTCTTCAAATCCAACGCCACCATTCATTATAATGTAACCAGAGAACTTAAACTATTTTTACCATCAGAATACAATCAATTCCAATTGAATTGTTAATAGGCATCGTGTCGCTAATCAGATTAAAGGCTTTACTTTAATTTTAAGCGTCAATTGTGCCTATGAGGGGTTTTCGTACATGAACCTGCGCCAAAGAACCAAACATAAATCAACAATTGTTGTTATTCAAATTCGTTTTGTTTTTTTATTTGTCGAAAAATCAAGAAATGGTTGATTGTTAAAATTCATGGCATAAGGCTTGTGCCGGTTGTTTGTACTCCTTCTTATTAAGTATGTACGGGGAAGTATATGCAACTCGAATGTTTTGCTAAATTTAACGTAAGCAAAGTTGATGTAGATTTTAATGGCAATCATAAAATATGAGAATTTATGGTTATGATAATTCTCTGTAAGAGTTTAATGGGTGTAACTTTACTTGCTTCTCATTTTAAGTTAATAGCCGTGACTGTTTTTTTGTAAGCTTTGAAGAATGTTACAACTAAAGAAATTATTGTCCAAAGGGATATTACCTACATACACCTACATATGTGCATTTTCAATAAAGGTCTAGATTGTCAACAAATTCTAGATTCTAAAAATGCGAGTTAAAGGACAAAATCTGACCTTTCATACATCTGAATACACTCTTTGAATTGGAATCTGTAATTAGAGACACAGTTGGAACAGAGCATTGTTTCAGCGGGAGCATTTTCATAGCGGTTATTTCTTGATGGTCCTGAATTGTTCAGGAATCTCAAACTAAATATCGTCACAAAAAAGTCATACAGTGCAAAGTCCGGTGCTTTATTAAATGGGAGAATTTACCCTTAGCTTCTCCGTCGTCTATCGTTCGGCAATACACATCATCAGTGACCTTCTCCGCTGAATATAAAAACTGAGAGTCATTAATTTATAAAAAATGCTTGGGCAATAAAACCAAAAAATCTGCTTCGTACTTGAACCATGGTCCTCCTGTTTTCATTTAAATTTACGATTCTTTTCCAGTTTCTAAGTATCGACGATTTTTTAAAGCTTTACGACCAACGTATGGTATTGTTCACTATCAAGTTTATTATGCCTTTTCTTTTCATTTCCAAAAGTAGGCCTTATCCCTATCATTTGTCGGAAAAGATCTGGTTCTGACAGGCTGATTTATAATTGAATATGGCTGTGAAGCTCTATACCCCGAGCTGTGGCAGTTTGGCTCTATTGCCAGTGCTATCTGAATCTATAGCAGGTTCTATGTCGTCTACCTCTATATGCAGTGCTCTGGCTATATTACCAGTGCTGTTGTCTTCTATGACCAGTCCTGGCTCTATAGACCAATACTATGACTGTCTGCCAAAATTTCCATTGCTCCGGATGTCTAGTTTAATAGTTAGTTCTCCAGCTGACTGGCTATATTGTAGTTGCTGCGGTTACTTGGATCTTTCGCCAGTGATGTTTCTCTCTGTCTGGTTTTATAGTTGTCAGTCATTTGCAGACCTGTTTAAAACAAAAAAAAATATCCCGCATTGTCCCTTCACAAAAACAAGTTGTAAAATAGTAAACTTTGTTCACTTTCAGTCAACTTCTGAAAATGAAATGCCCTTCAGTTGGTAAATGTATAATTTAACAATGTCACTTGTCACATGCATGCAATAACCCTTCGGTCACATTTTATAAATTTGAATCTATTAA
This sequence comes from Orthonevra nobilis, assembly GCA_963555765.1. NCBI lineage: Eukaryota > Metazoa > Arthropoda > Insecta > Diptera > Syrphidae > Orthonevra > Orthonevra nobilis. Next base: position 123,141,066 of record OY743224.1, on the reverse strand, counting down.
TAAAAGGAGATAGTTCACTTCACTTTAAACGGCCTTGGCTGGCATGCTGCGACAAAAGGACACCGTTTCGTGTGCAATCAGAGGTTGCGCCGCCATAACTGCCTCGACACTCATGTTTAATGTTTATAAGCCATAGCCCGAAAAACCAAATCAATTCATCACCTGAACCAGCCATTCACCTCCATAAAATGCAAGTACACGAGAGTCGTGTGGAATGTATTGTCACCGGCCTGCATGGAATAGGCAATTATTCCAGGTAATCCCTTTCCTCGTGTGTGTGGAGTATTGGGTCAATACTAAAAACAAAAAATGCCTACATACCACGTACCAAGCTTGTATGTAGATTCGTTTTTCTTTTTTTTTAAAACTGTTGTGTAATGGACGTTCGATGTGGAAGTGTGGGTTAAATGGCTGCAGGTGCACCATGTGGTACAAGTTGTCTAAATAGTTTGGTGTGGACATATTTTTCTTGCCAGCGAGGTAAAAACCGATAACATCGATTTGTTAAGGTAATTTTTTAAGCAATGAAATTCAGCGACCATCGAGAATAAGTTGATAGATCATCATCTTTACTATTTTTAACACTTTACTAATACCTATGTGCCCCTTTTTGGCGGTTGGCTGTTAATGCCCGTTTAAATTCAGGTTTGTTATTTTGTTTAGTTTTTAATACATTCGGTAGACAAAATAATTTTTAAAATTCACTTTCGAATCGAAAATGTTCCGACATTTTATTTTCAAAGTGATAAACAAGTCATTAAGTCAAGGAGTGCATTCATTTAAGGACTAAAAAAGTGGAGGCTTACAAAACGATAATTAAAATATTACTTTGACTTAGATGTGAGAAATGAACCTCATTCCTCAAATAAATGCTGTGTAAAAATTGAGCATCCAAACACAAGCACTCAATCTTTTGTTCAATTCTTGAATGACTTGTCTTGGCTCTTTAGTCATGTGGGAACAAGACATTACTTTAAACTTGTTTTTAAATCTACTTTTGCGATTGGGATAAAACTTACAGCGCTATCACTGCGGTGTTCGTCCAGTGATTTTAATCTGACTAAGTGGCTGGCTTGCTTAAGTGATTATTCTATCGGTTTGTCATGTCAGAGTTCCAAGATCATGTTGTCAAAATAATGCTTTGTGAAGATGATGGTGCTTAAGATAACCAATGCCGAATAAAATACTGCGAATTGAGCGTATGCAAATAAGTCGGTATAAGGAGAACATTAAAAGAAATAGTCTTTGGTACTATAAAAACACCGTATTTGAACGATGCCAGGCAATGAACTGCTTTTATTGTGACATTCTTAAATCTATCAAGCAGAAATCTGTCACACTTTCCAACTTATCTGAGAATTTTATTTAAGCTGAATTAATCGACGCTCCCAATCCAAACTGAACTGCTGAAAAAAGCTTAGAAATTATTTTCTTTGTTCGCGATCGAAATTCTTTGCTAACGGCTTATAAATCGACATTGAAATGCTGACACATCTGAAATGGAATTATTGTTAAAAATGCATGCATACTGCCATTACGATACGTGCAACAAGGTTATAAGCCCTTCCCTTTGTCCCATAAACTAAAGTGGCTATAAATGCAACTACTACTCGTACACATGTAATTCTTCTCCTCATTCCAGCAACTCATTGAATTAATTATAATTTCCGAACGTTCCTTGAATAACGATTGCGATTTCGTTTTTGTCTGCCGGACATCTATAAATCCACTGCTACCTGGTTGCGAACCTCCAGAAGCCGAGTAAATTAATTCCTTAATAAAAAAACAGAAATAAAAGCTTAATTCAAGGTGTGGATGGTGCAAAGACAAAAAAAAAAACAGAAACAGAAACACCAGACGGATAGCAAGTATTTTATGCATTTAAACAGTTTCCTCGATTAAGTCTCCAAGGTAAAAAAAACAAAAATGAAGAAAAATCGTGGAACTATGCTGCTCATATGGAACTGGTTAAGTCTAACCAATGAACAAAATATAACCTGGACATGGAGTTGTGACACATGAAAAGAGAATAATTTCAGACCGGTAAAAAGGATAAAAGATTAAACAAGGATTCCCTTTTCGGTTTTTTGCTAACAAACAGGAACGAGAGACGAAAATGCCTATATGATTGCCAATAAATATGTATGTTGAATATAGGGTGGGCCATCCCTTGGTTTCCTTGTGAATAATAAGTTTATATGACATTGACAGCTCTTACGCTAGAAAATATGACATGATATTGTATTTTCGTGGTACGAGTTTCCTCGCAAGTGAATGCTGTATTTCCAAATCAGTGCAAATTTTGAAGAGAAATTTTTGAAATTGTGAAGGAGGGGGACGCAAGTTTCTGGTTTTTTGATTGATAACAGAACAACTTTCCGTGAAAATTCAAACAACAATCTCGGATAATTAGCACTAAATTCAATTATCCTTTAATCAGTCATTTTGGTAAAGTTGCTTTCCCACCACAAAGTTTCAATTTGACGCCGTTGGACTTTTTTTCTGTAGTATCATTAAATATTGAAGCTATGCCGATGATCCAAAGAAGTTTCAGGCACTCAAGAACAATATTGGTCAAGCTACCTTTGAAATTAGAGCTGAAACTACTATATAAAAAAAATTGGTCATTCGAGTGAAATAATATACCGCAATTGATCGGAAAGTTTATTCTTGTGAGCTAATAATTTACAAAATTTGCCAAAAATGTACTTTTAAAAAATATTTGAACATATTTTATGACTAAGTTTCTTAAGCACGTTCTAGAAATTAACCTGTTAATATTATTCCAGGCATAAAACTAAAAAAATATTTTTTTTTCAGTCTTCAGACTTGCAAAAAGTTGTGGTGGAAGCATTTCGAGAGAATTACTTGAATATTGCTCACGTGTATCAAAATTCTTCCTGGATAGGTACAGTAATTGTTAAATATTCATACATTCAGTCCTTGAAACTTAAAATTGGTTTTTAAAATTGTAACATTTAAAGCTAATAAAGATGAAGCTTGTTTTATATCAAATACCATACGTATTTGAATACTTTTTATTCTATCGTTAAGTGTCGGTTCGTGTTATCAATTTGGACCAACAAGGATCTGTAATTATTTAACATTAAATGTTTGCATTACTCCATTCGAATATGGTGTACAAATAGAAGGGGATCCTGATATAAATATGCTGCATGTGAGGCATGTTTACATTAAGAACAAATAGTACTCATGTAGCAAGTCTGACAGAAACAAGTTCAAAAGTTTGTCTTTATAAATTTGCAAAGCTTTCACATGAAGGGGCACCTCACATCAAAATAAATTTAATTCATACTCACTCAAAGACCGAGTTTTCATATTTTTGTTTTGAAGTGAGTGGCCATGGAATATGCCGGTGGTTATGATTATACACCCCGAATCCACAAACAACCCACAAAACTTACTTTCAGAAACGTGCGCTTGTACAACAAGACCAAGGGAAATAATTATGAATTCACACCGAAACGTATTCGCAGTCACTCAGAGTATGGTCAAAGCACAAGAATTTTTCATTTGAATAATTTCCAAAAACTAACTAAAGTTTGTTTTTAAAGTAGCAGACGATATGATCTTGAAAGAATCTAAGCTTGAGCCAAAAGCTTCCAATCGTTCAAATCAGGTTACCTGGCGTCAGTAACCTGAGAGCCGAAGACTATCTTTTAGTTGGCTTAATTAATCTATGGAATTTTGTACTTAGATTTGTTGCTTAGAAATAGGAACCAGTATCCGACTTAAGATTTTTCCATCGAAGGATCTCGATATTCTTTCCGGTAACCGATAATTATGTCGTACACTGTTGCAGCTTAGATTTTTCTGTCTTTATGTCCTGTCACCCACCATATGGTCATCGTATTGACTTCTGACAAAATCTTTAGTCTATTTGTGCACATCTTGACAAGCTTGTAATCTGTAATCAAATGCTACGATAACATTGCCTCTTATGTCATCTATGCAGCCTGAAGGATAGCGTTAAACGACGCTGCAAATGGCACCTATCACGAAGATTCTACAAGAATTATTTTTTAACATCATGACTCATGCGACCTATGAGTACCCCCAAGCTCCAATTCAAATCTAATAGTTTTGTCCACATTGTTGTGAATCTTATGAAGCCGCACGTTCTGCTTCTACATCCTAATATTTTAATCAAGTCATTTGAGCTCAAGTACGCGAAAGTTGTGCTGACGAAAAAAAGAAAGAAAACAGTGTCGAAACCATGACTAAATTTAAATACCCAGGAGTGCCTGAATGGTGGAGGCATAAAGTCATTGAGGATATTCATATTGTGTCCAAGAAGAAAACGACTTCTGTGTCGCCGCAGCAATCAATGAACCTGTTTTTGTCTGTTGTCATTAAAACTAGCGATGTAAAGCTTAATGCTGGATTGATTTCAGTTAATTCGTAATTTACGAATATTGCAAAAAAGATTACAAAAAAAAAACAAGAGAGAACAGCAACTCAAAAATATGTAGATGAAAACAAATGAAAGATACAAAAGTATCTATCCGCTTACGTATGACTATAATCCTTTGCGAGGTGAGTGTGCATTGCAGGGTTTGTGTGTGATTGAATTGACAGAAATCAATTACTTTGGTTAACCCAGGAAATCGATCTTCTGTTTACATAAGTAATTAATTGATTTAACTTGTGAATGTCAGTTGATGTGGTTAAGCTTGTTGGTAGATCGTTTTATGGTTCTTTCACATGAGGTGCTGTTTTGCCAATACTTTTAGACACGCTAGCAACTGGAAAATCAACAAGTAGACAGTGCATGCTTAAATTTTTAAAAAAAGTAAAACTTTGGAAAGTTACGATTTTTCATCTATTGAATCTACGAAAGTAATAAAGAAAAAACTATGTAAAATACTAAAAAAAAATGGTTCGTCTTTTTATAGCCAGAAATATAACACGATCCTTTAAAAAGGCAAAGGCCAGAAAATGCCCAAACGCTTTTTTCAAATTTAATAAAATTAAGCTTATTCTTATTTTAAGGAAATGGAGACAGGAAACCTATATGAAAATGGGTTTGTTTAATTAAAGATGGGTTGTTGTTTTGATGGGGTTTTAGCCAGACAGATTGATTCTTTTACTTTCAAAATCCAGAGAGAAATTCCATTCGCAGAGGCAATACACGGTACACAGTGTTGACACAGCTCGCCAAGAGATTGGTGAAGCTAAGCCAATACAGTCTTGAAAAGTTATGCTATCGATTCGAACCTGAGACTTATAAACTTATCCAATGAGAGGGTAGTCATTGTGTAGACGTGTGTAGAAAAGAAGTGAAGTGAAGTGGAGATGTTCTTATGACTTTGAAGCTGCTGATCTGAAATGAACCATTGGCCTTACGAGTTTTTATTGCGGATGAGAAATGATGTATTGTATTATGTTTATCACCGACAATTATAACTAAATTTTTAACTTCATTAGGAAATTCTATTTATTCATTTGACAGCTTGGCATTCTCCAATTTTGTTTACTTTCAATAATAACAATATTTGTTTTTATTAGGCTTGGAGTTAATCTTGCTTTAGACATGTTAAGAGGCCGGAAATTATGTAACTGAATTGTTTACATGTTTAAGATTTGCAAAAGCATAACAATGTGTTATATTCATATACATACCAATTAGCGAATTTGCATACATTTACACTTCAAATAAAGCCTAAAGAAGTATCCTTGCACGACAAATTTCCACCAAAAAAAGCAAAAATAAAATCAAAAAAAAAACAAAAAAAAAAAAAAACAGGAAGAGTCCTAGAATAATAGCAAAACAAAAAAGTAAAATAAACCGCTAAGTAAACAGTATGGGACCGGTTTAATTTGACTCAAGTTACAGGTCGGATGTGCTCCATACAAATGTGTGAGTAAAAAAAGGGACCACAAAGTATACTCGTATTGTGTTTTTTATTTCATTGTACCTTGGCCCTTATATGAATAAATTTTGGTAACTGGACACGTGAGGTAACCGTATTACCGAATAAAAGGTACAAAAGGTAATCTAATCCTTTTATTTTTCTACCTGTGTTTCGCGAAGAACAGTTATGGACCTTAAACGTGGAAGGTAATTGAAATTACAATCTTATCAAGAATTGTGTTCAATTATATCTTTAATCTGTATTACATGTTGTCTTATATTGAATGATTTACTATTTGTTCGCCCGAAAAACAAAATAAATTTTGAGGCTCGAAGGACCAAATGTTCCCGTCTATGCGAGTTGCAAAAGAGAAAAATGTGTTTAACTCGAAGCAATAAAAAAGAGTGTTGATACGAATTGGTTTTCAACATTGTTCAACAATAATTTGAATTTGACACAACTAGGATCAAACTGTTAGTTGAAGGAAAACATAAACTGGAAACAGTTTCGCGATGTTGGATATGGCAGGGTTGTAAAATAATGCAATAAGTTTTGAATGTATTCCTAAAGGCACATTCAATTCAGTTTATTTCACGATTGCATATATTACTTTATTAAAAGACTTAAAAATAGTGAAATTCCCACCATTCAATTGAATGCTTTAAGAATGGAAGCCAAAAATTTAGTTATAAACTCTTCAAGTGATTTTTGTTGAGACAAAACGTGTGGTCTATTCATAATTAAGTGTTGGAAAGTAGTACTTATCAGTATTGAAAGAATAAGTAGACAAATTGGTCCTATAACTGAAGAGCGTCTCCAGTCTTAAGAGGGTTGGTCGAAAGTCACTTCCATGTAGAACACTCGGTAATCAGGTCGCTACCACAAAAGGAAAAACGAATTGGATTTGTAAGAATAACCTTCAAACGCAATGAAGTATGGCATCATGTGGTCTTCAGTGATGAAAAGAAATTTTTCTTTGACAATCTGGAGTGGATTCATGCAGAAAACAACCTTCAACATCTCACACTTATTTTTAATATGAACCTTATTTGAATGCACGCAAAGAAAAAAATGTTATGCAACGAATGCAAAGGAATATGTAAATGAATGTTAAAGAATTCATGCATTCGTACGTGATTAAATTCAATTGAATTGTCGTATCGTAAAAATAAAATCTTTTCTGTACCTAATGAAAAGTAATTGCACTTATGCACTATTACAACTCTGGTTTCTGAAACTAGAGCCGGACGATATTTGTTATCTTCATTTATGATTTTAAAAAATGGTCGAAACTTAGAAATGAGGACAGACCGTGGATCATCAAAACAAACAGAATACTTAAGAAGGGTCTTGCATCAATTGCAGCAAGATCAACTTTGTACACGGTTATCTGAGCTGGCAACTTTTTATGTGTGCTCTTACAAGCTTCCTCCAGCAGCGACATTTCATTTGTCTTTCAGAGCGTACATGGAAATAAATTATAGAAGAATTATAATTTAAAGCTTTATCGTGCTCCTTTGATGAGAGACAGGCCCTCCTTGACCATTTATGTGAGCGTTATATTTTTCTCACAATTGCCGGGTTTTAAAACCACAAATTATTGCCGAATCCGAACGGTCATAGAAGCTTTATCCTTATAGTTTTACATTTCGGAGGTTTATCAACAGCTCGTGGGAGGCGGGGCCGTGAAAAATGACATATGTTCATTCCCGGATTCGAACCCAGTACACAACTACATACCACACAGTGAGGTTTTATACAATGTGAACAACAGTTTCATTTGATGTTTCAAATAAAATGAAACCTTACAAGTTCAATCATATAAACCTAATAAAAAACCACTTGCATTTGCTTCAAAGGGCATATACACGCATGACTTACCAAAACATTGGGCTTTCCAGTACGATCGTCAACCCAGAGTAGTACCAAATCTGAGCCAGACATTCGTATGGATCTGCGTGAGAATCCCAATCCAATAAATCCTTGAGTGTTGACGGTAGCGCGGAAATAGATGTCTTTGTCCTTAATCCACCATTCAAGCACGTATAATCCATTTGGATCCATGGTCTCCATTCGACGCCAATCGTCATGGTGAATACCTTTTGAATTGGAGTGTCGTAAATGATTCTCATGAGATACACCAGCAGCAGGTGACGATGAGATTTCGGGTATAATCCATATCAGAGCGTACCAAAGAAACTGAATGACATTGAACACTAAAGGATACTTCATGATTCTCCTTTTATTAATGTGCAGAACTCTGCACCACGTATTTCACTTTTGATTTCACAGCACTTCACTGCATCCGTAACTATTTTTACCACAACCGAAACACGCGGAATTCAAGGAAAATCGTTAAAAACAAAAAACAAGAAACAGAAAAACCGAATGCATCCACGCGTTCTTATTTTATGTTGTGCATCCACGTCTGCTAGGAGGGCGATCGCAAACCGAAATGAATAAAGGAAAACAAAACGGCAGCTGGTTCCGAGCGAGTAGTACGCGGAGGGTTTGAACCTCTATCAATCAAGCGACGCGTTTCAAAGACAGATGTTTGGCTCAACACTTTGTACAATAGATTCAAAAGATACACAAACCGAATCCACTGATAAGATGAAGGAGAACTTTGGTAATTATAGATAAGAAAAAAACGACCAGGCAACACTCTAAATCCAATCAAAGAAGTCGATTCAAAAACTCACGATCGATATACACTCGAGGAGGGGTCTTCAACGATCCAAACTGCGCGCTCATCCCTTTGCGAATACGGGGCACGCTACCAGCTGGAACTCGTTAGACCTGAATACCTCGTCGGGAGGTATAGGGAATATTTCTTCTTTTTTTCCGGTATATTTTAAACGTTTCACAGTATGAGTGTTATGGGTTATTTTACCAAAAGCAAATGCACAATGCCTTGAGAGTGTGTGTGCGGATTCGTATGATGTATGACTAAGTGCGGCTCTTAAGCCATTGGGTTTGGCTTGAAACCTATTGAAAAGTACGTAACGTACTGTATTAAGAATTCGATTCATGCTCTTTGGATTTGGTTTCTTCGTGTTCTTCCGATGGATTTGTGTTTATATTTTTGCTTTGTTTTTGTTTTATGCTTAGATGCCTGGGTACGAACGTATCTGTATCTGTACAGTGCCTTACCTACCTACCTAGCTACCTATAAAAATTACTTTGGATTCGATACAGTTTTTTCGGTGTGTTTCTTACAACTTCACTTATTTGAATTTAAGCGGCATGAGGGAGCTGAATACATCCATACGTATAATTAGATGTGTGTAGTTGTGTACATTCTTCGATAATCGAATGGTAGTCGAAGTTCTGTCTGTAAAAGATGCCAGTGTACAGCACTTTTGAAAAAAATTACGAATGTGTGCTGTGATGGCTATTATTTCCAAACAAGTGTATCATTGACTTGGGTTTTATGATCAATAACTTCTAAGAAAGTGATCTTGAAGGTCGTTCATAAGATCGCAGAAAAACTATTTTTCACTGACTAACTCACTTACTTTGATGGCGCAACATTCTGCGGTGGACATGCGTCTTTTTTATAATTTGCTAAAGAAGTAATGACTACTTTTATTATACATATACTATATATTGCATCGATTAAGCAGCAGAAATTGTTAAAAACTCACTTGCATTTGGTTTCAACTGCTGCTGCATGTGTGAAATCCGAAATGGGAAAACCAATTTGATATCGACTTATTGGATTTAGCTTGATTCGCCAGATTTTATTCGACAAAAGTTGAATTGGAAAGATAAGCTCAACACCCTCAGTATTATGCCTTCACAGCAGAGCCATTATTTTTTACAACGCTACGAACTAAAAATTCCAGCAGCCGATACATTAACCACTACAACAAGACCACCCACTTAGCAGACAACAATTGCTGGTAGACCAATCCAGTCATTATTTTGATCCCACAGGCAAATAGTGTATGAACCAGTGTCTTTTTTATACATTATCTCCGACTCAATCAATTTTTAAACTGTTTTATTTTCACCTAAGAATTTGCTCTTTTTTGTTTAACTTTTTTCTTATAAGTTAATTTATTTATCTTACTACATAAGTCAGTAAAATTGTAAAATGCTATAGTATGAATAATGAACTATACTACTTTTAAGAAATATTCTTCTTATTGTGCAGAAAATTTTATATAAAATAAATGAAATGAATGCTAGATCACTTTAGGATTCGAACCCGGGACCTATCAATTGAACTAGTTTAAAAACAGACGCTTCACCATTTGCGCCAGCTCAAACAGTAAATCTAACAATCCAAACAGCTTGATCCTAAGCTAGCTACCTTCAATTGCGTAAGCTTAGTTCGTTAAGATAGTTCTTCTCAGCTGAGTTTATCTGTTGCAGATTTGAAGTTGTATTGAAGCTGTATTGATTTGAATGACTCAGCCACCCGAGTTTTAGTACGAAGCAACTTTTATCGAGATCCATATCGATGCACAACTCCTACAGCATTGAACCTTCTTCTCAGCACTAAATAAAAAATTAATTAAATAGTCTTGGACATTGTTTATTCCCTATCAAAGCTTAAGCTTCTGAAATTATATTTGAAAGAACGCTTTGGTCTAGTGGTGTAATATTGTCCGATGAAGAAAGCCAATGATATCCATCAGACCCTAGTAGTTCTAACGGGCTAATATCAGAATGGGTGGTTCAAATTCACTACGTTTTCCACATTCCACGCTTACTCGTAAGCAGTCTAATATTTATTTCACAGCATTCTTTTAATCTCTACACTTTTGCAAAAATTCTTAAGAGATGGATTTGATTTATCCCACAAACTCTTTCTCTAGACTCTAAAATGACATTTCCTTTGAATCACTGTCAAATAACAAAAAGCCTAATACAGTAGTATTATTTATTTCGAAACTACTATTAAACCCTCAAATCAAATCCTGAGGTCTTTTATCACTTTACAGAAATCTACTTTTCTACTTGGACCTTTGAATAAGATATAAGTCAACACAAATCCACCTTACACTAGCATCTTTTGGCCGATCATCCTCTTGAAAGATCTCTCAAAGTTCATAATTTCGATGTTGAAGAATCTTCTTCATCGCAAGACAGTTCTTTTAAGTTGATGACAAACCATTTTATATTTTGCAGAGTCCGTTTTCCTTTTCTTTTATCTAAAGCTTGGAATGATGGAAATGAGCATATAATATAAAATGTAACTTATTCCGGATTTGGCAAAAATGTGAATCCTTGAATTTCATTATTCATGACATAGTCCCAGGTGGACATGAAATCATTTTAAAGATACCGCCATACTTGATTGTTTTGATAACAGAACCATGGAGCATCTTTATCTCAGTTAGACGTCGAATGTTAACTCTCCATATTCTCAAAAAAAATCTGCACTTTATTCAATTATAGAAGCAGACAATTAACTTAAGCGTCCGATTCAAATCTATTTATAATTACACGTCACATGCGCTATAGCCTGTATTAAAGTAAAAAATTACAAACATCCTTTGGCTCTGTGAAAGTACATAATGCCATTGGAACTTTGTATGCTTCGCAAATCGCAACCATTCACAACGCCATATGCAGAACCTGCGCTTAGGCCGGCGGCTTTCTTGTTCTCAAAATTGTAAGGATCAGCAATTTTGACGTTAACAAGTTGGTAAAAGTGAGCGATTACAGACAGTGAGAGGACACTCTTTTTTACTCCATAAAAAAACGAAAACAGCAGACTAGGATATTTGTAAAATTTATAAAACCCATGGACCCATTTCAAATATTTCAAAAATAAAAAATAATGAAAACAGCACAAGGTCACAGATTGGTTGCAACAGTTATCCAACGATTGTGAACGACAGGAAATTTAAAAATAAAACATAGAAAATTTTGGCAACTCAACAATTACTTGAGACACATGTTGCCCATACACCACAGATATATGTGACTGTCCGTTCGATACATCCTATAAAAATTATTTCCCTGTTTTTCAAAGACCCGAACACAAGTCGAAAATGTACTCAGTCTAGTTCATGTCCGAATCAAATTTTAGTCGCTTTCCAAACCGTATACAATTTTATACCAATCATTTTTGGAATTCCAAAACTGTGTTCAAACTAACAGTTTAACAAGAACAGATATATTCACATATGAAATTTTGTTGCAGCAACATGTTAAATATATTAAAAATTATCACTTTTCCGAATTTGATTAATTGGGGTAGAAATTGGAAATTTGATAAAGTTTCAATGGTCGTCGAACGAGGCAAGGGACATTTGTATTCATATTGGCAAAAATTTAAAATAAATAAATAAATATCAAGCTTGAACAGCACTGGGGTTTCTGATTACATGAAGAAGTCAAGTCTCTACTTGAACTGAAGAGTTTCGGCGTTTTTCGTTCCCTTTTAAATCCTTCATTCCGGTTTAAGGATTTATTACTTCGCCTTTAATTAGTTTAGCGTGTGCCATAGAAATTTTTGCTGTTGTTATAATTTTACGAAGCACAAAACAACTATATCTGTAACCCTCTCGATTGCCTAACGAGTACAATCGATTGCGATTCTTCCGTAGCTGCGCTGTCCCCTGAACAAATATACAGTAACCGCCCGCATGATCTGACTACCTATTGAATCATTCATGGTAATTTATAATTCTTATCTTAAAGTCTGGACGCAACCTTCGGTGGAAACTTGAGTTATGAAATGCACCCATCGGTTCTTTGGAACTGTCAAATGTAAGCATTGGTATTATGCCTGCAAAGTCAAATATTAAATAGTGCTGAGCGATATTTACGCTTTTGTTTTTATTAAAATGTTAAATTATTCAACAACGAATTATGTTAAGCAGTTCCTCACAATTCTAGGCACTGCTCAAAATAAACACCTTCGACTGTCAACTTGTCGCTCTGCACAAATTTATAATTCATCAAGTAGGTGTCGGTATTCCATTGACCAGGCCAAAGCTTCTCAAGTGAATATCTTTGATCGCAAAACTAAACGTACTCAGAAGGAAAGAGCAGCAATAAAGTTGGTATTTCGAATTAAATATCAATATCCTTCATTTAATTTGTTATCATCTTAGTCCAGATGTAGCTCTTTTTGATTACATAAAAGAAGAAATTGGATTTCGCCTCTCCGACCGGATATTTGACATTAAACGTGAATTCAGAAATGCTGCCGATATTGGATGCAATCGTGGATTCGTTTCGAGTCACGTTCTAGCGGAAACTGTGAAACATTTAATACTCTGTGATACTAGTCCGACTATGCTGCAACAAGCTGAAGGTACGCCAGGATTAAATATTACAAAACTGGAAATGGATGAGGAAAACTTGGATGTAAGAATTACAGATTTAATTCAAAATGTTGTTAATATTTCAGTAGGGGAAAATGTGTCTGCATGAATGCATGTGTAGGTTTTCTCAACCAACCGGATATGCGGCAACTTTATATTTATTCTTCGTAACAACATGAATGTTTTTTTACAGTTTGAAGAAAACTCATTGGATCTGATAGTATCAAGCTTAAGCCTACACTGGGTGAATGATTTACCAGGTTGTTTTTTCAAAATAAACAAAAGTCTTAAACCTGATGGGGTGTTCATTGCATCGCTGTTCGGCGGTGATACGCTGTATGAACTGCGATCATCACTGCAATTGGCAGAACTGGAGCGTAAAAATGGTATTTCACCACACATATCACCATTTACACAAGTTGGTATAACTCAGAATGGACTTAATTCTTCTCATGTAATTTTTATTTTGTTTGTGCAGATTCGAGATATTGGAGCCATTCTGAACAGCACTGGTTTCACGATGTTAACTATTGACACAGACGAACTGGTTGTCGGATATCCGACCATGTTTGAATTGATGTGGGATTTAAAGGGAATGGCAGAGAATAATGCGGCTTTCAACAGGCCGTTGCACGTTAGCAGAGATACCATGTTTGCTGCTAGTGCGATTTACAAAGAGATTTATGGAAACGTAAGGGTGATGATTCAGCCTATTGCTTTAAACACATTTGTTGTTTTTTAGGAGAAAGGAGTGCCAGCAACCTTTCAAGTCATTTACTTGGTAGCATGGAAACCTTCCCCAGATCAGCCAAAGCCCTTGGCGAGAGGCAGTAGTGATGTTTCGTTAAAAGATTTAGGAACAATTATTGAAAATAAGACAAGCAAAAAGAAATAAATAGTTGTTCATATGGTCAACAAATTTTCGAAATATGGTATTTAATGAAGTGTTATAGTTTTCTTACAACGAAACATCTGATCAGAAAAAGCTTTCGTCTGTGAAAGAATGTATCCGCCCATAACGTTCTCGTACTTAACAATTTTTATTTCATTGTAAATCTGGCTCATTACTCCTGGATTTTGTAAATACACTGCTTGTGTAACTGATTTTAAAAATTTGACTAAGCTTTAGTGAATATGAATTGTTTGATTTTAACCAAATCCCTGAGAATAGTGCTGTTTTTCTTGACTATCAAAGGCTTAGTTGATCGAACTCGATAAAGCAGTGAAGTATTGTTGACAGTGGCTATTTTTTAAATCACTTCATCTGACCCTGGTGCCAGCATCGGATATTCAATCTCCCGCTATATAAAAGAATGGAGTATTTCCTCGCGATCATTATTTTCATCTCATTATTAAGGCTTTCTTGCACAAATCTAAAGCGCTGTGTTTTCAAAGATTTAAGGGTGCCTATGTCCGCTTTATGACATTTTTTATCTGAACAAAGAAACGAAACGCGCTGAGAGCAAATGTTGAGTAAATTTGTTTAAATATTGCTTAAGCGCCACATTCCCCCTATTTTTGGTTGAGGCAAATGAAAGAGGAGAGAGTTCGCCCAAAACCAATATATTTTTGAAACCAAACTCCTATTTGAAGACATACCAGCTCCCCAAAAGTATTCCACAAAATAGCGATAAGCCATCACTCGCTTAACCTAAAGATCTTTTATGGATTAAATTAAAAATTACAAAGAAAGAATTTTTAATGTAGTAAAAAAAAGTTTTAATTTTAAGTCATAACAAAATGTTGAATTATGAAGAAATTTGATTTGCTTCATTGATTTAATTTTATATTTATTACTGGGTTTTCAAAATAAGTTATTCAATTAAATTCTAGGTCCGTACAATAGAACATAGGCACAGTGCCAATCACCACCACCGGACAGCCGCAGAATGTCTTCAGTCGCAACCGCTGACACGACGTCATCATCGAATTTCATCCAAGTGTCCTTGTTTTGTCGGACCCATGCCACGTAATGACCCGATGAACTAGAACGACCCTTATGAGTGAGCACAGCCTGTAAAGTATAATAACCAGAATTATTGCTTCCGAGATCATCTGGAAAAGAAGTAGACTCGGCCGGTGACACCGTTTTATCATCACCACTTTTTTCCATCTGCTCACTATCCTTGCCCTTTTCTAAGAGCGCAGCATCTTCTATTTGCTTGATTTTTTCACGCATTGGCGTGAGTTGGGCCTGCAATTGTGGTGTACACAGTTCAAATGCATCAAAATCAATTGGAAATTTGATGTCCTTTAGGACTTTAGCGTTTATTCCTTCACGTCCTTTGTATTGGAATCGAACAAACTGAATGGTAAGATACGCTGGCAAGCGGCTTATTTTTGAGGATCTTACGTAAACAGCATCCCTTCCGAGGGCTTCGGAGAATTTCGTTAGCTGCTCCTGCATTTTCGACTTTAATCCCGTATGCATATGCTTGACCTCGGAAGATATGAAGCAGCTCAGTTGAAGGAAATTTTCTTTACTTTGGCTAGACGGCTCGTCGGGGCACTCGTTACATTTCATTTCTACGTCAAAAGCACCTCCAAAGTATTGTTCTATAAATGAATTGTATTTCTTTGTTGCTGACGCATCGCTTAACTTGGCTGGCAGCTTTTGTTGCAGCATTTTCAACAGCTCTGACCAACATTCGTTAGCGTCTTGCTGCCGATATGTACCATTGCCCTCGCTTTGCGAGAATTGTGGAAATGCAGTGTGTACGGTTTGCAGTAGTACAATAGGCGTAACTGTATTGCCTTTTTCTAATTGAACAAAGAGCGATTTCATTGCCGTAGTTATCTTTTGAGATGCGGAACTACTAGCAGCGCTTTCATCCTTGAACTCCACCAAAGTGTCTCGCAGCTCAGGCACAGACCTTAAACACTGAACAGTAGCATTCATATAACAAGTGTTTCCCAAGTTCGTTAAACCAGCGGGCAAATCCAGTGCTGTCGCCAATTCAGCTTCATTCATGTCTTCTATGAATTTAGTTGGTTCCTGAGGCAACTGTGGGACTTCTTCCTTTGTGCCCAAAAGAAGAATCGTCGCGCCTTCTTTTAGTTGAAGATTCCATTCGTTGTCCTTCAGCTGGCTCCCTTTGAACATAACTTTTTGCCGATCAGGCTGTACACCAGTTAGGGCATAAAGTTGAGCTTTGAAAAGAATCGGCTCCTCGTCAGTGTTCACCTCAATACCAGGAAAATTTTCTCTTCCCCATTTCACTTTTACTTTAAAACAAGGCATTTCTGATTATATCGAGTTTTTATGGAAAAGAATTATTAAACAACTGCTTAGTTAAATTCTGTTTTGCTTTAATGATAACCTCAACTTGCTAGTCGCTATAAAATTTAGCCAGGGAACGTCAAATCGACTGCTGACTTACAAATTTTTTTCGGTTTTCAAGCTGAATGACGAATCATTTTGCATTTAACAAAGAGCCAGTTCAGCAAATCATTCGCCGCATTTTTGATGGAAATGACAGCATGCAGTGATGCCAAGTTAAAATTTGAGAATTTGAGATAGTAGAATTATGTTACATAGAATTTTAGACCAAAACTTGGCAGCTATAGCCATAGGCATTATTTTAATATTAATATGTAAATACATCATAATAATCAATTAGACTGTATATTTGCAATACTTTTTAAAAAGAAACCGTGAATCTTTAACTTTTACCTAGTGTAATTTAGGATGACGAGTTACACAAGAATTTTGTTGTAGAGATGAAAAAATATAGATAACAAGCAGATCAGACTGTCATCGAAAGTTGCACTTACTTATTGGAACTCTTAACTCTCGTTTATGATCATCAACAATACATCGTTTAGGGCGTAAGGCACTATCCGGTATATCCGACTTATGTCCCTGCTGCGCTAAACATATGTTATTTGAAATTAATGCTTTGTTTACCCGCATCAGTTATCAAATGTTTTGACATGACCACCTTCAGATGACTGCTTCGCTCATGTCGCAAGTCTTAAAAAGTATTCACTATTCTTGCGAGTCCTGGGTTTTTTCTAGAACGCATTATTTTGCTTTCTACTGCACTCCTTTAAGTACTTATTTTGTCAAAATGTTTTATATAAACATAAATTTAGAGACATCTAATTAACATAAAAATTATCTGTTTTCTTATCCATAACAACTACAAATTTTGTAACAAATTAATTATGTTCACCTTGAAGGTGTATTTTAAGCTTCCAAATGGTTGACTAAAATCCTCTTTAATTTTAAAATATTTCTTAATATCGCATAATATAAATTCACAGCAATAGGCGCTGAACGCGAAAAGCTTAAAGTACGTTTTTCTTAGAATTTGCTCCTGCCATTTACATGTCATATTTTAAAACAGTAAACAGCAAACAAGACGTTATTTGACATTTCTTGCGCGCATTTTGCATACTCGAAGATGAAAACCACCGGAATGAATCCTGATATCGAAGAACCTTCAATAAACATCCTAACTGATCCTTTGTCCATAAGGTGAGAATAGAATGACGTTTTTTGAACTTCAAGTAAAACACATTATTTCCCCAGTGATTTGATTTCGAGTGGAACGAAGTTTGAAATAAATCCAAATTTTGACGATGAAGAGTTGATCTCCGATTTGTTTGACGAAATCAATCCTGGTTCAGATGGCGAAGATGACACAAATTTAGACAGTGCACATCTTGTATCACCATGGCAACATTCGTTCGAAGAATTGCGTCTGCAAATGACTAAATTAAATGACAACATTTATAAAAAAATTACAAAAGAAGGCGACCCAGGAAAGGGTAAAGTTTCTGAGAACGCACGTGTATGTATACGATACAATGCTTACTGGGAAGGCGATGGAGCGCCATTTGACTCGTCATTCCTCCGTGGTTCATCTCATTCGTTTTACACTGGCCGTTGTGAGGTATTGGAAGGTCTAGAAGAGGCTGTTCGCTCTATGTACAAAGGCGAGGAAGCGCAGTTTGTCATTTCGTATCACTTGTTGTTTCGTGAAATGGGTTGTCCTCCCAGAGTGAAGCCAAAGGCTGATGGTCTCTTTATAATTGAGTGTGTTGATTTTAATCCTGTTGGTGATCTCAATGCTACTGATCGCCTGAACGAAGAGGATCGTAATAAGTTCCCAGCTGTATATGCAAAAGCCAAGGAAGTTCATTTGAAGGGAGTAGATTTCTTCGGCCAAGGTATGCATAAAAATGCCTGCAAGGCATTCATGAAAGCCGTTAATGCTATGAACTACTGCCGCCTCAAAGACGAAAATGAACAAAATCAACAAACCGCGTTCCTGGTTAAGCTGCACACCAATCTTGCGGTTTGTTATAACAAACTCAATCAACCGTCAAAAACAATTTTAATGTGTCGAGAAATTCGCCGCTTGACAAATAATAAGTTAAGCTGTAAAGCGCTTTTCCAGGAGGGAAGGGCTCTTCTGATGTTGGGTGAATTTTCGAGGGCACGTACTTTGTTGATCAAAGCACAACAACTTGAGCCAAACAATGTCGATGTTAATAAAGAACTCAAAGCTTTGGATGTACGCTATAGTAAATACAAGGACAATGAAAAGGAACTATGGACACGTGCTATGACTGTGATTAACAAGGACATCCCACAGTGCACTCAACAGAACAAACCGGAAGTACATTCAGCTTTCCGGACAGAAATGACTAACATTTTACAATCATTGAAAGGTAATGCAAATATAAAATCATTTGCATTGCCTCCCGGTCTGACAAAGGATGAGATCAACGTTGTCGACGAGATGGCCAAAGAAATGAGTATGAAACTACAAATCTCACCACTGGACAATTCGACATACACGCTTGTTAAAAATTAAAACTCAAGGTTTATCAATAAAAGAAGTTTTTTGTTACTATTTTTCAATAATTTGTTTGATTTGTATTATTTTTGTTAATTTAACCAAGAACGGCTTTAAAATCTCAAACATGGTGTCACGCCGAACAGACAACGCTAATTAGATCTTTAAATCCCACTGCACTGCTTTCTAACTGGTCCACAAGTAGAAGTGGGAAGGTCGCTTGTTTCGTCACTTTTCTATCAAGCAGATTATGAAGGACAACAATGACTAGCTTATGCTAGAATGTGCACTCTGATGTATACTAAATCTGATTGGGAAATCGTATTTTTTTCTCGTTTTTTGTCCCATCATACGTGAGTAAAATCATCTCTTCGTAGGTTCCTGGAAGCGATAAACCAATCTTGCAAAACAAAACTTTTTAAGCATAACGGCTTATTTGGTATTGAATACAGTGAATTAAGCGAATGTAAATATGTCGACGTAAAACTCCGTCCCAATTCCACCCATGGCGCAATTGAAAACAAAATGCACCTGAGTTTCAAGCAACTATACAATCTTTTTATCCTTCTCCCATTCCTTCTGCTCACTCAGTACAAAGCGCATTATAACTTGCTTAACGGGCCCCCGACCCACGAAGAGTCTATGCCTGAGGCACGGAAGCTTTTCGATCGCGAGCATGATTCTTTCAGTTATGTAGACCAAGCGCTCTGGCATCCGCGATCATTTGAACCTTGAAACGGAGGTTCGATCTCCATTGTCGTCTCGAACCTGAGATCTGTGATTCAATGATCCTCTTAACAGGATTATCAATTGTATTCGTCATATTTTGGCTTTTTGGAGTGCATCCACATCTTGATGCAGCTCATAGAGTTTGCCTCCATTCGACCTCCTCGCATACGTGTCAAAGATGCGCATGTTTGGCGACATTGTTATTCTCCGGGTTTCCTGCAGTCTTTTGAAGGGCTTGCGTCCCGGGCTTGAAGCCAGCTGCCAGCTGCTTGGCTTTTCTGAAAAACTTGCGGGTGTTATTCTTATAGCGGGACCATTCGATTTCCTTGAGCTGGGATGCAGTGTGGGCCCTTTTTTAAGGCAGGATTTTCTTCTCCTCCCTTCTTCTTCGCTCTCTGTAGACTCAAGCTACTCCATTTGTGCAGAAGCTTCCAACGTTGAATTTCTTTTTCTGCGAGTTCGCAACTACTTCTCGTCGACGTTTTCCCCTCTGAACGTTACTACCTTCAGGATATATTCAGTGCCTAGCATCTATTAGCACCAAGTCCATTTGGTTGGTGGTTCGGCCGTCTGGACAACGCCAGGCTGCAGGTAAGACATGCCTATGCTCCATGCTGTATAACGGAACATAACTGACATAATTTAGTTATTTGGCCAAATATACAAAATATTGATGAAATGACTTGTTATAATTTTTTATTATCATAAACAAAAAGAACGAATATTAAAGGAATTTCTTAAATAGAATGCTCGGTACTGAAACTAAATGGATAAACAACGTTGTTGTACAATTTATACAAAATTCAACTCATAATTATATATTAAAGAATTTTTTAAATAGAATGCTCTGTACAGAAACTAATGGACGGCAGTGTACGTGGTTCTGAAACACGCTGTTTTCACAAAAACTATAAGAAACGTTGTTGTACAATTTATACAAAATTCAACCCAAATTGCGATCGATTTTTCACCCTGTTCACCGAAATCGCAGAAGCAAGGTAGGTACAACTCCTTTAGATGAACATTAAGCGCAAACACATAGGCATGTGAAGTTATATATCTATACATACAAAGAATTTATGCGCAATGATGCATATCCGTATCCGCACACGCATGCTGTGTGATCAGTAAGTACCTGTGCCATTAAAAAAAAATATAGAGATTCAATCAATTTTAATTGTCCAAGCAATCTGTAAAAATAATCGTAAATATCGTCCAAATTAATTGTTTCAATCCACGTGTTTCGATCAGAAACGCTATGACTTCAGCTTTCAAATACTTACGCTAAGCGACATGCTTCAGTTTATAAATAACAATAATTAAAAAAAAAAACTAATATTAGATTTACATAGGAAAACACACATAATGTACCTTCATCGTCGACTAGCTATTTTAATAAGGCTCAGCTAAAGGCCAAAAAAAAACAAACCCACAAAGACCATCTGTATCCATACATACAGACTACTGTAAAACTGATTAAATCCCATGCTTATAAAAAAAAGACAATATTTTTTATTGAGCGTTACCCCCTGCATTTGAGTCATTTCGCGTCGATTCCAACTCAACTCAAAAAACAAAACCTACCCCTAATGCACAAATAGAGCCCAAAACATTACCAATACAAATGTATCTGCTGCTATGTACGAATCTTCCCCCAAAAAAGAATAAAAACAAGTATAAAATTATGCACACATGTCTCGACATTTCACACAAAATCGAAATTAAATGTAAATATAAAAATAACAAAATATTATTAGCGGACAAATGTTCTGATTGCTTCTAAAGTCTGAAATAAAAATCAAAAAAAAAAAATCATAGCAATTTTCCTCTTATTTCTGAAACGAACGCAAATCCAAGCATGCACATCACACATCTAGATACTTTTGTATTTTCCCTGTATACTCTGAGTGGATGTGTTTCTTTTTTTGTTTTTGTTGTTGTTGTTTCTCCTCGCTTTTAGGGGAAATCATATACAATTCAGTCCGACCTGCCCGCCACACAATTTCATGTTCACTCAGTACAATTTTATTCGTGAATCTCAAATACGTTGGGACGAGGCTTTTTTTATTTGTCGCGCGTCGTCGTCAAAATATTTATTAAAATTTATTTAAAAACAAAATAAATAAATTTTAATTATAAAACGTATTGTTTGAGTAAGACTGAACATACATAATTGTTTCGTGATTAAAGTGGAAATACGTCAAATACCTGGATAGTAATAATAATCATAATAAATAAAAGGACGCGCATTTGCAGAAACATTTGTGCAACTTAATTTATTTCCGCACTGTGCGCAGTTAATATACGAAAAAAAATAAGACCATAAAATATATAAATCATAGGTGATATTTAATGACTTCGGTAAGTTCATAATATCATTAATATTTATTGTTATTATGTTCCTTTCTTATTAAGTCTATTTTTAAATAAACAAAAAAATGTGTTCGACTTTATTCTGCCTGATTAAGATCGTTGTTATGAACTTAATTTTCTTATTCATTTTTGTAAGTTTTGTAAAAAATATTCAGATCAAAATTATTCTTATTACCGTTAAATTATTTCGTAACGATTGTCTCGAGGTTCCAAAAATCGCAATGCTGTAGCATCCATAATTTTCCACTCTCAATTTTTATATTTTTCTGTTTTTGCAAAACTAATATTTAATTTTTCAATGTCAATTCTCTTAAAAAATAAGTTTTCGAAAACCATTCTTGAAAAATTGATGTTATACCTACGTTTTTTTTTAAATTTTCTTTTGTGGCTAAATATATCACCAGCGTTGATATTCATTAAGTCTAAGTTTTGACATTTTATTTTTCTATTTTTTTTTTTTTTGCATTAAAAGTCTTTCTTTGTATTTTTTGTTACGTCGTTTTATATCTATTTATAAACTTTGAGGGGTGCAATATAAAAACAACTAGTCTTTACAACGACTCAATTCGTAATCATTTGTTTTTGAAATGTTCTCTACTCGTAGAGGCGTTGAAAATCATTCAATATTTTTCAAAATTTTCGCTAAATTATTGATATCTTTGACATACCGGTGATAGTTTCTTTTGGAAATGCATACATATGTATTATCACACACACACTTTGAGAATGAAAATACCTACCTTAGTGGTATAAATAGTTGTCGCAAGACAATTTCGAAATGTGTAGAATACTGCATGCATTGAGCACTGTGCACGCACGATGTGCACTTTGGCTAGAACAAAAAGTTTTAAATGATCATGAGGAGAATATACCATTTTCCTTGTTCCTTCGTGTTGTCCTTTTATTCGCTTCGTGTGGATAGTGAATGAGCGAGAGATCATCTCCAGGTTAAAAAACACTGCAGCTGTCAACTGATCGCACCGCACAGCAAATGCAATTCAAGCGAAAGGAATTTAAATTCAATACATAAAAACACATTTAAGTATATAAATGTTTTTATGCAATCAGCTGATTGCTTCATAGTTTTGAGTGCTGTCAAATTTTATAAAGAGAAACAGTATGTTCTAAAAAATCACTTGGCTCTGCCAAAAGTCATTTGAAGGATAAACTCAGCGAATAGCAAGAGTTAAGGTTTGCAATATCACGTGATACAGCATTCACAGCATGGGCCTCTCAAAAACAGAAATGGGGACACATTATGCATACACTCTTGTCCATAAGTTTTCACACGCTATGAAATAAAAGCCGACGAATTTAGTACCGAGCAACGAACGAATTTGAAATCTTTTTGGAACACTTTTTTCGAACTCGGAAAGTTATAGGTTCTGAAGGTTTTTTTTAGGCAGATATCTTCTTCAACAACATACTCACAAGGGGAGGCAATTATATTCTTTTAAAGCAGTAAAGCGGCCATTACAAATACGAATGGAACCTACACTTGTGTGAGAATGCAAACAAACTAAGTACGTAGGTAAGGTTAATAAAGTCGGTCTTCCATGGATTGCGAGACACGAGAAATCAAGTGAATAAAATGCTAAATCTACGCTTATTGGCAGGATTGGTAGCATAGGGGAAGATCTGAAACACTTCCTCAGAAACTGCCTGGTCAAATACTCGTACTGCGATACAATACTCGTATATGATGATATGATTCCATCATTGATATCAGTATGGATTAAAAAATTGAATTTCAAGTAAAACCGAAAAGAAAAGAAAATTACGCCCCCGTTCACTAGAAGCATCCTTTCCAACAGCACAGATATGAAGAGGTTTAAGTACCATTTGTTCATCATAAAACAGAGCAATGTGGACACAATAAAAAACCGAATTGCGTTCTGCCAAAACGAAGTAAATCCGTCGAAGACCAATCGGGAAAAGCATTTGTTAATATAACTGGTCAAAACTTCTAACTCGAAACTACTACAAAACAGTACACATCCAATTTCTTCTCTATGGGGTTTTGGGTGATCTCAACCAACGGGCACGCGAAGAACGAGACCGTGCCTCCTAATTCCATAGCCATTAGTATTAAATACTTCTGGTTTGGTGGAAATGTGGCTTAGATTGAAGGCACATACTATATACTGCATAGAATTCTTACAACAATTACAGATCAAGACTTTTATTGGAAAATAACGGAAAGACAAACAGAAAACCACTTATTTAGTTCAATGCCGCCTGTGCCATTGCAGATAAGTTATGAAATATTACCATCGAATTTTCCGAAGTAATTACTACTTAAGATGGATCGACTTGTATTTCAGCTCAAGAAACGTACGATAAGGTCGTCCTCAAAACAGATACATTTCATTAAAATATTTAGAATGGTTTTAAGGTACATACCAAGCCCAAAAGGTTAATTATTAAAGCCTGTGTGTTGACTCAAAAGCAAGGCCATACGATTGTACTGGCTTGAACATAGAATAGGTTAAAGGTACCAGTTCGAAATGCAAAGAACTGCGAGAAGCGATCAACGCAATAACCGAGTACATTTCAGTACATTGTTTTCGACAAGGCCCAGGCACACTGGAGTCGAAATTTGGATGGTTTGCGGCACTAACTCTTTGTAGGAGGAATATGTCCATTCCAAGGATACCCCAATATGCCTGCGTTTTAAGTGGATATATTGATAGGTTCTACGTTCGAAGCCTAACGCCAACCTTGAATCTTGTATTCAAATCAGGTTCAGTCATCACTTGCCATTGGGATAAAATAAACAGCGGCACCATTGCAATTCTTAACTAGTTAGTTGTCCGACTAAATTGGTGGCCGTGATTACTTGACATGCTTGTCACAATGGAATTCCCAGTCTGTGTGGTCAAATTAGTGGTTAGTGAATATGTCATATGAAACTAACAGTAGAGTCATCCTTCCAAGCCAATCTTTTGCTTCAGTTAGTTCTACATTTAAATAACAAATATAGCATTGCCGATGTGACACCACCTTGTATTTAAAATGTTTTTTTTTTTTGTTTGTTACTTAATTTTACTTAAAAAAAAGGAACACCCTTTATTATGCGTACTTCAAATGCTGGCGATGAAGCTGAAATGGCATTCTTCTAAACAAATATTCCAAAAAAGATTTCGTAAACTAATACTAGGCATTTTAAAACAAGGGATATGACGTTGAACCCCACGTCAAAATTAAAAATTCTCAAAGGATAACCGATATAATATATGTACGTATGTATGCTACAAGGGTGCATGATGCTCTGCTTAAATCTATTGAACAGGATTCTTTGGGTAAAAAACTGTGTATTGAATATATGTAAAAAAGACAAGGGTTGGAAAGTAAAAAAAAAAAAAACAAAAGAAAACGTAATGGCATTGAAGCTGGGATGAAATTCATACAAACGATATAAGCACTTGAAAGCTGAATAACTCATACACACGTACACAAGATCTACATTCCGTACACTTGCTGCATAAGCATGGACACGTACAAACTAATTTGATGACATTACAATTTTTATGTGGCAACGGAAAAGAACAAATCGAAGTGCACTCCTTTAGAAAACCGGGACAAACACCCTTATGAAATTTAAAGGAACGAGATGAGATTATTGAGTTAGTATATTTGTTAAAACAACAAAATTAGAAAACTTAAATACTAACAATAAGAAGAAAGTTACCTTTTGGGACACGCTTAAAACTTAGCAGGGTGCAATGAAGTGAAACATGTGCATACATATGCATGTATGTATTTGGTATCGCGGGATCTACTTGTCCAGGCATTGAATTCGAGGGTTGGTCAAAGTCATTAGCTCCCATTGGATTACTATATTGCCAAGCGGCGCTCTTGAATGCTTCCTGGAAAAAAAGAACAATGCGGTAAGGTTTAGGGTGGAAAGAAATAGGGCGGGCATGAAAGGATGAACTGAATTTATGCTTTCGTATTTGGGGGATTCAAATTGTGTTAAATTTTTTTCCGCCAATAAATTTTATTTTGGAACATGGAAAATATTATGACTTTCTCATGAGCTTGTCTCACGATTATTGAGTTTACACATTTGTGAACTTGGTAACCTCTTTCATTGGCTCTACAGTCCGTGTTGGACATGAGCCACAAAAAACATGTCTATCCAGCCAGCTTGATCACTGTCCCCGAGTACTCGCTCTAAGCTGTTCAAGTTTCCCAAAACGTGTGCTCGCTACTGAAGCAAAGTCTTACTTAAACGCTGTGCAAAGAGTTCATAGCAGGTCAAGTAGCAATGACGAACAGGAGGCACGTCCTTAGGAAATTGACTATAAGAATAGATATTATAAAGGGTCCTAAAACAAGCATTTTTATTCCATATTATTAGAATGATTAATAAGAAGAAGTGTTGACAAACATAAGAAAAACTTCAATATACTGTATACTTGACGTCCTGATAAAAAAACACAAGACTAAACCAAATTGAGCAGCAGTTGAAAGAATTTGATAAAGTTCCAGGAACTTACTAACAACAAAATACTCTTTTCTTAATCGGAGTGTTGTCGTTCATACAAATGTAACGAACTTCACATTAAGAAAGTGTTGGTGTATTGGGATCCCAGAATGTTGACCGCTTCACGAAAAAAGAAATCGAGATGACATTTCTAGAGAAAATCTTGAGAACTACCAAGCTGATGTGGATACATTTTTGAGGCGTTTTAATTTCATGAACGAACCCTGGATCCATATCTTTGAACCCTTAAAAAAGAAAGTAGTTTTCAAGACGAAAACCTCCGAAAGATTAAAAGAAAAGATTCCAAAATTGAGCTAACATTTCCTGATTGGCAATTCCTCGAAAAAATGCTGTTCTTTTTTAAACAAAAATTTACCCTCCGGTAAAGAGAGCTTTCTTTTTGCGGAAAGAGTGAAAATTGGTACAAACTCATAAATAAGTACTGCTTTTAATTGCTTTCAAAAATGATTCATTCTGGTCAAGTCATATTGGTATTAATGAGAACCAAATTTAATAAAGCTCATTTCTGGTTTTGTCGAGAAAATTTAAAAAGCTAAATTACCCTTACTATGCTTTCAGCTTGAACGGTTCTTTACGTTAGATTAAATTTTAAACATTTTTTTGTGCAGTCAATTGGTTAAATGTCACCACCATACAATCGTCCTGTGTTCAAATTTTCCCCAGTAAAATAAATAACCATAAATCTTTTGCAGACCACCCTTGAAATCTTCTTTTTCAGCAACGAACTTAAACTCACCCTGAAAGTTCCAAAAGGCATCTTATGCTAACCACAAACATATAAAAACAGTTCTAAACAGCAGGGTCTTTTTTAAAGGGTGTTCTTATTATATTGTAAACTTATTATTTATATTCTTCAACTCAGGATTTCTTAACATTGTTTTAAAGTACAAATGAAGGTTAGGATTAGGATAGGCTTATCAGAGGCGACTGTAATCAGCGCAAGTAACGTCTGAGGTACAAAGAAACTTTAAAGTCTTAAGGTAGAGTTTCTTATCAAAAAACGGATGGCGAAACAGGTATTTATGTAACCATTTCCTAACTTTATCATTTATGGTTGAGCGAAATATTGTTTGAGGTTAGGTATGAGATATGTGACGTCATGGTTGCCGCGTTAAGTCACGATCCAAGCAGAGGAACGGCCCACACAAACGCAATTCTACACCGAAGAAGGCGTATAAATTCCGGAGAACTGATTGGCTAATTTTTTTGGGACTCGTGAGGTGTGATTCTGATCGACTTTACTTTCATTGAAGGATTGAAGTTTCATCCATGGTTATGAAACATCCCCGCGACGCTGTTTTTTTTTCGAATAATCGAGGTTCCCATCTTGCACACACTTTTCTCCTATGAAAATTTTTCCACAAGAAGCGGTATACCCCGTTTTTTGAAATGCTTGCCATATCAGCAGCTCGTCCTTTTTAAGTGACTATCCATTGCTGGCGGGTTATCTCATTTGATCGAACACTGTGATTATGCCCCCCAATAAATTGCTGCTGTTTAAGACAAAATTTGCACAGAGTTAAAGGATCAGGAGAACGATTGAAATATTATGTAGGGGTTCGAATTGTTCCTTATGTGGGTTTGAGTGTTCCCATGATTTCCACTGTTAATATCTTTCTGCAGAGTTCGCCAATTCATACATTACGAAAGTTTGAGAAGTTATACCGCCGCCAGAAAACGGGTCTCTAGATGAAAAGGATCTTCGTTGAGATAAAAATTAAAATTGAATCCGGAAATTGGTGGTACATATATCGGCCAGCCAATCAAGTATTATTAAAGAAATATGTCAGTATTTTTAATTCTTTTAGGCCTAACATAAAAAAATATTTGTCTGCTTCCCAAGACATAGAACGTATGATTAAAATAAAACTCTAAAATGATAAAAAAAAAATACAAAATAAATTATTATAATCAAACAAAAATAATCGATGAAACTGATTGATTTGAAGCATTTCAATACGAACAAAAGATTGCGGTTTCCGTTAACAAATTAAGCCCCACTGGCCGCCCATTTTAACCAAATCGAAAACTATCCTATCAATCGCTTTATGTGATGTGCCCTGGACAATTCACCCTTAAGTTACGCTCATTTATTGTTCGATGGAGATTAATGGAGTCTTATGTCCCCCTGTATCAAATATGATCACCCCATACAGAGACTGATATATTGCCCTCCGCTGAATACGTGGAATGCCTGTGTTCTTACTGTGCGTACATTTATATGTTGTACCTTGGTTTATGCGTTGTACAGGTACCATAATCATTTTAACCAAGGGCGCCGTGCCCGTATTGGGGTTGTATTTTAATATAATTACAAATTTTAATATAATTAATTATTTCTTTTCTTATTTAAATTATTATTTGCTTTTTTGAGAATTATTTATACTCGGATGGACATATGTTCAAGGGAATGATGAAAGATTGAAACCAACATGGTAGGTTTTGTGACTTTTAAACTTTGAGGCGATTTCTTTAAGTAAAGCTGGTATATTCCGTCGAAACGCTTTCGTGAATTTATTAAGTATCCAGAACTTTCTTGCGTAAATAGTCAAGCTAGCTGACCGAAGTAACAGCTCGATGGCTTGCATCCCGTTTATTGAATTTGAAAAGTAATGGTGACACAGTTCTGTTTACATGATGAAAATGACAGGCAGTCGAGGGGAACTCCTCAACATCTACAAACATCTCCTTGTGGAAGCTTTGGAACTATTCACTATACTGTTTAGTAATGCCCTAAATTATGCACATTTTACGATCCCCGAAAGGAGTAAATCTCCTCTCGACCATTGTTAAAACATTTCCAATAAAGTCCTGACCAAGTGCAAGCAATGCAAAACTGATAACCTGGTTGACTTAGACAAGGCCTTCGACAATTTAATTTCTTGTGAAGAAGAGAATGCTCCGGAGACCTACGGTGTTTTGCAAACTAAAGGGGTACAGTTGGACTCTTCGTTATCCCTTTCCCGGCGCCTGTGGGCGTAAGGGTTTCTGACAAATCGCAACACATAAATTCAACTTACAACATAAAAACATGTTGTCAACAAATTGTAAGCGGTTGTCCTTATCTGGCGCCGCCTGTGAAACGCATTCAATATTGATTCATAAAATTCTAGCCTCAGTTTGAATATAACATTGCGAGGTTTTCCTCGCCAGGTTCGAAAACGAAAGCTACGTCCTCTTGACCATACCACTTTCCAAGCCAACAACAATTACTTGTGAATACGAGTATGCATTTAAATTTGCTATATCAGTTGGAGAATGGGAGCGACGTGTTTTAGGTCCAACTGTGTGATTAAGTGCTTTAAAGATGCTAGCTGGCCTAGATTAACTATATTGTTTTTAAAAGACAAACTTGACTGAAGCATGTTCTATTGGTAAGCAGTCCGATGTAAGAAAAAGAAATAAAAAAAAATTAAAAATATTCACACAGATGGTCTTGGTTTATAGCTTCCGCAGAGAAAAGTCTGTATGTGTAGTCTTGTCTATATTTTTGGGTCGAAAAAAAAAAACACCCGTCTACGCAAATAAATTGTCAACAAGTTCTTGGCACTTACTCGTGCTTCATCTTTACGCATGAAACAAATCGAGAAAAATATCATAGCGTTTTTGGACCTGTTATAAAATGGCTAACTTATTTTATAATTTCCTTTTTTGTACTATAAAAAAATCACAATTTCATTCTTGTAAGGGAAACCAAATCTTTGAGGACATTGAACGAAGTTCGAGTACTATGAATGAGAAACTTAATGTGACGCATTCTTCAAAAACACAGAAAAAAAAGAACTTCGAAATTGAATGTTATTTTTAAAACAGCTCTTTTCTATGTGGTGAAGTATTTTCTTGGTAGCATGGAATATTTTGGTTCGCTCTTTCTGTTATCTATTTATATTATAGTGTCATACTTAAACGTGTTTCGTTTTTCGAAATGTCGTTCTGTTTCAGAAAATATCAAAGAGATTTTTTTTTGTTCAAAATATTTTTCTTTTGTTTCGCCTCGCTAAGTACTTTGTTTAAGACTGTCACTTTGACAATTGTCTATTCTGGTCATGAATTTGAAAGAACGACAAGAGGGACCTTTTGATTGCTCTAGGTATTTTCGGGCTTGAAGGCTCGTGTATTTAGGAATAAAAACGCTTTTTGTTTTTTTTTAGGGGAAAATAGAATATCGTATACACATTTAGTATTATAAAAATACTTTTCTTTAAGTCTATGTGTTTTTAGTTTAGTTTTTAGAAATTTGAAACTGAGGCAGTTGGAGTTGAAATCAGACAAATGGATTTCATATTTCAAAAGCTTGACAGTGTAGATTGTTACATATTTTCTTTAAAAATAACACGAAAGGCGTATGAAGTTCCCGATTCCAATTTCCTTTCCTTGTTTGTTTTAAAATAAAGTCTATAGTAGCAATTAGCAATTTTCGTATCTATACTTTTAAGTATACAAATTTACATTGATAGTTTGCATAATCCAAGGCCCTTTGGCTTATAAACCATGTGGCTTACACAATTTGTTCCTAGTTCGATAATGCCATTGCTATGGCGAGCAATGATTTTTTGTTTTTTTCCAAACGCAATTTATCCTTTTTTTAATTGTGTCAACATATTTCCAGAAAAAAATTACGAAAAATCATTCACAGGTATTATTACTATTTTACAGGACCTTTTCCAGCCTTAGGTACGGGTTTGTTTCATCGCTGCTTATTACCAAAAATTGGCCAAAAATAAAACGAATAGTGCGTTGTAGTGGTTTCTGAGCATTCGTGAATTCAAATATCTTACATGAGGATAACATCTGACTTTTTTTCATGATTCACATTTCGAGGATCTTTCGGAGTCCGTTCATTACTGTATGTTCTTATAACGCGCACATACAGAATGTGAGCCTAGGTCCTATCATTCTAAGAAGTGTATATTTCTTCCGTAATATCTTCATCTTCAGCAATATTCTTGTCGGGATTAGCACTGTCAGGCCTTTCGGAATTTCTTCTGCGCACTTGGTACAGGATGGCTGGGAAATGTTCGTCGAAATTTACGTTGCGTCAAAATTACTGACAACATTATTCTGTAAAAATAATAAGTCACGAGAATTCCGCGGTGTCGTAGGGCATAACAATCCTTACCTTATAGATGTGCATTTTGCCTCTGTTTAACTCACAATATTCAAAAGAAAGCTTACAGTTTCCGTCATTCTCAAAAGTTATAGCATCTTCTTCTGGCAAACTTTTATCTCTGTCTGAATAAAAGTAATTCATCTAGTAAAAATTGTAGATGGTTTGATCCAAGTTATATATACATCATTATAGTGTATAGGTACTACGGCTCTAAGGTATATTCAACACTGTGTCTCGGCCCTCAATTATCAACTCTGAGCCATTCAGAATTTGTTTTGAGCTCACGATTTCGAAAAATGGTTAATATGTTTTACATATTATCTCGCAGGCGTACTTTACTCTTTGATACTTTAACACGCCAGAAAGCCTTGCACTTGTGTTTAAAAGACGACATAGCTTAAACTAAATTTAATAAATTTTTGAGGATGTAAAGCCCATCGATCGAAGGGTTGATCGAATTCTAAACATAATTGTGTTGGAATGGATAGTTAGCTTGCATCAAATTTAAATAAAATTAACAATCACTTTTAGTTTACTTACTAAGTGTTTCAATCCGGGGTAGACGTGGACCACTGGCAATAAGTCTTTTTGGCTTAATTCCTTCTGAGGAAGTCGAACTTCCATTCCCGCACACTTGTTGGAATTTTATATCTCAAACTGATTGCTGACTGATGTTGATTATTATTCAATTGAGGTTTTAGTGAACTCTCCATAAATGTGGATCTACACACATAGATCGGAATTGTAAAAAGGTGTCCTCGAAACGTAAGCATGAGGATAAAGAAAAAAGAGAAGACAAAACTTCGGTTACGGGGACCGAATAATCCTTGGAAAGCTTCATTTAAGAAATTTGAAGTTAGCCATACATGTTGGAAACCAGTAAACAAAAAAACCTTTTTGTTCTGAAAGTTTTATTTAAGATAAACATAAAAATGTGTATCTTGCTCTCGCTTCATACAGGAGACGATCCTTCTAAAAGTCATTGAGGCATAAGGTTGAAAACGATCCAATTATCCAATACAGTAGCTTGTAATTCAGTGATATCAGAAAATAAGGCCTTCCTCCTCACAAAATTAAAAATGGGAGCAATTGTTTTGAGTATACCGAGTTCAAAATCCTTTGCCATTGAGCAGAACTAAACGACCTCATGAGTGTATGTATGATCGTTAAATAGATTCGTACACATTGTATATATGCATTTTTATTACCTATACTGCAGTAGAATGGCACAAACTATGAATGTGTACATACTCATCTGACCTCAACATTTATGTCAGTGTATATGTGTTATTTACTTCTCACCCTTCTCAACACATAAAAAGGACAAAAGAAAAAGAAACATCCCCTTCTGGTTATCCCTCTTGTTTTCCACCCCTGTCTGCTAATCAAAATTGCATGCAACTTACAGGGTACCCCACAAAGAACAATATTTCAAAAATTAAATCGCAGAATTTTCTTCATATATCGGAAAATCACTGCATTCCTCAAATGCTCGTCCGATACAATTCATTTCCGATGCAATTACCAAGTTCCTGTCCCAAGGTGTTATCATATCGAACCAACCCGCAATGCATCGCTGCGCCCGGAGTTCAACAAAGGTTCAAAAGTAAAAATATGTATGCACGTATTGTACATTAGGATATATGGGGTGTGAGTTCATTTACCACCGTGTGCGTTCTAAACTAGTTTTGAACTGGAACATTAAAAATTAAAGCTGCTTTTCTACGAACACCGCCTGTCATCGTTGTGGTTGTGTTGACATTACCTTTTTTTGCACGTAAATAGGTACCTAGCCACATTATGCAAAGTAATACACTACGCGTCAATAGATTAGACTCTAGGAAATATAATGTACGAAAATAGTTTCAGATTGCTATTATTTTAGAATATGTATGTTTAGGGAGGAAAATTTATAATAAATCTGTGTATAAGTAGCTATTTTCTTTGTTTCTTACGATCCTGAAAAAAGTCAGTTAATACTCACATTCTTTAAGGTGAGGTTTAAGAAAGAAAGGTGATGAGTGCCCTTTCCCACTTCCATTCCAGTATTTTATTAATTCCTGCAGCCGATTATTTCCCAAAAACCAATCACTTTCTACAACTAGTTTCTGAAATGGTTTCTGATCTTAACCAATTGGAGAATATCCGGCATCTTTGTCTGTCAGCTAAGTCGTAAAAGTGTCTGCGCAAAATGCATGGTGGTATTTTAAAAAATCACTGCAAATCTCAGAATATTGATGATATAAAATTAGTAACAAGGACGCGCAAGGAAATATGGCTTGTCATCGTCTATAATTTACTTTTTCCGTATGCATTTTATCATTGCTAAACAATTTCTATACTGGATGTTCAGATTTCTAAAAGAATTTATCTTAGTGACGTTCATTGATAAGTAAACTTATAACATTTGAGCCGATGAAAGTAAAGAAAAAATTTTGTACCGAAGAATAATTTCTTCTTTATTGCCAATCTAATCAAACCAGTTTCTTGTGCGACTTTTCTTATATACAAGATGATAATTTAAATAAATCTATTACTTTGATCGAGCTCTAAGCACCACAAGAAAAAATGGGGCCAGTTACTCCTGTTGAGTTTTACGAATACTCAGCCCTAGTTTCCCTCCACTGTTACCTTTCATTTTAAAATGTGGCTTTAAAAATTAATTCGGCTAAGGAAGTTAATTATAAGGCACCAGTGTAAGCTTATCGCTTGTACAAGATATTTGAATCTTTTCAATTATTTTTTTTTTCTTTTTCATTGAAAAATGTTCATAAATTTCAACTTTTGTGTATAAATCTTTATTTAGTGAAAGCGACATTATATTTATGCGTTTTATTTTATTTCTTTTTATTTACCAAAAGTGTGATAACATAGTCAACTCATACAAAATGTTGATGGCTGGTGCAACAGAAACGGACACAGCAAGTTTGGCTTTGGTACCGACTAGAAATCCAACAACTGGTGCTATTCAACAGCGAGACACAACATGGACAAAGCTATTCGTCGGAGGCCTACCCTACCACACAACGGACAAAAGTCTCAGAGATCATTTCTCTGTATTTGGTGAAATTGAGGAGGCCGTTGTCATAACTGACCGACAAACAAACAAAAGCCGAGGATATGGATTCGTAAGAAAAGTTTAATAATCCTGATTCATATGAAAATTGCAACGGTTTTGCTTGTTAAAGGTTATAATGGGTGATAGGGCAAGTACTGAACGGGCATGCAAAGATCCAAATCCAATCATAGATGGCCGGAAAGCGAATGTCAACTTGGCGATCCTTGGTGCGAAAGCGCGTATGAATATTGCTCCTGGTAAGGATAAATTTAACTGTTAAAAATGTATTTAAACTTGTGTGTGCATTAAGTAGCTTGCCAATGGTCAGTTTTTGTGTTCAGTGTCATTTACGGGCGTTTTTTTTTTCAATATTGATGATTGTTTCACATGAGTGAGAACGTTTAATAGCTGTACAGTTTTATTGAATTCAACGATGAGTCGAAAGTATGCGTACCAACATTCATTTGTATATGGCATGATGAGCTCAATATTTCTAGAAGTAGAAGGGGAAATAGTTTGTGTGACCAGTGCCAATGGAACACTAGAATTTATATGGTTTTGTTTGACCCTCTGAGTGACACACCAGTCATGCTCGATGAGCAAATAACTGCAAAAGCTTACGTCTAATGTCGCACTTGCTAGTAAATAATCGAAACCGATAGCAGTACATCTTTCCGAACACAATTAAAAGTACAACAACAACTGAAACTCACTTGTGTGTATATGTGAAATTGTTAAAACTCTTCGAACCATGAAGCAAACCTTATGAATTCGAGTGAGTTTGCCCAACTAGCAGGCTGGGTAGCCGTTGAACCATAAATATTTACACAAAAAGTGTTTTTTTTTTTTGAAAATTATTTTTACGTCGGAATGAATATGTCAGACTTGTTTTAATAGTTATATCTTAGATATACATCAGAAGCTTAGATAAAATATCACAATGAATATTTGATGACTGCAATTATAATTTTAAGTGTGATATTTAATCTTTTTTTTTATAATAATCGAAATTTGGTTTTGTTTATATTGATATAGGATTCCCTTATGCAGCTGCCGCAGCAAGCTTGAGAGCTGGATATTCGATAATACCAAACCAGTTTGGGTAAGTTAAAACTTTTTTTTCTAAAAAATTCATATTCCTGTTCAAATAAATAGATACTGAGTTAATTGATGGCCCGGGAATTGATTAGTCTTGTTAGATCGGCATGAAGAAATACATATGTTGCTTCATAAGTACACCAGGCTACACGCCTTACTTGAGTGACCTTACTGCACTCCACTCATTTCGTACCGAGTCCAGGTTACCGTAAAAATAATTTCCGTGAAATTTATCCTTACCTAAGTCATCTGCAAACATACCTTCTATCGCGCTAAGCTGGTTTCTATTAAAAGCCACAATTGTTCTTATGTTGCCTTTGAAACGTTATGTCCCTGAATGTTGAATTTAATGCTATTGTTTTAATATATACAAGGACCGGTTGACTTCTTCTTCGTCGTTGATGCTTGGAAATTCTTCTCCGAACTTTCCGAATTCAACAGCCTTTTCCAGTCTGGACTTATTTTAAACTCAAGATACGTTTCGCTTTACTGTGCATGATTTTTACGCATTTTTCGTAGCCTGACTATCTATACTGTTCGATGCCGATCCCCTTCCCAGAACTCGTCCCGTTTTCGTTAATAAAGGTGTTGTGAAGTAGGATTGCTTTATTTGGGACTACAATCGGAACCCTAAGACCTTTTTGAGTTCCCATTAAAAATAAGATTTTTCACTTCTTCGTGAAGGATATTGTATGGTTTTGCGATATCGTACTGCAAAATCAAGTTTTTTGCATGAATTGGCAGTATATTAAGCCTCTGGCTTGCGAGATTTTCTTTCGTGGCGACCACCTATTTATGATGTGTTTCGCTGGATAACCTAGCAATGTTATTGAAGTAGCTGGAACTCTGCTTCAGTATTTCTTCGATTTCGTCAGGCTCGAAGCTGTGATGAACGCGATTGGAAACTAGGAGATTCTTTCTATGAGAGTTTTCAATTGTCTTTTGGTAATCAATAAGTTTTTATGCTGAAAACTATACTTTTATATTTTGACGGCGATGTCTAGCCCTTTGGTGTGTCTACGCAACTTATCAACATTTGAAACGAAAGAAACTGATCGGTGGAATGGATCAGGTTTATTCAACTATTGCTCCAACGTTTGTAATAGCTGAGGCGATTTTATGAAGTTTGTGGTTGTTGTTTTTTATGTCTTGATGTTGTTGACCTTCGGTTTTACCCACCTTTGGCGTTAACCTGCGTTGTGCCTATATTCTTCGCTTTCGCTTTCGTATATAATTAATTTATTACATAATTTTCATAAATAAAAATTGTACGTATTGACTTCCTATTCAAAATTTTTGTTTTTCATTTGCTAGAGTTCCGCCACCATACATCTACGGATCACCTTATTTGAGTGCAGCTGCAACAGCTTCAGCGACAGCCAATTCAGCTAATGCCGCTTCAGGCTTAGTACCAATTCAAGCATCACAGCTATCACATGCAGCAGCCATTGCTGCAGCAACTAATCAATTCTATGAGTATCATGTAAGTGAATAAATAATATATTACTTGTAAAACAAAACTATAAATATCTTTGCTTTCTTTTGTTTCAGAATGCAGTTGTCGCTGCAGCAGCTTCTCCTTATGGTGGTCAGTACCCTACGGGCTTCGAAGCTTATCCCTATACCGGCACTGTGGCAGGTAACTGCTTTACTGATTTAGGTATAAACAAATTAATTTTTGAATGAAGAATGAAAAATATTTAAAATATTGAATTTTTTTCTAAGAACTTTTGAAAACGAACGTCAAGTGTGTAAAAACTTTGAGAATTATCTTTGAACTAAATAATGGTATCAGGATTTCTTGATTTGTTAGAAGTTGTAGAAGAATACCTTAACCAACTTAAAAAAAAATTCTGACATTTTTATTGTTTTTAAGAAAACAGGCGTATTTATAACTTTGTCCGTCCTTTTAAAAAAAAAAGATTTTTTACAAAATACTTGTAGAAGCAAATTTGTTTTATCTGATGTTTGAAAAACTGCATACGTACTCGCTAAAAGAGTTTTCTCCAATGTACCTTACCTCGCTGTCACTTTCCGCCTTCCAAACTACTACTATTAGTAAGGTCGACCATGGTTAAAAAAAATCGAGACATTCGTTTAGAATATCTGGTTTTAATGTGATATACATGTAGCTATTAAGTCAACAGAATTCGTCTCAAACTGCTCTAGACTGTCAATTATCTCTTGTTGAGAGGACAGAGCAGCTTGACATTCACGTATCTTAGGTGCGTAGGAATAGACCCATTCGTCGAATTGTATGGTCTATTACTTAGTCCTTTATCAGGCCTGATATATTATCGCTGATCTTAGGGTATGCTTAAAAAGTATTCGCTCTCGGGCACGCTGCTTCCAATTTGTTAGTTAAAACTTGCTTTAATCAACGATATCTTGATCTCCATCAAGTTTTCGTTTGTTGTTTGAGATAAATGGTCAACGGATCGTTTTCAACTCTTTTGCCCTGTTAATAACTCGCAAATCATTTTTGATATGTCATCCTTAATGCGTACGAGCAGTTCATATTTCATTCATTCATTCTGTTTATTACACCACCCAATTTATCAATTTTTTGAAATAACGTTGACCAGACCAAGTCGCTTGTTGATGCTTTCTATAAAGATTCTCGCACAAGAACCAAAATATACTGTCTAAGGTTTTTTTTTAATGATAATTGAAGGTTGAGCACATATCTTTGTGTTATAATGGATGTTTAGCGAACAGCTGAGTTCTAATTTTAAAGCAAATAACCTCGAAGTAATTTTGGGATCTTATAAATTTAGTCAAAGAAATATACTTTGAAGCTGCTTGTATTCAAAAACA
Organism: Orthonevra nobilis; assembly: GCA_963555765.1. Lineage (NCBI taxonomy): Eukaryota > Metazoa > Arthropoda > Insecta > Diptera > Syrphidae > Orthonevra > Orthonevra nobilis. The sequence continues at coordinate 123,102,399 of OY743224.1, read as the reverse complement.
TAATAATACAAGAGCTGTTTTTTTTAAACCAATTTTGTTCATTGTCACTCAGCTAGGCAGACAACAGGAACTGCAACACAGTATCCAGACCTACGCAAATTGTTTCTCACAATATGTATCCATTAATTTTTGGATTCTATTTTAAAATATATTCTCAGATACTTATATAACATTTAGTTATTTTGTTATATTAAGTTTACTGAAATTAAAAATATATAAAAGCAAAAAAAAATCCAGATTTATTCTAAATCCATCTATTATCCTTAAGTGGAATTATTTACCAAAAAAAATTATTATGTTCTTATAATTTTTTGGAAACTGGCCCATTTTTTCATATTTTGTTTGAATGTCTTCGCCGAAGTTGTTTACTTGCGATTACCGATAGGCACAATAATTGTTGGTCGAATCGTTTCATCAATATTTACGAAATATGTATATTTAAATGAACATGTGATTCGATAAAGTGTATGGAAATTTTCTTGAGGAACCTGTATGTAGCCCCTCCCAACTAGAGTTAAGAAATTGGTTCTGAAGCCACACAAATGAGAAGAATTAAAATTCACTGATTCACATTCATACTTTAAAAGGTTTTCCGATGTATGGGAAATGACTTTGAAGTTCTCTATCTACATAACTTAACTGGGGTAATACATCTTTTAAATGGGGTAATACACCCCTTAGTATGGCATGAATCCCTGATCGCTAGTGGCAAAATTTTGAAAAGCTGATACAATGTGTCTGACATCGAATGAAGTAATGTAGGACAGAAAATATGGGAAAGTCACTCTCATTTGGGAATTATTCTTTGTTTTGAACTACACGTAACATTGACTTGTTTCTTTCTTTTCTTAAAACTGCTCTCCTAACACCCGAAAATGTTAAATACAATATATATGCGAGTAATATTTATACAAATATTTTTTTTCATCGTCTAGGTTTTCCCCACATCTGCAAATTCTAATACTATTGTTTCCTCAGTTGCTGGTAAGGAACTGGTGAAAAGATCATATAATATAGGGCCTAGCCCTTTGGTGTCCAAGCTAGTGCAGGGCCGACTCAATTTATCATTGTGTGATATCCGTAGTCTAGTCGTACGAGTCTTGGTGTTTATTAGTGATACTTTTTGAATGCTCTAGCGACTAAGGTCAAGGAGATCATTTAATCTTTTTCTGTTAATCTTCTGCCGCAGCAGTGCGACTGTGATGTATGGGTCTAACCAATTCCATCGTTTATGAGCCCCAACTGATGTTTCCCTATCAAGACCTCAAAGGGAAGCAGCTGAATAAACTTTATTGCCTTGCATTTTGACATCTTCTTTTCGGAATACTCAACAAGGAAATCGAATATTAGTACGCTTTTGTTCTCAATTGCACAGCACTTCATGTGCGGCTTAAAAAGCGATGAATAGTTGGTGAGTTTCCAGAATTTGGCGGGCCGGAAGTCACAAACAGGCTTAGACTGATTTTTGTGTTACAAACATGCTGGTTTCACAGATTATCTTACCTGAAATTATAAGTCTCTGAGAAAAAACAGCCTTTATTTTCAAAATTATTTTATTATTATTATTTTTTATCTATTAAGATAAAAAAGTGAAACGATTTTTTATTTAAAATCTGATTATCGAAAAAGGATACAAATTTTCTGAAATACTGTCTTGAATTTTGTGTGAGACAATTCTTTACCGCCCTTTAACAATAAGTTCAACACATCAACATTTTAAAAGGTTGAACAAATATAAGAAATTTAAATTTTGTTTTATGTGTGACTTAGCAAAAAGGTGTTAAACTGTGATATTCAATGCTGATATCGCTGATATTTTTATCTATAGTTCTTTCAAATAGTTCTGCAGAAACGTACTCCGATCATTGTGCATTAGAAAATAAGATCAACCATGGAGGAACAACGGCCAAGGGAATATCATGATCCAATATAAAAGTCAAAATTGACCCGTTCAAATGGTTTTCAATAAAATGAAACTCTTATTCAAGCACTACTCCGGAATTCCAAACTATATTCAACGAGAAGTGGTCTTATCTTCAAATTGCTGTTGGTGCCCTTAATGGTCGTGTAAGTTTTCTATAAAAACAAAATCAATCCAGAAATGTGTGTGCGTGGATAATAGAATTGCGAACAAGAAAGTTTTTTAAAGGTGGTTTTCGGGCTTTGGTTGTTGTTTTGCTGTGTTTTTTTTTTTTTAATTTATACTGAATATACCTAAACTTTTGAGTACGAAAATACATATTTATATGCGTTACAGAATAATGGTAATCAAAATAAAAACAATTTCATCAGAAGAAATTTTTGTTAGGACATTTCAAAGCTTCATTCGTTAAGACGAAAGTCTTTCGACAGGTTTAAATTCGACGAAACAGGGCTTATTTTTGAAAATTGTATTTTTAAGATAAATCTCTTTAAGTACACTCATGAAATTGGTTTTGTTTTGACCACCACGGTATGTATTTTTCGTTTTGTTTTGGTTTTTTGGATTTTGGGCTGTAAAACAAATATTTACAAATTTAACTGTTTTTTTTATTTATTTAAAGTCGTTCTTATTAATCTTTAAAGTTTATAGTTGAATTATATTTAAATATATATACAATAGGTATAAACGAGAAAATACATATGTAAGTTCAATTACTTTCTTCGAAAATAATAATAAAAATCGTTTAGTTTTTGTGTGATGTTGGTCTTTACTATATGCGTTTTGTACATAGGTATATGCACTGTTTGTTGTAATCTAGAATCCTTAATGAATGTTCTTTCATTGAAAATTGAAAAAAAAGACAGGCTGTAAATTATAGGACCCACAAATAACTTAACCATCTGATCGACTCTACCAACAAAAAATACGAATCATAGGCGTGACAGCAACTTCGGGGTGAAAATGGCATGTGTTTCTGCCGACCACGCCCGGCCACAGAAGCTTTACCAAAGCATTTAGAGTCTTGCAAGTATCGCCACTCATGGTGAGGTGGGCCCAATCAAAAAAAAAGAAATTGGAAATTTTTTTCTGGGATTTGAGCATGGAACCTCACGCTCAGTCGATGCGCTAACCACTGATCCACGAACACACTTAAAAAACGCTTTGGTCAAAAAGTAGAACCCCCAAAATGTGAAAAGATCAAATAATAGTATTTGACTTTTTAAACGAAGACTGAATTGAATTTGTATATTTATACAGAAACGTCTTTTGCTACCGATCAATTTTTTTTTTATATGGCGTAAGTTTAAATAGTTGTGCCTTAAATGTTATTAACTTTTTATTTAGTGTTTCCAATGCAAAGCTTTTCGGCCTAATGTTTCGGTCGACTTACAAACTAGGAATTAATTTAGCATTACACCCGAAAGGTAAAATCAACAAACCGTACAGCACTCAAAACATGGTTTTGAAAACAATTTTTTTTTTAAACACGGTTTTCAAAATCATATTTGCATCAATAAAAATAAAATATGAGCTTGGTCAATGCATCAAATGCATACTTAACAACTCTCTTTATGTGGCCATGTGGATCTTTAGTCGAATGTGAAAAATTTTACTAAATTTTAACACACCAAGATAAAACTTCCTTAAATTGGAGATTTAAATGCAGGAAAGATGCAATGACATCTTTGCATCGAAATCTTTTTATACCCTATAACAAGCGCCGTGATCTTAGACGAAATAAATGTAATATTCTCCTGCTCTTCGCTGTCAGGTTAGGTCCAAGTCTAAAATGAGACTTCTGCATTTTGCAGCAAAAAGTTCTCGATACATGTTTAAAAATAAAAATAATAACAAATCTTCAAAATATTTATAAACTTTTTTTTTGTAATTTTTGTGTGAATTAACGTTAATCTTTTTTTGTATTTTGATTGGTTTGTTTTGGATTTAATGTTGTCTCTGGCTCTAGCATTGCAACTTAATAGTTTTTGTAAACATATGTATATTCTGAACAAGAAAGCATACTGATGATATAAATATTTTGAATCCTTTTTTTTATTTTATCCTTTGGTGAACAATTTTTGTTCCAGAAAAATATCGAATGAAAAAATCTTAAACAGTCTCCATGCTAAAGTCTCACCCACGTTGGAAATATATGCTGTTCTGCTTTGGGTAAAGAAATGTTTCTTCATCCTTTTGAGTTTTGATTTTGATGCGACTGTTTGGTTTTCTTGATTTTCCAATTGTGAATGTCTGGAGTATATGAGCCTTATCTTAAGCTTGTATTCCATTCTGGCTCAATGTCTTTGCAAAAACTTGTCATATAATCTGGTGTGCTCCTTACCAGAAAATCGCCGACGTATTAAAAAAAGTTGATCGGCTATAGCTGCAATTTTCATCATCGCTCTCTCAAGACGTCAAGATAAGATAAGAGATACAAATCTTGTTGCAAAGCAAATTAGTCCTCAGAAACGCACCACAAAAATAAAATAATTCATTTTTTGATTTATAAAAAACTCTAAGAAAAACAAGATAGTGCTTTGTATTTCCACAAAGTTCTATACCTACTTTTTCAATGCAATGAAACCTTTTTCAGGGATCCACTCCTCGTGAGTCGTTAACCATCAAAATCAGGGTATTAATAAACTTTAGATTCAGCTGACAATGTTTCTAAAAATAAAAAGACGAGCCCAAAGCGCCTAGATTTTTGGTGGTCTTCTTATAAAGACACCATCGAATTTTGTTTTCCCTTTTTCTGTTTAAATTGTAGACAAAACAAATTAAGTTTGAAAATCCATTAATTTTAATTTTTTTTCGAAGCCCATTTCTTTTCTTGGGTTTAATTTTTGAAAGCTGCATTCAAAAACTACAAAAAAAAATTGTCTAGCTTTTTTCGTATATATTTATAATTCACTCTTTGATCTTATTCAAGACCACAGAAAATTCTTAGATTCTTACCCTTGAGGAGATCTTAACGTTATGTATTTTTATTTTAAGAAAGTCTATATATAGTATATTGTGCAGCCCAAAAAACAAAATCGAACTTCGTAAAAGTTATTTAATAGAATAATTATCATGTAAACGGTGAACATGAGAGCGTATGATTCCATAAGACTTTTTTTCAAATATTTAATTTACTTAGATTTAGTAAAAAAAACGCTCTCCACTTTTATTTATTTGTTTTTATTTGATATCGGATTATAAATTGTGGCTTGTGCCATAATACTCAAGCAATCCGAAAGCGTAATCCACGAAGAAGATTAAAAATTGACATTGATCTAGGAGTCTTTTATCCACTTCAGACTATATTTTTATTAGTAAGATCTCCTTAAGTTCCTTCTGTTACAAGTGAACTTGACTTGAGTTAAGGATCGTTGTCCTCGTCGCATCCTTATTCATGTCTTGTCATTTAAAAGCACACCCTCATTTTTTGCTTTATGCCAAATATTTCAAACTTGATCTTTATGCTTTTAGGCCCATTCTTAACTTTTCTGTTTGTTAAGCGGTCGCACGATGTCTTTGACCATTTTCAATGATATCTGCATTTTCCGTATTGTGGGTGTTGTTCTTCTTCTACTTCGTTTTCTTGTTGTGTCAATGACCCAATCCACGTATAAAAGAATCACCGTCCTTGATAAATTCGGTTTGAATGTAGCACACAATAATACGTTGAAATGCACCTTCAGCTCCGAAAACACTTCACACTGCTATTAGTCTCAGGGCCGATTGTGGTTTCCTCGTCTCCACAAAACTTGAAGAATCTCCAACATATTTGTGTGTCCTCATAGTGTGTCTTTACTCGTGTGTTAGCTTCTAAAGGTCGATAAAATGTGAACCCTTTTGATGCAATGAGTCATAACAAATTGTAAAATAATTTGCCGGAACCCATAAGATTTAAATAAAATACAATTTAATTTATAAAATAAGTCAATCGTCCTCGCAGGACTCTCAGAAGATAACTTGGCACTTACGTATGAATAAATTAAAACAATGGTGTAAAAAGAATTACTCTGAATTCGAATGGGGTTTGTTGTGTCTCCGAAAAGTTTTTATTTTCGGTTCTTGCAATTGAGGAATTTAAAAATAAAAATCCTCAAATGTTGCAAACTCTGTCACTGAGCTTTAAAGCAATGGCATGTTCTTTTAATTGATTTTCATAGGACTGTTATTTATTGACTTAAAATAATTGTCTTCTTTCATGAGTTACCTAATTTTTGGCCTTTGATTGTTGTATTTTTATTGAATTTTTTTTTTCTTAACTTTGCTCTTCAACTTCAAATCACTCATAGAATCACTTTAAATATCCAATGATTTCTAATCCTTTCATATATTTTTATTTTTCAGGAAACGCAGCAACTGCTGGTTATGTGACACCATATACGTATGCTACTCTACCCCATACTGGTGCGGCTGGTACGACGGGTGCATTCGCCGCCCTCAGCCCTTATCAGCAAGCTACAAATGCATCTATACAAGACAGCAGGCTACAATAATATGCATAAAGCAAGATTGGGCAAAACCAGGATTGCCAGGGAACAAAACATTTTTATTTATTTCAAATTATACAAACAATACTATATTATTGTTAAGCTAGAAGCCGAACTATTTAGTACATATACTTATTTAAACATATGTATGTCCTCATAGATATAAAGATTAACCAAACAAGACGTGTAAAAATGGATTACATACTTACTATTGCACTTAATGATGCGAAAAAGAGCGAGTTGACTTAATAAATAACATATACGAATTACAAATTTGCAAAGAAGAGTACATATTACCAAAGACCTTAGAATAAGAGTATAAGCAATTTTTTTGGGAAAAGTAATATTATCGATTGAAGAAGAAGAAAAAACTGTCCCGAGTAACATATTACTTAAGTGTTCAAACCGAAAAAAAAACAAGAAAACTAAAATTTTTTTTTGAATAATTTACATATAAACAACAAAAGTTGTATGCTATGGAAATTATTTTTCTTATTTTATTTATGTCATTCATATGTAAATACAAAAAAGATAATAATAATAATAATAATAATAAAAGAACAATAGGTAATTCATTAGATAATAATTCATTATATTTTTCACTTAAATGACGTAATAAAATTAAATTATTAGAATGAATATAATTGTTTCGAATTTCAAAAGAAACAGTTTTTTATTTAACAACAAAATTATACATATACAAAAAAATTATTATATCGAAACAAGAGAAACTACGAGTATGTATATAACATCACTGGTAAAGTTAAATTCGGTTTCAAATAAAAAACATATATATAAAAAAAAAAAAACAATTGATTTCTTTATTTAAGAGTTATAAGTTGTTCCCGAGTTACCTGGCAAACATTGCACCTTCTAAACAAACAGAGAATCTGGAAGCTGCTCAACCGAAGTAGAAACTCCTTAAGTGTTTTCGTATCTGTCCTCTAGGTACGGTGCGGAAAGGCTCTGCATGCCGTCTAAGGATTTCTGCAGAAGTTTTCGTTCCTCCCCTGTAAATACCCGGCATAGCGAAATCAAAGTACAGAAACCTTGTTACCCCATTCTTTACAACTTTTCCTGAACTTGAACTCGCTCAGTTCATTAGATATAAAAACTGGCTTTCTCCTCTCATCCCGCAGTCAGTTGAAGGAATGTCAATAATGGTGGCTTAGATTCGAAGACTCTTCTGGCTGGAGTATTATTATCCATTCTCTCGATGTGGCCGAGACAGTGTAGACGACGGACTTTTGCTTTTCGGATAATGACCACATCTTCGTACAGCACGTAGAGCGCTCTGTTGTGCCTTTTTCTGTATTCACTCTCCTAGCAGATAGGACCAAATATCCCACGAAGGATTTTTCTTTCGTAGTATTTCGCAGTATTTTTTTCAAACCGAAGCAGGAGCGGTTGGCTGGGTTTATTCTCCGTCACATTTCCATTGTGATACCGTTTGTGAAGGAATTATTAGTTCTGAGGTAGTTATATTCCCTTACTTCCTCGACATTGTAGCTGTCAATAGTAATGGCTTGCTGCGATGATGTGATGGATCTATTTCTAGTTGGTTGGGATCCCATTGCACTTGTGTGCCCCACCGAAATTTATCTCTACCTTTCCTGCGATACCTTACTGGTGTAGATGCATACATTTTTCGAGTTGAACATTTTATGTGCTCACCACATGAGACAGTGTAGAAATTCACCTCCATAAGCAAGGGAATCTACAATTTCGCAAGTAAATTGTGAAGATGATATCAGTAATGCAATTCGTCTTTTAATCCTTCCACTGGATTAGGATTGAATTTACAACAAGCCGTAATATTACACTGGAGACTCCGAATGTATCTTATTGTATTTGACTGGTAACGTTATGTTGGTAGAACGATTTAATTTTCAAACAAAAGGAGTCTCTCATATATTTGACTTATTCTTATGGTATGCCAAATTGGATGTACAAAAGCTTAGTAACATGTAATCTTTCCATCGCTTTTAAGGCACAAAGAGTAATGTCTTCATTTATTCTGTTCGTCGTGTGCTCTCTATCTTTTCCAACTTAACATTTCCTTAATCATCTTTACAACGAATTACCCGTCTATCTACACCGTGTCAAAGGTCTTTTTTCGAAATGAAAGTAGACCTTGTCTGAATCTTATATAAACCTATTTGATGTTCGATGAAAGTCAAATTGTTAAAAAAATCGATTTAATAGCAAACTACTGATGGTAGAAAATAATAACGATTAACGATAACAATGACCAATTAAATAATTATTACCAATGGTACACACCGGACTGTTTATTAGGCCTTAAGCAAACAACAAATAACTTAAAACTAACAAAAAAGAGAGCTTAAATTAAAAGGTATTGATTCTTAACATAGGCTCATATTAGCCGTAGTTTGTGCGTCGGAGAGCTACATGAAATAGTGAGGATGTTCTAAGGTTCCGTGGATTCGTTTAAAGAAAGAATATGAGTAGATGAGGAGAGGAGTCGATTTTTCCAGCAAGAAATTGGTGTATGAAAATAATATAGGGAATATAACGCGGTTCAACATGAGTTTAATTAAAGAACCCTTTCGACCATCGTTAGCTAAATCCGAGAGTAGTGTACGCTCTGTTTATGATTAGATCAATGTGCGGTCGAAAATTGAACTCTCTATCGCAAAGGACACCAAGATGGCACAGGAGATCCGTTGAAATAATATGTACGAGATGGTTGTGGTTGACGCATGCGAGAATAAGTTATACATTTGCAATCGCCAACCGATTCAAGTCGTTTTGCAGTAAATAGCCAAAGATAGAAGAAGAAATGTGTGAATCTTTAAGAACGCACTCAAAGTCGTTGATTGTAAGAATAAAAATTATGGGGCATAAGTGAGGAACACCTTAGGTAGGAATAATGGGGTTGGACATTACGGTTCTAAAAACTCGATACTATTGTTTTTCTTAGTAAGATTTCATCCCAGCGATGAAGGATGAAGAAAACCTAAGGAACTTAAGTTTCAGGTAAATGATTTGATGGGAAATTTTATCGAAGGCTTTGCTGAAGTCAGTGGTTATTGCGTGCACTTCTGTGCCTTGTTGCAGAGCTTAAGTTACGATTTCAGTAAAATAATATTAGTTGTTGTGGTTCATCCTTTAATGAATTCATGCTATATAGCGGAAGTTATTGATAAACAGAGAGTCGTTGAAAATACTTAAAAAGAATTTGGGGGTAGAAGTGAGTTTAACGATGGGACGGTAATTTGAAATGTCCTCTTTACGGCGTTTTTAATGGACAGCGATGATCAAAGTGTCGTTCCATAAGGTTGTGAGTGGAGACGATAATGCGTTGGCGCATCTTTTTAGAACTTTTGCTGAGAGCCGATCAGTGGACCTTCAAGGTAGTCTGAATATTCATAAGAGCTAGAGAAGTTTGTGAATAGTTATTCAGTTGACCAAGCAAGAAATAAAACAGCGAACACATTAAATTCAATTGTGTAAAAAAGAATTACAAACACTTTATTTTAATTTTGCGCATAGTTCTATTCCAAAGAGTGAATATTGGAAACTCAATAAAAAATATACAATTCATAAAAAAAAAATTGTGAGTGTACTATTATAACATTATACAAAGTGAGTTACATTCAGCGATTTTATACATAGTATGGCAAAGATTCCGTGAGCTTCATAGCATTGTTACCTTCTATTTAAGTATATACCCTAAATTTATTAACTGCTTAAACGAAACAAAAATATATATAAGTATACTTTTTTTAAATTAGAAAATAGGTACGTAAATCATTTAAGGTACATCATTTATCAATGAACAGTAAAAATATATCAGTTACATATAAACTTCAAAAATATCGCAATAATATATTTGTTACGTATGGTAAACAATTGGAAACTACAAGCTAAATCTATAAGTAACGTTTTTAGTTTGCACAATGAAAAGGAAAGCATTTGTTATTACATAAAACGAAAAATATTTACAAAAGAGAATGAGTCCTTTCAAAGGCACAGAATAGTGTCCCCGGTTTTCTTGTGTTTTTGTTTGTTTATATTTTTCTTTTCTTTAGGTAAAATCAGTCGAAGAATTGGACGAAGACGGCAGTGATGAATTTGAGCTAGACGCTGGTATATCGCCGTCAGCGATATTTCGATGAGATGCTGCAGCATCAAGTATCACATTTGCACCACCAATCTCTGATATTGGAATTTGATTTGACTCATCATTGGAAAGCAGGTTGTCTTTAAAAGACTGATCGGTTGGTGTGGCCGCTAACAAGTTCACCGAAATCAGTAGCGGATGCACCAACTTTGGGTCCATTATCATAAGAGTTACTTCCTCATTTTTCTCTAAAGATAAAGAACTGATTTCTGATTTCTGAGTGAAGGTACGTTGACGTTGGGAATTCGTGGACGTTACTGAAACTCTAAAAATTAAAGGAAAAATATATATTATATAATATAAATGTGATTTTGTTCACTTACCGTATCATAAATTGGCGTTTTGTTTGGAGACTAAGAAGTCGTTCATGTTCATTCCGATGATGCCGTCTTATACTTAGTACTCTAGAATCAGCTATAAGGATGAGATCTAAACCGAAGTTAAAACCTGTCCAACGCCATTTCTGATAACCAGGTTCCTGAAGCATTCGTCCGCAACGCATACAATTTTTGAAAAACACTTCTTTATCCAGTTGATTGGGGCTGAATTTTAACAAAAAGAAAAGTTTTATTAAGATGTTGGATAAATGCAAACATATTTTTGAATAAGACTTAAATAATTTATTCTTCTAAGTACATATTAATGAACTGAATTTTATTTAAAAAAATAAAATTTAATGTATCACGGGCACACTCTAATAGTTGTTCAAACTTGTAGGTATGTTAACAGTTCGTCCATCACGGAAATCACTTTATGATTGGATTCTCTTGCAAGTATCAAAATATATGTCTAAAAAAGCCATGTCTTTTGACTGTTTGCTTATTTTACAGCTAAAAGGGACCGCAGTCATTAATTTCAACCAGATACCGCCAAGTCATGGTCAATAACGAATAAAAAAAGTAGCCAAGTGAGAGCTGACTCTCAAACGAAGGGTTCCGCGCGTCCTAGGAGTATGTTTAACTATGTTTCTTTTATTTTTGATTGCTCTTAGCATCACACATAAATAAGTGGGAGGAAGCAATTCAAAGAAAAAGCTCGATATCGGTCTACTTGAAATGCCAATAAGAACAATAATTTCGCAATCGAAAATTAAAAAGTTTAAAAATACAACGATTTAAACCGTTCACAAGATTCAAAGATATTTTGACGCAGACAAAAATATATGCAAATTCGTTCGGAATTCGTTGATGAACTTAAAAATGTATTGGAGCTAGTGCAAACTCCAATTTACCCACCCTACCACGTGTCAAATCCGTTGCTCGTGTTTTGCTATCGGAACTTTAGATATTGATTATAATGGTGTTTTTTTGAAAATACATTATTAAAGGCAAGTGTATCATTTGATTCGGGAGCGTGTTTGAATTAAAGTTGTCAACGCATTCAAGAAAATTGCTCTAGAGAAAGGCTTGAAAAATATTGCAAAATAAGAACAAATGCATCAAAACATTGAATATCCTTTTGTAGTTTGAATGCTTAATCAACACACCCAATGTCATTCAATGTTTGAACAAGTTTTTATTGGAATTCGAACTTTTACATCTTGTTGGATGGAAGAAATGATACATACTTTAGGAAGTTGTTAAGTTGCTCCATGATCATTGTCTACTTTAAGGTGTTAGGTTGAGTTGCGAATTTATGAAATACTTTCTTTGTATGGTGACTCCCCTTGTCTTTAACTTTACATCATTTTATTATTTGTTGTTGTATTGGAAAAGCAGTACACCTTTCGGGAAAATTGCAAGTGTCTCCCTATAATGGTTTAGAAAATACAGCAGACAGCGGAGGCTTAGTAATTGAGTTCCTAAGGACCCTTTGAAACCCTGATATACCATGGTTAGAATATTACTGCTAAATTATTTTTTCGTCCAATATCATTAATAAATGCTAGCCTGTAACGCTGTACTTTCGCTGATTGGGTTTGGGAAATCTATGAACAAGATCGTGGTCTTAACACATTCTTAGCGATGAGGCTTCATTTTCATTTAAAAAATTCAATTAAAGAGAAAAACTTTAAGATATTAAAGTTTCATAAAATTAACAGAAGTTCAAGTAGGTAAACTGATGGATAAATCTGTATAAAGAACGCACATGTGTTGGATTTCTTGGACCCAATTTTTAAAAACTGCATGGCAATAGCAAAATTATCCAAGCGGAAATTCTCGCTATTAAAGTATATCTAATGATCCAATCTTTATCTTCTCTGAAAGCCAAGTTGAGTTTGGGAATTGCTCAATCTACTTTATTACGTGGGCGAGAATACACATTCGTTTAATTTTGTTTTGAGTGAAGGTATTCGGTTTTCATTTCGCTGTTCGAATGAATCACAGTGCCCTACCGTGATCGATCGTTAAAAGGTTATCAAGGCAAGGTTCTAAGATGTCTTTGCGACATCTTTTAACCTTATTCATATCTGCATAGCAAGATACTGATAGTTTGTGTTATGCTAACAGCTGCCAATGTGCAGTATTTTACAAAATCCAGTTACACCTTCTCCTCTGTACATTTATGAGGGTCTAAAGAATCTGTACAATGTTATGCATTACCGACACCTATAGTATCGACTTTAATACAACGGAACGCAAGGAATGCCATTTTTACGTAGGTTGTTCTGCAAAAATGTTTAACTTCATATTTTATCCATTGTTCCGCCCTTTTAAGTTAACTTGTTTTAATTGTCAGAATGCAAATATTGTAAAATATCGTACAATGACGTTTTCTATTTCGCTTTCTAACGCTCCTTTACTTATTTCAAGATCTGACAATACTTTAAAGTACCTTTAAAGGGATCTTAAAGAATTTTATCGTGCTCCGGTAGATAAACGCTTGATCGTATTAAAAAACATAGTGTGATTTTTTAAGATATTTGTATTTAGTACTGTGGACATATGATTAACTAAGAAAGCAACAAAGAAAAGTGTTAAGACCCCGTCACCCTTTAAAAAGTTTATTGCAAAAAGAAAACCAAGCCAGAACAACAGAAGACAGAACAAGTTTAAGTAATATTATAAGAAATAAAAGTGATAACAATTTTAAATTTTGCGTGCATAGTATTATTTTTAATTCGTCAATTCAATATTCCAATTTGAAAGTAGGTCTTTATGTTTAACATACACGAATTACATAGTCACAACCACTTTAGTACTTAAATCGACTTCCTTCAAACTTACCCCTCTTCTAGCAGATGATCGACCTTTAATATCGAATTCCAATTATTCATGACATGAGTGTTTAGCCATTCCTTTGGAATGATTTTATCAGCGAGTACGGTTTTCAAGTCCATATGATGATTGGTCAGATACTGCGTCCGTACTGCTTGGAAGGTTTTCACAAAACGATTTCCCTCAGGTGTCGCCAAAAATGATCTTTGATCGTGACGATTGGCAAAGTAATTCTGTGGTGCATCCGTTTCTTCGGAAGAACAATTCTCAGGATCATATTTTGGAAATAATCGCAGATACATCCACATTCGAAGAAGAGTATACAAGGAGAACTCCGTTTGCAAAACATACAAATCCGGACTATTCACGAGCGACGTCATCAAGTCAATATTGATCTGTTTTAGCAATTTGGGATTCTTACTATAAATGCACAGCAAGTTCGTCTCTAGCCATTCGAAAGTAGCTTTTTTAACATTCATGGTTCCATACTGGCAAGATGCTTCATAGTAACCAATAGCGGTTTCCGCATTGATAGTCTCAACCATAACTTCAGCACACTTTTCTATTATGCCCTCCAGTTGGAAAAGGGTGGCAGTCGCCAATACAGATATCACAGCTTTGGGTTCAATCTCAATTTCATCCGAGTACATTGAACCAAAAACGGCTTCAAGAGCTGCAAAATCAAAAAAGGAACAAAATCGTTATGAAATTAAAACACAAAATAAATTTTTTAAACAAACTCACCATCTAAGGTTATTCGAGGGTCAGCAATTTTGATATGAACGAAATTCTCACATGATTCCTTCCACGAACCATTGAACATACTAAAAAAGTAGGGGCTTTGACACAAATATACTTTGTGCAGATGCCAAATATTTCCCAAGGCCATTACAGAAATATCCGAGTTCTTCTGCTCCTTAAAGAGTGCTTTATAAATGTACTGTGTTGTCGTTAGCAGCTTTTTCCTAAGAAATCATTCAATGTGAAGTAAATTGGTTAAGAATTAATCACTGGTTACATACTTCTTGGGCGTTTGCATATCACTGTTATTGGAATCACTTGATCCATCTTCGGAGTTGCGATTGCGCTTACGTTTTCTTCTTGCAGATACGATTTGGACTACACTCCCTGTACACAGTTGAAGGGGTTCCTTCAGCATGGATATCATTGATCCCATCGCTACAAAAAACAAATTTTTTTATTAACTTAAATGCGAACTGGATAGGAACACTGCGTTTGCTAAACTACATCAACAAGTGGTGGTAACAATTTACGATTGGAAGTCATATCTGGGATATGGTCAACAAACACAATCTACATGCGCACTTAAGAAGTCAACAACTTTGTGATAAGATAAGCAACTTAATTTTATCGAAAATGCGATTTCTTAAAGCCATTTGAATCGATTGTCAACTTTAATTAATTTTAATCAGTCAAACAAAAGTGCATAAATTGTTTTATAAATAATTAACGAGCTTCCAAAAGATACCGAAGCTTGATCCGATTTTAAGCAAATATTCAAATGACAACGAGATGAACACCGTTTAGTTCCGCAACGCACCGCATTCCACCTGAAACCATTCGTAATTTGTCTTCAAGGCAGAAGTTGATCTATATTTAAATCAGCACGTCGGCACGCCTTAATGAAGTCACTCTGATATGGGTACCAGAAAGGGAGCAGGAAATGTTGACCAATATCCTGTAAATGATAAAGGAACCCAATTCAGCGCTATTTTAATAACCATGTGCAATGGAAAGGAATTTTTCTTAAGAACTGGAAAAACCTAATAATGTGGAGAATGGCCATAGCGATCATAGATTTACGAAGAAGCAAAACAGCATAACGAGCTCTAATCTTCACCAGGAGAAAGCTTAGAGTTATGGTGGAACTGGTGACAAAGAACATGCAGTGATGCTCGATTAAACAGACATGACCTTATTGATACTGTGTCACAGTTTATTTGTGATTCAATACTGTTACAAACTTAACACACTTCAAACAAAATAAATATCGGTGAAATAATGGATTTCGCAAAACGAAAGAAACGCAAGCAACCCCAACTCGACCGCCCTTAAACTAACCAAACAAGTCCCTTCTAGGAGTTAAGGAGTTAAAATCAGAACAATTATATGGTGATACATGCCTGCTTAACGCCGCTCACAAGTTCCTATCTAGTTCACTGTGAACGCCTGAAGCTACACTGCTCTCGGAATCCTGGTCACACCACAAATTCACGAAAAAAGGGAAGATAATACTTCCAGTTTATCGATAAAGCAATATCGAGTGCCCGGAAGCTTCGTCTTACCAAATAGAAGCATCGTTTACGTGACCGTGAAGTTTGGAAAGCAGCTTGGCACCTTGGAGCCTCAGATGCTCCATAAATCGATGGCCTGGTTAATAAGTATGTAAGTACTCAGTCAATATAATCGCAAGCTATTTATTCTCATGGCATTCGCCCGGTAAACACCTAAAGAGAGTTATCTTACGAATATTGATTGAACGGATTACACCTGATTGCATTTAAAAATTAAATCAATCTTAAAAAAGGTGATCAAATTGAGCTCAGCTATTTGAGCTTATGCCAAAACCAATTTATTTGATTACTCTGACGTTCTATTTAAGCATCCCTCAATACAATCGTTTTTATCTAAGAGGACGATCTTGGGGCTGCAGAATCACTTACATTTCTCCCTATACCTCGCGTGGAATAATTTCAGTTGCCCGATTGTATTGAGCTTAAGCACCATCTTGTTTGTGCATCATTCACTCGTTAACGAATCCCACAAACATGACATATTTTTCTGGTTAACATAGTCGACGAAGTGGTAATGCGCCTCATCTGAATATATGAGATTGTGTGCAAAATTTTCGTCAAGTTTGAGCAGCTCTTAGCCCAAAACAGAGAAGCGATAACGATGCAGTGATAATTTTGCTTCAATTCCTGAGTCAATTGGACCATGTAAGCGAGTAATTCTCTTCTCTTCAGACTAGAGACTTAAGTTCAGTTCTTAAGATTTTAAGCACGTTCAGCTTCTCAGGTGTAGGTTTATCAATCAGCAAACCAATTCTCAAAAAAGTGTTCTTCAAAAACAAATTTAGAAATATTACCAAACGTTGTTCAAGCTTAAGTCGGTTTCTCGTCACGAAAATTAACTTATTTCCTGAACCCTGTCAATGTAAAAATAACTTATTAATCAACAAGAAAGCAACAGATGGCCCACCCTATATTCGTTTTCTTCTTCCTCGAAGCTTTATTTTGTTTTACATAAACACAGTACAGTGCAATAAAATCAAACAATTGTACATAATTGTATTATTTTTGTGTTTTAGTCTTAAAATCGTAAGAAAAAATATTACGTTAGTTTCATATTAAAATGATTGGCTCAAAAGAACCTTCTATAAAACAGTCAACCAAAATAAATACCAGCACAATTGATTCAATGCCAAATAGAAAGTGTTGTATATCGTTGAGTCTGTATGGAAAGAGGTAAATATAAGAAATATAAAAACTGCTCCCAAACAAAAGACCAAGCTAATTCAAATTCCCAGACTTCTTCTAACGTATTTAGAAGCAATTAGATAGCTTACGCTAATTGCCTTCATCCCGTCAGTGGAACGAACTATACACTTTTGAAAAAAGTAAAATAAAGTTTAAGTTTAAAGACAAACTTGCATGCAAGTTTTGAAAAGTGATGAAGTCATTGACCTTAAAACGTGGAGTGGCTCCTAAGTAAGACGTAATAACATAATCACCCCCTGGAATGTAACCTTAACTTGAATATGATAAGTAGCCAGTAGCATCAACTAAAATAAATTACCGATCGGATCAAATCGAATTGATTCTTTTCAATTTATCGAGTATTTTTTAAGGGCCCAAGAATAACTTTCATTTATAGAGAGAACCAAATGAGGAGCCGTCAGTTTATATTTGTGTACTCGTATCTTTTGTTAATTTTACCAAAATATTGAATTTCGTAACTAAACTTTTCTTTACTCTTTCTATAAATGGCTTAAGTTGGTTTATTGTTAAAGTCTTGTTTATTACTTCTGACCCTTGTAAATACACCATAGACTTTGTTCCTTACAGGTTAAAAAACAACAAATCAAAGGAAAAGCACTGCTGCGACTTGAGCCGCAAAGAAGCTATCAGGCTGGGAGAGTTGAAATTTTGAACTTTTGTCCAAGGACCCTTAGAACAGAGTGGAATATAAAATCTAAGCCATTAATCTAGCAATGACACATGCAACAGTTAAGCTGAAGGCCTTCAAGCCTTCAGAGTAGGAATGTGTATTAATAATAATATTATTATTTGAATATTATAAGAAATAATAATCTTGGTTGGAAAAACTTCATTAAAATGCTGCGAAATGTTTGGATTTACTGAAGCGGTGATTTCTTTCCTCAATCCGATCTTGCATTTGTCCCCATTTGGAATAAAGGGTTCGGCGTTCGAAGCCGAGCTTTAAAACTCATAAGAGGCGCGTCCTGTCATTCCATATTTTATCGTTGCTTTTTTTTCATAAACATAGCTGCATGATGTATTCCCATCCCTTACCTTTCACCCTGAACGCCAATTTCGGCATTTAAGCCAAGCGTAGAGATTGTGGAACGCTCTCGCATACTTGGTTTTTCCTTCTTATTCAAATTTGTAAAAGTTTAAAAACAATGTCCAACAGTTCTTTTCTCTACTTCCTCCCTGGTCCTTTCCACACGCATTAAGTGTCAGCATTATAAGGATATTCACAGCCCCTGAAACGCGTGCATATTATAAAACAGTTAATTATAAAATGAAGCAACATTTTAAATAAATATAAGTAGCACAACTTAGATAGTCCGACCATATTTCGACAGAATATAGCCTTTTTTTAAAATTCACAGACCTACCTACCTTTTTTCATAAATCAGTAATTTTTTTTGATAATCGGTTTTTTCAGTCACCATTCACTTGAACTAAGCTGATTTATAGTATATTTTTCCAACTAGCTTATAAAAATGATTAAAACCAACAGGAACTTCCAGATTGGAAGTTGATGATGGAATTTATCTTAAGTCGTCCACTAAAAAATATTTCAGATTCTATCAATCATGAGCATAAGTCTCATCCACATAATAAGTATGAACGATTAATTAACAAAATTGCGTAACGTACAAAAGAGTTAATCAAATTTCAATAAAGTATTAAAAGCCACAGGCTATTCCCGTCACAGTTGTGCGCCCAGTGGCTATTCGAGAGCAACACTTGACCATGACTTACAATACTGGTACACTAAAAATATTCGGTGACAACAAAGAATGACATCATGCCTTGAAATATTTACACAGGCAAGAGGCAAGTTACAAGAAGGCAAAATATACCCTGGCATGGAATAATTTATTTCTCACAGTCAACGTGATTTGCTTCTATCGCTGTTTTAAACGTGAAAATGTTTAAAGAATCTCGAATCCGCCTATCGACAAGACACGATAAAGGTGATTTCATTTGTTGTTGGCGTAGAAATTTCTCAACTTTCCCCCAATCAACATAGTGTCTGGTTGCTTTCCGACGCGACGGTTTGCCTGTTTATTTTTTTGTTCTTAAATAAACTTTTTATTTATCTTTGCAAAGTCATTTATGATCCAATTCGAGTTCCCTTTTTAATTGCACAAACGAGGTTGACCTAGTTAAGGGCTGGTTCCTCCAACGCTAGCTTGCCCACATATAAATTGGCCACGCAACCGGAAATCAATAAGACATTTGGTAGTTTGTTTTCTTTTATTTTCTGTGCTTTGAAGAATAGGTGGGTGATGTTTTGAAGGGCAAACTTTTTGGAACTGATTGAAAAAGATAATGTTTACGATAGCTGAAAATTTCCACATACTCGAATTTTTTTGCTCAGAATCAAATAAAGAAGAAGATTGCTTGCAACTTAAGTAATTAAGTTAACGTGTAAAAATACTCTTCTTGTTTGCAATTCGGTATAATACTTTATACAGAGGAATATTAAATTAATGGACGAAATCTGAAATAGCCTTTTCTGCACGAAAATCCCTGCACCACAGTTGTCAAAGGAATCATATGCAAATGTGAAAATAAGGCTTGGATTACTGGCAACCCAATTCATACTACATACATACATATTTGCACTTTACACTGCGAATCATTATGATGAGGCTAAAAAATGTACGGCCTATTTTCGCGATATGTTTCTATTAGAACTTTTTTAACCGAAGATAGTTACTGAGTAGGAACGTCTTGTTTCAAAAGAAATGGAACAATTAAGAAAGTTTATTAGAATTTCATAAAATCAAACAATAAAATTGTGCGCCGAGTCTATACTACTCTTTGGAGTCCATTTAAAAAACAACTGAATACAAAAAAAAACGTTGACGGCGACATAAAAAGGAAAAAAATAGATGCTGTCTAGGATTTGGGACTCTCAGGCCGTGAAAAAGTAATAAGACCGTATATAACTAGGACTGTTGTTGATAACTATCTTGCTGGTCTCCAAAACTATGGAAAAAAGAAAAAGATCGCAAACATTTACGTTTCGTCAAAAGCGGTAAACTCTGCGACTTGCCTCCATTTTCACTTAATCATCGACTCATCGATAAAAAGAGGCGCCAGCTGTATAACGACTGACAAAATAAAATAATATTAGCGTAGAAAAAATATAATGAGCTTCGAGGCTGCGAATGGATACGCGTTGTATTTTCGGATTGCCACTTTCATTTCTACATTATAAGAAAGAAGGAGCTTATTTTGTCAAGACATTGCAGACATCAGGTGTCATGGTGGGAAGGCTATAACCTACTATGACACAATCGAATCGCAGTTTCTTTCCACAAAAATGAACGGAAAAGGCTACAAGTACTTGCTTGAAGGTTCATTTTCAAAGATGAAGTACGAATCTCTGCATTAGATTTTCTAACAAAATATCGCCCTCATCCATATTTTTAAGGTTTGCCAGTAGGAGGTGGAATATAATCGAAAGGAGGTGGAATATTTGCCACGACCACCCTATTCACCGGACTTTAACACTATCGAAAACTTTCGGGCATGTCTATCTCGAAACTTAGATAGACTTTTTGAATAAAGGACATTTAAATCAAAGATTTCACTTGACGATTTAAGAAAATTGTTAAATTAAATCAAGACCGTCTTTTAGAGATAATGTCGAAAAATGTATAAGCCGCGAAAATCCGCCGCAAAAATTACTACTCATCAATCTTATTATATTGTAATTTTATTTTTATTTTAGTAAAAGTTATTAAAGGATAATCGCCTTGTAATTTCTTTACGTTATGTCGCACCAAATTCGATATACTTCATCGTTTCGGCTTACTTAGTGATTTTATCGGTGGCAAAATTAACGTACAACACTGCTGGTCTACACTCCAGCCCTTACTAGGAAGGAAGGTTTAAGTCAACTAGATTTTTCTACTAACGAAAAATAAAAACAATGTGGATCCTGATCGCTTGAATTCGCGTTATATGCTTTCATTATTAATGTATTCGTTTCACTTTGCATGCGTATATATTATTAAAAAAAAAGATGTTTGAATTGCCTAGACTATCCAACAATATCAACAATTTCAAGGCTAAAAAGTTCAATCGCTCATCGGCTTCCACTTCAGATAAATTAAATGGTGTGCAAATTCTATTAAGGTTCCAAATATTTTTAATAATAACATTTGTGAGAAAACAAGTTTATTCAAAGCCGCTTAGCTGCCTCTTTTTTTGTTGCAAAGTGTAGCAATTATCATTTATACGATCATTCATTAACAAGAGTTAAAATTCAACATCAAGTGACCATCATCTGCTCTCCACGAATTATTCAAGTTCAAGCCTCTCAAGTAATCTTCTTGTGAATAAAAAATAAAAACATAATTGCTCAACATAAGTACCTATGATGTCACTTCTTCAGAATACCATAAGTAATTCGAAAAAAGAGTCTGCGACATTAAGTGGGTCACAGAAACAAGTTTAACCCCAAATATCTATTTAAGGGAAGTATACAACTTTAACTTTGCAACTCATACGCCCTGTGCCAATAGCTTTACATCACTCACCGCTTTCGTTGCTCATTATTGCGCGTGATTAAAATACTAAATGTATACAAATGCTGCGACTAGGCTGCAAATAACTTACTATAAACGTGAATACAAACAAAAGTGTGTGCAGTGTCTTAGAGTTTATGAGGAGTCACAGAGTCACTTAACAGCGGTGATGATATAATCTCCCCCTAGACATAATAAAGTAACACTAAGGCCGATACAGCATTTGTTGATGTTGTTGTTGTTGAATTAGCACTATTAGTTTATAAGCTCACCAATACGGCGCTATGAATTCAGGTTCACCTTGAGACAATCATCGATGGTTCGCTGTGCTTGGCTTACCAAAGTTTACCTTGTCATTTAGAGATATACGCTGTGGAAGGTGATTCTGAGTTGACGTAGAGCACTTCAGTTCTTTTCTGATTGACAATAGGAACAATAATTTTTTTTATTTCGGGATCTACTTCACAAATTAAACATCTGAAAGTTGTGTCCAGTTGAAGAAATGACATTGAGTGTGGAATAAGAATAACAATAACACAAATTTGTTTGTTTTGCATTAAACAATAAGTTTTATCAATATTCCATGTGCATCTGTTCCGAATGACATCACTAATATGCGCGTATAAAATGACATCACGTTTGGCAATGTTTTTTGTTTGTTTATATAGTTGCATAGAGCATAAACAATAATAATCCCGTAAAATTTATTTAAAGAATGAGAAAATTTTAAATATAAAAAGAAGAATTGAATATTGGGAATTTTTCGTCGCCAAAATACAATAAAAATCTAGTTTGCTTAGTGTTTCTAAAGGGTGGGCCATTTGTTTGTTTCTATTGAAAAAAAGGTTAGAAAAGAACTTTAATATGTCTCAACGATTGTTGCTCTAGAAGGAAACCATCTGATTATTTATGAAATATTAAATTCAAATGGCTCCATCAGCTGGCAGCTGTCATCCTGTCATCCCAATTTTTCATACAACGGTTGGCGCTTTCAATCGGGAAATAATGCCGCTGCTCTTAAAACCACATCAAACTGTTTAGGATGATTGGAGTATAAACATTTTCGGTAGGCAAAGTATTCTCATGAGCTACCATTTCACAATCTCGGTGGAGGACTTAAAAAAACTCACGTCCATCTGTTACGATCCGCCGATTGTTTGGATGTGGCGCGGTCCTACTGAAATCTAATATCGTTCACCCACAGAAGGTACTCATAAACCGCTAAGAGCCAATTCAGTCAAAACGTTCGGTAACGTAATCCGTGCATTAAAATTATCGCTCCACCATCTTTGAACAAATGGAAACCGCAGGTTTAAAAACCGCACCAAATTATCATTCGCTGCTTTTGGCAAAGTTGCTCCAGTATTGTTTCTCTTGGTTTTTCGGAGCACCAGATGCGAATTTATACGAACTTATCTGCCAAGGTTTTTAAAGAAGAATACTCTCAGATGGATTTTTCTGCGAGGAAAGAGCAGCGCATGTGCAGGGAAGTTAAGGCAAATCAGAGTGTGATAGAACCCTTGATTTGATCCCAACGGATTCATTCGAAAACAAAAAGAGGTTCAAGAGTTCCACTGGAATTTGAACCAAAGAACTATCAATTCTGAGAATCAAAAATAACAACAATCCATCTCTTTCGGCTCTTAACCACTTCTAGTTCTTCGATCAGATCTCTACACAACCTTAGTCCATCTGTGAAAAGAAATAATGAATTTATTTTTCAAAATTGTACACAGGAAGTTCCAGTTTGTTTTATATTGCATTGAAGAGGCTTTGAACCTCCTTTGCAAGCATGTCTAAAAAGTATACTCAACAACTCGGGTTCGCTATTGAATTGTTCAGTTTCTTAAGTGCTACGGCCTTCAAAGGGTCGTGTAAAAATTCAAGGTAAAACCACAGCTTATTAGTTCATGTAAAGCTTAAGCGGCTAACTAACCATAAAATATGTTCAACCTCCACAAGAAAACGATTAAAAGATTATTTAAAGTTTGATGGCGTTCCGATAAGGGCCCTTGCGAGAGTCATCAACCGTCACACTTATCCAAGTTAATATTTGCTCACTATTATTGCATTTAAATTTCACTCCACGATTGGTTTGATAAAACTTAAGACATGCAAAATTTTTTTTAATCAAATGCTCTTAGGCCTCAGGAAAAACTGGACACAAATAATTTATGAGTTTTCAAAAGCCCTTGACCCCAAAAAACCTTTTTTTATGATTTAAGTGGCTTTGAAATACGTAGATTATATTAAAGCAACCCAAAGAAAATTAATTAATTGGGTGAATCTATTCTTAATCGGCGGCAAGGTAAAAGATCTTTGGTTTTGGATTTTTATGTGTCATGACCTACGATGTGACATTATTTAAAAATATGCAGAATATTAAGTTATATGGTTAAATAGAATGGATCAATCAATTTTTGGTGAGTTTATCTCATTCATTTGGCCAGTTTTCGCGCCTATTTTTGTAACAGAGAACTTAGTTCGACTTGTGACTCCATTTATATTTACATTCTTGACGAGTGTGATTTGCTTGCTGACAATGAGTGAATTTTAATAAATGGAAAATGTGTTGATGTTAACAACATGCGTGGAATTTCTAAAAGAAGCTAATAATTTAATTTGCTTGCGGAATGCCATTTTATAAAATGTCACAAGTCTTTTGCGAACGAGTATCACTGAGTCATATTTGTACCGAAAAAAACTCATTTCGCGTCTAAAATATCTAAAAAAAAAAAAAACGAAACAAATTTTTAGCAAAGCTATTTCTTGTGTCAACGAAAATAAAAGTATTATCGAATAAACCGAAGAAAGAAGAATGAAAGTAAACTATAGCACAGCAACAACGATATCAAAATCAGCAGACGCAAAATAAAAAATAAAAACCAGACACTTTGTTGGGGCATGGGATCACTGACCTCTGAATTGCGAAAAATATTAATTGTGTTTTATTTTTTTTTATTAGTTTCTTCTTTTCGATTTTTGTTTTTTGTATTCAATGAAGAAAGAATTAACTCGAACGCACCTGTTATCAAGAAATTTTTGCCGCTCGAAAAATAGAAAACGAAAACGCGCTATCAGAAATTGCAATAGCTGATAAAAGAAACAACACACGACTAGCGCGGGAGTAGAACTGGCAATGTTTCCTCTTAGGCTGTTTCAAGATTGCGGAACATGACAGCAGTAATCTGGCTTCTTAATTTGACATTTTAAAAGTTTTTGTTTTTTTTACATATTTAAGTAAACAGGGGCTGGGAGTAAAAATGGAAAGTTGAAGTGTTGCCGTTTGAAGAGCGTTCTTCTGCTAGGAATTGAAGTGAATAGAAACGGAGGTCTGAAAGGTCCATTGCGACTCCTCTCTAATAAACTTTCAAGTGAATTTTTGGCAGTGGCTTATAAAAAATACTTTGTGCTCCATACCGTTAATTTGGCTATGCGTTTTGTTCCGCGGAGCCGTCACAACTGTAGTTGGCTCTTCTTAATTTTGACAGCTCTAAAAGTAGCATATTGACGTGATGTCCAAACAGTCGGTCGTTGGGCCAATGATGTAATATGCCGTCAGATCACCGATCAAGATGCGGTAATAATTTTAACTCAAAGCTAGGAGACTTATAATTATTGTTTTCTTTGTTTAAATAAGGCAATCAACTATGTATATAGAGAACCGTGCTTTATTGTGTGTTTTCGAGTTGTTATGCCGATATCTTTTTTGACATCACCTAGTGGTATATGCATTAAGTATGAAACTCTTTATGATCTGGTCACAACGTATTCCATTTTTTGTCGCGTTAAAGTGCACTCTATGTTTCTGTGCCTATGAATATGGATGATAGTGACTCGTCGATATGATTTATAACCTTACTGCAGTTGGCTGGCTTTATATATTCTGTGAATGCGAAGTTCTCCTATCCTCGTTTACGTCAGGCGTGCATTTTCATGAGACTTCCTTTACAATTATTCTTTCAATCACTGAACTTTCGATTGAATTCCTTATTCACGCAATAATGCTTGTTTTAATTTCCTCAACAGACTTTGATTTGACGTTGTTAAACCAACCTCCATGTAGTGAGGTCTTTATTCAAGGGCGCTGGGTACCTTATGCATTCTTTTGCTCATAAAGAAATGTTTTATTTCAGTAAGTCTATAGGATTAAAGTGTGCCTTATAAATGAAAACTTAACATATTTTTTGCCAAACTGTGTGAACGCCTTAAAGCCCTGGCTAACAACAGGATTGATTTATATCAACGCTTTTTTAGAACGAAGCTCCACACTCGATAAAATCTTCACATCTGGCAGGTGTAAAAAACGGAGGAGGAAGAGTTCCATATCTATACCCACCACCTGTTCTTCGCTATTAAGCCTAGGTATGAATGCATTTGTACCAATAAGTCTTACAAATTTTGGCATCTCTGTCAAACTCATCCGATTGCGCAGAATGAAAATTGAGCATGGTCGGTGCTGATTGCGAATGAAGTTTTAGATTTATAGTTCTAGAAAAAATCGTTCCAAATTAAACGGCAATACCAGAAAGACGAACTTTTAAAAATCTATCCAAAAACTTGCATTTGACTCAAATTGGATGATGGCAATATCAAGTTTTGTCGGTCATTTTGAAAACACTATTGGAGACCGAGCAAATTATAGAAAAAAAGAATTCCGACTGGAATAGTTTTCGAATCAACACAACAGGGAAACCGCGGTTAAGAAAGTCCTTGTCTTCGGTTGCGCATACAGTTGAAAGGGCCTTCTTACTTCTTTGTGTACGCAATTTTTGGCAGTTGGATATGGATCAAGGTCGAACACGGACTGTAACACTGTCGAATGAGGTACACAGGTATTGAAAGATTGAAACGTCCCTTACTTTGATTTAAGAAATGATTTAAGAACATCGCCGATTAGTGCTTCTAAGTTAACCGAAGATAACATGGAGATCTTTCTTTGAAAATAACGAAAGGAGGATGTCTCCTTTGACGCACATGATTTTACAAAAGGAGTGAAATCCTGACTCTTCACTTAT
This sequence comes from Orthonevra nobilis, assembly GCA_963555765.1. Classification (NCBI taxonomy): domain Eukaryota; kingdom Metazoa; phylum Arthropoda; class Insecta; order Diptera; family Syrphidae; genus Orthonevra; species Orthonevra nobilis. The sequence continues at coordinate 123,075,630 of OY743224.1, read as the reverse complement.
TTCGAGCATTGCAGATGCGTTCAGTTTCGATATTTGTTTTTCCCTTGCGAAGGTCCGACATAATTGGGCTGTGTTTAGGTGTGTTTAGGATTTGTTTTGTCACACAGAATTTAGGCCTTATTTATGTTTAAGTTAATCTTTTGCCAACTTAAAAACTTTTCGCAGTAATGGAACAATTTTATTATGAAAACACAGGCTAGTATTTTGTCAAGTTTACGATGACTAATTCGGTCAAAATCATTAAATGGACAATGGAAAAGTTCTTAAGGTACACAAAAGAACGAATACATCAAAATAGATAGGTTAAAAAATCATTATCTTTTATACAAGGCCCAATTTTTTGTTTGTATTTGTGGGTGCAAACGTAGAAGAAAAACGACCAGATGTGCCCACAAATTCCAATGGTTTGATCAAGATTTTACAACACACGAACTCCATAGAAAATGAGTTTTTTAATGAGCTTAAGCTGACCATCAATGTCAATTTGAACTAGAATGTCGACCTTTTGTTGTTTTATTGAAATCAAATAAATTTTCAAAAAATTAACTCATAATCAAGGCTCTGTATCAATAAGTAAACTCATCGATTGACTCATTTTTTAACGTAGAATAACTTGAATGCTTTCCTGTTTAACATTCGGATTTAATTTAAAAAAGTAAACAACAGAAATATTTTCGTAAATTGTTCCTGTTCCAAATCGCTATAACTGCAACGATCTGTCATTCTGTCGGTTTCTAAATTTATCGTTTGGGTTATAAATAAATTTTCTACAGAATCGTGACCTGGAGATCGACTTTGTTGTTCCAGATGTCACTTAATTTTCGATTGAAAGGAAGACTACGTTCACTTATTCTATTTTGAAAAACAAAGTTGAGTTAAAAACGCACGAGTTAAATGTCCACCGAAGATCTCTTTCTTTCTAAGGACGAGTGTCTTCATCTTTTTCTCCGGTCGTAATTATTCCCGGACACAATTGTCGCTTAAAAAAATGCCTAATTTAACATTATCTGGTTCAGCCACATTGGCCGAAATACTTCAATGCTCCAGGTAAAAATGTCCACCAGGAACACGAAAAAAAGGTTAAGCCCCGGTGCAAAGATCGAGGAAGCTCACTCTGGAATGGAAAACAGCTTTAGTTCAGACTCTGATTTTTCAAAGATTGATGGTATGATAAGTTAGCACTCATACTTGTATAATAGCGATAGGAAAACTACTTCATAGTCCAAGAAGCATAAGAAATGTAATAGTTATCATACAGCTGTTATCCATAAAATTGACAAACTGAGAAAATAATCCATATGACGTGTTTCAAAGAGGTAATCGCCGAAACTTCTGGATCCAAAGACTGGCTTTAGTTTTTTAGTAAAAGACAAAAAAAACTCTTTCCCATAGACAATTTCAAGGCAAGCCTTAGAAATCGGGATTGGGTTTACTTATTTTGCAAATTCACATAAATGAGTAAAAAATTAATTGGTAAAAATTGATAAAACGACTATTTTTGAGAAAAATGTTAGCCAAACAATGGGTTCAATGCCGTTGAGTTCATGTCTTAAACCTTTCCATATAAATATGTAAAACGAATCATTTAAACCGCAGAGTAAATGGTGAAAGCCAATTTTGCATTAGCCTTGTTAGCAAATGCATATATGTATCTGTCTTATCAACATTCAAACAAACTAAACCTCAGAAGACGAAAAAAAGGTAAACAAACTCAAATATGAAATCATATGTTGGCCTTTAGCTTGTTTTAATTATCCTATTTGCTCCCAGACTGAGTTATACACTCAAAACAAGACCAGTGTTACCGTGCGATCAAAGGACAGTACAAAATTTATATTTACTCTCTCTTTCTGAAGTCAAAGAAGATTTGTACAGATTGACTTTTAATTTCCTTTTCAATGGGCTGTTTAAACTTTTAGAGTACGCAATCTCCGGGCTTTTGGTATCTGAGCCTGACTTTTTTTTTAATTTAATGTAACTGTTTTTACTGATATACTGATTGAAATTTCATAAGTACTTGGAGCATCACATTTCGTGAGACAAAAACGAAACTAGAATCTAAATTTCCAGTAATTATACCACGCATAATGAGAAATCTGTGCCATTACTTTCTAGAAAAACTCATAAATTGAGTTTATCCGGATTCACAGCCAGCAAATTATTAAGCAAGGTTCAAATCAAGGAAATCACATCTGATACTTTTTAACATCAAATTTACTTTTACTTTCACAGATATTGAATATTTACTTGCGTTTGAATGCCGATAGACAATTTGTTTGGAAACATTTGACGCACAAATGAGCAGTCCAGCCAAAGATATATCGTCAGAAGCAAATTTAAAAGAACGGGTCCGCAGACTTAACGTTAAAAATGCGCTGAGGAATGTTCGATTAAACTGAAGAAGTAACTCTTCTTAAAAAACCAAATGAAAGCGAGAGTTATAGTTTACTCGTTAACTGAGAAGTGTATGATTGTGAGGGCGATCGGGGTGAAACTATGAACAAAGAGCTCATAAAAAATCTGTAAAAATATTTGAATGATTAAGCTATACGAACATGTACTGACACTATTCCCGAAACAAAGGGTGTAAGCATTAACCAAAAAAATCTTTTATTGTTTTATGCAAAAATTGAAATTCAAAATTTCTTTGTTGACTAAAAGTAAAACAACGTTATTTTGTCATGATCAGGCGGCAGGTAGTAGTTTGGCGTACTAAAAATTTTAAAATTCATATTGTCGATGGCAATACTTTTTAAAAACAACAAATCTTTGAGCAATTAGAGTACATCTCACTCAAAGTTTAAAAATGAAAAGGAAAAAAATTAAAAACAAGCATTTGCGTTCTCCTTTTATCCAACTAAAGCAAACGTAAGTAATAAAAAAACGAGTGTAAAATGCGAATGTGAATTCGAACCAAGAGGGGGTTAATAAACAAGACAAAACAAAAATACATTAAAACGTACTGATAGAAAAAATAAAGAAAAATACAGAAAAATAAACTCACCGCGGATGAATAGTTTGAGTTTGTTTTTAATTTAAATTATATTTTCAGCACTTAATCCGTTTCTTGTAGTCACTTTATTTCTTTTCTAATTGCACCACTTATACACGCACTCAAAAAAAAATGCACCCATTGAGATATTTATTTCTTTCAAATTGCACGTTTCCGCTAAAATTAACAACAATAAAGAGTTAAATACATTTTCTGATTGACAAAAATTGGCATAAAGCTAAACAGCAGGGATCGTCGAATAAAAAAAAAAAAAACTAAACCGAATACAGCAAAATGAGTAGAGTATTTTTTTTAATTTACAAATATTAATAACCGCTCCTACCTCAACTAACTCGGTTGAATTATCGAACACGACTGAGTGCTGTTTGGGGTTGGAAAGTGAGTGGAACTGGAAGTACTCATTCAAAAGAAAACATAAGCGAAGTTCGTGCTGAAGAAGGAAAGAAAAAGGGGCTGACACACCTACGGCAAAGGAAGCGAACAAGTCAGTGAAACTTATTTCTGTTGCCTGTTCGTATTCAAAACAAGGAGCATACTTGAAGTCATATAAGGTTAAGTTAAGTTACTTTATTTTTCATAGGCCATTCTTTTATTCGCATCTTATTTAGATTTAACAAATTTAGCAAAAGTCTTTTATACGTTATTTAAAATTCTCTATGTTTTGAGAAACAACTTTTTAAAAATGGTAAAAATTGCAAAAACCACCACCAAGGAACGATCTGCAAACAACGCCAACGCCCTTTTAAGGAAGGTGTGTATATTCAACTTGGATATAATCACTTGAGGACAAATCGCGGTCAGGACGGTCAAGAGCTACAATATGGGTGGTTGGACCATTTGGTTGAACTCATATCATTCAATTGGATCAATTGATAGCTCACAGGCTTTACTTCTAAAGTCAGTCTTGAATTTAAGGCTAGTTTTCGGATTCGGATGAGTAAAAATTATATTTTGAGATCAAATTAAGGGCGATTGTACTGGTGCGGTCGATCAGGGATAGGAAACTAAGTGGGTGGTCGTGTTTGTATCATAAAAATAATGGCATATAATGGCTCGTGAAGACGATGTCATATTGTGTCTTGTGAAGCTACGCTGCCAAGGATAGCACAATCTTCCAAAATGTTTGAACTAACTAGAATAATAGCAAATGGCAATTAAATACTGAACGAGTGCAAAAAGTCGATACCTAATTCACTGTGCCAGTTATAACTCAATCTGAATGAAACCATTACGAAATCTCTTCTTTTTCTAGATGCATTAAAAACACGACCGGAAATACGCAAAGATAAGATGTGCTAAACTTTTTGGGCGGTTTTCTGTTCGAAAAACCATGGTGCGACCACAAAGCAAGCTGACTATGTTAGAATGGGCCAAAAACCTTAGACTTGAAGGAAAAAGATTTCAACAAAATTTTATGGAGCAATTACTGAAAGTTCGAGGTACAGTTAGCCACAAAAGTATTGATACAACCCCTTTTTCTGTATAATACATGCAAGAATACAAACATGGAAAATCTAATTATATCTATTGGACTAATATAAAACTAAATGTAAATAATATTAACATCAACTTATTTCAGTTTTTTTTTAAATGAAAAAATAAAAGGAAAAAATAGTAAACGGCCTCACAAAAGCAGAGTTTTGAGCATTTTTAGCATGTAATTCAGCAGCCACATCTTTGTGTCCTAACCACTGAGCTTGGAATAATTGTCCTACTGAAACATTTCGTTTCAATGTTTTCAGCACTGGATCCAAGATTTTATATTTATATGTCTATATATAAAAAGCGGTCCATTATACCATCAATAAATACAAGATTGCCACCTCCATGTTATATTGTTGGTCGAAGGTATTTTACCTTAATCGATTCTCCGGGTTGTCTCCAAACTCTAAAAAAGGAAGAAAAAATGTTAATTGTATTCTCGTCGTAAAAATTGACCTTTTTCGAAATTCCTGTGTTATAACGATGAACTTTGGCAAATAAGAACGTTTCCTCTGATTCACATCAGAATTCATTCTGCTTTTGCATATTGCAATTCTTTCGTGAAAGTTCCATTCCCGAAGAGCACGTCTTACTGTTTCGCTACTTACCGTTATGTCCAAGGAATTTTTCAGTTGAGCCTAGTGGCTTTGTTTTAAGTGCTTAATCTTGGTGGTCTGCCACGGAGACTCTTGTCTTACACAAAAATGTTTCCTATAGTTCTATTAAACTGCCTTTTTGAATGTAATTTAATGAAAGTTTTTCTAGCCTCCAATGAAGTTGCCTTCATTTTCTGTGCTTCCATGCTTAAAATTATCAAAAACTTCTCAATTTAATACGAACAACGAATGCCAAAACCTTCTACTCAAAACAAGGATCGAGGCAGACAAAGTAAAAACTACTCAGGTGGCTTAACCGTTATATATTATTGGCGCCTGCATTTATGTGTAATAATACTGTAGTGACGTGGCATTCTGTCACTATTTTTATTTTTATTTATTTTGTTAATAAATCATTATTATTTAAATATTTTTACGCTGGAATTCCGAGTAAGCTGCCTAGACAAAGGAGTTTATCAATATTTTTGTGTATAACATTCGTTATATAAGGCAGAAAACGGAGGTCTCTAGGACTACTGAAATATTTCAGTGCCATTAAGGAAATCAAAATCTCTTTTGTTTCTTTCGCTCCTGGCCCTCAGGCCACATATCTTGAATTGTGCCTTGTTTGTTTTTTTTTCGATCTCACAAAAAATTGAAATAAAACAGTCATTGGTTTGTTTTATTTCAAACAAATTTATTTTTGGCAACCAAATAAATCAGAGACCTCAGGGTCTTGTGAATTATTACAAATCCCAGTCACAAACTGTTAGTAGAAACCTTATAAAATCTTCTTCTCAACATAGTTTATGAAGCATTTGGAAACTCTTACAACTTACTTTTGTGCAACTATTTTTTTTCTTTTTTGCATTTTTATCAAGCAAAATTATGCCTTAAAACAAATCTAACCTAAACTTGGAAGCAGATTGGTACATCATATTTTAAAGAGAAGTATTCATGTAGAGTAGCCGCGCTTGTGATGGCCTATTCCGAAAACAACACCTTGCCTTTATTATAGAGGAGACATAAGCGTACGTAATGACTGAAATCCATTTAAGCCCCAAAACCGTCGTTTTCTTCATTAACTGAGTTGATCCTTATTAATAGTACAATGAATTCGAAAGCTTTTAAATTTCTTTTTAACGTTTCAAGTTTAAGTCAAAATGTAAGTGGCACAGTGTACAAGTATCATAAGAACAAATTTATTTTATATACAGAAATATATATTATATTGGATCGGAAAACCCGCACAATTATTTAGATCTCTACTTTACGCGACTAGCACTTGTACATTTCATCGATAATTTGATAGTTTAGTTCATATTTGTCTTCCTGGTACTTTCTTGTATGACTCTGCCAGTGTTCACGTACTTTTTTCCATCTCTGCTTGTGCGATGCCAACAATTGTACTTTGCTTGCACCTCTCAAACTCAATTCGGCTTTCTTTCTTTCCTCTTGGTTTTCTTCATCAACCAAAGCTGAGGGAATCCTCATCAATTCTGTATTTAAGGGTGCAGGCATACAGTTTATCTCATCGATTTCTCCATTCCGCAGCTTTTCAAGAAATTCACCACCATCATTTTCTCGGTATTCTGGTGAGGGAGACCTTTTTCCCCTATAGCTCTTTATGGTGGTCGATCGTGGTGCATTTGCCATCCATGCCCGGCAAATAGGATACAACGCTGTACGGTCATCGTATTTCGACAAATCCAAACTACGGTCAAATAATTTCATGACAAAACTTTCATGAACTTGCCGCTGCGGCTGAGAAGATTCCGACTGATAATCGTCGTTGTCTTCTGGTTCATTTTTGATTGATTTCTTTGGTCTACCACGAGATGGCAACTTTTGAGGAGAATCAGTGGGTTCGGATTCCTCGTCGCTATTGGCTACTAGATCATGTAGGGCATCCTTAAGACGACCACGAGCCATTTGGACTTCATTGGGCTTTCGATTCAAGGTGTATTTCTTCGGTGAGGATTCATACATTGTAGTGACCTAAAATCAATAAATTTTATCATTTTATTAGCAATTAAATGGAATAATAAGGCAAGTATGAATACATCCACACGGAGCTAATGGAAAAGTACCTATTTAATTTTTTTCTTCTTTAAATATTTATCTATTAACTATGGTTGGGTAAAAACTGAATATCTGAATCCTTACTTTGAATTAAAAATTAAATGACAGCTAACGTCTGCGTGAAGTACGAAGCGATTTACTTTTTTGGCTGCGTTCAATTCGTGCGTGGAAAAATTTACCATGAAATTCAAAATTTACCATCAAACAGCATTTTTAATTGAATATTTATTTTTAAAGTTTATATTAATATAAGAGGATCTACTAATAATGCTGCTACACATTTGTTTTTCATTTATTTATTTAGTTGCTTTCATTGCTTCCGCGGAATCAGAGTCCAAACAATGCCGGCAGCATTCAAATAAAAACAAACTAAAAGGAAAAATTTAATGTTATAAAAATTATTATTTGTTAACTTGGAATTCAAATAATGTGGTAATAAAGATTTAAGAGCATCAACCTGCTAGGCCTAGGCATTGCAGAACGATTTGAGCACTTTTCATAAATTAATATGGTGCTTTTTCTATAGTTTACAACAAGCCTTGTCAAATTCGGGAAGAATTTCTTTACATTTCTGCTTGCTGATGAATCTCTATAGTCAAATAATGCTTTTTCTTAAAACTTCAATATTTTTCAACTAAATCTCTCAACAACAAAGACTTCAATAAATAGAGTCGCTTCGGGACATGGGGGATTTGTTCTTATTATAAAGAAACCTAAAATGTGTTGAACATTGGGGACACATAATTTATTTGGGTTTTATATCCCCTTTTGAACTTGGTATGATATATGTACTTTTTATGTGAATTCCTAGATTTTCATTGAATTTAGTCGCAGGTCAAATTGAGTCATTCACCCCAATTACGCATGTCTTGAAACGAAATCGACTCAAGACGGATTTCGGATCGGGTTGTTAGAAAATCTTTATTCTGTTATTTATTCGACCGAGGAGCTGTGCATAAGATTATTTTCGAAAAAAATACACACAAATTCTTTTATTTGTTGCATGAACGAAAAATATATATTAAGTATTGAAAATCTTAACAACAGAAAAAAAATTAATTCGTTTAAAAATGAAAACGCTGCGAATTAAGTTAAGTAATTTGATTTAATTTCACGAAAAAGAGATTGTTCTTCTCTCGAACACATAAATTTTAAAATAAAAAAAGAAGCTCAAAATGCACACTGGAGACCAACTCTCTTTATGACAATCGTTGAGCATTTTTCTAACGCCTCAACAGGACATTTATTCGCCCACCGATCGACAAACGGAATACCAACATAAGTCGGACAGAGTTTCTACTACTGGTCCTTCAAATAGAATATGACTTGTTCTGAGGCGGTCGAAATCACGTCGGTTCTAAGTCGAAAACTACAAACATAATTGGTGTGATAATCGTATTCAATAAGCACATGAGAAAGCTTTCTATACTGATTTTGATTATAGTTGACAAAACTTTGGAGACATGTTTTTTATGTTTGAATGTGTTTTAAAATAAGTTCAACATCATATAAAGTCTATACTGGCGATCATAATGGCTCTTTGCCGGTCGTACTTAGTATACGGCGAAGTTTGAAATAAGTATCCAAATATCCACTAATATAATGTATATCTACAACTTCACGAAGATAATTTTCCAAAGACAAGTCGACGAATAAAAATATAGTCTTTGTCTAACTACTCTACATTTTTTTTACTTAAATTTCCTTTTATTTGTATTCTTTGAAACTAAAAAAAAAAGTTTATTTTCATAACTATTTAGAAAGTTTGTCATCTTTTTCATGCTATTTAACACTGGACAGTCGGTACTTCAATATGTTCTTTTTTACATTTTTTCATTTAATGAAACATGGACACTAAGCAACAATAATAAAAAATAGAGTTAATATAATTTTAAGAAGGAAAAACTAATTAATATACTTTACATTAGGAATCACTACTGTACACTCAGTACATATACATATGTATATATACATATATATTCATATGAACGAATTTACATTCTATTTTATTAATATAATAAAAAAATAATTTTAGTTTTTAGAAAGGTAATACACATGCCGTGTACACTTATTTTTAAATATTTATATGCGTGTTGTGTTAGACGCTAGAAAATTCACTTTGCATTCGTTTTTTTTAAGTTAAAGGAACATCTTGGAAACTGTGAAATATGATTGTGAAACAGAATCTAATTACAGGAAGCTATCGTTGGATGATGAGTTTATGGGCAAGTTGGCATACTAAACGATATCCCTGGGAGCACTCAAGAAATGGATAGAATTCGAAACTAGGTGCGTTATCTCAGACAGAGTCTCTTTGTGTACACCGCCAAATAGAATGAGTTCTCCATTGCCAGCAACCATTGAAGACAGTATCAATCGTTCGGGAGCACCGGGAACTATCCCATAGTTCTTGTATTCTATCCACTGCAAACAAGGATCTGTTTCCGACATGGCGTTTGTTAAGTCGCAAACAAAAAGGGAGAGTACATTGCGCTTAACACGTTTCGGTGAGGGTTCTTTGATTTTTTGCTCGGCCACGAGCGCACGTCTGGAGTTGCGTATAGCAATCATTTTTTCTTCCATGCGGCGTATACGTTCGTGATGATCTTTGGACAAGCTTCGCGGACGATTTTGAACATTAAATGCGGCCATGCGAAATGGGTCCTGTAAAGAGAATAACAATCAAAATATATGCAAACAGTTAAAAAAATATTCTTACTTCGTAGAGTTCATCGAACCGCTTTGGGAGTCGAGGCTCGTGATCGCGACATCGAAGTGCTAAATTTCTTTGTAACCGATTTGCAGCCTCGATGTCATTTGGATTATTGGCAGGTGGAGCGAGCGGCGCCAAAGGTGCAGGTGGTGGCGGTGCTGGAGGTCCTGGCAGAACGTCATTATCATTTCGAATTCCTCTCAATTGTGGACGGTTATGATTTCTTTCCTCAGGAACTGGTGGTGCTTGCATTCTTGGAAGAATATTATTGTTATTCTGATGGTTATTATTCATGCCAACCCCTCGACGATTTACTCGTAAATCATCTGCCATTCTGAAGTTGTCCAAGCGGTTGAACCCAACGCCACCTCCACCGCCGCCGCCTGCAACAACAGCTGCTCCCCCTCCTGGACCAGGAAATTGTCCAGGACCTCTCATAGCGGCAGGCGGTCTTATCTGCTTCATCATTTGAAAGTCTGTCGGTAAATTAGGTGTTGGACCTAATACAACAAGTTTAGAGTCGACCTTGCAAGCTGGATTACACCACATATGCGACGCTCCCCACTTTTTATTTTTCACTGGTATACTCTTCCATTGCCACACTTCTTTGGACATATCCAACAGCCAGGCATCGGTAAAAATACTGTTCGGGCCACCACATCCACCAACAATCAATAGATGATCATCATCCAAATCAATCTGGAACTGACCATATCGAGGCGGTGGCTTTGTGTTTGCAATTTTTGGCGCAGACCACGTGTACGACTTCAAATCCAAGCACCATGTTTCATTTGAGTTGTTATTGACGCCCTCGGATATCTGATAGCCTCCAAACACTACCATCCGATGGCGATGAACGCTGGCTGAATGGCCGGCCATTGGAGGTGGCGTAGGCAACTGGGCTCGTACGTGAACCCACCGATTTGTGTCGAGGTCATACGAGTGCAGCTCGTCAAAGAGACACCAAGGTTGATACGGTGGATGAAGGGACGGATATCGCCATCCACCAAACAAAATCAGTTGGTTCTGATAGCAAACCATTGAAGCAGATCCCTTTGGCGATGGATATGTGCCCATTGACACTGGGCGTTCCCATTTTGTTTGGGACAAGTCGAATCTCCATAGATCGTTAAATGTTGTATCTGACGAGGAACCTCCACCAAAAATATACATAGAGTTTTCATGCAACACAGCCGAGTGGGAGAATCGGCCGGCTATGGTCGATACACCTTGATCAGGATTATATAGCTCCCAACGAAGACGGAAATCGTTAAGTCCTTTGTGCAGGTTCATTTTCGAACGCCGTATAACATCTGTAAAATAATAGGTCATTGTTTATTATGTATTGCATTTTATGAATTAACATTAGGTAATAGATGGTGTCTAAGCGACGTAATTTTGAACCAACTCTATGTAATATAGAAACACAGATTTTCAATCATGCATGCAAATAAGCTCCACTTTACAGAGCATAAGTTATATTTCTGGTTCCGTCGGGGATCTCTGCGGATGAATTCTCACACATTCATGACTCTTTTTTAAAGCTCTGGTTTTTCCTTCGAAAACTCAGTAAAACAAATTTTGCCACGACGATTGAAACAGTTACGATGCTACAATCAGTTCAAATATTCGTTGTTTGGATGAGCACAAATGCAAAGCCATAAACGCGATATCGATACCCATCATAGCGTTTTTAATGCTGATTGATCGATAAGTGGTAATTTGATGAGGAGATAGTGAAAACATAGTTTAAACGAAAAAAAAATTTGGCTGGATATATAGTAAACTGAGTAAAAGCCAGAAGCTGAGGGGGATAGGAGACAACAATTTCCTATCGGAAAAACTAAGGTCTACTCTATCTTGCAGATGGTTATAAGCATTTCTATTATAATCTTTAAAAACAATTTTGTCATTATTGGGACACTCAGTTTCAAATGTCCCGAATGGATCCCGAGGTACTTAGGCTGCACAGATCTCTCGAAAAAGCCGTAAACATACGGAACATCGTATCTAACCGCAGGAGAGCTTTTTTTCTTTTGCAATTTATAACTTGGCGATCGATTAATGCGAACGCTTTGTAGGAAAACTTACTTTTGACGATTGCATTCCATCGTTTGCATACCAAACGACATTCTTGTAGATCGGCATAGGGAGGAAGGTAAGTGAAAATGAATTCGATTATTTCATCGGGCAGTTCGTCCAAATCAACCATTTTTTTATGTTCAACAGACAGTTTTTTTATTGAACTAAACCCGTATTTGCGTATACAACTACTGCGAAATAAATAAACTTAAAATTTAGTTAAAGTTTTCGTCTTTTATATTTTCTAATGCTTATTTTTTTTTTTGTTAGAATCTTTTTTTCTGTTTTGACAGTTGTAAAAGTGACTGTTGTTATGTTTGACACTTTTGCTATGCATGTTATGAGTGCATTCAGATAAAGAAAATTATGGATAACAATGGGCGCATTCAATAAAGTGCCCAACACAATGTGGCTTCATGACGGTATCGCGTTGAGAAGTTCGGAATATGAACGAAAAATGTTCTTTTCCCTCAAATTCGAAGGACACGATTTCGGAGTAATGATAAGAGTAGAAATGTTTTCTTATAAGTTGATTGGTAAGAATATAATGTTGATTCCTGAGCTGATTTTTCAAAACAGAAGTTAAATGTCACCTTTTTAAAAATTATTAAAATTATTTCTAAGCAAAAAAACATTTTTCTGCAGCCAATTAAAAATAAATGAACTCATTACCAACATAATGATTGACCCCGTTGTAAACATCAGACAAATCCAAGTGGTGGTGAGTTGTCAGACGCGCCACCAAAGTAAGGAGTTGCTCTACATCGGGCTTACGATATTAACGATCAAACGCCATCCAAACGCGCACATTTAGTGTATATGCATAAGATCTCATTGTTTCTACTCAATCTGTCAAAGCGCGAACACGAGAGCTCCGCATTGTGTTTCTACTTTAAGTCTCTATTATGAACGTCTGACATATTAAAGGCCGATTTATATACAGGAGAAGTAATCTGGCTTAAGTACCGAACTTGTTTGTTCGGGCACTGTTACTGCCTCTGCACATCATTGTTACTTGATTTACATTATGCGTGCCATGTTTATATTTTTTCTGTCATTTTCCAACTTATCTTTTTTTAAACTATGTGCACGTTTCAGCTTAGCGTAACGCAAATCTGTTACGAGAAAAGTATAGTGAAATGACATACTATTATATATCTTTGCTTAGCGATATAATACGACGGAAAGCGTATTGCATAAAGGAGTAGTTAAGTTAAGCCACGGATGCTTGGGAAAAAGTTTTTTTCAATTGCAAAAGAAGTTTCCCTAAGTTGTTGATTTCCAAGTGACGCATCTAGTATCTTACCACACAAGAAGCAATAAGCTATGATTATCTATTGAGTCGATTTAAAAACGAGTGTTACATATATATATATATATATATATATATATATATATATATATATATGTATATCTTAATAGATTTTGGCGACGTGTTGTGTCTGAAATTATTTACTTATTTAATTTAAATGGCGCAACAATCCGGAGTAGACCAGCGCCTCAATTAACCAGCTTTTTCAGCCAACTCGGTCCTAAGCTAACTGTCTCCAGTTTTGCACCCTTAATTGTTTGAGATTCCCTTCCACTTGCGTGCGTCATCTGACAATGAGTCTGAAATTACTAAGACATTGCCGTATAACTTTCATGTTTTGTTTAAAGCTGTGCCAAATTGGAATGAGTTGCAGGATATTTAAGATCCACACCTCTTGCCAGTGACTGACAATCCATCCAATGAGTAAATCTGTCAAGAAGAAGCTTCTGGGTCCGCTAGGAGTTGGCCATTTGCCCACCATTGCCGAAAAATGTAAGACGCACACAGATATACACAATAAGAGAAGTGTCTGGAAAGCGTTTAAAAAACGCATTTGAATCTGCATGAGATCTGCAGCATGCAATGACAGCTGGCATTGATAGTCACACGCTACTGCATACCTCTTACTACTCAATTTTAAAGCCATACTACATATTTTTCTGGGATGATTAATGAACTTTGTTTTGACCAGAAATATTGAAACATCACAAGAAGCAGATAAAAATTTGAGGCTGTCAAGGACATAGTCTATCTAGGATCGTCGGAAACTAACAGTTGTATGAGCTATTCAGTGATATGTTACGGAGAGAATCAACATCAACATTCCGGCCCCAAATATCTTGAAATCTTCAGCTAGAGTCTTGATTGTGGTACAGGCTTGCTATGGATTCTTGCATTATCGAATTGAGTACGTAAATGATCTTAAAATTAATCAATTGCGGAATTTGAATTGAATTTCCTTATATCAGTTTCAAATAAGCTTGATTTTGTGGTGGTTTTAAACTTTTGGCTAACAGTGTGCTTGTTAAATCAAGGTTGCCCGGCATTCTGAGTAATCAACAATAATATTCACACCAGATAAGTTGAGCGTTGCCGAAAACTTGGCGGTTAGTAATAACAAGGGGAAGCCAACCTTAATCTTATCAAATGATAAGCTAGCATACCCTTACGCCACAGACCGTACCGTCTTCCATGGGAAAATTTGCAACAATCAAGCGGCAACGTAACGTAGACTCCCAGCGGAGTCACTTTCCTTCAAGGTCAATTGAATGAAATTAGTCAAGCCGCCTATTAAATTATTAAATAACAGCACAAGTTGAATAATTTTTCTACGTTTATTTAGGTATTGCATATTGTTGGAAAAACAGCATATAGAAAAGATTTTTTTTTTTATATAGAAAAGGGAGACAAAATAATCAGTAATCGAATGCAAGTTAACTTATCTGCTTCATAATGTTCTCCACACGTAGGGCAAATAAGTTGACCCTACGGTGCAATTCGTAGCTACAAACTAAATAAAAAAATTGGTAAAAAAAATTGTAAGTTCCTTATGAGAAATGCATTTTTTCAGTGTGATGCCGTTTGATCATCAATTTATTTGTGTTGTAACTTGCCGCTGTCTCACTTCAAATTATTCTACTTTAAGGAGCTCTACATCGAATGTTAAGACGGCATTTGGTGGGATAATTCCTGGATGACCACGGCTGCCGTAGGCGTAGTCCGGCGAACAGACCAACTTAGCGCGTTGTCCAAGCGATAGTTGCTTGACGCCCTCGTCCCAACCGCGAATAACCTCTCCGCGACCAATGGTGAACTTGAATGGTTTGCCGCGGTCGCGTGATGAATCAAACTTGGATCCATCGTCTAGAGTTCCAGTATAGTGAACCACAACAACTTGGCCAGTCTTGGGAAAAGTACTTCCTGTGAGAAGAAAATTCCGGAATTTTCATCACAAAACTTAAATTGGAAAACAAGACTTTTGAAGAAACTGGAAGCTTACCATCGCCGGGAGAAATTGGTACAACATCTACGCCCATTTTAGTTAGTTAGAATGTTTTATTTCAGATGAGGACACAGCAAATATCAATTCACCACAAAAAATTGGAGCGTGGTCGTGAAGAAATTTTCGGTATTGAATAAAAAAAGAAAAAAAAAGATGGAAGGAGTAGCCGAGTATCGAATCAAACGAGGATTGCTTTATGTACGGGGTCTGTTCGAAAGCTCACTATAAATAGTGTCAAATCTAAGCGTACGGAAGCTCGCTTGCTAAGTAGAACTACAATATATATTCGTTCCGAATAACAAATCGGTTTCATTTTAGGAAGTTAGAAAATAATTATTAATAATTATTGGTTGGTTACAAAATAAAATTTATAGTTTTATACAGGTATATTGCTCCATACAATGCCTCTTTGACATATAACCAAGGGGGTTTATAACGAGAATGTATTGCATAGTTTCCCATGTGCAATATGTGTCTTTCGAATCGACTCGTGTCGTTAACGAACATGATGATAAACGCTTACGATTTAAGTTAAAACAAGGAAATGTTCTTATTGCCCTAATGGGAGTTGTCGATTCGGTGTATCTAGACAATTTCTTCAAAAATAGAAACGAATTTTGGTGCTTTTTCTAGCGCAGCTGAAGTAAAAGAGGTCAGAAGTCTCAAACACATTTCCTCTTTCCTTTTTGCCTTCTCAACGCTATAAAGCTAATAAAATATTTTCAGGGATTTAAATATGTGGTTTTTCAGATCCCCACATCCTGTTGTTGCAATAGTTTAATGAGACGCATTTGCAACGATCTGCACTTGTAATGCAAAATTATAAAAAAAATTATAAATAAATTGTTGGTTCAACAGCTCTTTTGGGAACCATTCCCAAGCTTCAAAGTTTGTGTGTGTGCGCGTCATACTTTTGCCAGAAATTGGGGGGTTAGATGAAAAGTGTATTGCTATTCATTCACGTGAGGTATGTCCAAGAAATAAATTGCCAGAGTCTCTTCTTCTCGAGTATGAGTTCGGGGCAAATCGATCAGCAGCTTTTATGCAAAAAATTATTTTGTTTGTTCATATTGAGAGCAGAAACATAATACACAAATTTCTATTAGAGCGAACGCACGACTAACCGTCTATTGCAATAGTAATAGTAAGTATTTATTTTTAAGAATGACTAAACTTTAAGTGCAAGGCCTGCCGTGATGTCTGAAAATTCAAATATCATACGTTTTTTATTTCCTTATACGCATATTTTGTTAACCCAAATGGAATTCGGAATAAACATGTCTGATATATTGATGACAAATAAGAGTGAGATTGTCTATGGCCTTAATTTAACTATTTATTTACATAATGGGTTGCAACAAATTTTTACCACACGCTCGATGGCCCACAAAACTGAAGCTGACTTTAGTCCGGATTGAGTACCATTCACTCGCTCCGATCACGGAATCGGATTGAAATTTTGCATATAAACGTGGATTGAAAGACTGAGCTTCAGAGAGAGATAGAGAGAGAGAGAAAGAAGAAAAGAGATTCTCGTCATTTCCTTATGATATTGGAGGTTGCAGAGGAAAATTATCAGAACATGGTGAGTAAAAATATTTGGACTCACGAATAAATGACGCAATAAAAAAAAATGTACAGCTCTTCGAGAGAGAAACACTGTCCTTCCTTTTTCGATCCTTCTTCGATCTTTCAATCTGGTGCAGCCAAATCCTGGATTATTGCGTTTTAATAGAATGTTCGAACTTCAATTTTATTACCATAGAATTTAAACCAACGAATGAAACAATACAAATGAAAATCAGTCCATGTGAACACGCCTTAAGTTCGGCGAAATTTCGAATTGAAAACAATTCACAAATGACCTCATATCTTTCCAAATAAAGCCAACTTCAGCTCATTGCAATTATAATGTCATTCTGTTGAAGGTGCAAGTTGTTTTATCGTTCAAGAAATATATTATTTTATTTGTCTCTCCAGTAAATATATAAATTCGATTTGTTAAATTTTCTCCAAAGAAAATCAAACGAAAGTCTTATTCCATATGTATTTTGTGTATTTTATTTCGAAAAAACTTGGGTTCGGTATTTAAAAAGTAAACGAAATTGCGAAGAAGTACATACCCCACGGCATTGGTTGTGTGCTGGCTTCGAACCAAAACCACCACCCGATAACAATCTGGCGAAACGAAAAAGGAACTCCATTGACGCAGGCAAAACTGCTCGATAAAACTTTAAATTTGTATCTTCGTTTTATTTACGCATTAAGTGCAGCGGCGAGCTGAGTGAGAGCAGTCCTCCAAAGCTTCCCAAAACAGGTATGTTAACTTTTAAAACTATTTTTCTTAAATTAATTTATATTTTTTGTTGAAGAAAACTTTCTTTTTGATGTCGCCTTTTTTGTACCTTAATTATAATTATTATTATTTTTTTTTTTTTTGTTAATTATAGCGCATGTTTTCGGAACTTTGTAATTTGAATTCCAAGGCGTATGTTATTGAGTTTTAGAAAGCTGCACGTTAATGAATAGTTTTTTTTTTCTCTTTCGCGTTTGGCTTGCTGCGCGAATAACACAGTTAAAATTTTGATATTCTTTTCATTAGGAACCAATTCAGTGAGTATAGCTCTGTGCTGTGGTGCAGGTAGCAAAAAGTGATGCATCAGATATTGAGCAACAAGTTTCGTTATTGTTTTGTTTTAACTTGCGATTGTTATCTTATGTGTAGGTGCCATGCTTTATAGTCTTTTGTTGCACTGTGTGCATTATTTTGCTTTTGCTTTCGCCTTGCCTTTCTTATCTCTTTTGACGATAATCACTTGTCGGGGGATGAGGCTGATGAGACGATTGTCTATCGGAAAGTGGTTCATGGGCTTAATCTTGAACTTTAAATGGGCCTTGATGTGGTTTTCTTCGTTGCTTTTATGAACTTAAGGTGCTTCTAAATCGTTTAATTGAGAGGTGCTTTGAGATCAGTCTTTTGTCTCATATGATAGAAGGTACGCGCTTGGTCGAATGAAAGGCGAAAAGTGGGTAGGAACCTTAATTGCATTTACTTAATGAAAGAGAACTTTCTTTGACGACCCGGCTGTCCGGTTCATATTGCGTACATTTAGTTGGTTGAGGTCTTTTTCCATTGTCCTCGACGAGTCTTCAGTCTTCAGTCTTGCTCTTCATAATTTTCGAATCAATGGTGTCTTAAAGCAAACCCCGTATTCACCCTTAACTGGAATCAAATTCTAATAGCATTTAGAAACACTTTAATTAAAAAATCACGTTTAGAAAATTTCTGTTTCGTACGCTACGCGATAAATGTACTGAATTCTCTCTTTCGCTACGGTTACTCTTCTCAGTAATAGCAAATCGGGTTTCCAACAAAGTGAATTGTATTTAACAAAAAACAACAATTTTTTTAACAACAAATTTAATTGCATCCCTTCGTCAGCTTTAAACAATATAACGAGTTAAAAAATAATTAGCACTGGTGGAGCTGAATTGTTGAAAATTTGTCCAATTCTACCGTTCGTGAAATATGTCTACAGTCGCACATTCAATCTCTTTCCTACCCAAGGAAAGGTCGTCTTCTCTAATTTCAAAACCATTTTTTCAGAAATCTATATGCGAAAGATCAATCGAATCATAAGGGAAATTCCGTTAAAAGTTTTGTGACGTTGATAGCAGGTAGTGTTATCAATAAATTAGGACTTTTAGACAT
The DNA here is from genome assembly GCA_963555765.1 of Orthonevra nobilis. Taxonomy (NCBI): domain Eukaryota; kingdom Metazoa; phylum Arthropoda; class Insecta; order Diptera; family Syrphidae; genus Orthonevra; species Orthonevra nobilis. The sequence continues at coordinate 123,056,636 of OY743224.1, read as the reverse complement.
AATTAGAAAAGCAACTTTTGCAAGGAATTAAATAAAATAAATAAATGGTTACAAATTACAGGGATCGCGACGCTGCTTAGTGCTTTAAAAAGCGAAATTTCGTTAGCCTGCCTTATCTAAACTAGCAATGTCCCGTCTGAAACCAAACAACTTAACAATCCCTATCATTGGCTTCAGTCATGCTAATCTGCAAATAAAATTTAATACTTCCACCAGGACTACTAATACGATGTTGATAAAAACTAACAAAAATAATATTAGCTTTTTTTATCATAGTAGAACCCATTCATGTAGACAATCCATTAAGTAGATTTCGTATTCGGCGTAAAATAGAATTTTAGAAAAAGGCGAAATCAAAAAGACTGGAAACAAAGATCTCAATTTAAAAACGAAAATCACAAAAAAAATATCATTCATATATAACAACGCTGGGAGTTTTCCTTTTGGCAAATTGAAAACAAAAAATAGAATCTACATATAATGTTTATACTCGTAGAATGAACCTCAGCGTTGTACATATGTCAATAAAGTCCATGTTCTTATACCAAAAACAAACAAAAAGAAAACTAAAATTTTATGTTTTAGACTTTGCATACGAAAGAAAAACTCAGCACCTTCACACCAGACACACACAATCGACTTTTGCAAACATTGACTAAATAAATATAACTCGAACTATGGAAATCAGTCGAGCTCCTTTCGATATGGATGACAAATGTCTACCGCTACGCAAGCCGCGCTTCCGTTTATCAGCCAACGCGCCAGAATACAAACCAGCTGTAAATGGAAGCTCTGTTCAAAGTCGCTTAACTCGCTATCAAAATCCAAATGAAAGCGTCGCAGCTGCCGTTGGCAGTAGTTCGAGCAGACCGTCCTGTTCTTCTGTACTGAATCAGAACATACCAGATCTCAATTCCAATAACGTACAGCCAACAGACGTTGAGAAAATAGCCTTGGACTATTTAACAGCTGTGATTCAGTGCCTGAATGAAAAGCCAGGTTCTTTTGATACTGTCGCAACCAGATTCCTTACTATTTTTGAGGGTTTGGAAAACAACGAATATGTCCTCAGCATTGCAATGGAAGACATCTTCAACGAATCGATTGAAAACTCAAATTTTAGATATATGGGCGCTAAACTCTATCATCTTTTGCATACGCTAAATCCTAGCGAGGACTCCCTTTTTCACACACTGCTCAAGTGCAAGTTAGACTTTCATCAAGCAGAAGTGATCGAATTCATGGAGAACAAAGCCGAAAAAAAAGTAAGAGAGACTGCTCTGTTCCTAGCGGAATTGTATATGCAACTGCGTGATGACACTCGAATAAATCTTATTGTTGAGAACATCATCTTCTCTCTTAAGCAATTGCTGACTAAAAACACAGTCGACAATATTCGCTGCATATGTCTTACACTGAAGCTGGTCGGCTATGATTTGGATTGTCTCTGCCCAATTGATGTTAATATGATTACGCAACAGTTGGAGGCAGAAAATAAAGCAAGTCCTCTGGTTCAAAATGTGATATCTCTGAAAAAGAACAATTGGGGACGAACAGTTACTCCAGATCAGTCCAAATTCTCACGCTCTTCAAGCGAGTCGAATTACCAAGCTTCGTTCGAACCTACTTTGTATGGTCCTGACGGAAAAATCATTACCCAAGAAGAGAATCAGTTCTTAAACACATGTCCCACTTACACTACGACATCCAACGACGATGACGATGAATTGGACTTGGATGTTGACCTAGATCCGGAGATGGATGAGGACACAGAAAAAGAATATCGTAAATTTTGTAAACTCAACAAATAACGCCTTACTTCATCTTCCAAACGAAGCGAAACGAAAGGAAAATGCATACGTTTTTATTTTATCCATTTATCGCCTTTATTTTGACATTACATATACTTATTTTGTTTCGTCGTTAGTTTTATGTTTCGTACTATTTACCTTTATGTATACATATTTATAATATATTATTCCTATAGTATTTTGACTGTGAAATAAATTTAATCACAAAAAAAACAAGAACAAAAAAGAGATATTACTTAATTAAAATTTTATTTTTCATAGAAACTGTGTGTCTTTTATTTGTTTTCTTTTTTCTTATGTTTTCAGCTCTTTTTCTTAACGATATGCGCCAGCCAACTCGTAATTGTTTGCTTTACTAGTCGTTTTTTTTTCGAATCATCTTTCGACAGTTTAATTATTAAAGTTTTTTTTTGCTCTCGAAATTTCACGAATGCTGTTTTATTTTTTGACCTAATTCAACTTGAACTTTTTAACACATTTTCTTTCACATGTCGCTTGTTTTGTTTGTTCTTAAATGAAGCAATTAGTTATAAACTAATCTACAGTGCAAGATGATTTCAAGTAGATTTTAGAGTAGATTTTTTTTCATTAATTCGTGTTTATTCTTCAACGGGTAAGTGCATTTAAATTGTGTAAAGCCGAATAAAATAATTTTCTGGACTCATTCTTTGGCGAATCATTGAAAATAATCATACAACTTAATTAATAATAGGCCGGTTCATTTACTAAAGAAAAATCTTATCTCGGGCACAGCTGAAAACGAAAACAAAGAAGGTGGCCGACTTTAATTCATGACCATTTAACATGACATTGTTGTGCAATAGGGAAATTCAGCTTTTTAGACCTTACCAAACTTAGTCAGGTTGTGCTGCTTTATTTCCATAGCAGTCTCAACCCTTTGGCACAACCCGTTTATACTTTAATCCCAACAGTATAGCCGGTCTCAACTTATAGTTTCATCATCAAACCTTCTATACGCTCCATCTACGCAAAGAGGCCAAAAATCACCCGATGGAATCGGCTCTCAAAGGACTAATATATATTTCATCCTCCTGTGGAAGGATTCATCCTTTTGCACCGTATAGCACGATCGGTATCGTTTGAAATAGATCAAATGCCTTCATAGTCCAAAGAACTGCTGGTGCGTTAATCGAATTTACTGTGGATCCTATATGTGCGTCTCTATCTATTGAGACGTTATGTCCCATCCGTTGATATTGCGTATCCTTTTTGTTAGCAGCATAAACTTTCGTTTGCCTTCATTCAACTGGTACCATTCTTAACCGCTTTGGTTTCGTCTTGAGCTCTACTCATTAAATGCTGTGATACACGGTTTTCAAATCAGTGTACAAGCGAAAGGTGTCGATATGGACCTACTGTGTATATTCTAGGATCTGCCGATTGTGACGAAAAATTATAGTAACTACGAGCATGTATGTAAAAATATCTCCGGAAAAACATTGGTTCGGTATTTTGTAAGTTGAGCTTTGAAGAGTTATCTAGATGTTTCCTGCGACAAGAACAACTAACACTGGACGCTGCAGTAGAGCGTATAAAAAAGGAGCTCAAATCGCATATCGCATTCGAAATTAGGCGGAAGCCAGAGTGACCTATCCCGACTATGCACCTTCAGAAACTAAATGAACTTTTACTTGTTAAGGGCTGATTTTTGATATTTTACAAGTGTAAACCTAAAGTTATCGGTTAAAATTCCTGTGAATGCAGTCATTCAATACTCTGCGCAAAAATTATTCCATTAAAACGGCAGCGCTGACACTTATTGCGATCGAACTTTACGTTACGATTTCTAACACTCAACGCGTACGCACTCAAGAAAAAAGTAGCCAAATGAAACTCACACATGAAAGATCACATTTCACACCCAACCATTGAGTTGAGTGTTTTTTTTACACTTGTTTGATGGTTGATGTCATTTTCTTTTGACAGTTTCAATGATGGGGATTGTTCGAACAGTTAGTCACAGTGGCAGTCAAAGAAGTTGCTTCATTTCATTTAATAGAAAAATTGTACGTGTTCATATATTTAACGTCTTTGTTGACCGACACGATAGTGGAACTTTTAGTTTCAGTCACTGTTTCAATTCTTAATGCTGCATGCAACACGACTGTGATTGGTTAACATCGTTCATATGCTAAGTTATGCCATTCATGCATATACATATATATGTTTAGCTAAGTTCAAGACTTTGTATTTCTCGGTGTATGCATTTACATATCCGCCAATGAAAATATTTAGGAGACAGTTCTTTACCCTGCAATATCTGCAAACCAACTGATCTGTAACTAGGAAAAAAGCTTCATTTCTATGTTTTTTTTTTTAGACTCGGCTAAGACCTAGGGAATGTAACCACTGAGTCTAAGCAAATGCTGCTTTTAGTGTATTTGAGGAATCAGGTGTGTGCCTGCCTGCGATCGCAATATGTGTGGGTTTTACAAGGACTTCTCATAAATATGCAAAGTATATAATATTTTTGCCACCCTTGGTTTTTGAAAAAAAAATATTAAATGCAATAACGAAAGTAACTAAAGGCACAAACACATGAATTGATCACATTATCCTTGGAAGTGAATACTTGTCGATAGGTTTTCCAAAAAATAAATTAATGTCCTTCAAGTGGATCCAGTATACGTATTTTTGAATGTTTAAGGCTTCCAGTAAAATTCAACAGAAAAATCCGCTTGCCATTTTATGTTGATACCTTCGTAATAACTGCTCAAGAATTAGTTGGAGAAATCTTATGACAGCATTCTTCTGATGAGAGGGATATGTTTCTATTTTCTTCAAAAATTTAACAGACATGACTAAGTATGACTTGGTGCTTACTACTCACCACAACATCTCCGGGTATTTAAAAAAAAAGTGTTTGAACCTTTGTTCTTTTTAAGAATTTGTATAGGCTTCTACAGTGCTGGGGAGAACTACTTCATCCACTTGGAGTTGGTTATTCATTATATTCTATTTGAGTAAAAACCAAATTCTCAGAGATTCGGTAATAACATTACTAAACGACTGTATTGTAGCCTATAGAAAGCGTTGAAAACACAAAGATTTGTTTCATAAAACAAGAGAACATTGATGCTTATAAGACAACACACACCAAAGCAAACGATATTTGTTTCTGTTTTGAAGTGTTTGAAGTTGTCAAAGATACATACGTTTGTTTTTGAGAAACACACAACGAATGCGACAAATTGCCTATTTTCTTATGGCGGAACACATACGAAACGAAACATAAAAAATACAAAGCAAAACAGAAAAACATGTTTCGTTGCCGATAGTGTTTGTTTTTTGGATCAAAGTTCTCCCAAAATGATCCCAGTGTCTTCCAAAATGAGTAGAATCGGCTACATGTTCTTGAACAACACTTAAAGCTAGTTGCACATTCAATTTTGTTTTATTTTATGACACCGAAATGAACAAGAAAACAAAACGTTTTGTTATGTTACATTCTGTTTCGTTTGCTGTATACTAAAATAAAAGAAAAAGTTTTCTTGCTAAATACATGAAACAAAAACGTTTTGGTTAATCCGGTGTATTTTCAGCCTTAACATTATCACCACGAATTCAAAGGGTATAGTTTCAATTCTACTCATTGAATTTCATTAGTAAACTGAAAATCTCCTCCTATTAAATATTTTTTTCCACGGTAACACTTCGCTAACTCTACACATGCATTATAAGCATTTCTTGAACTCAACTCAAGTTACACTCAAACTCAAATTTCAACTCAATTCGCACACACCACAGCTCCATCGCATGTACATGTCACATATCTGAGTATTTCAGTTCGAGTCTCTTGTTAGTGCCGTTCGTGTGTTAAACGCGGTGCTCCGATTCATTTTTCGTTTTGTATCAAATCCAATAAATATTTTGAAGTTTGTGTTTCCAGCGACAAGACGTAAACAAATAATTTTTAATTCCCTCCCATTACGTCTCCGGATACACAGCAAACAAATTAAAAGCTATACTCACAACCTGCATAATTTAATTGAAGTGGATTTAGTATCTGTGACATCAGTGTTGGTGGTGTTAATATTTACAACAAATTAAATTCTTTCTATTTTTGTGTTCTTTTCCTTCTTCTTAATTTCTTTTTTTGCATACCGACCTATCGACTAAACAAATTTCTATCAAACTCTCAAGTGCTATATTTAATAAAATAAAAATCTATCGAGAGCCTCCAAGGCGAGAGTATCCGAAAGATACGAGAGAAATTGTTATTTTTGTTTGGAAATTGTAAACAAGTGGTCTGCTGTAGTATCGAGTTCCTCGAGAACATAATTCTAATTGGATTTGGATTATAATAAAAGTTCCTTTCTAGAACGGAAGTCGAATCAGGTAAAAGATATTTTAATCGAAAAAAAAACAGTCTAAAGAACCTTTTTTTTTATGTTATTTGGACCACATTTTGGGCTGTGGTCAAGAGGATGAGAGAGAAACCTCTAGTAAAACCAAAAAAGAATTAGAGAGAAAAATTATAAATGTGTTTGTTAAAAATTCAAGTTTATTCTTCTTTACTTTGACTTTTTCTTCCACTTTGCTACGTACGCTTCTTTCGTATACAAAAAAGAATCGAGCTTCCGAAATCGAAACCGTATAAAACGTGGATAAAATTTTGTTAGCTGTGTTATTGTGATGCATTTTTTTAAGAAACTCACGCAAGAAGTTACTGTCTCAGCTCCACACTTGCGTTTGTCGATGGTTTGGTTTCACTCTTGGAAGCACTGAAAACTTGTTAGACGGGAAAACTACTTTAGGTTTGGCTCGAGACCGGAGGGTTGCCTCATCGCACTGTGGTAGTGTTGTGCTCGTGACTCCTTAATTTGTTACTCTTTGATATTTCTTTTCGTGTTTTACGTGCTGGCTTTGCATCAAAGAATCATGTAAGGTTTGACTTTAGCTGGAAATATACGCGAAGCAACAGTTGCGCTTAAAAGTTTTCTTCCACAACAAGTTTGATTACTAAACGAGCATTCAGTTCATTAATGATATTAGTTGAGCACTGTTTGAAAGTGCTGTCATACTTTTGTGTTTGTTTTTTGTGTAAATATCCACAGTCCCCTTCAGGGCTTATGACTACCCTTAAATTTTTTAAACGTTACGTGAGCGGGGAGAGATACAAGAAGTGGCTGAGGACTGTAGTGTTGTAAGAAAAATGGGCGAATACAGCCGCTTAAAAACGTATCAAATAGTTTCAAATTTAGAAAGCATTGGCTTGTCTATGATTATGGGTGAATTTTACGAGCATCATTAGTTCACCACCGAGATGGAAATGTGCCTTTTCTAAAATGGTCTTCATCTCAATGCAAAACTCTCTTCAGACTATTCCTTATGAAGTTCAGTAAATGAGATCTTTGTCGTATTGAGGTTCCCAGGCTTAGCGGAAAAGGAAATCTTTTAGGGCAATTGCGTAAATTGAAGACAAAAGTTGTTTAACGTTTATTTTAATTTTATTACAACAAGAAGAATAGATCTAAGCGCATACCAGAGCTAACTGAACAAGTACGCCGATTGATCGAAATATAGAAGCAAATCTTAAGAAAAGGGCATCATCGATGGAAATTATTTGATCTTCAAACAAAGCGTAGGGGTTTGCCGTATACTGGAGTCTACTTATTTTTGATTTAAACTGTTCGCGGATTCTTCTAACTCAGCCAATTTCATTGAAATTCTTTTCGTTTTCCGATCATGAGAGTAAAATGCAGATCCATAACCAGCGATACGAGTGCATGTGTATTCATCGTTCTTTAACTTGAATACTGTCACAACTCAAAAACGCGATTATTAAGTTAATTATTTTTTCATTTCATCTAGTTGATGGCCTTTTCAATCGCGTTTTTTACAAAATCGCGTTATCTGAGTTATGACAGTATATATTGCGTGTCAAATCGATTAACACCAGCCTTAAACATTTTAAATTCTATACAAGGCGGGATAATTTTTAAAAATAATTTGAAGGACTTATTTTAGCTTCTGTCAATTAAATCGGACTCAAATTGCTAGAATTGTTCAATTGCAACTCAAACAGCCAGCTAAGTTACGGTTACCCTCCCTTGTGTTATGTAAAATCAATTCGAGCAGCGCGCAAACCAGAATTAGCTTTTTTCTAAAACCTAGGTCTTGAAGGCAAAGGTAAAAGTACTATGAGAACGTGAGGACGTAACCAGGGTCCCTGAAAATAGATATAAAGTTAAACATTTATTTCAAAATCTAGAGGAGTATCAACTTGTAATTATCTCGTCAAAATAATGGCGTCACTTTGAAGGCGTAACACTGATGACGTTAACTTCCAGTACTCAAAAAAATCGCCGGTGTATCATCTAAAAACGAGTAAATTTTAACGAACACAAGCATTTTGATATAAAAATAGATCTAAGTTTCAAACTGCTACACAATCTTTCAATTCGTCTGTTAATCCTCACTTGCCTTCTGTAAAATTCATTCTAAGGGTAGTCATTGTCCCTTGAGAGTGAGCAAATAATATATATATATAAAAACAAAGACGGTAAGAAACCATAAAGGAGTTGAAAAGCTAATTTCTTATTTAAAAATCTTCTCAAAGACTTGCTTTTAAGCCAGTGAAATTAGTATTGAATTACTTATTAAATATTGTTTACCTCTGTAGTTCTAAAAAAGGTGAAATATTTTCCCGCTTTTGATTTAAAGCTTGAAACAAGACTTCGGTTAAAAGTCTTAACAAGGACGTAAACTTGTTCACAGTGCATTTAAAGTTTGCGTTCGAAGTATCATCAGAACCACATAAAATTGGTTTATTTTGAGAATTTATATCCCTAACGAGATCGAAAGCTGTTATACTATAGGCTTTCGAGGATTTTTTTTTAAGTTCTTTTGGTCGCAACAAAAATCCTCATCTCGTTACACCCAATAGAGTTAAATCAAGAACAAACCAAAGTTGGAAACTATAAGATTCTATGCAGGAATATGTTTTCACAATTTACCATTTAAATATTTCATCAAGATAAATTATCAAGGCTACATGACTTTCGGAATATAGTTTAAAGTGCTCACAATTTTGCGGTCGTTTCAATAAAAAATCACTCGAGGTGAACTTCAAAACAATGATTTTTATAAATCTGGGGCTGCATTACTTTTCACATTCACTGTACTCAATCAGAAACGATGGCACAGCAATGAATGGGTCTTACTCACTGTGTCTGTTCGCTATTTGAGTTTTTCATGAAAAACTTCGTTTAACATCTAGCGTGTGTGTAACATAAATTTACGGGTGTCGTCATCATTGGAAAATTTAGGTCAGCTACAATAATTTGGTTTTCTTTTGGTGTTATTGTTGTTGTGTGTGTGTGTCTGTCGTTTTCTCTCGTTTCAGACAGATTTTTCACGTACATTTTGAATTGAATTGCCTGCTGTGACTGAAGACATTCGCTCTTTGTTTTTTTATTTGTTTATTTTGCAAATAATACGATTTTTAATTTAGTGATGAGAAACTGAAGATAGATCTCGTGATAGATAACAGGGTTGGTATATACAATTTCAGACTGTTCTCAGGGATGTTTGAGATATTTGTAATAAGATCTCTTTATGTGGTGACCAAGTTTGTTTTGTTTATAAAATTTCACGGCCAGATAATGGGAGGGAAAGATTTATGTTTCATGATAAAATGAAGGACTTTCAGATGCGTTGACATTTAGGCACTTTGTTGTTCTTTGTTTGATGGATTAGTTTCCGTTTGCGCATATCTTTGCTATATTTATGGACTATAATTTATGGGGTTTTAGCATTGGCCGTGGGTTATGCTTGGAACTGCGTCGTTTCGAAGGAAGTCTCCTGTAGGTTGCGTTTGATACGTATTTGAGTTAGTCAACAAAAAGTAAGTAAGTTAAAATTACATTTAGCGTTCAGAACAGACGATAAACTTTCGAGAAATATATGTTATATATGTCAATTTTTATAAAGGAGGCTTTTTGATATTGTAGACTCAGAGAGATCGCGCGACACTGGATATTTTGAAGAATGGGTTTAAGGGTCGTTTAAGCTCTCAAAGAAAAAAATCCTACAAGAGCGCGAGAACTTATCGCTAAAACGATTGAAAATGCTTTGGAAAACATCCAAAATGTTCGAATTGACCGATATCATCTTCAAAAAGTAATGGCAAAAAATCTTTAGGATTCAATAATTAAAAAAAAAATTATGTTTCGTGTTTAAAATGTGGCAAACAAATATCTGGTGAGTGTTTTACGGTCACCTTGTAAACTCATGTGAAAACGTCATCAAAGTTTTAGTTCCCATCATTGAGGCTGTCTAAAATTGTAAATATTTAATTATACTTAATTCCGAAAATCTTCGAGAACTGCAAGACTTCTCTCTAGGAACATTTTCCATTTCAACTTCACTTACATTCGAATCTAAATTCACTTTGACAGAAACAATTTAGTATACATGAACATACAATGTATGAAGATTGTTGCATTAATATTTGGCTGTTCTTTGTAAGGCGAATTTATCGTCTTTCCAAATACAAAACTTAATGCTAATTTTTGAAATTCCTCCGACACCTTTATTTCCAAGCGTTTTCAGAATTTTAACACCTGCCAAATTTGCCGCGGAGCGCATGCTAAATAATCCACCTGTTTGTCTCGTGGAATGTCAGACATGGGACATTGAATCCAAATTAAGGAAGGCATTTAAAATTCGCATGATTAAGTTCTAAGGCAAACACAACTCTTAATTGATTCCTAATTGCTGAGTACGGACTCATTAGCAAGTTGTTGCCCGAGGCATTATTGTGGTCCTTAAAATACAGAGTTATACTGTGTCATTCCAAAAGGAGTGAAGGACACTTTTTTTTTACCACATTTCACGAAACGCCCTTTTTTATTTTAAGCATGCGATGAAGTGTTTAATTAAGCGTGAGTTTGAAGCAGTGTGAAAATTCAGATTGTGGAATGATGGAGTTTGCCGAGGCTATTTATAAATGTTTAAGTGCTGTTGCATAACATTAATGGATTGAGGATAGATTCGGCAAGTGGCTGGAGGTTAAGAAGAGTAAATCAATATATGAGTGTCCAAATTGCCTTCAAGACTTTAAGTAGGGGGTTGATACTTTCAAGGTATTCACGATGAAAAGAGGTATACCGGAAGATAAAACCTTCCTTACCTCGGCTGACCAGCAGGATATCATCCGTTCAACCCAATTTTTCAATACATTTTCGATAGTTTCATGAAAAGTTTGACGAATAATGTAATCGCGTGCTTGATTTGTCTTAATGCCACTCTGAAACAAAAATCCAGGTGTGTCAAAACCAGCTCCAAATTACTAACAGTAAAGTCATGAAGCGATCTTCTTCAACGCAAAAAAAAAATCAGACTTGCCAATCTGATTGCGAAAGAAATACTGCGAATTTTGTGCTTACGCAATCAAGTCGATATCAAATTGTGCGTCCCTAATCCAATCGAAACCAAAACACATTCGAGCTTTAATCCACTACATACATAGTTTTTAAATTTTGCTGGCCCTGTGCAAACTGCATTATAAGGGTAGTCATAACCCTCTGAGAGCGATCGAAAATTATTTGGCGTTCGAAAAATTTTGGATTTAAAAAAGGAATCACTTGCGAAACCGGGAGTGTTGTTTTTTGTTTATCTTTATTAGTAAAGGTACAGAAACTCAACAGATGGGTGTCCCATGAACGACGGAAGAAAGGCATCAAAATAAACCGCATTTGCATCGAACAATAATGTGTGAATGAAATTTTGATAAGAACTGTGAACAGTGGTTGGATACAGATGAAAACCAAACACACACCACAAATAAGATTTTCACCCAGAATCTGGTGGTCACCGAAAAAAGCCATCCCCTTTTCATTTCTTCAATCAAGCTAAACAATATGAAAATGCAATCAAATGTGCGAAAGAAAAAATGCAAAGAAGAATGCGTAAGTCAATAGACATATTCCAATCTGAGTCCACGATATTCCTCCCCATCAACTGCATGATTCTAATGGTATAACCGCCTCCTTTATAAAAAAAAGGATGGGACTTGCCTTTTTATAGAAACCAAGTTAAGAATTAATAATGCTTTCTTAATTTGTTTTACTAGCGTATTGTTTCCTTAAATATGTTTCAAAACAATAATTGCAAAAATAATAAAAGATGACCTTTGGAATTTTTCGGTGTCAATAACAACAGGTGAACACGTTAATATTTACATTCAATATCGGAGTACGGAAAATACTGATAAGATAGCAACAAGCTCAGTTGTTTAAATAATCAGGAATTAGGGTGCGTTTGATATGAAAGAATAGCATTACTCCTATAGACAATGACTCGCTTCGTTAAACGCTGTGATAAGATAGTGCTTGCATTGAATGTTATTTTGAAAACATTACGTTTCACTCTGCGTTTCGTAAAACAACGTACTGAAACGAATTAAAAGTACATATGAATGAGCATGTCGTGAAAATACTTTTGCAGCGCCTATAAACTTATTTAGACTTTTGTTATTCGCTCCAAAAAAAAAAATACGCTTAAACAGTAGAACAAAATATTCAAATCAATTATTGGTGAATTCAAAAGACTTCAAAGAATTCACAAAGTATAAACATTCAGCATTCTTTTGTCTTGAAGCCTTTTTGTTTTCTTCATAAGATTCGTAATTTAATGACTTTAAAATTATTTTTGAAAGTCTTAGAATTTCAAAGAAGATCCAAGCCTTTGGATTTAAATTTATTAAAAACTCAAAAGATTGCATTGTTTTAAGTTAAATGCGTTGTCCCCTGCTGTGTTAGTTAAAATGTTATTTCTTATTTAATGCAGTCATTAGAAAGTTATTTTCTTAACAGCCAACAGATAGTTCATCTTCTCCAGGTCGACTGAATGTTTAAAAAAAAAAACAAATGAGTTACAATCACTATTAATAGCACATAAATAACGTTTAATTTGGTATAACAATTTCCAACAAATGGCTAACGGATTGAATGCGCCGTCATGACTCAATTGAGGACAAGTTGGAATAAGGTAAACTTTTATTGCGTTGCAACAACTCGTATACTCGAGAATATTGATGGAGTAAGTCAAAGATAGGAATCCATTACTTTGCCGTTCCTTATTCGGATGCACCCGGTTCTTTCGTGGTCAGCGCACACGTAGCTAAGTGCCCCTTGGTGCTGCTTCACGCCAAGATGCACATATTGAAACGTTGTTTGGTCGTTCAACCCAAGTCTTCAAATAGATGCCCGAGGAATGCAGAGGGGGCAAACGGTGATGAACGTAAACAAGGTAGACACTAGAATAGGAAAGGAATCAAGAAAAGATACATGTAAAGAAAATTCCATTTATGATTAAATGCATCGGTATTTTACAATGGTTTTGAGCTGACCATCTGAAGATCTGCTATAACTGGTCTAGCACAGACGCATTACGATCCTTCTATCGGTATAATTGATTACATTGTCGAAGAGTATAGAACGAGGAAGAGTTCATTTCTTGGCTGGTGGACAACTCGAATTGAAACTCTGATAAACTGTGTGTGTGTGTAGATATTGTATTGATTAGATACGAGTACGGTCGGCGGAAATGACCGCAAGTGTACACGCCTCTCTAATCGTGCAGATGGTCCTTACAAACGCTGGACCAAATGTAGGTCAATCTCTCTTGTGTACTCGAATGGTTTTTTAGGTTTTGAAGCTGAAAAAAAAATGAATTTTATTATGAACAAAACCAAATGGAGGCGTTTGATGTCGTTTTTATTTATAGAAGAGGAAACATTTAAGGGGATCGGGGTTTTGCGCTTTTTTTTTATTCAAGCAATTCTGTTTTCGAGAATTAATCAATTTTCACATGTTACTTTATTTCGAATCCTTTGTGGAAGACTGAAAACATTTTCGATCAGTCAATTTGAAATCAACCGTTGATGGAGTGAACTTAAAGTACAGCCACTTCTCGGACTTCGAACCTTCATGATAAAGTTTTACAAGGTGGCCCAAAATCACTCACACGATGTTTTTTTTGCTTAATCTTTAATATGGAAAAACATATGATTTTTGTTTAATTTTAATTAGTTTTAAAAAATATCGTTTCGGGTGATATCCTTCAAAGGCTCATTTCCAAACAAGCTGTGTGTTCATTTGCATTCATTCATTTCTGTTGGAACTGCATGTCGTTCAGTCCTGCACGTTGTTCAGTCCAGAATAAAAACTCGTTAATAATGAGTGTATCAATATCAGTATCTGTTACCATTTCCTCGTTAAAATAAGGTCCGATTCCAATTTGGCGTTATTGGCTTACCATGCAGTGTCTTTGATGTGTTGCGTCTTCGTGAATGATATGAGGGTTCAATTTGGGTTTTTGATTTATTCATTCAGAAATATGCCTCGTCGTTCATAATTGCGGCCGAAAATCTGTAGAAAATGGTCACTAAACATCAAAATACAATAAATTTGCAGTTGACAAGATTTGCGACAGTTATACTTAAAGCGATCTTTCAAATGAGATGTGTTGGAATACGAGATTTGTTGAAAATAAGGTGACAATAAGGAGACTACGTTTATGCGTACATTTTTTTTTATTATTTATTTTTATACATGCTCCCAACATTAGTTGACATGATCAACCGTTTTGCAGGTTAAGCCATTTTTTGACAGATGTAAAATTTTGGTGCACTTGACAATTTTTTGCTTTCGATACAAGAAGGCTAAATAATCTCTTTTTGAAATGTTACCTGTTATTTGGCAAGTATAAATAAAAAGTTGTCCAAACTCTTCACAGAATGCGCAGAAGATGAAAATGACGAAGCCCGCCCTGGAAATCGTAGTAGGTGTCAACACCCGATGAAAACGTTCAAGTATTTAAGAAAATTGTTACGGAAAATCGTTAGAAAAATGTCTTTCGATATCGGCATACCGGTCGGCTAATGTCATGCAATTTATTTTTTGAAAATTTTGGGCATTAAACATGCTGCGTCGAAGTTTGTTAAATTTTGACCAAAATAACCGTTGCATAGCCAAAAAAAAAAACTATGGTCAAAAACTACACAGTGGCCATGCCTCAACCGCTTTATTTACCAGACTTGGCTCCTCCAACTTTTTCTTCAGTTTCCTTTCAGTTCCGAAAACAAAAAAGACCCATGAAAGGATGGAGTTTTGCCACCATTAAAGAAAGTAAGGCAACATCAAATCGGATGTGTTTCGAAGAGTGGGAAAAGCGTAGGCACAAGTCAATTAGTCATTGATGAATAAAAAGACATTTTTCGATAAAAATAAAGTAAGATTTTTTTTCCTTGTTAACAAACCTTGTATAGGAATCGGTTTTTGTTTATTAGTGTTGTGGCAGAAAAAAAAGCCATAAAGTTTTCAAAACAGGCGAACATGTTGAATAATTTTTTCACTGTCAGCTGATGCAGAAAGAAAAACAACGGACTTTATGAGAAAAGCAATCATTTTCAATACATTAATTTGTTGTACCTCTAAAGAAAAAACCGTCCCAAAAACAAAATTCATTATCTTGAACATAAAATCTTTTATTTAGTACTATACTCGTATGCAACCAAGAAGCAGGCGTACTTTCTTCTCTTTTTTAAAACAAAAAAAAAACTTTTGCAGTTGAGATCCAATGCCAAGCTTTCCAACAGAAGTGTCCATCAATGCAAAGTCTATTGTCATTGATTTACGCCTTTCGTTAACAGATCCGCTTAATAATTACCTTTCGAAATGTCATGCATGATTGACCGCCAATCGACTAATCCGCAACTTAAGTCCTCATTCTGTCCAGTTCATAATTGTTTCCGATCATCAATAAATATCTAGACCAAGTTTAATGATCGAATGTATAAGCTACCGTAAATAAACAAAAAAAAAAAAACGATTCTAATGTTGGTGACCGCATTAAGTTTACTTTGCAACTTCATTCTTTCTCCTCGTTCAAACATCGGCAAACGGACTATACCAACCAATGGTGCGATACAAAATATGCTACAACAACTCGACCAGTTTAATTAACGTGAAATAAAATTATGTGAAACAGTGCAAAATCGGATGACCAACCTAGCGTCTTCCATTGAATGTGCACAATCAGATGTGGTGCGATTGGAAAGACGAGCCAAACAACTTTGCCAGATTGGAAACTGGTCTCGCTGTTATAGTTTGATTCGGTCGCTACTGGGAACGAAACAACAGACTGTCTGCCACAATGGATGTCCATCACTCTGAACTGAAACCAAATGAAATTCCAGTTTAGCGGTCTTGCTTCAAAGATGCTTGATTAGTTCTCGAAAGCCTGTGGCTTACTTAACAATTCTAAAACCAGTGTGCGTGTTAAAACTGTAAATGGTCAGATATGTGACATTTTAGGAATTGGCTCATTAAGATGAAGCCAAAAGTTACTATCAAGTTTTGTTTCGCAAACTGATCGCATACTTTGGTGCTTTTTTCGGATGGTTCTATAATACTTAAAACTCTGGAAATCGTTAAACAAAATATATTTCTTTTGGATCAATTTTTCTGTTTATGGAGCCGTCTAGGGTTGAGTTCTTTAAAAGCCACCTTAATATTGATTTTTATTTATTTTATTTGCTCGCTCTTCAAGAGGATATTTATACTCTTATAACGCGTGTAGCACAGAGCGAGTGGAAGCATTAGGAGGAGAATGAAAGATTTTGTAGTGGTTGAGAAACTCAGGTGTATTTCGTTTCAATTCTCTTCCTTGGGTGGAGCCTGAAACGGGGCGGAGGGTTTTGATGTCGACCTATAAGCTTCCACTCAAATCGCAGGATTTTATTCGACATAAGTTGACTTTGAAAGTTTGGAGGATTTAGCTCAACACCCCACTGTTAGTGTTATGCCTTCACAGCAGAGCTATCTACATACAATCTACACAAACCACTATTTTGAAAACACGAATTAGGTATTAAGTCGATACAACCACCACTACAACAACGCCACCCATTAGTCAGACTACTATCGGTGGTCGACCAATCCAGTGATAGTACCATTAACTTGATCCCAATGGCAAATGGTGACTGAACCAGATTCGAAAAACTAGACCACATTAGAAATTGAATCAATTAAAAGTTAGGCGCTCTTCCAACTTCGACACCCAGCTGTTTTATCAATTCAAAAATTATCAGAGGTAAACTATTTAATTGAATGTTATTTGGAACGTTATTCCTTTGGCTTGAGTAAACTTTTTCAAGCAAAAGGAAACTAATTTTTAAAATTATTTTATTTCCATTGCTTCAAACATTATTATCGAAATCGCTCGTTGCCCAGAGAGCTGCCTTGAAAGTAGAAGAGTTTTTTTTTTATGTCGACCAAATTTATAAGGGACCACGCCCCCTTCATAATAAAATCGAAATTGAAATCGGACAACATGGTAGAAATATATTGCTGGACATTACTTGAGAATATAAAAATGTTCCGAAAGGGGACGACGGGCGCAGGAAACAGACAATTAGTAATCGTAAATTTTTTTCAAAACGCAATCAAATGAATTTTTTAAATTATAATGTAGGTACAAATTTCAATTTTTTGTTTGACAAAATTTTAGAAAATCAGGCAGGTAAAGCTCCCCCATTCAAAAATAAGTCGATTTCTGAAGCTCATGATGACTCGTAGCAGCATAGCAGCGGTTGTGTTTGCAATTTCTACCAGTATGTCGGCCTTTAGGCTTTATTGGATCCTTAGATGGTTAACTAAAAAAGGAGACCTTAAAAAACTCGCTGGATTGCGATTACAGGCTTGATGACGCAGTCTGAAGGCGCCGGCCGGGATTATATTCTTGAGTATCTTTAACTTTTATCCGGCTCTGGAATCTGGTCCAGTCGCCATTTGCCGGGCTATCACTGAAGCGGCTGACCAGAGATAGTAGCCTGATCAAGTAGATGGCCCTGCTGTAGTGATTTCTTTATCGTCTAGTCATGCTGCAATTCCATTTTCGTGTAATTATAGTTTCTGTAGATGATGTATCATTGGTTCTGCTTTTTACACAACCTGATAGATTTCTGAAAATGTTTAATGGAAAATACTTTTTTTTTTTCAACTTAGTTGAGATAAATTGTTACTTCTGCAGAAGTTTCTGATAGACAGTTTTTTTTAATCATTTATTTCATTGCCCTGTGGATTTTATATGAAATGGAAAAACTATTACGATATCTTTATTCATTTAAAAGTTTTAATTTTTGAAAGCAAAATATCAAATTGAGCCTTTGTTTCAGATGATGTGAAAATTATGCTGAAATTTGTGCGCAGTGGATAACTGATATCAGAATTGCTAAGGAGGGTAGGCACCTACCTTTTTTGGAGAGAATTAAGACAAATAAGGATAACACTTTTTTTGAGGAAGAAGATGGAGAGGATCGTTCCAGTTTAAGTGGCGAGCGAAGGTTGAATCGAAAAAAGTTATGGTGCACCGTCTAGACGCTCTCTATGGTGCATTGGATTATTACCTCTCGGGTGAGTCCAAGGAGGCGTTTGTCTTCTGGGCGCCAACATGACAAGCCAATCTCCCCATCGCATTCTTCTTTAGAAATACTAAAGACAAGCTCCAAAAACAATGCTCCTAAGTTCGTCTTTATCGGATTGTTTTTTATGATAAATCTATTGATCTGGCTCCATATTCTTTCCGTTTGCTTTATGTGTTCGGTTGGTAATGATTTTTTTTTTTTAATTTAATGAGGATAATCTCAAGCAGCATAATAATTTGCTGAAATCCTTGTTGAAACTCTTTTACCATCAGATTTCAATCTAAGACTGACCCAGTGTGTTGTTAAAGTTAAGTGACAAAGCTGACAAAATGATTCTTAAATCTTTTGTAGGTTAATAACCCATTTGAAGAAAAGATTAATAGTTTAAAAACTACCTTTTGTCTGAACCGTTTTGTATTTTTTTAACCTCAATTCTTTTTTATGTGTTCAAACTTTATTGTGGGATTCCGAGAAAAGCCACCGCTACAAAATAACTACAAAATGCTCACACAACAAAAAAAAACAGCAAATGTATTTTTTTTGTTTTCGTTATTTCTGCCAACTTTTACTTTGCAATTAAACCAAATCTGAAAAAGACAGGTTCAGTTTCTAAGAAATGGTTAGTTAGACTAAAGAGAATGACATTCTGCAATAAAACATCAGGATTACATTAAAATTTCACTTGACAAGTGTCATACTTTGACAGTTGTTATTAAAGTTAGATCACGAAACTAACGTGATTGTGCACTTTCAAATTGAAAAGTCGCGTCGCGCTGTTGATGATTGACTGAATGGACATTGAACATTAATGACAGTTTGGGATGACAGCTGAGTTATTGAATTCAGTCGCCGCTACTTAATTACCACTAATGGCTTCCTCCTGACTATTCCCATTATCCCTATTTTTCAATGCCCAATTAAATCTTCTTTCGTTGTAGTGAGTGAATACTACCATTGAATGGTTGTATATTTTATTAAAAAGAAGTACAAGTTTATGAGCATTCAGAGAGACAGATAAACAAAAGTCAAGTTGAAAGTATTGTGACAGCTACGTTTGACAGTACATATCAAAACTTTGCGAATGATCTTTTGCTAAATAAACAATGGAATTAAGGTTGGGCTTACATCATTCGCGTGACGAACTGATGATGGTTTTATTTGTTTTTAATCTTCCAATCGATGGTTATTTTTGAATGGCTAATTTAGGAGTAGAACTCGAAACGAAAACTGTTCCCGTGTAGCATGATAATTGAGAAAATGATGGCATTCTCATTGTCGGCATTTTATTAAAGCCGCGTATCTTTTCAAGCGAAGCATTTATACTTTGTTGAACGACAGTAGAACTATTGCCATAGGAAACGTTTAGAGAAATTAGTGGTGAATAATTGAAGTGTTGGAAAATTTACAATCGCTATAATTATTGATGCCTTTTTTTAATAAACAAGCTATGTTCGAGTTGGAGGTTATGGCGTAGACCTTATATTCCATACATATATAGAAAGCGTATATTTGATATGTAAGCGAAGTTCTGCTTTTATTTACGATATTAATTCTCATTAAGAAGACTGTCTTTAGAATCGCGCCTACTATGGATACAATGACCTATCCGGCGTTTGCAAAACTTTCCGTATGGTGCTTAATTTTAACTCAGCAGTGAACAAGTCACCTGCGATTTTTGGCGACCTTTGTAACTGAGGTGGCGATTTGATTTTTTGCAAGCAATGCGACTAGTGATTAGTCGCCCTGCTATAAACACCCAAATAAATCCCCCATATCGTTGCAATTTGCTTTCTGTTGGATTACTTTACACAATCAATTATCTTTTAATCTTAAATCGTTATTTTTACTAATTTTAACTTTCGTTATTTTTCTAGGTACATTGTAAACTTCTTGACTAGATTCAAACCATTTTCTTTTTTGGTGAGTTGTGTTTTTGTTATTAATTATACTCTGGGTTGTCCAAAGATAGAGATAAAAAAAATAATCTTTTAACTGAGCAACCTACAACTGAAAATAAGTTACTGAATTCCTTGCCAAAAATATATAGATTAGCTTTACGTGTAACATCATATACTACTGTGTCCAAAAAATAAGGTGACATATGAATTTAAACTGCGCGCGTCGAAGGATTTGGAAAATTTTCTTTCTTTTTAGGTTGGTAGTACTGTCAGTGACATCTATGTGAAATTTCATGTCAAAATATATTCATAGTGTTTGAGATACGCGTCGTTTTGTGAGCTGCTAAAAGTGAGTTTTTCGTTTTTTGCGATGTCGAAATTTATTGAGCAAAGAATTTGCATTAAATTTTGTTTGCGGAATCAATTTTCTGCTGCGGATATGTTGAGGATGGTGCAGAAAGCCTTTGATGATGAGGCTATGTCTAAAAAAAATGTTTACAAGTGGTATAGTGACTTCCAAGCCGGCCGTGAACGTGTCGAAGACGAAGAGCGTTCTGGGCGACCATCAACCTCAACCGATGAAGCTCACGTCCAACAAATCAAAGATTTGGTGTTGAAAAACCATCGATTCACGATTAGAGACCTTGCTGATGAAGTTGGCTTATCGAAAGTCTCAGTCAATACCATTTTGAAGGATGCTTTGGGCCTCAAGCGCGTCAAATCTCGACTGGTACCGAAAACATTGAATTTTTTGGAAAAAAGGCGTCGCGTTGAAGTGTGTGAAACAATGCTTTCCGACTACCAGGATGTCATGAAACGCATTATAACTGACGATGAGACTTGGATCTATGCTTACGACCCCGAAACAAACGATCAATCGAGCGAATATAGTGCCAAAGGAGAGCCGAGACCAAAAAAACCGCGCCAAAGTCGCTCAAAAATCAAGGTCATGTTGACTGTTTTCTTCGATTATCGTGGTGTTGTGCTTTATGAATTCCTTCCAACCGGCCAAACAGTCAACAAGGAATATTATTTGAACGTTATGCGTCGTTTGCGTAACGCTATCCGCCTAAAAAGGCCGGAATTGTGGGAAGACAATTCTTACACCATCCCATACCGCACTCGTAATTCGTGATCATTTCGCCAAAAACTCAACCCATATCGTTCCGCAACCACCGTTTTCACCTGATCTGGGACACCGTTTTGATACGATAGAGGAGATTCAAGCCGCAGCGAAGACGGAACTGAAGGCCATCCCGGAAAGTGACTACAACCAGTGTTTCAAAGATTGGAAAATCCGTTGGCATAAGTGCATTGCATCGGGAGGGGATTACTTTGAAGGGGATAAAATTGATTTGGAAGAATAAATAAAGAATTTTCAAAATAAATACAATGTCACCTTATTTTTTGGACGCAGTAGTATTAAAGAATAATATCTCACCACATTTCATTGTAAAAGCATAATAATAAAGCGGAAAACGGGCTTGACTCATCTTATTATCTTGATTTCATATCAAGATTACTTGTGGAGTTCCACAAGAATGCCACATAGATCCGAACTTATTTTTTTCATTTTCTTACTTTTACTACTTAAAAAACTCAAAGTATGCAGGAATCTTAAGTGATCTTAAGTGATCTGGACACGTTCTTTTCAATGTGAGCATTTACGTAATTACTTCCAAATTGTAACCAATATTAGAATTCTAACGCGTCCGGTAAGAAGCTTGAATGTTTGACGAGTCAGACAATCTAAACCTGGTCGATTTGATTGGCTGTTCGATTGTTTGTTACAGACAGTTTTCGTGCCGAAATCTTGTGCTTCTTTTTACCGTATAACTAGCTGCCGCAAAATCTGTATGTCGGTAGGCTTAAGTTTGCGACCACTTCGAAGAAGCTCCATCTAGGAGTTCGTAGAATTCCTCTCCATTCGTCCGTGGGATCATGTGCACATATGAAATTGACAGTGTAGAATTTTGCGCATCCCAGCCAGAGGAACACTTATCGTCTTGAAATCTAAGGCTTTCATTCACAACCGTTTTCTCAGTGTTTCTGATCTTCTTAAGTGAACATTCATGCTCGCAGTAATATCCATCTTATGCGGCATTAGAATAGTTTCCAAGTTTTAAATAGGTCCTTAGAGGTTGATTGTTCTCAAATTCCAGGAGCTTTTTCGTATTCTTGCAAATTGCAAATGCACTGAGATTTTTTAATGTTTTCTTGCCATTAAAGGACTTAACCCTCAAGTCCCCGGTTAACGTATAGTCTTGAAATTCCAACCTAATGTGTTTTCGCGGAGCAACTCAAAAAAGATAAAAGTGATGATTCCAAAACAACAAAATCAAACTCCAGTATACAGAGACTTTCCTGTCCCAGGAGGGACTGTACCTTTTCCATTGTCTTCCAGAGTCAATGAACTGTGTATGAATGAACTACCAATTTATGGATCAGCACTAAAACCGTAGCGAGGATAAAGGAAATCGTTAAAACGAAATAATGATACATTAAAAAACATGTGACGACAAACGGAACTTGAACTTTACTATAACTATCCGCTTACGAAACGTTTTCATAAATAATTGATTAACTTTTTCAAATTGAAAATCGATTTGCAAAAAAATATCCTTTACGTTCTCAGGATACGAGCACAAACTTCATGTTCCCTCTCGGTTATGGGTTCGCAAGTCTGAGGAATGCACATTTGTGCACAACTTCAAGATACGTGCTAGAAACTTCGTAGCATTCAACAAGAAGCAACATACTATAAATAATTTATACAATCCGAAGCGCGACGACGATATCGGAGCGTCATGTTGGCATTGCAGTTTGTAGGAAATGTTGAAACTATTTTGAATTTGATTAAATTTGTACATATTTCGAAATCTACTCCAGCAATGGTTACAAGAAAGTGTAGTCATCCCCTTGGCGATTTGCAAATTTATGTCACGAGCGTCGCAAAAAATGTCAGAACTTTGAAGTGCGACGATAGCAAACTCTGATAAATATTTATCAACACATTTAAGCTTGAATGAGGGCGCCCCACTTTGAGGCGCTTATGCTGTATTTCATCAACACTAAAGGACCGATAGAATATTTATGATTCATGCGGTCAGAATGTTTTTCATAATTCAGATTCAATTTGATTCGCTTTCGTTTACAATAACTTTTTTTTATTAATATTATTTTTGCAATCTAATGCAATCAGAGTCTATTTGTGGTAAAAATGAAAAAATGACGGGCGACAAACAGTAGCGGCGGCCGCGGCGGCGGCGTCTGTGGCGCTCATATGAATTGGATATAAATTTTCCCCAAGCAGGCGGTATCTGTATCTGTTGAGTGATGGTATCGTAGAGGTTGTGTGGTGAAGTAAGTTAAACTTGCCTCATCGCGTAATTTACATGAGAACTCTGTCTGGTCTGTGGATACAGGATGTGGTAGAACGCTCAACTAGCTGCTGTTGCAATTGACCATCGACGGGTCGGCAAGGTGAATTGAGGTTAACGATGTGGGGAGATAGATTCAAAGTATCTGAGTGCGACTGAATCGGGAAAGAGTGGTGGCATTATTTTAAGGTCGATTCAATTTATTCATTTTTTATGTGTGACTGATTTGGGCGTGTGCTTTTGGTGTCATCTCTGGGGGAATGTGGTGACAAATTTTGGATGCCACCCACACAATTGGAGATGGTCAACATAAAACTTTGTTGGCTAGGTTTGAAATTGAATTCTAAATGGGCAGAACGATGTCTAACCCAGTTCTTTTGTTGAAAAGGATGATTTGTTGAAGGCATTTTGTTAAAAATAAAAAAAAGATGAAAAAAAATCTTGATTGATTGTATATAAATCTGTTGAGATCCTTAGTTGTTGCTTATTTAAGTTTTTGATTTGATTTTCTTTTTATCAGATTGTTGATCGGCCTCTAGGATTTATATTTAGAATTGTTGTTTGTTTCCCTGATAGATCGACAAAAAGTTTATATCTTTTTGTGGGATATCGCTTGTGGACACGTGTAGACATACTTTTAAATTGGAAAAATATTTGGAAGGAATGTTGGATTGGAATCAAATTGAATGCCATTGTAAATTGTTTGAAGTTGATTTTGGAAATAAATTTGCATTGAAAGACTTAATCTTTTTGGAAAAATTAAAATAACCACTTGATTTAATCTGTTACAATCAGTGTGAGTAATTTTGCATGAAAAGCAGGAAACGAATGTGTTCAAAGAGTTCAAACCTTTTAATTGATGCGATGGAATTCAAAAAAGATCGCGACTTAAAAAGACATTCAATTTTTAGCTCACAGTATTGAATTCGTTATTGGAAATTGATTGAGTTCTATTAATATGAATTGAAGTCAGCGGTGAATTCAATTATTTCGTTGAAGTCATTAGTGAGTTAATCGTTGAAAGTCAGTGAATTCAATTCATTTTAATTCATTTAAATACAGTTGATCATTATGTGGTATTGCATTAAGTATCTCCTAAGCGAGATTTATTTTGAAACATTTAATTATTATTATTATATGTATTTATTATTATATTTTGTACATACGTACATACAATTTGATATAAAATATCCGTTTAAGACGAAATACTTGAAGTCTGGTGACAGTATACTCTGGATTCTTTTCGAAGAATAGCAACTTGTCATCACAACTTCGGCAGTATAATAAAGATTATACTCGTTGCTGATCGGCATAGCTGGTCGGATGCATTGTTTGCCTGTTGCTCATAAGCACAACCACAAAAAATGTTAAGAAAGTTCTTACATAAAAAGAAGAAAATAATAGGTAGGGCGATAAAAAAGGGAAAATAGTATCTATTGGTGAGCAATTTTTTAATGACTCACTGTCTGATCTAAACGATCTTAAGTGATCATTTCCCGGTTAATCACTTTCATTTTAAAACGGATGCCATCGTCGTCAATGATTCACGTGTTTGTAAGACAAAATAGTTTAAGAAATGTGAACGAAGAGTTGTCGTCAAGTTTGGTTTTTTGCAATGTGACATAATGCGCTTGAGAGAATTTTGAAAAAGTTAACTTCCAGCTATACTGACATCACAGTCAGTATTTTCCTATAATGATTTTGTCTTTTTTGTCAATATTAAACGAAAAAAGGGATTTGCGGGTCTCAGTTCAAAGTTTTTTGGTATAATATAATTTTCTGAAAGGTTTTGGCGCAGTGCCGCATTGAATGGAAAAACAAATACATAAACTTCAACTACTGGGTGTCCTTTGTTCAATGATAAGTGAGTTGTGAGTCCCAGGGAGCAAATATCTGACATTTTTCACGTAGCAAGCGTTCGCAAGTAATTGGTAACTCTCCGAAGAGTGCACCTGCCATTGTTAAGCTTTTGGAACTGTTCGGTGTCGTCAATAAACCATAGGTTTAAATCCCTCATTTCTGCAAAAAATTATATGCGCACAAAGAAATGATGAAACTAGGTCAAGACCAAAAGATCCTTAAATTTAATTTTTACTGCACAGAAGTGCTGAAACAACACAACCTTTTGGTCTTCATTATGCGGAGCTGTCTATCTTTGAACGTTCCTGATTTTCAAGACTGATATATCCTATTATGTGTGATGTAGATAGAATAGGAGGCCTCGTTCGCATTCCAGAATATTAAGTTCAACAGGAATAGGCTAAAGCCTCTTTAAATCTTTTGCATGTCGATGTGCCCTTCTGCCTTTTTCCGCAATAAGGAACACTCTGACACTCCTCCATGTATGTACAAGAGACGCAGATCAAAAGAAGGAGATTTAACATTTGTCGATCAAGTTTTCCGGGATCGTGATGGATAGAATTCCATCAAGCCAAAGGCAAATCGTTTGACAAGAGGCAATTGTATTGGCTGGGAGAAAATTACCTCACATGATGTTCCATGCTCGTGCTGAAATTCAGATCGATGATTCGAACACTATCTTAAGCTCTTCGAGTGAGATTCTTTCAAGGATAGAGAATTTCTGGATTCTTTAGAATGCATCTTGCTGAGTCTGTCGGAAGGCTTTCAATTGAGTTACATAAATCTGCTCTGTTGATATGAATTTTGAATGATTTAAGGCTGCCTTTTTGTAGATTTTCCAGTTAAAACTATTGCAGCAGATGTTGTAAAAGTGTCTAGTTACTCTCCTTAGACATGAGAGTATGTTTTCTTTCTTCTTTTCGATTTCGATTTTCTCTTATAGTTTATTTGTCTACACAGCTACCAGTAATGGAACTGAAGCAACCAGCCACTAAATATATGTAAGTTAATCTACAAGTTCTACAGCTCTACAGTTGGCTAGCGGAGCAAGTTAAATAAATACGAGCAGTCTCTAATCCCAGATTCGATGATGCATGAATTTCATTCATACACTCCATAAATCAATTCGTCTCTAATCTTATCATCTGTCCTCTTTCCAGATAGTAATACTCCTCCCACTTATCGTGTTTCGTATTGAAATGCTTTCATCCGCGACTCGCGGCCCGTATTGAACCAATAACCTTCGGAGCAACAAAAACCACCCTTCACTGCAGTCGTGTAACCAGAACCGACATACCTACTGTGTCGTTTGTTGCATAGTCGCAGCCGGTCAGTCGGCATATTTTTAAATAAATTAAAAACAAAAAGTAAATTTCAAACATTCCAACCCAGTGAGGGCTTCGGCAAGAAAACAAAAACAAATTGTAATTAAAAATCACACATGTAATCGATAAGCTTGTAGTCGATATAAAATTACGTCCCATTTAATAATTCGATTCTGGATTTCCACTTCTAGGTGAATTCGAAACAATTTTGTGGTGTTCGAAACAGCAACACATACACACACTTATCGAGAAGATTTATGTATCTAGATACAGTAAACCAGTTTCTAGTTTTCTGTACAAAAGATTTAATTTCATTTTTAGTTCTTTTTATATCGAATGCCGTCAGTTTCCATATAAATTCATTCGTATTACGTCATTGAGTAACCCTGTCAATTAAATCTCTCAACATCCATACATGCACATAAACATGTTTGGCGGGAAATCGCAAACGCTCAAAAAGTGGAAACAACACAGCGGCAATTGACTTCTTCAAGTGGGAGGTTTGGTCGAAAGAGTAACAACTCAAGACAAATAAATTGGGTTCAAGTTCAGTAATACAAAAAACCAAAAACAAATACAAAGTTTCACTCGAATTAGTCGGCAAAAGTGACGTTTTGAATCGCTACAAAGAATACCCTAAGTAGTATGTACTAGTTTGTTGCAATTCAAGTTCAGTTCCATTCATAACTGCATCATATGACACTGACAGATGGATGACATGCGAATATTTAGCGTATGCACTTGTCATCAAATGCCTTCGACATTTGTTATGATGACTCATTCAGAATTATGTCATACTTGTATGCAAGTCGCACGTATAAAGCTTCCGTAAAAGTTAGTTTGCTGTTTTACTATACTTTCTCATGGGTACTAAAAATAAGCTTCTGTGGATGTTGTTACATACAAAGTTTGACGGCGCGGCGTGATGACATCATCCGTGAAACATTGAGTTTGATTGGATGGGTTATCGCTGTGTGCCTCATTTGTGGTATACTATGTGGTGGAATTTATTTATTTACTTTTTGAACACGTTTTAAAGCCGGGTGGGTCACTCGGTGATCAATCAAAGATGACGATGGTGTTCCTAAATTAATATTGATAACTGTTTGCCAATATTTTTAATATCATGCGTGTTGGTATGCAAACAATGTGGTATCGAATTCAGTTCATAAATCGATGGTTTGCAGATTTTAATTAAGCACTTGAGCTGGGCGTGGTCGGATTTGGTCATTTTACCGATAGAATTTATTTACGAGAACATGAATTTTAAAGGCCGAACAGTGATCTTCTGAAATGGAGTCAAATGACATCATGCATTCTTTTTATATTGGACTATCGGTTCGATGTTGTTTTAAAATAATTTAAAGTAAAACATTATGAGATATTGTAAAACAAGTATGTATAATGCGAATACGGCAAACTAGGTGGCTTGAAGGCTTCACATAGGCACTTCTTCTTTTCCGTAGAAAAAAAAACAGAATCCTGGAGACCGTACTTCAGAAAGCACCGTGACTAACTAGGAATGGGTTATCCATATGATTAGACGATGAATGGAGTAAAACAAGTTACTTTCATAAACCGACCAAAATGTGTATCAAAGATTTTTATGTCATCAATGGTTGGTCAAGAAGGACGATCTAACTTACAAGATCGTTCCTTTTTGGTCGATGCACATATCTTTTTTGCACAACCTAGAAAAAGAAAGTCACTGAGTTTATCGATTTAATCAAATCCGGCTATGACACATTTTTCGCATAGAGAAAGAGGGAGAAGGATAGACGTGTTTTGATTCATTACTCGTGGGCATGATTAATCTTTTTCATGGTGAACGATTTTATGAGCAATTATTCATCACCGAATATTGATTTGATTCAACCGAAGAATATATTCTAGATCCTTAGATCGACACGCGCCAGTGTGACTAAAAATGGTGACGAATTTCAAATCGAAGCTACCAGTCCCTTCATCGACTAAAAGGTTGCACACATGGTAAAATTCATCGCCTTGAGCTCTTAAATGTGACAACCGATTCAGCTGTACCATGTGACAATGTAGATGCACTATCATGTGTTTTGTGACTGTGATCTCCAATCTGACACCAGTTGGTGGAATCCGAAGATGACATCGACATCATTGGTCGGAGAAACCATTAAGCAAACTAGAAAAAATTTAGTAAATGCTGCCAAAAAACCAAAAAAAGCACCTGCCCTACGCGAAGAACAAAGCCTCTCTGTTCTTAAAAGTAATTACATCGGAGTTAATTTCAGCTCCTCATATGGTGGAGATTCGATGAGGTTCAATCTTTTATACAGAAGGATGAAAAGATTCAACCGTGAACTCTGTCAGCTAAATTGAGATGTAAATGTAACTTTAGATATGTTGAGTAAAGTTTACACAGAGAAAAAGGTGAAGACGATTACGACGATCCAGACTTAAGCAGTCCCTGAAAAAGAGAGTTACTGCAGTTTTTGAAAATAATTATAAGTAATTTAAATTATTTATTTTATTTCTTAAGTGGATCTATATGTACATATCTTTCAACATTTTCAAACCCTCAATTTAGAAAATATGAGGTGGAAAGAAAACTTCAAACGATTATTCATGCCTTTGTTCTTTTTCCTTGAATAAGATATTTAGTCATTCATTTTATCTACGGCTTTGGTCAGAAGTCTAAAGGTTCAACAATACTGACGGTAGGACTTTTCAGAAAATGGAAGAATACCAAATTTACTAATTTTTACAACGTTCGTCAAAAGTACACTCAGGCTTTTCAAAAAAATTAAGTTGTTGGGTAGGGCTTTTGAAAAGAAGAAAGGAAATACGATGGACGTCAAACGATTTGGCTGTAAATATTATTATTTCCACTTGAATGGGGTTGGACTTACGATTTATTGCAGACTTTAAACATCCGCAAAAACATTCTCATGGCAGAATACGTTTCGGCGGGTTTCTAAACACTCATGGGACCGTGGAAAAAATGCCAGATGTTGAGCTGAACATTTTGCTTGTTAGAAATTAAAACCGGAACTCAGAGTGTTTATATTCTCGCGGGGGGAAATTATTAAAATTGATTCAATCCTATATTTCACAATTCTGTATTACTATCTATAAAAAATTGTGATTTGCACAGATAAGATATCACTCGGAAGTGATTTTATTTAATACCCACTGCCTTCCATTCTTGATAATCATATCCGTGAAAATTTTGATAATATTAACAGCAGTCGGTTGATTTTTAAAAAAAACATGTTGAAACCTCAGCACTTTTTAATGGTTAAAGTCATGATCAACTATGAGTTCTTTCACAAAATTTAGACATTTAGTCTCATCACAAGCAGATATTTATTCACTTTTATCGTTCAAAACAAGCCATAAATAAACACTTAAAGAAATAATCAAATCAAATGTGTGATAGTTTGAACAGCCTTAAAACAGTGAAATAAGCATCTATTTCGGCCTTCATCTTTCACGCCGATGACGACGTGGATGATGTGATTTTACTGAAGGATGACTTCAGCTTGAATGTTGTCTTATGTTATGACAAAAAATAATACAGCAGTAAACAAATTAATTAGCGTTTTTTGCATTGTTATTCGTCCAATGCATTCAATTATTCATAATGTTTAAAGGCGGAGTTATGATTCTTGGAAAGGGTATATTTTTTGCTTGCTCATAAAGGGCAGTCTGTTCGGATATTTTGCCTGTGTTTTCGAAACCCCAACGAAACGAAGTTTAAAAAACGGATGATACTGCCTTATTTTCTGTTCAAACATGTTTTTAATTATTACTCAAGTCGATATACTCTTCAGACTTAAGGCCACCTTCTGTGCTCGAGGCAAGAACAAGTGTCCTTGTTCTACCGAAATACAAATCTCCCGTCAATTGATGAAAGTTCAGAGGCAACATAATTTTCTGCCATTAATATTTTGAATCATTCGTTAAACCACTCAAATAAGATCTCTCACTTCATTTTAAGAGAAACATACTAATTCCAAACTAGAACCACTTCGATGTTTGAGAGTAGGAACCATTTATTCTTGAAAAACAATTTTCTCAGCGCATCGTCACGTAGGTTTCTCGAATTTGACACCTTGTAAAACCTTCTTCGCTTCAGTCTTCACGTTTTTTGCTGCATTCTGAGCTTTTCTGCTTCTCTGTGGTCGTTATTAAGGACAGCGGTGCATTCCGGAAGTATTTGGTTCCGATTCCTCTACGAATGGAATCGTAATGGGAACATTGCATTTGATATTTGCATTCGCTCGGTTCGCAGTATTTTATTTGTCAGAGCTCCAACCACTTAATCAGTCTACTTAGGCTTGGTGACCACTCCGTCGATAGCGTCTTTTATTTGATTTTATCGACAAATAGTGAATGGACCAGAATTCACTATTCAAGACCTGCTCTTTGATTCGTACTTGGGACCCATCGATTGCTAAACCAACTAGCAAGATTACGCTGGATTAAGGAAGGTTTTCAGTTAACCTTAGCTATGGCCGCGATATTTTCATCTGATCTTGCCAGAAATATACAAGTTTGGAGACTCTTAACAACACTAATCTGTTTGTCAGGTTCAAATTTAATGATTGAAGCTGCGCGAGAAGACGCTTAATGATATTTTGATTTCAATGCTTAGTGAATTTTTTTTTTATCGCAATTATAATTTAATATCGACAGGAAAAAAAGCCCATTTGAATATGACACCACTTGTTGGTTGTGCCTACACCTATCTATGTTTTCTCGTTCCGCAAAAGTGAAGAGTAACAAATTTATCGCGGCAAAAATGGTAATTCTTTATTTTTGAATTCAAGCAGCTCTGGTATCAAATCAGTACTCATTTTCTGTGTTATAAACAAACACAAACAACTGCACAAATATTACTATTACCGAGCAAACATAAACAACATGCAGACCAAGTGTCTGATCAGATCTAAGAGTATGTATCTGTATACGATGCGTGACATAATTCGAATGAAAACTATTCCAACATTAAATAAAAAACAGTTCCTCCACGAGTGCGGATAGATAAAAAAAAAAACAACTAACCAAACATACAACACTGCATGCTTGGAGATTCATCATGATTTCAAGCACATGGAATTCTGAAAATATTTCAACAGGCGAATCCATATGGGGCCACTACAAGCCCAACAACAATATTGTTTACCAGCGCATTAGGTCCCATTGTTCAAAAATTCTTTGAATAGTCCCAACCTGTTTTCCAATACGTCCAGAATTCTGAAGACAACTCTCCAATAAATAAATATGATTTGTGTCGAGTATCTGTCTACGGATAGACTTGTGGGTTGGGATTCGAGTAACCCACATTTTGTGCAACATTGTTCCCCGAACTTTTGATGGTCGACTGCACTGAGTGTGGGTTATTATTTTTTTTTTTTTGATTTTTGAAAAATAGAAATGTGAAAGATTTTATTTTTGTTTGTTTATTAAATGTGCTGAGTGTTGTTCGTGTGGATTTCTATTTAAAACATAAAATTATGATCTCATTTTCTACACACGCATTTACGTTTTTCGTCACCTAAGAGGACAAAAATAAATAAATAAATAATAACAATAAAAATATACAAAAAACTGACAGTAGAAATTTGTTTAAGGGTCATTGACATGCATATGTATTTACATGAACATCAAGCTCAAGTACCTGTATGCATGCGTGATTACTATGTTCGCGAACGAAAAGGGTGTGGAATATACTTGTGTACATTTATGAGTGAGTGTAGTCAAGGAACAGGTGGGTGGTTGCTACGTAAATTATGTTTGAGATACATTTCCCTAATGTTGTACTTAATTTGATTTTATTTTCTTTCAAACATTAACTTAAATGTAACATACGAACTCTCTGTGTGGTGGGCATCAAAGTATCTCGAAAAATTTTACAATGTCAAAGAGACGGATGTGTGCCACTTAAAGACGCCAAGAAATCGTAAACTTTGAAATGACTAGTACTTTGCATTTTCTCGTAAGCAGTAAAACGAAAAACTATTATTCTGGGTGACGCCTAGACGGCCGGCGTTTATTTTTAAACAATTTGATAATAACTTTGTTGTTTGCAATATACTACTGTGTCCAAAAAATAAAGTGACATGTGAATTTAAACTGCGCGGGTCGAAGAATTTGGAAATTTTTCTTTCTTTTTAGGTTGGTAGTACTGTCAGTGACATCTATGTGAAATTTCATGTCAAAATATATTCATAGTGTTTGAGATACGCGTCGTTTTGTGAGCTGCTAAAAGTGAGTTTTTCGTTTTTTGCGATGTCGAAATTTATTGAGCAAAGAATTTGCATTAAATTTTGTTTGCGGTATCAATTTTCTGCTGCGGATACGTTGAGGATGGTGCAGAAAGCCTTTGATGATGAGGCTATGTCTAAAAAAAATGTTTACAAGTGGTATAGTGATTTCCAAGCCGGTCGTGAACGTGTCGAAGACGAATAGCGTTCTGGGCGACCATCAACCTCAACCGATGAAGCTCACGTCCAACAAATCAAAGATTTGGTGTTGAAAAACCATCGATTAGCGATTAGAGACCTTGCTGATGAAGTTGGCTTATCGAAAGGCTCAGTCAATACCATTTTGAAGGATGCTTTGGGCCTCAAGCGCGTCAAATCTCGACTGGTACCGAAAACATTGAATTTTTTGGAAAAAAGGTGTCGCGTTGAAGTGTGTGAAACAATGCTTTCCGACTACCAGGATGTCATGAAACGCATTATAACTGGCGATGAGACTTGGATCTATGCTGAAGATCCCGAAACAACCGATCAATCGAGCGAATATCGTGCCAAAGGAGAGCCGAGACCAAAAAAACCGCGCCAAAGTCGCTCAATAATCAAGGGCATGTTGACTGTTTTCTTCGAGTATCGTGGTGTTGTGCTTTATGAATTCCTTCGAACCGGCCAAACAGTCAACAAGGAATATTATTTGAACGTTATGCGCCGTTTGCGTATCGCTATCCGCCTAAAAAGGCCGGAATTATGGAAAGACAATTCTTGGTTTTTACACCACGATAATGCACCATCCCATTCTGCACTCGTAATTCGTGATCATTTCGCCAAAAACTCAACCCATATCGTTCCGCAACCACCGTATTCATCTGATCTGGCGCCGTGCGACTTCTGGCTGTTCAACAAGCTCAAAAGACCGCTCCGGGGTCACAGTTTTGATACGATAGAGGAGATTCAAGCCGCAGCGAAGACGGAACTGAAGGCCATCCCGGAAAGTGACTACAACCAGTTTTTCAAAGATTGGAAAATCCGTTGGCATAAGTGCATTGCATCGGGAGGGGATTACTTTGAAGGGGTTGAAATTGATTTGGAAGAATAAATAAAGAATTTTCAAAAAAAAAATACAATATCACCTTATTTTTTGGACACAGTAGTATATACGAACGTACAGTGAATCAAAGTCAAAATGGAATGTAACTATGAATGTAACTAAATTTACAATATGAACAAGTTGTCGAAAGTATTTTTACCGTTGTTTAAAAGCAAACCAAAAAACAACCCTTATAAAACTGTTTGTTTAGTTTTCATAATAAATCGCAATGCAAACAAAAAAAATTCCAATCAAATAAATGATTGACATAGTTCTGGGAAAAAATATAAATCTATGCCACGAAAGGATCTTGTAATGTATAGAATCTTCCCAGAAATCACTTAGGGGTGCATAACTGTAAATGAACATAAAACGTTAATTTAATGACTCGTTAATAAAAAGTCATATCTAAGTGCACCAAAATTAGCCACCGAAGTTGTGTACTCCAAACATTGTCTTACGAAATCTCCAATTGAACGGACGAGTACTTATGTTGAACGAAGCCGTTCATAAGTAAAACGAACAAATTGAAAAAGATGCATTTTAAAAAAGGATATTTTGTTCTCGGAAAGGATAATTTTAAGAGACGAAAGTAAGTTTAATGTGCTTCGGTTTGAACGGTTGAAGTTATGGATGGACAAAGATCAATGAGGGACTCACAGAAAAAAAAATGCTTTACTTCTACCAAGCATATGTTACCAAACACAAGACTTAAAGTTACGATCCTGGCTCCTATTCTACTAAAAGCGGAGTCATCAAATAAAAAAAATTAAAGCTAGTAAATCGGAGTGATGAAAAAAAGCGTTAGTTATAGAATGGTATTTGATTGAGTACTGTAGTACTGTACAAAACCGATAAGATACATATATGCCAATACGCTTAGCAGCTAGCAGCCGTTAAAAACCATTTCGACTTACTGAAAAAGTATTCAAACGTTTTTATCATTATTTTTTCGACTTTTATGTTAAATTTTATTCAAGTGGCATATTTAAAATTTGACATTATTTGAAAACTTATTTTACATTATACTCATTGATTTTTATTCAAATTGAAATGTTTTTTTCTTACAATACAAATTAAATGGTGAAATATATATGTACATATGTATATAGTTATTATTTTGCTATACACTCTACGTATTTTTTATTCGATATAAAAATAATTTTTGTAACCTTTGCAAATTTGACTTTGATTCTCTGCGCATAGTTTAGATGTTTGGAATTTTCTG
This sequence comes from Orthonevra nobilis, assembly GCA_963555765.1. Lineage (NCBI taxonomy): Eukaryota > Metazoa > Arthropoda > Insecta > Diptera > Syrphidae > Orthonevra > Orthonevra nobilis. Next base: position 123,021,352 of record OY743224.1, on the reverse strand, counting down.
GACACGTTGGAAAACTATTGTTTACCTGTTGACTGTTTTATCTGACTTTGCCATACTTAACGATACTTAGCTTCTTGCAAAGTTTACAGTCGTTATTATATCCAACTTTACCGTCAAGAACTTTCCAATGTCATCGAACGATATTCATACAAAGTATTCGTACTCGCATAATCTAATTCAGAATTTGACAAACAAACTCTCGAGCATGCATCCTTGAGGACTTAAGTAAAGTTTATGATTATAAATATAATAATTGACAAATTCAACAATCATTTTCGATGTAGTTTTCGCGCACATGAAATGTATAAAGGTTTAGTTTTGAAAACAAAATCGCTCTATCGCACCCTCCAGCTGTTGTTGAACCAGAGAAAGAGCTGCGGTTACTGTACCGAAAACTCGTTCATCAGAAGTAACTATCTCTCGTTAATCAAAACAATAAGGACCATTATTCTCGGTCGGAAATCGCACACTATTGTTTTTGGAAAATGCGGACGTGTTTGATGAAGTTTCGCAGGGTTGCCGAGGAACCTTAACGTTCTGTTCTGTTTATTGGCAAAACCTTCGAAATGCGCTTCGTCAGTAAACAAAAAGCATTCCTTGTTGATTTAAACCATTCAAATAGCTTTCTCAATGCATGTACATATGTTTGTTCTTGACCAGAATACTTATTTCCGTTGCGAAGTTACAAAATATACAATTGGTATGAATACAACTTAGGTCTCTCTGAAATCATCCTTATCATATAACGAGGATTGCGCATTATTTCGCATCGAAATTGAGCCATAATATGTTCTGGTTAACAGTTGCCTTTTCCTGTCTAAACTGTTTAACCCACGAACAGATAACAAAATACGCGACGCGGTGTAACCGACGAATCAGCGCACCATTAATAAAGCTTAACCGCGAACGCGCGATTCGGTCCCGACTGATGATTCATTGCGACTGGCATTTCACGAGCGTCGAACGATTCTCCTCTCACTAACATACCTGAGCGTGTCAGAAATGAAATTCAAACTTGAACATTTTCAGCTACAATGTTGCGATTCGGTTTTAAAAAGGCTTACAGCAATAGCATTGGATTTTGACGTCACCCGTGGAAGAGAGTTCAAAAACTTCAAGTAAAAAGCTTAACAACCAATTCAACGAATTCTTTATATGAATATCGTTTTATTTTTTTTTTGTACGAAGTTTTAAAGAAATTTCCTAGGATAGAAATAATAAAAGAAACACTATAGAGGCACTACTCTTATTTTGACAGATAATCAAAACTGAGAACTCATTGAATTTAACCCACATCTGTCAAAATTCCACTGATGTCATGACTCAATTATAAGATTTCAACAACAACTAATTTCTCATTTCTCATGGTAACATTTTTGAAAGCCAAACTGACGTCAGCACTTCAGTCATAGAAATACTCAAAGCCCAGAAAAAAAGGGTGCGGCAAAAAACAGCTGATACAATGAAGACCAATTAAATAAAAAAAAAAATAGAATTACATTTAAACTCTATTCAATACACTCAAATTTGTTCCTTTTTATTGTTTGCATCATACACAACCTCACTTTTTACCGGCTCGTCACCATTTAAAGTGCTTCTTCCCTCCTTAATTGTATTAAACTTGTTTTCTTTTTCAAAAATAAAAAATTCAATGTCGGCTTTCAAGCTTAGCCGATTAAATTAGCACGATCACTACTAGCGCTATTCCCCGCTCGCATGCCTTAGAAGTTTGAAAGTACGTGTCTTTTAGCAAAAGCTACATACTCGTATATTTAGCTCCATCCACATCAGTCACACACGAAGACACTCATTTATTGTATACTTTTCAAAACTTGTACCAGTGATGACATAATCGTCGCTATCGCTCACGAACAGAAAAAAATCACTAGTCAACCGTTGCGGTTGTGTTCATTTGGTATTTTGTTTTGTAGTCCGCGGACGCGCGTCAAGTGAATTTCGGGAGTGTCGCCGCCACTGTTTTTTTTTTGTTTTGTTGTATTCGTTACTTTGAAGCAATTTTTAGTTGTTGAATGTCCCCAACGTGTGCCATTGGTAATAAGTGCTTATATTGAGAGCTGTATTTCCGTTTGCCGTTGATTGAAGAGATTCTCAATTTCCCGGAAAATGAGTCGCGAACTATTGCAAAAATAGCCCCTTCGACGATGACGAAACTCATCGTTCTTACGACCATGAATAATATTCTCGAGTGCTTGTCGTAGGCGCTATCGTGGGAATGCTTAGTGCGTTGTATTTGTGATAACAACTCGAGCTCTAGAGGCATTCATAAATTATCGTTGATTAAGTGAAACGTTCAAGGTTACGGACATTCCCCAACCCTTTGATATTAAACAAAAATAAAAAAAGAATTTGTTATAAAAATTCCTGAAGCTTGTTTAGAATGCCTCACTTTTTGATTTTACTCTAGTTATTTAAAGAAACAGTATATTTAATATTGAATTTAGTAAAGTTTTTGAAAATATAGTGTTCGTTTAATTTGTGTTTTCCAGATATCGACAACTGTTATATGAAAACGGATTATATTTACATTCCTAATTGTAAGTAAATTTATTCTTTAATCAGATTTGTTGTTTTTTATATCTGTCATTTTTTCACATCCTCATCTCCCGTAAGTGATGAACAATCCTTCGAAGAGTACAACTGTCAAGATATAACTTCTCGTAAGGGTGAAGCTATCGTGCTGTCACGGAAAGAAATTTTTTTTTAAATACATTTTTTAGCCCGATCATGTTTTTTTCCATTTTTGTGTAAAAAAAAGTAAAATCCTAACAAGTAGGTATTTTAGTTTTAAAAAAATTAAATTTTGATTGTAGGTGATATATCAATGGTTGTCATATCTAAGAGAGTCAAATTTTGAGTCACTTTTTCGAGCATATTGACTGGATTCTCGCTATCATCTTCCAATGCTGCAATGAACACTGGCTTTTAGGCAAAGACGAGTTATTTCATCGGTCTAAAACGAGAGAAACACTGCTGAATTGGTCCCTCGATTCGCTTGCTTTGTGACATGTAGCTCCATCTTACTGGAACCACATGCCGACAAGGATCTGCTCGTGCATTTTGGGTGAATAAAAAAGTTCAAAATCATAGAACGATAGCGAACATTTTTTGACGGTTGCCATGTTCACATTTTTCACAGAGCACAAGTTCAATTATTTATAAGCGTTGTTTTCTTTCCTTTTCATTTGACATTGACACATCACGCATAAGCTGTCAAAAATAGAGTGCTGAGAAATTAAACAACTAAATTTTACACTCTTTGCTTGTCAACGGAAGGCAGCTCGATTGCATCAATTTTATTAGCTTCGACTTCATTAGTCTCATTAATGAATGGGCTTGACTGTTATCGAGGTACTGTAGCCAAGAGTGACTCTCGGTTGAGGCTAACGAAACAACAGCATATAGGACACTGAAAACGCAAGCGCATGTCTGCATATATGTAAATAGTCTTCCCTGGTAAACTTTCAAGTCACTCTTAAAAGATCCATGTAGCGATGCCCTTAAAAACATGAGGCAAAACCACGTCAATGGGCCAGTGGGTGCGATAATTTAAGAAGCAGACAATTACTGGCAAATAGGAAAAAGTAAGCTTATCACACTCCCTTCGTGTTAATTAAAGTTGCTGAGGGTTAACCAAGTCGGACCCAAAAGATTTTTTTAAACCGTTTCCATAACGAAAATTTTGACACTAAATTTTTATACGAAAGAGTTGTCAAAAATGTTTTCTACAAAAAAAAATTCCCTTCGAACTTTGAAAAACAAGAAGCCGAACTCAATAATTGGCTGATTTAACTCAACTATCAGAGAAACGATTCAACTACTACAAGATCAGTTTAAAAGCTCTAAAAATAATTTCTCTGAGGGTTTTGATATCAGATCGAAACACCCAAATATAACCCACTACACAATAGGCTTTCGATCTGACAAAACCATTCAATTGCTGGATAGTACCAACCTTCAAATGATACATGTAAAAATTTCAACAAAAACCGGCCTGTGGTTTACCAATCAAAGTAGTCTCAATCAACAGTCCTTGGTATTTTTCAAAACTTTGGATAAAAAGGATTTTCGAGCGTTGATTCAAAATTTTTTTTGATGGGAAAAAATACTGTTGAAGCTATGGATAAACGCCGTAGTCGACCAAAATCTTCAGTTGTTCCGGGCAGCATTAAAAAAAAATTCACAAATAAGTTTTTGCTGTTTTGCGGTTATTGCACTCGTATTTTTGAGTGCACATAATATTTGTGTTAAAGTCTCCAGAGCTGACTCCTGGCGACTTCTGGTTTCAAAAGGTGCATCACGGAAATTTAGTTCAAATGAAAAAGTGAATGCCGAAATTTAAGCCTATTTCGAAATAGTTGCAATAAATCTACCACTCTTGAAAGAGAAAAGTCGAATTATGTCTCACTTTAACAAGAATCTTATTGGACTGATTTATTAGTGATCCTTCTACTTCATTGTCCAACTTAACTTCTTAATTAAATATGATTTGTATGCTAGGCCAAAAACAACACTACGCAATTTGTACAGGCAATTTTCGCTGACAACAATTATTGTTCCAACACACGCATGATGCCGGTAAATAAAATATATCTTTTTAAATGAAATGCCAAAACATTCTCATATATAGCATGCACGCGTGTTGGTTCTCCTTGAATGGAGAAGAGCTGTCAAAGTAACACCACACAACCACCCACTTTTTTTTCGGAGGTTTAATAACTTTTTCAGTTTAATTCAATTTGCCGTAGAACGTCTGCTGCTCCACGTGAACTCACTCTATGTACGGATATGTATTGGCTTGGCATGATAGAAAAAGACGCCCGTCTGGCTGTCGAATGAACGTAAAAGGGGAGTTTTATTACCGAATGCGTATGGAAGGGTGTAAAACAAATATCCACTGCACGAACAAAGTCGCCATTGGCAATTTATGGCTTTGGCTCTACTTCCATTACTGTCTAAGTGTTGTCTATAGACTTTATGGTCACAAAATGGAGACACATGCCGTGCAGACCAATTGGCGCGAAACCTGTGGAACGTATCTGCAATTTCGCTATTCACCGACATGTTTTATTTGGAATTGCCAAGGGTCAATACAGAATTATGTTTAAGCCAGTTTCTCACTCTCTTTGACGAAAGTGTAAATGTTTATTTTATACTGCCCATAAGAGTATGTCCAACAAGAAGTAGTCTTGGTTTCTATTCAGAACATTTTTAGTAAACAAAATCAATAGTATCTCAAAATAAGATATTTAAAAGATTTCGAATTCAAGGCGTTTTTGGAGTTCATAGACAATCACAGAGATTAACTGTGCTATCACTGCCGTGGAGCAGTCTAACTAAATGCGCAGCCATGCTGTAACTTGATCTTTATCAAAATAATCGTTTGTGTGTTTATGATCTGTCATTGGCTTTGACAGATAAGGTAAAACATTGACAACGGAGTGATGACAAAATTTTCCAAAAAAAAAAATCGAACCTGAAAACATATCAACTGAAGGTGAATAAAATTCTGCGAATTGAGCGAATGCAAATAAGTCGATATTAATCTCTCCATCTTTAGTTGAACTCCACCCATGGTGCAATCGCAACCAAAGTACATCTGAGTTTCGAACCGCTTCACAGTCTTTGAACTCTCTTAGTCCTTCTGCTGTGCAGTGGTCTGTGCGGAGGCAATTATAAAGCTGAATTTAATAAAAGGAAAATAAAAATCACAAGGATTGAGTTAGATTAAATAAGAACCATTGTTTTTAAAGCAAATAAGTAGGATAAAGATATGGAGATGTTGCACATTTTTTTGATGGTGAATCGATCAATTGCACACTCACTTCATCATTAGTGAAACCTAAGCGGGCCAATATCATGATTTACAAGAGATTGAAAATATTGCTATTTTAGCGAATAATGTAGACAGGGTCTCTAAGTCAAGACTTATATGACATGCAGCCACTTACTTGACCTACAGCTAGTAACTCGCGTTACAGATAATAAGCCTGACGCTACCGATAATTTCTACGTACTAAATTTCCGACATAGACTTGTCACATTTCCTCTCTTCAAACTTCTTCGAAAATGTTGTGAAAAACCTCAATCTTAACTTTTGGGAGACGAAATTGGTAAATTTTGAAGGTATTTTGAAATTCGCAAGGCTTTTTTTAGGGTTCCCTAATGGAACGGTGGTACGAAACCTTTCATTTGCGTGTTCGACTCGCAGTTAGAAGCCTTTTTTTTTAACTTCTACATTTGTCACTTTATTTTCCTGCACAAGTCAAAGCTTGATGTCTTTTATTAGGACTTCGACCCGGGAAAACATCTGTAGTATGGAGGCAACGACCGAACTACAATAATGGCGTCTGCATGTAAGAGTGGAAAAGTGCTGTGCCAGGTTAGGGTTAATCCATTTTTGGAACTCGAATCTATTCGCCACCAATTAGTCAAGCTACTTACGCTCGATCCGAACGAAAAATGACGACTGCATCGGAATCGAGCACTAGAAACTAGCTCAAGACCTGCTGGACTCCAACCTGTGACACCTTGGTATTAAAATTGATCGAGCTTCTCCCTTTCTGTTGAACATAGTGTTGTCTTGTAAAAGCAATGAAACAATATTATCACCTAATATCCCAGTTTGCGTGTTCTTATACAACCTTTGAACAACCATGGTAACACGACAGCCAACATACACCAAACAATTGCGTGATTTGAGGCCACCACGTTAATACAATTGCCACTTTTGCGTTTCCCTATTCCATTGCAGGTGGTAATTACTTTTTCACCATTAAAAAAAAAAGAATCATATTCTGGAAAAGATACTAAAATACAATTAAATTGCTTGCTGCGGAACTAGGCCTCTATTGCATGTTGTTTAACTGCAGGTTATCAAGCCATCAGACTCTTTTTATTGTTCCGTTTGGACCTGACAACTGCAACCATCTCACAGTCGAATCCTTTGCTGCCACATTGGCAGAACTAGGTCACACGGGCTGCAAACGAAAGTCCTTTGGAAATTGTCTAGATCCACATTGTTCGAATAAGATATAAGTCTTGAGGCTGACAATTTTCTCGAAACCTTAATTCAGGTACATTCCCGAAGATGTAAAAGTGAAAACGTCTTAAGAAACAATTTTCACGATTCTTTGTTACAACTATCACCATTGGCTCCGTCTATTCGTGTTGATTTAATGACTAGTCTTGACGCGGTTTATCAGCTCCTAAGTCGATAGCGTTCGTGGATATTCCAGTAAGGCGATTTGAAGCAATCAGTGTGACTAAGACTTGTTGTGTTTCCGTTGATTGCTGGAAATTGCTGTTTAAATTTGCAATTTTGAGTTTCGTCATCTTTCGTTATTTGCGGATAATTGGATAATAATCGTTCTATTTTTCTTCAGCCTTAACGTCAAGAAAGTGCGGCTCATTGTTGTGTGTGCAGTAATTGTTTTGTGATTTCCTTTCTGGTCCCGTATATTGTTGGGCGTGGCCTTCGACCGACCTATTTCTCAGGGCATGCTGTTCTTTTGCTGAAAACGAGCGTTTAATGATGGTTAATCGTGGCTTGGATTCTTTGTTATTTCGTATGAAGCAGTTAAACTACAGCATCAATCAAGGCACTATTCCCAAAGTGTCCAAAGTCACGCACCAATTATTTTGTAGGCCTTTTTTTCGATTCGATTTCAATTTGTGAGTGAATTTAATAGTCTGCAAAAGGTCAGACATTTTTATACATGTGCTTAAAACAAGTGCAAGTTAGTTGCCTTTTTAAAGAACCGGGGAATAGAGAGTTTACTGAGGAACCAACTTTTGTTGGAACTTTGTTCTGAAAGCGATGAGTCCAATGCACGCATTTCGAATTCATTCACTCTTGTGTTTGTCTCTTCGTATAAGCCCACTAGCCACATTGTGAGCAAATAATAAATGATGACTTAAAAAACAATGTTTAATATTTTCCAATGATTATTGCTTAGTTAAAAAAGGAAACCTTCCGATCAACTATGGAATATTATTTTTTTCTAATGACTGCCTCGGATACTTTGGAAGTACGTTTCTGTCAGAAAAATCTAAAATATATTTTCGATGGTTTCAGCCCTATTTCACGAATAGCTCTACTGATTTTGTTCTGAATGGTCTCTTGATCGCTCAGACAGTATCGACCTACAATGGCAAACCACAAAAAAAAGTCCAAAGTGTCACCACCAAAACGACTAACTACACAATTAATAAACTTAGTGTTGGACGGTTTTTTTGACACTTAGCCCCATTTTATTTTTAACATAGCTTGGTAAAATTCTAATCTCTTTTTGTGACCATTAAAAATCAGTTTTCATGCTTCTTCAGCGCTCTTCTTTCACAGTTAGTTTCATTTCATTATCGTCTTGGAAGAATTATGTTCCAATAACGCTGACACTCTGAAAACGACAGTAAACAGTCGTTCAGGATGCATTGGCAACTCTATGACTACCTGGCTATATTTTGATCCAAAATTGCGAAAATTTGTTTTGTTCACGGAGCCGCCGAGATGGAAATGAGCCTTATCTGAAATGTTTATCCTTTTGTTTTTAGCAAAATATTCCTCAATTCCGAGCTGCTCTAAAGCCCAAACAGAGAAGAGGTAACGAAGCAGATGTTAAATTTGTAAGCTTCTGAGATCTTTATGCGAGCCAGTGCGGCTGATGTTCAGTATTTGAAATTGAATTTGAAATTCACTTTAAGCTTTTTCTAGCACACATGTTCGGTTACCAACCAGCAAACCAATCACGAACTTTCTCCACAAACATAAGTAACCCAGCTGCACTTTGCATATAACTTCGACCGAAATTTCGCTTAACAATTCACACTGCTTTTGCAACACAAGATCTACTGTGGAAATTGTTCAAGTGTAAGTCAATCCAATTCGTATTGCAAAAATAAAATACTGAGTTTCTGTCGAAAAGAAGTGTGAGTGTCACAATAACAAATCAACCGATGGCCGATTTATTTCCACCGTCCAAAATTTGAAACTTCATATTTTTTTTAACTCTTAATTTCTTAAAGTCTACTTTTTTAAAAATTGAGTTGCTCTTTAAGTAAATTTGGTAGTTCTCATAGCAAATTGAAGCGACCACCCTTTATTTTTTAATTCATACGATTTTAATTTTATTCGTGCGGCCGTAAAAGTGTCTACCCATTACTGTTTAAAAGATATAGCCCTGTGACAGGCAGACGGACACACATAAATATAAAGATTTCCGTTGGCAACCTTTCGGTACGGAACCCTAAAAGCGATTAGAAGAGGACATATTCAATTTTCCTAGTAAAGGAAGGAGTTTAAAGGCTTATATTGTGTTCTCTTGTGAAATTTGGTTCGGTTTTTGCCGGGTCCTCATATCCAACGAGTTTGCTCAGTGCGCAGTTCATTAAGAACTTTTTTGATGGCTTTACCATGGATACAGCTCGTGAAAGATCGTGTACGGATATGAAGTTGATGACGGACTTACCTTAGATTCGAATCACAGCAATTCGATGCCTTTTCAGCTAGAAATCGATAATCTATACAATTTCTATCAAACGTTGTTCCAAGTTCGATTTAATTAAGGACTAGTCTTACGTTTTTAAGGTTCCGTACCTCAAAAGGAAAAACGGAACCCTTGTAGAATAACTACGTTGTCCGTCTGTCTGCTTGTCACAACTCATTTTCTCAGGAATCCGTGGAAGTATCAATTTGAAATTAATATCAATTACTGACGAATGCGACCCCTTAATGCTGTAAAAGCTTCTAAAGTAACGCACCCAAAAGTTATTGCTGTTTATGTCGCATATTGTGATACTCGCAAGGGACCTAGAAACATCAATTTTGGCAGGAAGCATAATGCAATGCACAAATTAAGAGCCAAATCCGAAAATCGTTAATTTACCCTTAAATCACAAAAAGTTTGTACGGAACCTTCGTTGCGCTAGTTCGAGTCGCATTTGATCAGGTTTTTTAAATCATGGTTCCGCATAAGTCTGCTCGCAACAGGTATCTATTTCGAAACAGAGCAGATAATGATAGAAGCTTTGCTTATTTCAAATTAATTGGAATTGACATCGCTACTCGCAAACATCCACTCAAGAATGACAACAATATTCAAAGAGGTTTGGACACGAATAACAGCTTATATGTAGTGGATGTTTGCTGGTCATTCAAAGAGCCTATTAAGATTAATTTAATTTTGATTAAAAGTGATTAAAAACGCATCCAACTACACATTGAAGAAGAGATTCATCGTTCATAGTCCTCCAGTGCCACTAGAGCAAGCAATGACATCGCACATCGCACATCGCACATAGAATAAATGAGGGATGAATAGCTGCTCAGATACCGAAGATTGTTCCATCCATACAAACATATCTGTTGTGTTTTGAGCGCAGCAGCAAGTGGCGATAGCTTCGGAGGCAAACACTTATAATTACATTAGGACAAGCCTGATGCCAGGCGTGAGATTGGCCGGTTGTCATGTGTCGTGTGATGCTAATTTACAGCGTTATTGAAACTGTGACAAAGGGACTTGATAGCACTTAAAGCAATGTAAACCAGGGGTAGAGAACTTTTATATTTTCGATGTTGCGGGCCCAAGTGGTATATTTACATGAATACCACATGAAGAATGAAAACCGTGGCGAGCATTTCCTTACATTCAAATCAACAATTAAAGTAAGTGATTGAATTAAACACTGCACGCCAAAACTCTTGTACCACCCCGTTAAGATGTAAACTGATTGCGGTAAGGCATTCAGAATACATGCAAAGTGATAAGGATTTTAACATTGTAAAAGTGGCTCTCAGCTCGAGCGAGCCATATAAGCTTGATTTTGATGAATTGGAGGCGAAGTCGAGTAATGGTGGGCAGAAAACAAATACTTTTGACAGCTGACACAAGTTAAGAAGACGCAGTTGAAGACAAAAAATTTTGTTTGAGATTGAAAATCATCAGGAGGAGGTTGATAAGGCAAAGTTAACGCCAACCATGCCCTGATGCACACATTCATTCTTCGAGATGACATTGAATTCTATCTGTCGAAGAGCATTAGTTTTACCATGCTTGACGGTGAAAAATAATGAAGGGCACTGCCAACCGCAACGTTCATTTTAAAGAAAGATCTCCGAAATATCTAAAGGCTCACATAGAAGAAAAAATTTGTACGTCTCGATAAGAAATCAAACATTAGCCTTAAACCTCTCCCTGTAGATGCGGTATACTTTTATAGTACTCTGTTTAATAATCTGCTATATGTATTATCCGTCACATTGGAACACAGTGTTGGTGCACACTATTCCTAAGAGTTATTTTCAATCCAGGGAATGTTAAATCTATAAGCCTCCTTCTAAAGATCAGCGAAGTCCGAGTAGTTTAAAATGTGATCAGTAGCGCCTTGCCTTTTGAATTAGGGGCTTAAAACGATACGTGTAGGGTCTGAATTGGTATGGCAAATCAAATAGAATCCTGTTTTTTAACATTAAAATCCGCGTTCTTCGGTTTAACCTCATTTTTACGAGCAATCTCGAAGGCCCTCTTTACCATGCTGAGACCTCGCTTATTTAACATTAAGATCATTATAAGCTTTTCTTAGTGTCCCTTTAATAAGATTTTCCAAAAATGTGGAGCTATTTCGGTTGTTGAGAATGACTTTGTATAGGAATTTAGGTAAAGCAGACAGAATAAGTGGAAGCCGTCTGATCTGCCAAGACAGCCTCATTCTATGTTTGCAACTAGATATCCCGTGGGGTTCACCGTACGATTGAAATTGATGGAAAAGATTCAGGTCCTCTAGAGCGGACCCAACCTTTTTAAAGCGCAAATTTCCAAATAATGTTAATTCGATGATGAGTTCGAACAATAATCTTGCTTATTAACCAAGAAAAACGTATTTTAAGACTGTTGGCATTTCCTTTTCTTCGTCTATAAAAGCTAATTCAACTTCAACTTCAGCTTTCATTTTGCCCTGCAAAGGAGACTTCGCAGCCAGCAAAGTAGCGGTATGAGTCCACGACAAGCAAGAGGGGAGTACTAACAATTGTGGTAGTCAAATGAAGAGGAGGATACCTCGTCGTTCTTTTCTTCTCAATCGCAGGTGAATCTTTGAGGCCGCCTTAACAATTTGAGAAATTTAAAGTACCTCGAGTGTAAATGAAGATATTTGGTTATATAAGCAAGAACAGCTGGTGTCAACGCAAACGAAAGGTTTTGTATAAAATAAAACCCCATTCAGCGCGTTGTTTCTGATTCTGCAACTTCTGTATACCAGTCATTTCCCAGAGTAAGAATGTTGCACAGAGGCTTCAATTGCAGATTATACAGCAATTTTAGCGGTGGGAAAAATTAGTGAGGTATCAAAGCAGCAGTCACTGTCAGATGTAAACAAGATGATAAAATGTCCCATTTTCCCTTAGGAAAAAATATAGTCCAATAATGTCGCCATTTTTAGAAATATTAAACAATCACAGCTTCAGGCTCCATTCAACGCAATTAAGCTCAGAAGAAGTGATAGTCACGAGTCAATTTGACCTGGTAAGCGAATTATCCTAGATCTTGACCGCTTATTTGAAAATGACATTTGGTTTGCTCTCACTTGACCGTTCTTTAGTTCTTTCAATGAAGCATCTTGGAATGCAGTTTTGGCCTTAACCCTTCGTTTCATAGTTAAGTACTAACCCCGTAAACTAATAAAATTGAAGTTTTGATTATAAATCGAATTGTTTCATGTTCCTCTATCTGACCGGCTTTCAGACGGGATAGAGCAACAAAACATACCACTAGTTACTACTTTTCATTTGGGAGCTAAGCCAAACCGCCGACTTTGGTCTCTGCATCTCGATTTTTGCCCATTCGATTTTTGTCTTCTTGTTGCTTCTTTTCCTTTGATTTTGTTTTTTTGTTGGCTAGTTCGAGCCTATATTTATTCAAAGAAGAGCTATGTACATATGTCTGTCTATGTGAATGGGAATCAATCTTCCTAAAACGAAGAACATGGTACTCTTGGTATTCAAATCTTCACCGACCGTGCTGGCAACTTCTGCAATTCGTTGCACATCAATAACCCGTGTTGTGTCTTTCAGTCTAAAATCTTTCTCATCGAAGGAGCCGATCACTAAACAAGGATAACTTAAAATTAAATCGTAAGCAGTAGGCAGCTGCATTACAGTTCTTAATGATCTTTGCGAGGAGGTTACCATCATCTTGGTTCATGAGAAAACAGATGAACTTACCAAGAAAGGATCATTGCTGGAGCTGCAAAGGATGTAAAATAACCAGACACACCATTGTGAGAGCTAAAGAAATGAATAGATTTAGTGACTCAAGAATGTAGCAATAAAGTATGGAACTCTGCGGACGATTGTCTCATCTGGCGTAGTCTATTATAGGCCTTCTGGCCTTCAACAAGAAAGATTAACGCATCCTGGTGGGGCATTGCGCAATAGGCCCAATGACCGTCAGGACCAATAACGAAGTTCTTAAAAGGACAAAGTTTGTAATGAGAAATCATAATGAACCTTTTAGGCCCTAATTGTTTCTTCCAACTTAAGGAAGTCAATCCCCTTCAACCTAACCTAACCTATGGTCACCGATCTTTAAACAATGCTCCATCTCGAAACACGTGGTGTGCTCCCAGTGACCAGTGACTATTTGACTTGCAAATGATCCGCATCCTTTGGACTAACTGGGGCTGGTTAACTTCGTCACACTGTTTCCAAGTCAGTACTAAATTGCAACCCCAACAATTTTTAAACAAAATTTATCGCGCCCAAAATAATTAAAGGTAGAGTTTAGATCTTTCACCGACTGCCCTGGTGATGACTATAAAGAAAATTGTCCAATCTTTCTTCTTTATGGGCCTAATCCCTCTTGTGCTAGATTCTATGAAAATTCAAACTTAATTGACTCCACTTGTCATACCCCTACGAACACAAAAGAAGCTAAAATTGATTGTTGGCTATGGAACTGACCATTAGGGCTTGTTACCTTTATGTCACCATGGCTACAAGCCATTGTCAACTATCAATGCATGGGAATCGACAAGTATGCCTCGATTTCCCTCTTATTTATTAATGAACGAATAAAATGATTCCCACGCAAGGGAAAACCTTCAAGAAGGAGAAAACGCTTTTTCCGTGACTTGCTCCATCACCGAATTGTGACTTGTGTTGTGGGCGCAGCCAAATAGCTTTAATTGGACTGAATGAAATAGGAATACATACATAAATGTGTACACATGTGTTTGTGTCATTCACATACAATCAAAATTAAATGCTCAAATGTAGATGCGGTGTTAGACATCGTAGAGTCGCGGTTGATGAATTGTTTTCCCTCGTTTCATTCAATTCACATTCACAGGTGTTGGGTTAATGAACTCCAATGTATTCAATTGCAATCTATTTACTTTTGATTGTGAATAAAGTACTTACTGGTAATGACTATGTACGTAGTAGCTGGGGATAGTTGATGCTAGATATTGTGCATCTGTATCTACCGATTTCCGGGCCACTTAAAACTTAACTTAAAAAATATAAGAAGATTGAAAACTTGTGTAATTTATCTTATTACGTGTTTATTCTTCATCTTCGGTTTTTTGACTGAAAGTTTATTGAACCGTGATGGATGTAACTGAATCTAAGGCAATGATGGAAATGGTTTGTCGTACTTGGAGAAATGAAAAATTGTTGTGTGGTTATGTTTTTGGCGCTCATTCTGTTTCATGAAATGGTTAGCTACCTACTTGCTGCTGGAGTCTACTCTGCCAGGATTGTTGCACGTCTTTCTCAAAATTGGATAAAAGGATGTTCAACATGATCTTTTAGATGTTTTCCTTGAGAGTGGCTACTTTATGAAACACCGAAAAGTCTCAGAAATTTCAGCGAATGTATGCAAGTACGAATGTCAATCCATTGTGTCAAAAGTAACCGCGTACGCTGATAATAACCGTGTTTTTTTTGTAAATCTATGAGCGATTAGTCTCAAACTTGGCGTGTTAAATGCAACAAAGAAGATAAATATCCAAGAATCTCACAAACGCCGATAAACAGTACTTCTATGCGCACAAAGATAGCGCTCATGCTATATTTTTTTATGATAGAATGTTGGTATTTCTACGCATTATAAACGCATAAATTTGTTTATTAATTTGTAAATCAGTAATAAGTAAATAATTAAGTTTGCTTTATGTGCACAATTCAAATTGATAATCTGCCTTTTTATTACTTTTGTTTATAGTTTGTTAATTTCGTATGCCATAGTTGAGTTTTTTTTTTTTTGTGATCTGTCAGTGAAATCTCAACTACTCGTGACAGACAGTGAAACCAACTCCTGCAAGCGTATAATCGAAACGCCGGTTGCTCTTTTTTTGTCCTATCGTATATCGTATATAGTATAATGTAACCATTCTGCCATCAGTCACATTCCTATTTTCTACTCGTGCATTTGTGTTTTTTTTTCGATTATCGTGGTGTTGTGCTTTATGAATTCCTTCCAACCGGCCAAACAGTCAACAAGGAATATTATTTGAACGTTATGCGTCGTTGGCGTAACGCTATCCGCCTAAAAAGGCCGGAATTGTGGAAAGACAATTCTTGGTTTTTACACCACGATAATGCACCATCCCATACCGCACTCGTAATTCGTGATCATTTCGCCAAAAACTGAACCCATATCGTCCCGCAACCACCGTATTCACCTGATCTGGCGCCGTGCGACTTCTGGCTGTTCAACAAGCTCAAAAGACCGCTCCGGGGACACCGTTTTGATACGATAGAGGAGATTCAAGCCGCAGCGAAGACGGAACTGAAGGCCATCCCGGAAAGTAACTACAACCAGTGTTTCAAAGATTGGAAAATCCGTTGGCATAAGTGCATTGCATCGGGAGGGGATTACTTTGAAGGGGATGAAATTGATTTGGAAGAATAAATAAGGAATTTTCAAAATAAATACAATGTCACCTTATTTTTTGGACACAGTAGTACAAGGCATACCTACATGGGGGTTTCAATCCAGAAATGGTTTATTGGAAATACACTGCAATTGCCAGACCCTGGCGCTGGAATCTGACTCTGGTCGATTTATCATGCAGCAACAAAGCGTTAAAGAGAGTTTTAAGACGATTCATTTCGCGTGTGTCTCAATTTCTCAGAGTCGGCACGGGTAGAGAAAAAATTACTACGCCCCGTGCAGTGTAGCTGTCTAAGCACTCACTTAAACATATTTGGGATTGTGATTAATCAGACTTGAGCTCACCAAGATTAAGATTAGAACCATTATTTTACTCACTCCGCGATGTTGTTGACCGATATTGAATGCCTGGTCTGCAATGATGCGAAAATGTTAAGCACACCACGGATTTTCAGAAGAACCAAACGAAGCTGAAGAAGTAATTAGCCAACTCTTACCGCCAGACAATGCAGAAGCATCCATGATTCTAGACTGTAAAGAAGTATGATCTGCTGGCAGGGAAAATGATGGTTAAATGTTAAAATAAGTTTTAACGACTTTTAAAAATTAAACCTTTGATGTACCCAGGAGATTAACCATTCAGACATGAGGAAGGATAAGCGGATTAACTTCTTACAAGTACTTTCAGACTTTCCATGATTACTTCTACAAGATGTTTAAAAGTCTGAAAATGTATATACATTTTTTATTATTTCGGTCTATCCACTCCCGGAGGCAATAAGTTTCCATGCATGTAGTACACTTTTACTTGTCTGATTATATGGTTCTAGGCTAATGTTGGCACAAATCTGTTGGCACAAGTATGTATAAACTAGCTTTGATCTCTTTAAAACACATAAACTTTCATTGTTCAAGTATTGACACTAAAAAAAGGGACAGTATACCCACCTCGATACTTGGGGGATCTTTTTATCCATCAAGATTCCGGGCAGTCTTCTTCCAGTTCGTTAGATTAAGCTTCTTAGCATCCGAAATTGCTTGATCTTTGAACCGGATGTTATTTCGAAGGTTCCTCAAATGTAGTCTGCTGTTTTGTATAGAAGAACTGGAGTTTCAAACCAAGTTTTGACAAACCGAAGGAGCATTCATTGCTTAGGGCGAGTCTTCGTCGGATGTCTGCCAAGATTCAATGGGGAAGCCGACATTTGGCTGGGGATAAAAAATCACTTTTACTTGAACAATGTTATAGCGAGACAGTTATATAGAGACAAACTCTTCTGTCCTCTCCTTTAATGGCCGTGAAAGCTTCGATGAAGGAACTTTGGGCGTGGGCCATACCTCTTCCGCCATTCAAGTGTCCGCTAAGCAGTTCATGGTTTGCTCCTTCTAGTTGATATAAGCGTGAATGTAAGTACAATGAACAGTAAGTCGTTTTTCTATGTCGTCCTTCAGTGTTTTTGTGTGTTTTTTTTATTCCTTCACATTGGTACAAAATGTTTATAATTCGATCTGGAAGTTGTTTAATATTATTTCACATTAAATTCTGGTTGCTCAAATGTTCTTTTAACTTGTTTAAATTATAATGTAACTAAAGTAATGGGACAGACTCGAAAGACATTGCGCACTTTCTTGCAAAAGTTTTGAACTTTAACCCGCTGAAAATATCTGCGAAAGACCTTAAAGTATTATTACGTCTTCTATCCATAGCATCCAATAAATCAGCCATTTTTATCTAGTTTCATATGATATCGTTTATCTTTTTCATATGATATCGTTTAGTCCTTTGGTAACGTAGTGATAAGTTTTCTATTTCTGCGTTTTTATGGTGTCGATGTCCATCCCACATCCCACAGCTGTAGAGCATAGGTCTAGATTGGCTTTAAGACTTGTCTATAAGTAATAATTTGTTGAATGTTTACAAGCTGGAGTATTTTCCTGGGAGCCAATATATTTTATTGTTACGAATGATTATTCTTAACATGGTCCTTCAAACGCAATTTCGCATCAATGGTCATGCCACGCCATTTGGCTGAGTTGGAATTAAAAATTAAATTGTTCTTTTTATACACTGGGAATTGTTGTACATTTCTGTTCGTGAAATTATCATGAACAAATTTTAGTTGATTTGGAATCTTAACTCAAAATAAAGAGAAAAAGGTTTTTCCAAATGCCTATAAATTAAATTTCCAGACTGCATTATTTGTGTCAAAATATTGGGTGGGCAACTAAGTAATTGCGGATTTCACTCATAGTTGGCTTTAGTTGAATTTTTAGGTTTGCTGAGGTAATCGAAATGTCAAGCACATTTTGTTATTTCATAGTTGGTACTTCAACTGTCAATCAGTAAAAATTTTTTTTTGATTTCATGAACTGAAAGAAAATCATTTAACACAACGTATTAACATCTGCGTTTTGTTAAAGAAACGTTATGAAAATGTTCCATTTTAAAACCATTGATAACTGGTGATGAAAAATGGGTTGTTTACAACAATGTCAATCGGAAAAGATCGTGGAGCAAGCCAGGTGAACCAGCTCAAACAACATCAAAAGCTGTTATTCATCGACAGAAAGTTATGTTATCAGTTTGGTGGGATTACAAAGGAATTGTCTACTTTGAACTTTTACCACCCAACCGAACGATCAATTCAGATGTCTGCATTGAACAAATAACAAAATTGAACAATGCAGTTGAAGAAAAGCGACCCGAATTGACAAATCGAAAAGGTGTTGTATTCCATCATGACAATGCAAGGCCACACACATCTTTGGTCACTCGGCAAAAATTATTCGAGCTTAGTTGGGATGTTTTGCCACATACTCCTATAGTCCTATAGTCCTGACCATGCACCATCATATTACTTTTTATTTCGATTTTTGCTGATAAAAACCAGAAGTTTTATGAACGTGGAATTATGATGCTGCCTGAAAGATGGCAAAAGGTTATTGCTCAAAACGGGCAATACATTACAGAATAAAGGTATTTCGTTCCATGACAAAATTGTCTTTTATTTTCGAAAAAAATCCGCAATTACTTGATTGCCAACCTGATAATAATAAAAAGAGTTAAGTTTTAAAGTTTATATGTAAGAGGTAGTCTTTTAAACAACTCATTCGATTTCAAAAATACTTTCACCAGTATTAAGATTGGACTGTCAAGATAAAATAAATAAAATGTCATTTTGTTGCGATCAATTTTGTAATTAAAATCGATGAAAAAACGGTCGAGCGACTGCCAACGGAAAGAAAAATGGTCTATAAAATAGTCCGGGATAACATGTCTCTATATACTTAGGCTAAACATAAACTGTAAACATATGACAATTTTATGTAGATACAAATTACCCTCAACACAGCTTTGTTTGGTCAAGTGGTACGCTTTTTTGCCAGCGAATGCCGTTTTATGCACCTTGAGAGTCAATGAATAGGCGGTGAGTATCGTCTTGAAAATCCTCTTGTCGATCTTCCGGGCCAGAAGTCTCACTGATAAGTCAGATATCGGGCCAATCATCCCGCAAAACCTAGCATATGATCATCTCCGCCACATTTAAAAAAAATAACTTGAAGACTATCTAAACCCGCAGTTTTGTTGTTTTTCTTCTACAGTGGCAGGGAGAACTACATCGTTCGTTTTTGTACATACTCCTTCACTTACTGCGTCATTATCGTTTTTGGTTTATGTTATGAAATAATATAAAAATTCATAAATTCATAAATTCTAAATCATCATTAATTCATCAGCAATTAAGAATATTAATATTTTTTTGAAAAACGTGACTGCGTCGTTCAAAATTCGTGAGAGATAAGAACTTGAGTTTGGTTGTAAAATGATGCAATCGATTATCGTGTTTATTTGAAAATACGTTTGTTAAATTTTCGACACGAAACCAAAAACATGCGATTTTGATGTTTAAGGCATTTATAATTAGTTGAAAAATAATTTTTGAAGCAAAAATAAGCCACTCGTTTACACCCACTCTAAAATTCATATCTCATGATTTGTAATTTAATAATTTTCTTTAATTTAATCAACATATTTTCTTGTACATATCCTGAACCAAAAAATGCGTGCGATTTGCTTGTTCAAACTGAAATTCAGAGTGTATTATGTCATTGAATGCGTAGAAATTGTGTTTTGTCGCAATTGCTCTTCATAAATCAATTTCAATGAATAAAGAAACATACAGTGTCGCCTTCAACCCGCCAAAAGATCAAGCAAAGACTCCCCATACCGAAAGTTGTAAATTTATTTGACCCTGGGTGATAAACAAAGTTTTTTGTGGATGCTGACGAACGTCCAAGATTTTCTTTTTCTTTTTCAAGGCAAATATTTTTCAAAAAAAAATCGAGGGATGTTTTGTTCTCTAGAATAAAATCTATGTTGTGATTCTTCTCCCTCTGAAAATGGTATGGTTGCTAGACTTTCGCACAGTAGTCGTAAATCAATTTCAGAACATTAATTTCACGTTTCCTCCTCGGTGCGGAAGTATGATCTCAGCCTTAAGTCTGATGACTGAATTAAATCATTTAATCCGACTGCGTTGTATGCGTGTATCGAATGGGGGGACCATGTGATTTGAAACTCAAGCTTCTCGAGGATGACGCTGGGTTGTGCTAAATGGAAATTGTTTATTAAGTTATTTGTTTAAACAATATTGGGCTTTCAACTTGAACTTGTTCAAAAATTAAAATCAACTGAAAACGGTTGAGTGTAGAACAATTTGAAATAAGCGTTTACGGTCAGATTGACTTTTTTCCTAGTGGCAGTATTTTTCATTATTGAGGAGTTAAGTTTGCAGCCTTGTATGTTTGCTTAGACGGAACCGTATAAAGTTTGGAAATATGTTTTAATTTTTTTTAATGTAAAAGCTCTAAAATGGTTACCATTGATAACTTCGGCCTTCCGTGCTCTTTGCAGCGCATTTAACAAAACTCGTCTTAGAATTTCAGGTCCTCGATTCATCTCAAGTCTTTGTTTTCAATTGTCCTTAAACATGGGAGTCCTGAAACAAAAATTTCGTGCCGTTAAATGGGCCAAACGCAGAGGGCAAAAGTTAGCCATAGGAGGACTGTAGTTTGACAGGTCGTATGTCTCCATCTGGATAGTTCAACACCTCAGGTCTTAACTGTACGGTCTTGAATGTCAACCACATTACCCGCAACTTCTTTGTTTTTCGGAAAAAAAAAATATATATCGTCCAATGATCCCTTCAGAGGTTACTCCGAACCATGATGTGCACCTGCACTGGATACATTTGATGGTCAGTAATTACGTTCCACATGCTCTTCAGCTTTTTTAGTTTATTCACGTTGCCATTTAGGGTAAAGTAGGCTACATGACTGCTTATGAGGTTGTAGTCTCTCGAAACAAATATTCCAAAACGCTGAGCCCGTTGTATGCGCATTTGGAGATCATCTAGTTTTAACTCGTGAGGCAATTACTTCTTCTACGGAATTAGCTGCAGCTGCCGTAAAATGCAAAGACCATCTGGACTACTACTCACATCGTCGCATGATATATTATATGTATTTAAAAAAAATATTATTCAAAAGTTATGAAGTTAGTTATACGACTACGACTGTATTTACAAACAATATTACAACAGGGATATGCAGACTTATGTGGATTAAGTGCAGTTGTTCAAGAGAACGATTCCCGCAGGAATCAACAGGGTTCCAACCGATTTTGTGCGGTGATTTGCCACCATGGATGAGACACGGGTTTACCACTAAATGCCACAAACCAGCAGTCAAAGCAGTGAGTCGAAGCCCGCGGTCCAGCTTCAAATAAAGCGAATTCGATCGCATCTGCCAGAAAGGTTGGTCATGGCCAGTGATTTTGGGATGCTAATGGGATTGATAACCTTAGAAAGACAGTAAAATTACAGGCTATAACCGTCTTGATCAGTGGGATGACAAAATTCGCGAGAATAGGCCTGACTTGAAGAAGAAATCAATCATCTTTCACAAGGACGAAGCACCTGTACACAAGTGTGCGCTGATTTGGGAAAACTGTGAAATTTGGTGTACGATTTACTTGGCCACCCCCCTATTCTCCTGATTTGGTACCCTCAGACTACCGTCTGTTCCCAAACTTGAAGAAATTTGTTTGTGAAGCGCCTCGCATCCAAAAAGGTTTTGCAAAAGTTGCTATTCCTTCCGAAACAAACGATATTATCCTGGGAGTTCAATAGTGAACAGAAAATGATGGAATAGATAGCCTTACAAGTTATTGCAACAAGACTCATTTTCTCATTTTAACAAACACTGGCCATAATATGACTAGCATTGGAAGAGCATTGTTGTACTAAGATTTCAAGGCACTCCAATCGCTGTTCACGAAGTTCGTAACATCTGGTTTGCTAAGATGTAACATCTGATTGAACCATAAAATTATTTGAAAAGTAGGACAAAAAGTTATGACATAAAGAAAGAAACACGCTTGAGAAATAAACAGAATACAGTGAAACCTCCTAAATGGGACACTCCAAGGGACTTAAAAAAACTCGAACCAAATTGGAAGTGCCCCGATATGAGAGGACCTATAAAGTGGGCCAAATTGCATTCTGTCCCAATCAGAAGACTCTGCAGGATATTCGTCGTTGGCTTCAATTTCTATTTCGGAGTCTTTCTCAGTCACTGGGTTTGAAATGGATGCAAAAAATTCTTCGTCTCATTATTTTAATAATTGCTCGAAACGAATTCTGGCGGAACATCGGTTAAGGTGATGTTTTAAACTGTAGTTTCAATAACGACCTCAGTTGACGCTAGGAAACCACACACTCGGAAATAATTTGAAATAATTTTCCCACTCACGTTTTCCCAAGCTTTCTTTAGCCACCGGCAACCATCGAGTTCATTTATTTTTGAAGTCATATCTGATAAATTTTTCAACTAACCAATTGTGATAATGAAACATAGGCTTTC
The DNA here is from genome assembly GCA_963555765.1 of Orthonevra nobilis. Classification (NCBI taxonomy): domain Eukaryota; kingdom Metazoa; phylum Arthropoda; class Insecta; order Diptera; family Syrphidae; genus Orthonevra; species Orthonevra nobilis. The sequence continues at coordinate 122,998,520 of OY743224.1, read as the reverse complement.
TGTAGTCTACCTTCCTATTGTTTAGGATGCAAGTAGAAATTTCAGCTCGGTGCTCTTGGGGTGCGTTATCTAAGAAGAAAAGAATTTTTCTTTTTTAAAGTTTTGTCTAACCTATGAATTCCACTGGGAAATATGCGTGATGTCATCTATGCTTTTTTATTATTTGTCCAACCGATGCTGCTGAATTTCAACATTTTTAAATACAATCAGCTCACCTCACCAAGAATGTTTCAATTTTTCCCAAAGCGTTAGAAAAGAGTTTATTCTTTGAATGTTTACCTCCAAAGCTGTTTTCAGATTTAAATGCTAAAGGCTTAGATGTTTTCCGGTATATAGTTTTTTTAATTGGTACTTTGTCGTAATCAACAGTCTAAATCAGCTCCTTCCCAGCTCAAAGTTTGAAAAACGATGTTATGGTTGTCTTTTCTGAATTTTTTCTTGCCATCCGTTTGAGACCTTATAATCGTTTACTGCCAAATTCCAGCAATCCTGAGCATAGAAATATCTAATTTTTAATACTCATTTTCGAAATTCGTGGAAGTAAAATTTGTTGCTGCGGAAAATCTGTGAGACAAATCAGTACAAGTCATCAATTAACTTCACTCAACAGCGTACTTTCGAACCCAGATCAAAATGTCCAACGCAACTGTTTCCGGTTTTATAAACACTAATTTAATGAATGAGTGCTTTGTGGCAACAGTAGAACAAAAGCAAGGTTTTTTATTTTTTAACAAACGCATTTTCGACATTCCGAGGAATCACCTATTTTTTGCATAAAAGGGTGTACACTTGTAATTTCTACTTCTCTAACGAATTCGTTACCCCATGATCCAATTCAGAGGTGCCTCATTTCCAGAGTTTCACTTAAATATATAAAAAAACCAAGTTTATTGGTTTATTGCTCCTTAAATGAATTTTTTTCATTCCATTTCTTTTTTTTTACTTTTAGGAAGAACAATTCAACTATTTTTCCGTTGACATTTGACCACAATGCCAGCAGAAACAAAGTCAGCGCCCTCCGCTGGAACGGAGACAGAGACACCGACGAAGAAGAAACAATCGGTAACTTCTTCGAAAGCCGCACTGGCTCGTATAACCCTACTCGATGGTTCCATTCTCGAAGTAACCATTGACGTAAGTTAAAAAAAAAAAACACATTTCATACGATGTTTCATTTTAACATTTTTTGTCATAATAGCGTAAAGCAAAAGGCCGAGATCTACTCAATTCCATCTGTGCCGGTTTGAACATACTAGAAAAAGACTACTTTGGATTGATTTATCAACTTCCAATCGACGATCGCGTTTGGCTGGACCTAGAAAAGCCAGTGGCTAAATTTTTCCGTTCCGACCCATGGGTGCTACAGTTCGCTGTGAAATTCTACCCACCAGAGCCAGCTCAATTGCAGGAGGACATTACTAGATACCAGCTGTGTCTGCAAGTAAGTAACAATTCTGAAACTGTAACCGTACATTCGTTAATTCTACGTAATAATTCGTCTGCAGGTTCGCAATGACATCTTGGAAGGACGCCTGCCGTGTACCTTCGTCACCCATGCTTTACTCGGATCCTATCTCGTGCAGTCCGAGATGGGAGATTATGATCCAAAAGAGATGCCTGATAGAACCTATTTGAAAGACTTCAAAATCGCTCCAAATCAGAACTCAGAACTGGAACAGAAGGTGATGGATCTACATAAGACCCACAAGTAAATAATCACGCATGCATACATCAAGCTTTAGATTCACTAATTTCGTAACTTGATTTTGTAGAGGACAGTCACCAGCTGAGGCGGAGTTGCATTACTTGGAAAATGCAAAGAAACTTGCTATGTACGGTGTTGATTTGCATCCGGCTAAGGATTCTGAAGGCGTTGATATCATGTTGGGTGTCTGCGCATCTGGCTTGCTCGTTTATCGCGATAAGTAAGTTGAACTAAAAACAAATCTCAATACTCTTATTGGAATTTATTGATTTTTCTTTCAAGACTGCGTATCAATCGTTTCGCTTGGCCAAAAATATTAAAAATTTCCTATAAACGCCATCATTTCTACATCAAAATTCGTCCAGGCGACTTCGAGCAATACGAGTCCACTATTGGCTTTAAGTTGGCCAATCATCGTGCTGCAAAGAAGTTGTGGAAATCATGTGTAGAACATCACACGTTCTTCCGTTTAATGACACCAGAACCACCGACCAAATCGACTTTGTTCCCAAGATTTGGATCAAAGTTCCGCTACTCTGGCCGTACCATGTATGAAACGAGGAAAAATCCAGTCGATCGTGCAGCTCCAAAGTTCGATAGAAGCCTGTCAGGCCGCCGATTAACCAGCAGGAGTATGGATGGTAACACATCAAAGTTTCCGCATATCCTAGACATTGAGAAGTCTAATATATAATTTTGTTTTTAAAACCCACAGCTTTAGCTCTGGCTGAAAAAGAACGTGAGAAAGACGCTCAGAAACGCCACACTATGGGCCATCCACCAGATCACATTCCAGATTTAGACTCACCACGCAGTCGCAGTCCATTGAAAAAGGATAAGAAAGAGAAGGTTTGTGTTTTGTTTTGTTTTGTACTCATGCACACGAGTTGTTTTATGAATACAATCCACAAATAACAGACTCATTTTGAACTAAACAAAAAAAAAATATAATGAAATATTTTTTTGATTATCTTTGTGATTTTGTGGATACTAATATTAACTAACATAATACTTTTTTTTCCTGTTTTGTATTGCAAACCTAACAAACAATTCATGCACTCAATTCACACCTCATGCATACATCATTTCAACACACAATCCACAACACTTTGGTAACCACTCATTCAACAACATACTGATAATTTTTTTATTTGTATTTCATAAATAATTGATTTATTTGTGAATGCGAATGAATAAAAATACTACAACAACAACAGTTGAAGCGTGAATCAAGCACTGGTACAGCTTCGGCCTCATCGCAGAGTTCAATTGAAGGCGATTACGAGACCGGTGCCGATTACATAGTCGACGAGCAGGTTATTACAAAAATAACAACTAATTGTCAATATTTTTAATTTTTTTATATTCGTAATATTTTCACTTTAAATTCTATTTGCGTTTAGTTTTTTTTTGTAATTTTATTTGATTTTTGCTCGCTTAAAGAAAACAAACAAATTAGGTTCCACAAATCGTATTATTCTGTTGTCTTTGCTTTGAATTTGCTTCCGGCAAATATTCTAAAATCTAAATGCCACTCCGAGTCAAATTTCTTGGGTAATTTAATTGCAACTTTTACTAACAAAGCAAGGATTGGAATTATGTATTTCTTTTCGATAAATTCGCTCTGCATTTTTAATTTTTATTACAAACACAAGCTAATCGTATTTCCTGCCGTTTAACTTCTTGCAAGTTGTTTTCTAACTCGTTTTGCTTTCATAAAATAAAATATCTTGAAGTAGACTGCCTGCGTTAAACATGTCTAATGCACTGCACTCAAATCTTTTTTTCAACTTCCCGTTTAGAAGTTCTTGTTATAAATTGGCTCTTAAACGGTTGTGGATTAAACAGAATACATACTCTGATAGTTGCTTATTAAATCTCAGAAACAATTTTGTAAATTCATTTAAAGATGCAAGGTTGCAGAAAGAAATGTCTATGCGAAGCACAAAGATGGGGATTGGACTGAAAGCAACTTAGAAATATTGGTATAGGCTCACTTTCCATGGTGTCAGACGCTTGCAGACATCTTGATTATAAGCGTAGAAAAACTGATCAGCTGGAAAATGTTGCCGTAGGCCGTCTAGACTTTGGCACTATAAAAATCTCCTGTTATGGACACAATCAGGGATAGCTTCACACAAACCAATAGGATAGGATTTATCGCAAAAAATGGGGAATACTCTTTTGGCTGTATACAATTACAGGAGCTCATCGCACCCCTCTGAAAGCATCGACTGACAATCTATTTGATCTACAAATCAGACATTAAACAGGAAAATCTGATCAATTTTAAAAGAAGTTCTAAATGGCAGTTCGGTGGCTGGTACTGGAATTCGATGTTCTATTTGAGATAAACACACTCAACAAATTAATGATATTGCAGTATCCTCGGATGTTAGTGGGACAGGTTCTGGTATCTTCATCAGCACTTGAAGATTTCATCTTTTTTATATCGTTGTGAGCGTCAAATTTTGTTAGAAGCCAGGTCATGACGCCGTTGTATGAACAGTTTTTCTGAGTACGAAAGTCAAGTTCCCTCGTGTGGTATCGCACATTCAAATTTCATGTGGCCAGCGATTAAAAATACTAGAATAAGGATAATTATGGATTTGATTAGGAATCAGCTTAAATCGGCAGAAGGTATCCTGCCTTCTTTTTCAAACAGACGGCTTCAGGTACTGCTACGAGAAAGATGTCACGGAGGACATTACACATCTCATGCAGAGGAGAGGTAGAGTCAACTCGTTCAAACATTTTATAGAGAAATCACTATAGTTTAGGTTCTTCCAGCGGAAGTTCACAGGTGAAGTTGTGTTTGATCAAATGATGGAGGGCTTCAGTAAAAATAATTTCCATCAATATTTCACACTAATCCCCATTATTTCTTCAATAACGTTGTCTAGCCAAACCTTCCTTACATCCTAAAGGTTGGCGTCCTTTTTAGAGGAAATGAGCTGCGAGTCGCTCTAAAGCTGCAAGCTCAAGAGCACTCTTGGAAGTGCACAGAGTCTGGAGACTAGCTCGCGCAGAGTTGACCGACATTCGCTCATTTTGAGAGCCAATCGCAAGTTGACACTAATTTTTACTAATATCGGAGATAAGTACGCAAACTTGCAACACACTTCTTAATTTTTTTGGGAGAAGCTGTCGAGAGTCAGCAGAACAGTGGTCATTGAAAAATACGTTCTTTTGCGGGTAGATAAAGAAGCCGATATGGACAGTACAATCAGCAACAAAACAGTATGCCAATGGCTTATTTTGACCAGCAAAATAGAAATGTGTCCTGTAAGTTCTTTGTACGAAGAATCGTGAAAAAATACTCTTCCATCAAAGATGCTTCGAGGAGTTTTCGGAATTTCAAAACCTATCTATCCGAGAAAAACCGAAAAAATTACAAACAAGTTCGAAATGCCAAAATCCGTCGTGCAAAATTCACCCACGAGCGGATAAAGTGCCGCAATGTTTCAAGGGTAGCAATAACTTTTGATCGTTCGTGAAAAATGTACAAAATTCTGTCTCATCTTCCATCCGCACACTTTTTTACAACGACATTCCAGCTATCGGCTCTGTGGACAAAGCAAATCTGCTCGCGGATCATTTTGTCGCCAGCTCAACACTCGCATAGCTTGCTTTGATCTATGATCTATTTGCGCCCTCGTACAGTAGCTCTTGATATCCATTAATCCGCTGTTCCAGAAGGTATTCCGCCGATACTTCTAAAGAGATGCCTTGGTCTCTTCCAGAATAGATGGAAAACAGCATTTGTCCAACTTGTCCCTAGTAAAGGCGAATTTTCATCTCCCTTCAACTATCGACTGTTTGCACTAACGTCTCTGTTTTCCAAGGTCATGAAAACGCTCATAAATTATCAGCTCATGAAATATCTCGAAACTCGAAAACTTCTCAATGACCGGGATTATGGTTTTGTAGCAAAAGGCCCCCTGGTCTCACCATAAGTGGAATAACTTTCTTTATCTTTCTGGTGAAAGCAGGATTGTTGCGGTTGATATTTCTAAAGCATTTGATAGAGTTCGGCACCATGCTCTTCTGTCGAAAATACATGCATTTGGTATCGACGAAACGGCCGTTCAATTCAGGTAGTATTGAGCTCCTTGTCGGCGACTTCTTCATTTACGATCTTCTGCCTGCTGTATCTCAACTAATTCACTCATTCAGTTTTTCATATCGTTTCTCAAATTCACGTCCCTCATCTTCGGCCGCGGGTATGGAATGGCATCGTATGTTTTACTCATTTGATTCTGATATTAACAGCATATCATCATTGGGCTCTTTGAAAAGAGTGGAATTTAATGACACTTAAACTCAATGCTGTCTTCTGTCACTAAAGCGAAATAAAAACCCTCGACCATTATCCATGAATGGCATTTGCATCGCTGAAGCCGAAAAACTCTTAGTTCTTTGTATGCCTGTTGACAACAATTTTGGGTGGAATGATCACATAACCGATATCGCCAAAAATGCTGCATAATGTAGCGATGCATGAAATACTTAACTCTATCTGATCTGGCTGTCGTATACAGAGCTTTAATTCGCACTAAACTGGAGTACAACTCCCATTTACGCGCAGGTGCTCTTCTGTCTTCTGTCTGCTTGACAGAATTCAAAATCGAGCGATTAAACTTGTTGGAGACAAAAAAATATCACAAAGTCAATGGACTCTCTTTACCACAGTCGTATCAACTCCTGTTTTACCATATTTATCACAAGTAGTACTCTAACGAATTCGCCAGTTGCATTCGACTTTTGTCGAGACGTTCGACTCGCCAGGAATGCCCATTAGTTCACCCTCAAGCCAAACTTCGGTCGTACACGAAAGTGGAACGCTCTACCACGCTCGGTATTTCCTATTCATTACAGTCTACAAAAATTCAAAAACAAAGTGCATCTGTAAATATTTCTACATCCCCGCTGATCCCTTCCACTCGCGTTATGTGCAAACATTATAAGGGTAGTAGTATCCCTCTCTCTCTCAAAATTGTGACGCAAGTAAAACGTCATTGCTCTCGATTAAAAAGCTTTTTCCAGTTGCAGATTTTTTAACGTAAACTAAACCAAATTTGGAGTATACTGAGAAGAGCAGTTTTTTTCTCTTCATACTGATGGCGCTTAGAAGAAGAAGGCGTGATTGCTTGGTTAAGCTTTCGTTTATGTAACAGCTGCTATTGTCAGTCGATGCAATGCCAAGATCATCTAGGCTGAGCTCTCTGCGGTTAAGCTTGCGGTAAGCAGCAGCTGATTTGAGAACTTAATTCCTCTCATTGCATCTGGAGAATTTAATGATGATTGAAGATGTCGCTCGGTTGTTGGTGGTAGTACTGCGCTTTTTCGGGCGAAAAATGTTCTTCAGGAGTGGAGGCTTGCAGTCGATGGAATGACACAGGTGGTTGAAGATGGTTTTTAGATTTTCTCCAGGTTGTTCAGGTACTCCAAAGAGTATAGCATCAGCAGCGACCTCTTTCCTTTCAAGAACATTAAGCTGCCGTCTGATAACGTCCATGTCGGTATTTAGTGCAGTGGAAGCAGCAGAAGTATTGGTTTCAATTCTGTCAACACGCTCAGCTAAGTCAGAGACTGTATTTCTTACCGCAACAAATCGTCGCTCCCAACCATCCTTGATCTCCTCCATCCTTTTAACTATTTCATTTCGAAGTTTTGTTATTTCCTCCACCAGGCGAAGTTGGAGTTCCTCTGTTTGTGTAGCTAGACTTTTCTCAAGTGCCTTGATAGTGAGAACAGAGCTGTCGCCATTATTATTGTTTTTGTCATTATTATTTAACTGCTTAACTGATGGTGAATTAAGCTGGGTAGGCGAAGAGTAAATGGCCGTCTGAGCTTTAGAACGAAGGTTTATTTGACTTGGTAGCGACATATCCAAAGAGGGCAGTTTACTGGAGGTTACGGGTGTGTATTGGTAAGGCAATGGCGTGGTGACAGAAGAACAATGATCTCGTTTTCACTTTTTATTTTTTGTCAAAAAATAGCAATTGAGTATAGTTTAATAAAACGAAACCGAGCAAACGACCAAGCACTTAATTTAAATTAAACTCGCGCAGTTTGGACTTTTATTTGGCTGGGAGATACTTGATAATTACTCACTGTAACCGGACGAAGATTAAAACACGTCTATTCGCTCATAACAATGATCAAGATGTCCAAGTTACTCCCGAGGATTGAGCCGATTTTAATTTTAATTTTAAAACAAGCATCTTTTTTCGAAATCACTAAGGACCGATCTGCAATTAAAAAATACTCCGCTCTTGTTTTTACAAATCAGTGTTATTCACTTTATTTTTTTGTATATTCTTGAAAAGTAATATTTTTGTTAATTTTTTTAATATACATATTTTTTTTATTCCAAAGCCCTTTGTATATTTAAAACGTCGCTGTGATTTGTGTGATTTATCAGAATATGTCCACTAATTGGCAAGAAAAAAAAATTAAACAAAATATTAACACACCATCCACACTTTTAACAAAAAAAAAGTAAAAAAAAAACAGCATATTTTTTTTGAAAAAAAGAAAAATGTTCACTCAAATCCAGTTGTATTTTTCATCTCCTTTTTTTAACATTTCTTTTTCGTAGCATGTGCTTTTTTAAGCAACTAATCATTTAAGCTTTAATGTTGATAAATGTTAATTGTGTTGACCGAATTGAACTCAAGTATTTATGGACATATCTCTTCTTGAACTAGGTCCCAGCTGGAGATTCTGAGAAGGATAAGAAGGACAAGAAAGCCAAGGAAGACAAAGATAAGAAGAGTGGAAAGATAGCTGCCGAAGGTGTGAATGGTAAATTGGAAAACATTTGATACTTCTTCTAGCGGATTGTTAATTTGAATTCTCTGTCAGGTACGGATGAGTTGAATGATTCCAATCGTTCCGACAAGTCAGCAGGAAAGGGACGAGTAAGTTAAAACCATTTTTCCATTACTTATTCCTCTTCTAGTTTGAAAAGTAGTCTTCGAGAAGACTATAAATCTGGTTAGTCACTTTGAAACGTCCGAATACAAACAATTGGCTGTTTACCATTTTTTCGTTTTGTTTTTAAAGCTTTAAGTTTAAATATTTTTAAGAGAATATTTGAAAGTTAAATGTTTCTTTGTATTATTTATTCGTTTATTTAATTTTCTTTTTATTTCTTTCATTTATTTTTTATTTCGAAATTACGTAGGGATTAGGTGGTCTATTCTCTTCGGGTCGTAAGTCTCCAAGAGACAAATCGGCAAATGACCAGAAGGAAAAGTCTCCTTCACCGACGAAGGAGCCCAAAGAGAAGGACAGTAAGTCTGGAAAGACAGGAAAAGAAAAGATTGCAGTGGGTGTGGTAGTAGCTCCGTCGGAGGGTGGTCAAAACAATGACAAAGGTCAAGCCGGTCATACTCGTCCGTATGAGTACTCTGAAGACGATGCTGGCACAAGTCCAACTCGTAAGTCTTACATCCCTGGTGGATTCCGCTATGATCAAGATCCAAATTCAAACAAAGGTCAAGAGGGCAGTGAGCAGCTCTCGCCGGGAGCACAACATAAGAAAGTCGGTTTGGCATTCAATTATGCACCTGGAAATGAAGAGCAGCTTAAGGAACATGCTCAGAAGCTTAAGAAGGGTGAATTATCGCCGAAAACACGTGATAAGTTAAACAAGGGTCAATTGTCGCCGAAGACAAAAGAGAAACTGCTTAAGGATGGTAATTTGTCACCGAAGACCAAAGCAAAACTGATAACTGCCGCAGCTGAGACCGTTCCTCTGGTCGACGCTCAGGGTAGATCATACTCGCCAAGTGAAGGCAAACCCGGTTATACGTCTGGTGCTCCGGGAACGTATAAGCCACTCACCGATCCGACTTCTGCGTTCTTGGATGCTGAACGTTATAACAAGGGTCCTGGTTATACTGGGCCAGACAGTGCAGGCGCTCCGAAAGGAGCCACACCAGTTGGTGTCTCAAAGGGAGGCGTACCAGTCGGTGGTGGTGCAGTTAAACCGAAAAAGAAGCGTGTTAAGATAATGGTTATTACATCCAAATTTGATCCATCGACCAAGAGAATCGATGCTGAAAACGGACAAATTGAGCACTCCACTGGTATTTTGGATCCAGACACTGGTATTATTGAATCGAAATATGGATCGATTGATCCCCTGAAGGGTACACTGCAAGCTTTGAATACAAAAACAGGCAAAAAGGATGTATATCAAGGAGAAGTGGATTCTAAAACGGGCAATCTGCTGTTTACTACAGGAGTAGCAGATCCAAAAACAGGCCGCGTAGATGATTCTTTGGGACAAATTATTTGCATTGCCCCACAAGATAATCCTGTAGTTGAACTCACTGCCATCACCAGTCGCATTAACCCAACGACAAAGAAAGTAGATACCGTCAATGGAGAAGTCGAGCGATCTCTCGGTGTTTTGAACCCAGAAACCGGTATCCTGGATACCAAATATGGTGAGATCAATCTGAAAACCGGTGAAATCAAAACTGTTGATCCCAAAACACGAAAGGTCGTCACTTCGAAGAATGTCTCAGTTGATCCAGCCACTGGCCAAATAACCCTTATCGGAGTGGTCGATCCGAAGACAGGAAAATCCGATCCAAATGTGGGCCGTTTAATAGAAGTCGGACGTCAAATCGATCCGACTGTAGAGGTAACCTCTCTGGCGGGCAAGTATGATTCGAAAAAGGGCATTATTGACCCTAAAACCGCACAAGTTGAGACTTCAGCTGGACAGTTTGATCCTAAAGCTGGAAAAGTTGACACAAAATACGGGCAAATCGATCTGGTGAAGCACACAATAACTTGTTTGGATCCAAAGACGGGAAAATCAGTCGTTAAAGACGTCAAGATTGATCCGGCCACTGGTCAAATTGTTCTTAAAAATCAAGTGAACCCTAAGACCAACAAACCCGATAAGGACTTTGCCCGTATCGTATCGTTACGCATCGTTCAACATCGCGTGGATCCTAAGACACAAAATCCAATTGTTGAACCACGCGACGATAAAGACATCATCATTGATCCAAAAACAAATCAAATTTGGGTTCCAACCGGCGCCACTGATCCGAACACTAAGGAACTGCAATATGTTTCAAGCAGTGTGGATCCTGTGACTGGCTATGTGATTACAATTTACGGCTATTTGGATCCAAAGGCGAATGAGATCAGACAACAGACAAAGTTGGATGCAAACACAATCAAAATTGAGCCTGAAACTGGTAAAATTTACTCGGCTACTGGGGAGGTTGACCTGCAAACAGGTGAACCCTTGTATGCCGCTACCCAAGTTGACCCCGAGAGCGGTGAGGTTTATACAAAAGTTGGTCGAGTCGACCCGAAAACTGGCAAAATCGTTATTGTGAAGATCTTCCTAATATCGCGAACCGACGAGCGTGGCCGTCCAGAAGAGTTTGATCCACAGTCATGTGAAATTGATCCCAAAACGGGACGTATTATAAAATTCTCAAATAGAACCGTTTATGTTTACAATATGATTGATCCCATAACTGGTGAAATTATTCAGGTTGATCCGAATGATCCACGTATTGCTGGAGCACGCACCACTGTCACACATACGATGACCCTATCTGGAGAGATTGACCCCGTTACTGGACGTATTAAGAGCGAGTATGGTCACATTGATCCCAACACGGGTGATATTGACCCTGATACTGCAGTCAGGGATCCAGTAACGGGAAAACTTATCCTTAACTATGCACAGATCGATCCAAGTCACTTTGGTCGGGATGTTGAAGTTAGCACAACTACCGAATCAGTGCCAATCACTCGGCAGCAGTTCTTTGATGGCATCAAGCACATGGGTAAGAACGCCTTGCGCCGTGACTCGGAGGCAAGCAGCGACGACGATATGACGAAACAATATGAGGCCGAGAATATTAAGGAAATGCACTCGGGCACACCGAAAGCTGGTGGCAAATTAGGCAAATACGTTAGTACGCCGACAGTAGTGAAAACCACCACCAAACAAGTGCTGACCAAAAACGAAGATGGCGTAACGCATAATGTCGAGGAAGAAGTCAGGAATTTAGGTACCGGGGAAGTTACGTTTTCCACACAGGAACACAAGGTTAGCCTTACAGCTGATGTAAAATATTGATTGTGGAGGGAATTTCATAAATGTTGCTTCATACTTGATTTTTTTTACTGTGACTTTAAAACTATAGGTTTTGGCATTCTGGCTTTTAAAGACAACTATTGACTTGTTTAGCTTGCGTTGTCTTCAATTGGCACATTCTTTTTTTTTTTAATTAATCATTAATTGCATTGCTTCTTCGCTTAATAATCATTTTTTCATGGAATTAACATAACTCATACTCATAATGGGTTATTTTTTTTAGAGGTTTACATATTCAATATGAAAGAAAACACAACAAAGTTATCTTGAAGTGTGAGATCACATGCGGATCGTAGAGGCCAGTCCACAGGTCTATTGGGCGAAATGATGCGCTCACCAAATGTTTCCTGTAATAAATTGATGGTTTCGCGCGCCGTGTGGCATGTTGCGTCAGAAATCATGTTTCTATGGCGCTCTCCATTGACGGTAACATTTTGGCCGGCAAAAAATATGTGTCGATGATTCCATCAGCTCATAGGGCACACCAACCAGATATTTTTTGTGGAGCCTATGGCGTCTTCATAAGGCTTCTGGGCTTTCTCCACTTTTAATTCGAATATTTTGCTTGTTTATTTATCCATTTTACCAAAAATGGGATTCACGGGAGGACAAAAATTTTGCATTGAAAATGACGATCCAGCTGAATCATCCTTTCAGCTAATTCACCGATTCATAATGGTCACGGAGTTTCAACTCTTGTACTGGCTGAACCCAATAAGCTTTTTGTTCAAGAAGGTCCCGTAAAATCTTTCACAAAGTTCGACTCATTCGGATTCTCTTCAACGCAGCGCTCCACAACGACATCGCACTGTTTGTCGTTTTTGGGGATGCGTATTTTCCACTAGAGTGTACGTGGTGCGAAAGCGATTCATCGTGCTCCGAATAACTTGTTCAGAAGGACAATTATTTCGACTGTAAAATGGACGTAACGCACGATAAGTTTGCCGAACTAAATTATGGCTTTCACAATAATTTTACACATTTTGCGTGCTGTCTTTTGGAGTTAATCTATTCATCGTAAAATGACAAAACGTATTTCTCACAAATCAACTTTCAACTGTCAAATTGACTATCTGTAGAAATAGTGTTGCCAGTTGAAAAAATAAACCTCTTAAAAAAAAAACCTTTACAAATATCATCATAATCATACATTTTATTGTGATTGCATTTATGTATAACATTTGCTTAACTTTTATAACGAAATTTTATTGAAACAAAAATGGTTTATTAAGGTAATGTAAAAAAATTGCAAATTCTGAACGGTTTTGGGCGCTGACTTGGTTGGCTTTTATTTACGACATTCTTAAATTAATTTCTTTTATAATAGTAACAAAATCCTACGTTTTTTCCAAGCTTTAGTGTTAAGTTAACCGAGTGATATAGTTAAAAAAAAACCGCGAATTGAGTTTACCTGCAGTTCATCAAAGGCGATTATTTTATTGTTTGTGTGTTCGAAAGAATCTAAAAAGAAATAAGATGTCCTCTGGCATTTCTCGTATCGATATTTCTCATGAAGTATTTCTAGTTCTTATATTCTTTGTAAAAGACCTTTCGCAAGTAACAAGAAATACTGCTTTGCTGGTACCCTCCACATTTTTGAATTTCGTTTAAACTCAGGATCAACGTCACTTCTGGGAGGCCTTCTGACACGAAGACTCGATTCCATTTTACGAATTTGAATTCTCCATTCCATTCAATGCTTAATAAGCTATCTCTGCGTCGCTGGAATAGAGCAAGCAACGATGTATGTTTATATACGTCCAACAGTCCGAGAAGAAGGCTACTCTGCTGCCAGCTCCATACTCCCAGATTGTGTGATATGTCTCCTTTTGGACAAAGTCTTTTAAACGTAATACGAGTCATGATCTATGAATGGCACCTGAATCGCAAGAGCTGAAAAACTTTCCATTCTGGGTAAATGTTACAAAAACAACCTCGGTTTGAGTATACGGTCACTCAAACCGTTGTGGTGGCCAAGAATGCTTCAAATTATGTGGGTTTCCTCAAACGCCTGAGATTAAATTTTTAGCTGAACAAGACGCACGCTTCGTGATTCCCACTCAAAACAATCCAATTCCCTACAAATTCCTATTATGTTTACAATTATTAAAAGGGTGTTCGAAATCCCTTGAAGGTGAAAGATCTACATCTACAACACTGCTCAATATTGTTACTGGGTTTTTGCTTTTTTGAAAAGATTAAACCATTAGATTAATTATAGCCAATGAGGTTTTGGGTTTTGGAATAGATTACACTTTTTCAACTGTGCAAAACTTACCTCTTCCCATCGATGTCGAAAATCGAAGTGGTAAGAAAAATAAAAAAAAGAACGCAAAGGTTAAAACATTTCTTTCAGAAATTTTCGATTCTTTAAAATACAAAAAAAAACGATACACTTGTACTTTTCTTACCATGACTGTATATAGTTTCGATTTTATCGGCTGTTCTCACTAAGAACCATCAATTCTCTGCACAGCTTTCCTCGCACACTCAAATTGGTGAAGGTTCTCATGACTTATGTACAATACTTATCGGTTTGTGAATAATGCCTCTCTTTCAACTTCTTCTTGCTATCTTAACTTGCTATCTTCTTTTCGATGTTATCGCTTCTAAATGTTCTTCTTTAATTTTCCTTAAAAATGCGAAAATAGAAAGAAAAAAAATCTTATCCTACTTCATCAAAAAGAACCTAATTTTTATTAACAAAAAACACCATAAAAACTTAGGCAGACGCTCCGCGGGATGATTTGAGCGGTGCTTATGTAACAGCCACCGCTGTTACAACTCGAACCGCTACCACCCACGAGGACCTGGGTAAGAAAGCTAAAACCGAGCAACTTGAGGAAAAAACTGTTGCCACTACCCGCACTCATGATCCAACTAAACAAGAGCAAAGAGTCGTTACACAGGAGGTAAAGACAACTGCCACAGTCACAAGTGGAGACCAGGTAAGATATTAACACAACAAGTCCAAAAAGTCCTAACAAAGATTTCGTGTGGACTTCCAACAAGTGTGTGCCTTACGTATAGTATGTCGTGAAGTCATAGAGTTTATATAATTTTGCTAATTGTTTAAAGAATTATGTTTATAATATAGCTGCGCATGTAATTTTTGTTTTGAATGGTACACATTTTTTTTTCGTTGTTGCTGTTTAATTTGTAACAAAACCAACAAAAAATTTTTACAAAATTTTTAGTATCAAAGAAGAGGCAGTATTTCATCGACAAGCTCTGGAGATTCAGGTACACCAATCGATGGGCCCTATGATGGCTCAGTTATTAAAACATCAACAGTGTATAAGGTTTGTACTGGAATGTTTAATAAATGAAAAGTATTAGATAAAAATATCGCATCTGTTAGTTGTCGTATCTTAGTTTCGCATCATTGTTTAATATTTAGTTAAAAACAAAATTTAAATCATTCCTCATTTGGTTGCTCATCGAATGCTCATCGAGTGTTGTTTTGGATGGTAACGTTGTAGAATTTGAATAATTTCTTGATTTTCTTGTTAAAGCAATCTCCAACAAGTGGACCACATGTCGAACAAACCCGCGTTATTTTGGGCGAAGAAACTCCTGGCTACTCTGGTCACGGAGAGATAGTTTCCTCACAAACAGTCAGCAGCAAAACGAGAACTGTTGAAACGATTACAGTAAGATACTCTCTTTGTACTATTTTTATTTAATTAACAAATGATTTTCCTTTAGTATAAAACCGAACGAGACGGCATTGTTGAGACAAGAGTAGAACAAAAGATTACAATTCAATCCGACGGCGATCCGATCGATCATGACAAAGCCTTGGCTGAGGCAATTCAGGTTTGTACTAATTTAAGTTTATTTATTTACTTATTATTAATTCCTCTAATGATGAAGTAAATTAAGATCTTTAAAGTGTAAGATTCTTAGTCCTTGAAAAACCAGACGCATTTATTTATGGTTAATTTAACAAATTGATTTCGAATTAAGCAAGACACGTTTCAGCGGATTTTCCTTATTTCCAAAGCTGGAAAGCTTGAGTCTGGAAACAGCTGTTGGTCACAAACAAATTTTGGGGAGTGGAATAAGCTTTCAAATAGGGTTTCTTATATCGCTCTCCGCTGTACCAAAAAAATCTAAATTTCTTTGAACATAGCTCACAGTTCTATATTTTTAAAATACTGAATTGAAAATTTTCGAATAATTTTATTTCTTTATTCGACTGTTGATTTGTAGTGCCTTCCACTAGAGGCTAATCTCTCGTGTATACGAAGTAAAATGTCGGACTAGGAAACTGACTTTTGGAACGAGAGAATCGTTCGTAAATTTCGTACGGAAGAGTCTTTTATAACTAGGCTTCTAGTATCGTAGAAAATGAGGTCCGAAGAATCTATTGGAGCTTATGCTTCAAGTCCTTGTGTCGTATTTTAATAAAAACGTCAAGAAAGGCATCAAAACTGTCGAACAAAATTGATTGTCAAGAATAAGTCGTTTACAGAGATCCATTGAAGACGTTTTTTTTAAAAAAAAAAGTTAATCGGTCTGTATGACTTTTTACGCTTTGTTTATTCCTCGTATTCAAAGCCGCTATAATTTATATGAGTATCCGTCGGCCTCAAACGTGTTCCTATAAAATACAATCATAATTGTTTAAGGCTCAAAACACGCACCTTAAATATGCTTATGATCACGATCACAATTTTTCTTATGGTCGGAAAAGGTGGATTTAAACGTTTTCGGTTTCTATCAAATCAATTATAATTTATTCTGTTTCGATGTTTCCATTTTTAATATAAAAATGTATTTTCCGGAACTTCTTGGTCAAACCTTAAAAAAAAAATTTAAAAAATAGTGCACGCCAGAAGTTTACTGTCACAATTTTGAGGATTTAAATTTATTCAAATCATATTAAATTTCTCTTAGTTAGGTTTTTCGTTTTCGTTAACTTGGTTGATTTTATGTTTTATTTAAGCTACATTCAGGGTCTTAAACTCTGCAATGCATGATGCGTGATTCATAAATATATATATTTTTTCTTACAGGAGGCAACAGCTATGAATCCAGACATGACAGTCGAAAAAATCGAAATCCAACAGCAAACACAATAGAACTCCACATACCTTAAACACACAAAACACTTTTTTTAAATGAACCTAATTATTATATTAAGAAAATATTTTTATTTAATTTAAAAAAAAAGAAATCGAAAAAAAATAAAAGCAAATGTTTTTTTTAAATACATATATATATATAAATATATTAAGAGTAATATTTAAATAGCCTATTATTACTTCTTAAATACAAACAAATAAAAGGAGAACAAAAACATTTTTCATTGAAGAAAGGAGGACTCAGGACACGAACAGGCAACAAATATTCAACATTTTAAAATATCACTTACAGCTGCAAATAAGTAAAAATAAATAAAAAAATAAACGTACATATATAAATAAATGAAATACAGTTCAAATACAATAAATAAATAAATCTTGCACTCTCCCCACCATTAACTAATTCACTTATTGTACTTTTTAAATATCTTCATATATTTACATAAATAACAAAAAAGAAATATTTAAGTGCTACAAATTCAGTAAAATGTATGTTTTTTGTACTCCCACAAAATATTTAAATAATGCATCATCCGTGTTCATGTGTTAATATATATAAATATATATATAAAGACATAACACATGGTAAAACATAAACAAGATCTAACTTTAATGACATAACTCAGAAATGCCTTAATAAAATGTTTAACAGAAAATAAAATAAATAAAATTAATTTAAAAAAAAGGTATTTCCTTGTTAACGATCTACAATATATAACAAAAGAAAAAAACAGGAATATGTGTTCAATCTTCAATTTTAATATACAATAAAATTATGAATTTAAACGTTTAAAACAATCTGCGGAAAATAAAATGTTAAATTCCAAAAGTAAAATAAATAAAAAAAATATACATAGATGTTCGCATTATAAGAAAATATTTATCAAATAAACTCAGCATTTATATATGTCGTAGCACGGGGTAAGACACATGGATATAAACAAAATATTAACACTTTTTTGGTAGTAATTAGAATATTCATCGGATTTTGTGGAACTTAAGCAGCAAATGAAACAAAAACAAAAAACAAATTGGATTTATTTAAAACATTTTAAATCTTTTATTTGATTGAGTAGACCACAATAACTTTGACTTTGTTACTTTGTAAATTAAAGCAGTGCTCTTGCTGTTATTCGAGATTCTTAGATGAAAAGCAGCACATGAAACACCATTTTCTTCCACTTTGTATGTAATCTTGCAATAAATCATTTTCTGGAAAGAAGTCCCTCATTGAGATGCCTCCTTAGCATCGTGATCAAGACTAAAATAAGAAAGGAAAAAAATGCGGCAAAGCAACGCAAGAGACAATCCCTTTAATTAATAGTTTGATTATGCTTAAGTTCCACATATGATCCACAAATAATATAAACAAACATTTATGAAATAGTTCACTTAAAATGAGATAGTCTAGCTTTTCTACAGAGTATCAAACAAACGGGCATAATCCATAGCCATTCAATCAATAATTTTGACCATAAATTGGACTTGTTTGTGAATCTCTTCCTTTGACTGGTATAGCATAAGTTATAAGGCAATAGAGGTTTAAAAATATCTCCCTTCCTCGCCCAAAACAATATAAATAAAATCAACCTTTTAAGATGACCCGATAGAAATTATTATTATTCTTCCAGCCCTTTCATTGTTCCGTTTTGTTTTTATTTTTTGTTTGTTAAGGAGAACACTGTGTTTTCAAAAAGGACATTTTTTTAAGCTTCAATTACTAATTGCAATCTTTTTTGTTCAAATATATATATAAGTTTGTTTTTAGATTTTTTTTTTTATGTTTGTTTATCTAACACATTCCATTAAACGTTTTTTGTTTACTTATTATTTGTCTTAATTATAATTCAGTGAACACCTATTTTTTGTTTCCATTTTTGCTTACTTTTTTGTATTGTTGGATTTCGAAATAAATTTTATTTAAAAAAAAATGCATAAAATATTTTTATTCTTGCTTGTATTCAATTATAATTAAAATAAGTCAACATAATGTTTGTTAAGTCAACTACCAAGTTAATTGCAATAAACAAAAACAAAAAAAACATGAAATTAAATGTGTAATTGAAAGAGATAAACCTTATATTTTTGTGCATTTAATAAATAAAAGCTATATGTTTATTTATATGTAATTTTTGCTAGATTTGGAATGAAAAAAACAGAAACAAACAAAATTGCTTAGCAAATATTTTTTCAAATAAAGAAAACACAATTTTAAAATAAAATGTAATAAATAAATAGAAATATTTTTTTTGTAAGCATCACAAAAAAAACGTTTATTACAATTCGTATTTTCTTGCAAATTAAATAAACGAAACAATATATTGTTTATATATATTTAAATGTAAGCAATGTTTTCATTTCCTTACCATTATGGAGTTTATTTTACAAAGCTTAACGATAAACAGTGAATAAAACTAAAATATACACAAATTATTTGAATTTATTTTTCAACGTCTGTTGGACATCAGAGAGTCGAGTCGGACGAATTTTTGGATCGAGCGTTGCACACTCGAATTACATTTTCGGATTTTTCGAAAGAAGCCCAATCAATTCAAAATGATTTGTTGATAATGATGAATTCTGGAAGAAGGCGCACAAGAAACGTTGAGAAATTTATGAAGGAAAGACACAACACAAAACAAAGGACCAAAATGGTTCAATTTTATTTTGTAAGTCGACATTCACTTATTCAGTCCCAGAGATTATATCGAAATTTCTTTCATATTCGAAATGCGCCCAGATCGACGTTTTCAAGACATGTTCCGAGAGAACAACGAGTAATGAGCGATGGGGCTTATTTTCACCTCAAAGGTAGTAATTATTGAACATCAAATTACCTCAGAAAGAATCATTGGACCATATTTTTTCGAAAACAACGAACAAGTTGCGGTTAATGTGGATGGCTTCCAATACATGGCAATGATTGAAAATTTGTAAAGGCTAGAGGTTGAGAGCAATTTAGAATTTTGGGGATACATTAAAAGTATGGTGTATGCCAATAGGCCATACACAGTTTAATGTCATTATCCGAGAAGAAGTGAGGGCGCTGGGACCTGAAATTCTAAGAAACGTTATGGAAAATGCTCTAAAAAGAGCGAGGAGAAGCAATACGATGGAGAAGAGGGTTGGGATTTGATCCCACTGGACTGATCTACCAGCGACAGTGGTCTGTCTAAATGAAAAGAGTAAAAGATTCCGTTGTTAAATAGACAAATATTTTATTGAGATTCAAGGTGGACGATACCTAGTATGTTTCCGCTTAAACTGTAGCAAATCCAGTTTTGAGCAGACGTTTCAAAAGCTTGGAGCGTCGCTTTACTGCAAAGCCACTGCTAAGGAGGGAATTTTATACATTCACCAATTCGTATTATTATTTACTATGTTGGACGGCTGAAAGGTATCTTACTATGAACTTCATTTATTGAATGAAATAAGTTAACCTTGGCGCCTTCGACCGCTAAATTTATCACTTGTGGTATGGAGGTCCACGGCAAAGGTTTTTGCAGCGTTGTATGGGTGGAGCACAAGGCAGAGTGACTTGGCAAGCATCTTCTTATTTTTTAGTATAAGGTGAGTTACTACAGGCTGGAATTTCACTCCGTCTCACGTGATAACGAACTTGCAGCTCTTTTTTTTAAATTTTACGACGTTTCTCAAACCCTTGAAGGAAAGCAGGATATATTATGTTTATATTGTAAAACCAATGGAATTAAATTGATAAATGCAACTTTGATGACGCTTTTTAAAAAATGTACTCTCCCGCTTGGCTACGAACAGTAGTTAAATCTACCCGTTGCCCAGTTTTAAATCAAATAAAAGGATACTGTGAGTATTGGGGAGCTCAGTTCAAGAAATAACTTCATACAATCCACAACAGGGTAAATACATCCGTTTCATAGCCAGCAAGATTGGAAGAGGTGCCACTGTTGTACACAGCTTCATTTAAGAATAACCAAAGCAACAATATGTCAGGAAAGGCGGGCGATACTGAGAGCTACTTAAGACTTCCTATGAGAGTTAAGGCAGAAACTGGAGTAACAGCTAACAGATCGATTGTTCATTGCGTGATCTAGAAGCCAGCCATATTCGCCGTGAAAAAATTATGAGGAAACCGCCAATGAATGCGGCACGTAAAGTCCCAGCGGCCTGATTTTGCAACAAGTCACATCAGGTGGAATCGAGAGTGGTATACCTTTTCTGATGAAAAAAAAAATATATTATGGACGGACCTGATTGATACATCTGATATTTCCATGATTTAAAAAAGGAAGAGATAGATCTTCAAAGGATGTAGTGTTATGGTATGGGGCGCAATAAGCTATTAAGGAAGTGTGGAGCTGGATTTCCAAAGCTCCAAAATGAGCTTTCCCGCAGTTTTCGGAGATATTTGGTGTACAGCGACTTTCCAATAAGATTATGTGGCGATCATAGCGCATGGGCAACAAAGCTTGGATTCCGAGCTTGCATGGCCGCCATATTAAGCCGACCTGAACATCATGGAGAACGTGTGGGGTTGGCTTTCAAGGAAAGTCTACGAAGGAGGAAGGCAATATTATGAAACGGAAGACATAAAACGAGTATGGTCCGAAATTTCGCTTGTTTAGTTGACAGCGCTCAATGAACCTCTACACAGCAGGCTTCTTGAAGTGATTCAGCGATTAGGAGGTAGTACCCATTACTGGAAACTATCAGTACGCATTGAATAAAACCAACATATATTTATACAAACAAATTTTGCATTGTTTTTTGTCCTTTTAAGCTTCTATCATGTAGATTTATCCACTGTCCCTAATTAAGTGAGACAAAACAAGGTAAATTTCATAACCTCTTTGGGAAAAGCGTCATAAAAGTTGCATTTATTAACTTGATCCTTTTATTATGATCTACATCTGTGGTTTCAGGCTAGTGCTAGTATAAAGCTCGGTTTTCAGGATTGAAAGTACTGTGAACAGATTTATTATTAGAGTCTAAGAGGTTATAGTAAGAGTAACCACTTGACTCGAAATCATGAGTCCACAACTTTTGTATGCAGCCCACAAGACGCTGTGTAAGTGTCGAAGCCTACTATCACCAGAAAATCCTTCCATTAAATTGGACAAACATAGTTATTAAAAATGGGTTTCCACTCACGAATTTAATAATACAAAGTTATCAATTAAAATTGATGCGTTTCATTAACAGTCGGATGCAAAATTATTTATTTTGAAATTTAAATGGTTTCAATGGGGTTTCCTGTCTCTGAAAAATACTTCTCTTTTTTTAATTTAAATTAAGTCAATATGTTTGCAGAGGCAAAAAAAAACGATACTTGACTATTTCTGAGTATGTACACAATTGCAACCTCATCATTCCGTTTTTTTATTTTTTTTTCTTTTAATTAATGCATGGTTTTTTTCATTTTGCTTAAGAGATGAAAAATACTCTGTAAATTTCGATCTAAATATCTTTCCGGCAAAGTTTTTGGACGTCGGATGTCAGATAAAAATTTATGTTCAACCAAGAAACTGGAATAAATTATTTTCGATAAGTAACGCGCACGTTTTTGATCGTTACAGCTCACAATTCAAATTGTTGAAGTAATTTTTAAAAACATATCAGAATATAAATTTTTTTTGGGTGAAAATAAAGAAATGCTGAGTTTTGAAACAGCAGCGAATAAAACCAACATAGGAAATAGGAAATCACTGCGAATTAAGTCAAAGCTCTTTGATTTTAATAATAATAAAATAATATTATTATTTTTTTACATATTTTAAAAATAAGCTTACACAAGCCATCAATTTTTAATGTTATGAACTACATAAATGAACGTACATATGTATAAGGTTTATTTAAATAATTCAGTAATACAGTACTTAAGGTAAATTAAACAAAGGCGGATATTTTTTTATGTTTATCGTAAAAAGAAATAAAATTACGCCAAGCAAAATATGGAAACATAATAAAGAAACAATTGAAGACTCAATCTTTTCATAGATATATAGTACAGTGCGTGAAAACCCGAAACGTGATCAAAGCGTTTAAGATTAAACACATATCGGACAATGTTATTAAACGCCACTTTAAGCCGTCTTCTTGTTTCTACGCTGTGACTACAAAAATTTCGGAATTTTTTAAGGTATTTTTGAACTTCAATTTTGTGCTTCCAGGTGTAAAGTGCTTGAATGAAGAAAGATTGCATAGGCATCCATATATTTTCCAAAGTAAAAAAGGAGTTAAACCAAATGCATTAGTTTTTAGCTCTATTCTTATTGAGTGTAAATGCTTTTCCTTGATATAAAAATGATTTTGCAAATCTCAAAGTGAATTTTTCTTCCACATATAAAAAGTCAACCAAAAAACAATTTTTAAATGTTTAAAACAGGTTCGTACAATATTTCAAAGTGAACAAACCATCATTCGATATTTGAAGAAGAAACCATATCATTGACTGGATCTTCACCCGAGATCACCAAATGCTGAATCTCCACCACAGCTTCCTCCACAGTAGAAAGATTCTTGATCAATTTGGCCATCCCCCCGTCACATTTTTTTTCATTTTATTTGTGATAATACTTCAAATTTTCTCTTGCTTTTTATTTTCATCTTTTATAAGTTGGAGTAGGACGATTCGCATAAAAAATGTACCTTCGATTTTATTCCACAATAAAGACAACACTGTTCTTACAGAGTGTAGAACAACTCTCTTTGTGGAAGTCGTCAAACATGTTAGTTACGCGTCGACAGGACATTTATGCGCTCGTTGAACGACAAACGGAATGCCAACATAAGTCGGACATGATTTTCTCATTTAATACAAACTACAGACCCGCCAATTAGAAATGGGTTAGTTCTGAGTCGGTCGAAATGGCGTCGATATTATGTTGAAAACGTGAAACCGAACTTGGGTGATTGACACCGATTTTTAAAAATTTTCATTTTCTACAAAGGCGACTTCATGTATTTCGGGGTTTTTAAGAAGAGAAATGTTCTCAGATTTAAAATGAAAAAGAATATTTTATGTTGTTTTTTCTCCTGCTTGATCTCTACTGACACTCGTAACCGTAAGAACAAAACTTCATACTCCTGCTAAATTGCATACAAGTGATTGACATTATACAAGAAAATCATGTCCACGCTCATCCACTGACCACAACTCACTGGTCAGCAATTACAATCACGAAGGACTTCGTAATATTTTTTACATGCCAGCACACACAAGAGGAGTACTGACATGAAAAAATGGCATTCGCAAAGGAATTCGCAATAAGAAATTAAAATTAAAATCAATTTCACTTCCATGTTTTTGCTATTCCATTGACAACTCTTGCAATTACAGCAAGAAATAATTGAATGACAGACATGCAAATCGGACAGCATTTACGTTACAATTGAGCTTAAGCATGACATTGTCCTTTTGTTGGGTTCTGTGGGAAGTCAGTTTGTCGAATGACAATCATATTAAGAGAATAAATTGTAAGATATAACTGCAGCAAAAAATACGTCAAAAGCGACGACACGTGTGAAGCTATATTTTCCATACCAGACACCACAACAAAATCGAACTTAAAGATCTCCTTAATTTTATTTGCAACAAAACTAGCTAATATTATTTCCTTCCTTCGTCGACTGCTCAGACGGTGTTGTTAAGCCTTCGAACTTAGTTGTCTAGGTAAAGAGGAGGAGACGGTAGTATGTTTCAATCATCAGGCATCAGAAGATATTCCGCTTGATTATTGAAGACACCTCATTCGACTCGGTATACTGAAATATTTTCACAAATTGACAAAATGGTTTACCCTTGAATCATGTTTTTTTGACAGTGACATCTTCTTTAAAAAAAAAAAATACAGAAACTCAGTGTTATATTTTCAGAATACACCTAATTTGTAACCGAACATATCATGTCCACTGGAAGGAAAATTGTGCATATGCTGTTGAAACTTTTCGTCAAAGGGCTGGAACTTCTCGGTGCCAAAAATCTACTAATTTTTTTAACTTTAAATTTGCCAGTTCTTGTACGTAGGCTGCTAGATATATTTCTGGCCTATTAATAAAAATGCGAATATTTATCATCAAAAGTGGTTTTATTGTTTTTCAAAGCATTCTCCAGCATAATTTATACACTTTTGCATGCGCTCAAACCAATTGTCGAAACACTTTTTCCACTCCGATTGAGACACCTCCAAAACATGGTATTTGAACGCTTCAACAGCATGTTTTGGCGACGAAAATCGTTGACCACGCATTTTTTTCTTGATGTGCGGGAATAAAAAGAAGTCATTGGGTGCCAAGTCAGGGCTGTACGGCGGATGACTCATTAATTCGACGTTTTGGCCGGTCACAAAGGCGCTGGTTGGAGCCGATGTGTGAGAGCTCGTATTGTTATGGTGAACAATGATTCGTCTTCTCTTGTTCGTTTTTTCGAATTTCTCCGAAGACTTCAGGCAAACAAATTGTGGTGTACCACTCGGAATTGGCCGCCCTACGTTGCTCAAGCGGAACAGTCGCCACATGACCAGTTTTGCCGAAGAAACAGGCGACCATTTGCTTCGAAGTGCTTCTTCCACGAACAACTTTTGTAAGATTTGGCTCGTCTTCGAAGACCCACACGGTTGATTGTTGTTTTGTTTCGGGCTCATACGCATAGATCCATGATTCGTCACCTGTGACAATCTTATAAACGTCTTTTAAAGCACCGCGATCGTTTTTTTTTAAACATTTCTTTGCATCAATCGGCACGAGCCTTTTCTGAGCAATTGTCAAATTATGAGGCATCCAACGAGAATAAATCTTTTTTACGACCAGGTGTTCATGTAATATCGAATATATGCTGGTGGGTGAAATGCCCACGGATGCCTCTAGCTCACAGTATGTCACATGACGATCTTACATTATCAATTCACACACAGCATCAATGTTCTCTGGCACAACGGCCGTTTTTGGACGACCTTCACGGAATTCGTCTTTGAGCGAGCGTCTGACTGATTCATTAAACTAGTTTTTCAGAATGCTATAGGTTGGTGCTTCATCGCTATATAAAGATTTAAGTTCATCAATGCACTCTTGTCGTAATAATCCGCGTCGAAAGTTGTGAAAAAAGATGGCACGAAAGTGTTCACGAGTTAATTCAATTTTTTTGCCGCAATGAATTTTTCAAGTCTCTGTTCTAACAATTCACGATTAAATGACAACACGTTCTAAGTGATGTTATGCTAAATAATGTCAAACTTTCCAATGGAAATTGCAGATTGAACCTGGCAACACTAAGTGTTGCCGAGACCAGAAACATATCTAGCAGCCTACGTAGTGGGTCCACGTCGAGGTTCCGCATTTAGATTCTAGTGCTTCAAGAAGGATAGTGTACGAACGTATTTTTTTTCCACGTATTTATTAGTTTCACATCTCTTAAAAAAATAAGATTATGGTTTCTTAATTTGAAAAAGTTAATTAATTCATTAAGTCGATTACTTCACTTGTTCCTTAACAATCAAAAATATTTAATTTAAAAGATTTATACATAATCCACCTGATGTTTTGCAAAACGTAAATACGTTAATACATATGTATGTATCTTCATCAATATTTATGTCCATGTCTCCAAATGACCAAAATAAGTTCCGATCGTAAAGAAAAAAGCTTCGATTTTAAAAAACCTCCACATCTTTCGAAAACTCCACTAAATGCTTGAATCAATCTGGACGCCAATCTGAACATTCAATCGACCATTTATTTGGGTTCCTTTGACCTTTGGACTAATAAAGAGATCTCCCAAAGAATGTCCTTCGAAGTTGGACATTGTGTTCGAATGAGGTCTGAAACACAGTCGAATGAGAAACATCTCTAGACCAAAATAGAACCACAGCCTTAATTAACTCTTTGGACATTTTTTTTTTACTTCAGCGACGATCGTAAGCTCTCATTTTTTTTCAAAATTTCAAAATTCGACTCGTCGGTTGTGAGACAACTTTTGTTTACGGGTTTACGGCATCAAGCGTTTCGTAAGCGTTAATCAGACCAATCTGCTATCCTCTGTGACCGAAAAATACACCCTTAGCTAATAGGAAGGATCTAAACTGAAGTTTAACATCCGCTGCTGCACCATGTACAAAAATTACGAGATCAAATTGAAGGGTTGCTTGAAACCCATGAAGAGTGACTGACTAATTTAGAACTGTCTTGTTCAAAGGACAGACCCTGCCAGCCTCGCCAAAAGAGACAATGGCAATCTATGCTCCAAGGCGACCGCGTAAAAGGGATTGGCCTCAGTGTTAAAGTCCGATACCGAGAGGCTTGACGATATTTTTCTATTTCGGTAAAATCAGTAAAATCAAGTCAAAAAGTGTCTAAAGCTCCCCATGGTTCACTTGAAGGAAGTCGAAAAAACGTTTATTCTGTTGATCAATCGTCCTACTTAAATTTATTTTTTTCTAGATTTCCAGCAGTCATTAAGGAGCATGTTGTTCTTCCTCTCCCTGGAACATCTCCCCTAATTTGTCAAGTGATTGTCCTCTCCGCAAAGAACACGGCATTGCTTGCCTCATTCGTGATCCGATCCTACTGCACCGAAGAGTCTTAATTTCTGCATTGAATCGTAACGCAGCAGAGCATCAAGCTGCAATCGGTTCGTTTGTGGAGCTCAACGACGACACGAAGTAGAAAGGACCAAGAGCAGAAGTCGAAAATCTGTCGATTACACTGGGTACAGATAAGATAGTCCTCGAATCTCAGCAGACACAAATCTCAGATTTACACAAACAGTTGACCTTGAAAGTAGCTGCCAGAGAGCTTAGTGTTGACAAGCTTCAGAATTTGCTGGTCAACTAAAGTTAAAAAGGAGAAAACGCAAAGTTTGAACAACTGCAATTAAACTCAAATAAAGGGCTGATCAAACTCGAGGCCTGTAATCTCAAAGCTCTTTGATAAAATAAAAAATTAAATTAAAATAAAGTTAAGGATATTGCTGCTTGAGTTCCACAAGGAAGTGCCTTGGGTCTGGTATTGTACCTCTTGTAGACAAGAAATATGACCACTATAGCCACGACTATCGTCGAGACAGCAACTAAACAGCTATAAGCATTCTGGAGCATCATATTTGAATGGACAAAGATTTGGCAAGTTATTCTTATATAAGAAAGTTAGAAATTTACGTAAATCCATTAATTCGATACAAAAACAGTACGAGAACGAATTTAAAGGCCTTTAACTAAATCTAGGTAGTAGGCTGAAATGGAAAGCCGTGTTGAACCATAGACGCGCTGAGCATGAATGTAGATGCCGAGAAATGTATTGGCTATTTGAAAACTGCTTTATCACAAACAAGCCACATGGCCTTATGGACAGCTTTGGGGATGTACGAGCCTCGCGGTAATTTCGAAAATCTAGAGCGTTTTAAAAGTATCAACAATATTCTTTCCAAGTAATAAGAATTTGAATGCAGCAAAATTGAAAAGTAAATCGTTAGATATGCCGCCATTCCATTGTTCATTTTTTCACAACATTGCTAATAATTTTGCAACAGCATTTTTTTTTTCAGAACATACTTTAGTGGTCAAGAATCAGTTGTGGCAATCTGGCGGGATTCGCGATAAAATAATTTTACGGCGCCTGAGTGTCGTGTTGTTCATTTCACAACTTAGCATACATGTTGAGGGTTGTGAAGCCCTAACTCCATGCTCACTCATTTGCGAATTATTGCATGTCGTGCAAAATGCACTTGTCATGCATTTCTTTCTTTTTGCAAAAGTGCAACTTATCCAATTACGTTGAGTGAATCCAATGCTAATAGAACGGTATCTGATCGACGACGACTGACGGTGGCTAAGTCCGGATTATATTCACATTAGTTTGAAGCATTGTATCCAAAAACAATCTTTGGCTAATGAGTCAAGTTATTTAGTTTTTGGTTCTGAAATTTTCCAAAGGGGGTTCAAACATTTAAATTAAATAATACCACCACTTAATACTAAACCTACCGATACATGATGTATATCTATTCCTATAACAGAGTATATATAGAGAAAAATATATCATTTAGCACAATTTCGATTCAAAATTGTTCATTTATTGAACTTAAAAAAAGGCAAATGGGGATGTCAAAATGTTATTCAGCAGATGTTCTGTCAAAAGGTTTAAAATGGGTCTTTTGGCACCTACGTGGTAGGTTTAGTGTTAAAACAGGAGTCCTGTTATAAGCTCTGATTTTGGAGTACCTCCTCAGCCTCTGAGAACGTACAGTGAATCAATAATTAACTCAGACAATGTACCCTCTCACGTTTTTATAGCGTTCAAGTGGTACAAAGACTGTTTTTAAAAAAAATTTAATTATTTTCTTATAGCTAGATTATAGTTTAATAAAGTACAAAAAAAATGGAAAAATCGTTTGTATTTTATTAAAAAAAAAATAAAAGATTATAAAATTCACTCAATCAATGTGAAAAAAATCGCTTTTCCTTTAATTTATAATTCCCCTTATAAATTCCTTTATTTTAAATTCCCCATGCTAGCTCAACTGAAGCACAGCTTACAGCCGTTTTTATTGTTTTCTTAAAATCTAAGACATACAAATTAATATTGGAAGGCAGCGTGGTTAGACTTCTTTAGAATTGTGGGCTATGATAAATTGAAACATCCATCTTGAACATGCCAGCCTTGACATTGCGAAAGAATAATTTGCGTTGAAAAATAGCGCATAAGAAACCGTTCTTAAATAAGCGCAACTGAATAAAAAGTCTTAAAATCGCTAAGCCTCTGAATTTCACTTTTGGAACCCAGTTTAACTCTTGTATCTTTTCTATTAAATTCAATTTATTAAGATCAGATGGTGAAACTTACGTGTGGCGAAAGCCAATTTAAAAGCCACGGTCAAACATGGTGGTGGCTCTGTTAAAGTTTAGGGTCGCATGTCGGATACTGATCCAGTAAAGCTGCGTTTAATTGATAGAATTATGAACCAGAAAAAAATATCTTACAATTTTAAAAGCAAATTTAGTGCGAATCCTACAAAATTGGGAATAAATGTGGTTTCCACTGTTATCAAGAGCACAAAGTACGCTGATAGCTACTTTACTACTGTCCAAATGTTCCTGAAACGTTACCACAATCACCAAAAAAAAATTTTGGAGTCCATACTCAAGGATAAATGATTTAAAATTGGTCCTTCCATCTGCAAAAAGCTGATAGAATCCATGCCCATAAAATACTGATTTTAATTTACTTTACGTTCAATTTATACACAATAACAAAAAAAATTTATGCTTCGTGTCCGAGTTTTTCTTTCACATTGATCTAGAGAATTTTTTCCTTTTCTTAATTTTTTTTTCTTAAAAATGTAAGTAATTTTGTTCCATTTTCTTTTTGTGGTTTTTTTAAACTATAATATAGGTAAAAGAAATTAATTTTGTCTTTCGTTTCTAGAGATTTTTTGAATTTCTCTTATGCTATGCAAAAGTAATCATGTAATTGTCCGAGTTCTTTGTTGATCAACTGTAGAAATCCAAATCAAACTAAATATAATTTTCCAACTATCCGCTTAAGACATTTACTTGTTGATTCTTGGCAGGTCTAAGCTCGCGATCCTGGATAAACTGCCTCCACGGTTGATATTTCCTTGCATTGGACGAGATATGGTCTCCCTTTATCTTCGGTCGATGGCTGGATTCGAAAACACTCTTCGCTATGTTGTCAATACGCTTAATGTAGCTGAGCTATAGTAGTCGACAGATTTTAAAGTTCCGGATTAGATTCGAGTTTTTGTCCTCCGTACAATTTTGAGCGATGTACTGCATAACCTGATCAGTTTTCCCCTAATCCCGAATTAGATCATAGCTTTGTATCACAATTGGAATTCAATTCGACGGGATCTGGCAAAGTGTTAAGATTTAGTCTATTGTCATTTTGTCGGGTTGGAACCCACAATTGTTCTGGTTTAAGGATATGTTTGAATAGATGCTGCAAGACATTAGATCGGCTCTTTTAGAAATAGGATGGGTGTCCTTTTTTTCAGAGTAATATTTTCGTTCAATTCTATACTCTGCTTGAGTATTTGCTTTGCATCGGCTTCTCATTAGCATCAACTCTGAAGCTGAAGCCTCCAATGTTTAACCTCCTGTTTGTTCCCTGGTGCAGTTTTTTACCATTTAACAGCTGAACACTCAAACAAGCTGCTACTAAAAAGAGTCGATTTAGGAATCTCTGAACGTTTGCAAATCCGATTTTTTTTTTAAATGTCCTGCGACCGTCTTCCGATAGCAAAATTCCTGTGTGGAACTTATTTTGCTTCTTATCACTCTTTTGTCACTGGTGCGGAAAAAATAGTGAGTCGGTCGATCACTCTACCAAAGATGTTTCCTTACTGATTTTACCATTGAAATCCTCAATCAGATTTTCATACTTCAGTGATGCTCTGAAGGTTTCGTCCAAGATTTAGTAGAAGTCCTCTCTCATAGAGTCTTCAGCTCCATTGGTGTAAGCATGTGCTCGTGTAAAACTGACTTTGTAGAGTTGTTCCTCGATCGTCTATCGGCTCGAAATCGATGAACTTCTTTCTCAGCCGTTTTCGCACGATTTATCCACATCTTAGGTCATCACATTTCACTCCATTGTCTAGCGGGCTATTGAAATACAGGAATGAATTGTGGTACACCACGGGTGGCCTTAAGAGAACCGAATACTTTGATGTTATCAACCGGAAAGACTTCGCTCCAGTCAAGTCTAAGTGGGCTTTGGGCATGACGAAGAGACTGTTTAATAACAGACAACTCGATCAGTTTGCCTTGGAAAAGAGTTTTATTTTTGTTTAAATTCAAGTTAAAGGACTTGTCTTCGTTTGTAAGGAAAGCTAATCCGAGGGGAACTCAAGGCATCCACTTGGTTCCGAAAATTTGTAATTGACTTAAATGTCCACTACCAACCTTGCCGGGTAAATTTTGCCTCTCTTATCTTCATAAAAGCCTTGGCCAGTTAACATAGGCTGAGACTTCTAAGACTTCTTCAAATCTAATCTTACAGCGCTTGCACCGAGCCAAATCGTTGAAGCGTTTTTGTCTACGGGGTAAAAAAATCGAATAAAAGAATAATAAATAGCTCAACTGACTATTGAAATTTTGGCAAACATTTACTCATTTACTTTCAGCGAAATTTGTTTTCAAAATAATTTTTAAACAAATTCTTTCAAATTATGAAAATGTTGCATAATTGCAAGTGAACTGCTCATTGTAAAGACTAAAATTGAGTACGTTTGTTAGAAAAAGAGTTTCAAATCAACCCTGTGGAGTCACTTTTAACAGGAGAAATTATTTCAAGAGAGCAACACTTTCACTTACCCCAATATTCGAAAAATATCAACAGGTGCTATAGCAAAAAGATTCCCCTGCAACTGGGGTGGATTTTTATTCGAACAAGAGTATTATTGTATATCGTTTTCGACCTCAAAATAAAATGTACACGACTAAAAAATGTTCAAGTATGTGTAAGTAAGCATTGTTTCGATAGAAGAAAATATTACGCGCTAACAATCTCACACTTGTCCTGTTCGCAAACGTACCACATGCCTGCAATTGTTTCACGTAAAACATATTCTTAGAAGATGAAGTATGCCCGAGATTGGAGAACAGCAATCTTGTTAAAATAATTTCTAACTTCCAAGGTTCCTAATATCCGCGAAAGATTGATACTTGAACTAACAATTGTTTTCTCTATTTAAGAAAGCTTGATGGCTGGGACTTCTTTTTTTATTTAATTGCTCCATTTGGCCACGTTCTTGTTATCTTTGTACAGATCACAAGATCCCCGGTTATCTCTTCTGCTCCATTCACATTCTTCGCAAACGGGAATGATTATCGACGGAGAATCCTTAATTCTTCTATGGACTCTGATTATGAAAAAAGAACTGGCAATATGAGGGCTTTGTTTAACATGATTTGTGTCCTTATGTTAAGAATAATAAGAGTGAGTCTTGGTTGGGTCTTCAAACAAGATGACGTATGTGAGGTTTAAATGTGCCCCGACATTAATGAGGTCGTGTACTACTTTGGTTTGGTTTGGAAGTAAAAACTTAACAAAGGCTTTCAAAGCATTATTTGAGTGTTTTTTTAAATCAGTTAACGACCAAATAGGGATAGTTGTCACAACAGAAAACATCTGAACGAAATACCGGGTACAATGTCGCCGGGCCAGTTTTTAAAGAAAGCGTTTGTGTACGAGGAACTCGTAACCCGCTTCTTGAATAGAAACCATCGTAACTTCGGCTTTGTAGGCCGAATTTGGATTTGGTCTGCGGCTCTTTGCCTGTAAAAGTGACCATAATTTTTGCGCCGAATTTTGAATTTGTTCGGTGTGTGAATATAGTTTTAAACTGATGTTTCGTCACAGTATTAAAGTGATGGGTTCATGTTTTGTCCATGGTTTATTACCGCCTCATAAATCTATCAGTATCAGCTTGATAGCTCTCTAGATTCGCTGTTGAAATGTCAACTCGTTTCTTTGAGTTTATTATGAAGGATCCTCTTAATGGTGTCATATGAGATCCCTGTGACACAGCTTAATGTCTAAATGGTAATTCTTCGATAAGCTTAAACACGATCTTCGACTTTCTTGCCGTAATGTGGGACGTAAATGTCCGTTTTCGGATGATGTTCAACCCGGCTTAAGCTGCTTGCACTAACTGATTTAAATAACCC
Source organism: Orthonevra nobilis (assembly GCA_963555765.1). Classification (NCBI taxonomy): domain Eukaryota; kingdom Metazoa; phylum Arthropoda; class Insecta; order Diptera; family Syrphidae; genus Orthonevra; species Orthonevra nobilis. The sequence continues at coordinate 122,964,920 of OY743224.1, read as the reverse complement.
ATAACTTGTGAGGTTATAACAATTTTTAAAAGTCTTTAGGCCTTTCAAATTATATTCAATCATTTCGATTAGATCACCCTTCCTACATGTGCATCACGCAAAAGCGATGGCCTCAAAATAGATCCCTGTGGAACGCCAAACGATTTGATTGCTGGGATAATTTCTTGTTAATGTTACTTTGAACTCTATGATTTTAATTGTTTTTTCTTTGGTCTATTGTCGACTTGTCATGCCGGAAGCCACACTAGTACTCACCGATTTGTGTGATGCAAAAAGGCTTCAAAGATTCGCACAATACACTGGATCGGATCTTGTAAGCAACGTACCTCGACGTCTGGCGCCAGACGGTTTTTTTTTAGATGGGATGTCTTAAGCTGATGTTCCAGTTGTCGAACATACTCTCGACCTTCTTAAACTCACAGACAATGTGGTGCATGCGTTCTTATGGACATCGAAAAATCCGAAAGTCGTCTGCTACATGGCACTTGTCAGCCCAATGATTACTTATGGGTGTCCCGTGTGGTTCAACGTGACAGCAAATTCGATGGAAAAGACTCGAATTTTTGAAAGATAATGTCTCAGGGCATGTCTTCATTTATAGATAACTCCAGAGTCCCAATACAAAAATATCTACCCCAATGATTTGTCCCATGAGAGTGTTCGCCTAAGTGGCTTTGTCCCTCCGGCGGCCTTTCTCTACTTCGATTCTAAAGGTTTAATACAGAATAGTGCGGCGATGCCGCTTATCATCCACATTGCCCGTTCAGGTGTAGATAGGCGACTCGATTACAATCCAGACATCGCCCACAGTTCCGAAGATTGTCTCCGGTTCAGCAGAGCGGTATCAACCCGCGATGTGATAGATGCACAGAAACAACACCAACAATTTTGGTGGCTTTTAGAAAATTTATAGGGAACTCCGTCGTCGACAACCTTCAAAAACAGATAACCTTTGGCACAAAGTCGGCCTCTTTTCTTTTTAACTTCCCATCTGGAAGCTTTTGTTTTAAAAGCTTTGGCCGGCTAACATAGACTTAAATTTTCTTAGAGTAAGTAGGATTAGTTTGGAAAATATATATTATATTAAATACGTGTATTTTTATATTATATATATTTTCGTATGTTTTTAAGCGTATTTATATATTTTTTATGCATATACTATACATACATAGTTTCAAACAATTTAAATGAAGTTTTAAGCTTTAGATATAGAATTAAGTGTCTCGTTTTGTCTAGAGTCTAAGTGGTTCTAATGAGAAAATAAAAAAATCATCGGAAAATTCAGATTGAAGACAAGCTGATCCCACACCACTTTCTTCTACAGTGGGTGGGAGAACTACGTCATTTTCGGAACTTCGGTTCTCCTCATACCTTATTGCTATTTCTCGTTCGGGAGGTATTGTAATTTTAGCTCGAATGCTTTTTAAAATCACTCTAAATCGACGAAGGGTTACATTTGTAATTTGAAGCCTTCAGCTTTGCTTTTGACATATTTTTTTTAAAAACTTCGTTTTTAATACCTTTTTTTAGACTTAAAGCTGATTTCTTTTTCAGTTAACTAGCTTCGATGATTCAAAATCAAGAAGCGTTTTTAAAGCTAAAAAGTGAGGTCTGTTTGGGGGGAATCACTTCCATCAGGAGAATATTTTTTTTCTTCTGCATCCTTCTGATCTTTAAGGCTTTCTTTTAAAATTACTAAGCATTTTTTTTTCTCATGGTTTCATTCAGAATCTCAAATATGCGCAGAGGTCAATTAAAGAGGGACAGGTGGCGGAATCATTCCATCACAAAAGTACCCGAGTTAATTCCTAGTATCAGGTGGCCTAAAAATCACGCTCTTTACAAAGTTTCACCCCAAAATAGTTTCCATGAAACTTTCGTTCCACGCCTTCAAATTGCTGATTCGAAGAAAAAAAAAACTTTGTAACAAAAAAAAAAAACTATTATCCATTTATTAACAAAAAACCGCAGAACGTATACACCCCACTAAAACTAAACATTCTTTAAACTATTTATAGGCAATTTTCAATGTAATAGGTCTCCCTTCCCAAATTCCTAACCACAATCTTGTGCGTCTTAGGAAATTGCGTGGCACGACAGCTACGTGCAACGCGTGTGGAATAGCTCATCGTTCTTAGAACATTTTCAAAAAAAAAAAAAAACAACAAAATTTCCAAAAAAAAAGGTATATAAAGATTTTAAAATATTAATGCGGAAAATCAAGTAATTGAGGAAAGTGACCGCCCAATCTACACCCACCCGAAAGTGAATTAGGTCAGAGCAGAGTAGAGTGTCCTGTCCAAAGGACATGGAGTACAAATTTACTATCTGCGCGGCAAAAAAAAACATGCAGCTTGTATTCGTAGTCGTGTCATTAAACCTTCAATTCGAAAATATGTGCTGCTGTCGTTCTGTTTGATTTGATTGGTAAAGAAGGGGTGAGTAGTGCGTGTCCTGTTTTTTTGGCTAATAAACGTGTGTATGCAAATGTCATAGAATAGACTGACAATTGACGATTGAAGCTAGAAGGTACATAGTTGTCCGATGAGTTGGACGGGGGGCCCGGTGGAAAACGGAAGGCGAAATGATTAGATTGTCCGTTGTCCTTCGGCTTCGCCTTTGAGTTCGGCATTTGCAATAGAAGCCGCTCATATCGTGCCAACCATCGCACTCACTCAATCCATTATAATTTTCTATACATTTGTGCGTACTTTCATTATCGTCCTTTTTTTCGGCGGTACTTAATAATTCATGTGTGACACACATGTTGGTGTTATTACATTTTTTTTTGTTTGGTTTTTTGGTTTTTTAAATTTCCTGCTTGCACGCAATATTTGGTCAATTTTCGGCAATCGATTTCGTTGTAGCGGATATGTCGAAGAACGCCTTAAAATGCGTTACAAAAGCTTGGGTAGCTGAAAGAAGGACGACATAATAAGATTATTTTTGGTGGCAATTTCATTAGATGGACAGCGTGTGTGTGTGTGGTTTCTGTTATGTTATTCCACGACATTGCCTGTAGGACTCTTAGCACTCTATTCCCTAAGAAGTAATGACTACTTATGATATGTAGCATAGCTTTTGGAAACTTTTACCATTAAGGGTTGTGGTTTATGTGAAAGGGTATCAGTGTATTGACACAAAGGCGCATAAACTAAATTACACGGTACTGAAAATGTAAAAGACTTCAATTCCAAAGTCCTTCAAGTTGCAATTAAAATCAATTGCTTCTGCGCCAGATGAATATTTAAAAGAAGCTTAACAAAAGTTTTCTTATGAGCAACGCAAAAAAAACACATCTCACGATGGAATAAATTTATTATTTTCGGGTATAATAATGGAGTTCTCAACTGAAAAACTACAAGGCGAAATTTAATAATATGAAAATACAAATTTTACTTTTTAAAAACAAAAACAACAATTACAATATAATAAAAACGAATAAGCTTTCACTGAAATGTTATATAAGAAAGCTGTTAATTGCACAGAACACAATACTGAAGAAAATGCGTAATATTCCTTGGCATCACTCTACCTTTGACTTGCATTGTAAGGCAATTTTTACGTAAATATAAAGGGTGATTTTTTAAAAGCTATAGGAACGCTAGAAAATGCATGAAATCTTTATTTGAATCGATAGTACGGTCCATATAATTTAATGTTTGAAGATTATTTCACGCAAATGTTGACCTTGACTGCGCCGAAAATGGTCCATCCGCTTGGTCCAATTTTGGCATACTCTTTCCAACATTTCGGCTGGTATCTCACGAATAAATGCTTCAATGCTGTCTTCCAATGCGTCAATTAAAGCGGGCTTGTCTTTATAGACATGAGCTTTAACATAACCCCACAAAAAATGGTCTAAAGGCGTTAAATCGCACGATCTAGGCGGCCAATTGACCAGTTCCGAACCTGAAATAAAATGTTCACCGAACTCGCCTCTCAATAAGTCCATTGTTGCGCATGCTGTGTGGCATGTGGCACCGTCTTGTTGAAACCACATGTCATGCAAGTCAAGCTCTTGCATTTTGGGTAAAAAAAAGTTGGGTATCATCTCACGGTAGCGCTCACCATTCACAGTTACGTTACGATTCGCATCATCTTTGAAGAAGTACGGTCCAATGATGCCACCAGCCAATAAACCGCACCAAACTGTGACTTTTTCTGGATGCATTGGTAGCTCTTGCAATGCTTCTGGCTCATATTCACTCCTTCGGCTTCAATTCTTGCACCAGCTGTATTTTGAAAGGCATCACACCTAAATCCTTCAGCAAAATTTTCCACGTTGTTGAGTATCGAGAATCGATAATCATCATTAACAGAACACGCATTTTGATTATAAAATTCAATAATTTGCAAGCGCTCTTCGTTTGTAAGACGATTCATGGTTAAATTATAGACCAAACTGAAGATGTTTGACATTGAAACAAAACCCGAAACGTGCGACAGCTGTTTAAACCAGTGTTGCCAAAAAGATAATAGCTAAAAAATCACACTTTATTTAATAATCTTCAATCTGTATATATTATCATTATTATTAATTTTTTATTAATAAGCAATTAAATTTCAATAGTAATATAAAGGAGAACAGCACTAGCTGCCAGGGCTATCGGCTAGAAACGTGTATTTATACTTCGCATTAATGTACATTCTTGTATAAATCTAATTGATTTGACGTATTTCACCTATTTAATTTATTTCTGGGTTATTTTATTATTTATAATATTTTTTTAGAAGTTAAGTTTAAGTTTGTTGGATTTTCCCCAAAACTAAATCTATGTTAAAATTTAATATGTTAAAAATTGTTTCTCAATAGAAAGATTATTTACTTAATCATATCTCTGTGTGAAAAATATAAATCAAATGAAGCGAAATAAACTTTTCTATCTAATAAGCTTTCACTGAGCCTTTTTCATAGTTTCTTAGCCGCAAAATTATAATCAATTGTTTCTGATCTCAACTTATTTCTTAGTTCAATGATTTATTTCATTTAGAAAACTTTTCTTCAGCATGAGTACTGCCCCATGGAAGACAACATAAATTTAGCACGTAGACTCATAGCTCCCGAAACATACAATTGCGCAAGGTATTTTCTTTTTAAATTCCACCGATAGTTCTACAATTTAGCTATTTCGATGTCTGCATTTTATAATCAAAAAGGAAGCCCCAGCACGTAATCGGCACTGCTCATTAAGAAGGTCAAAATTACTGTTCTTGCAGGGGAATTTCTTAAAAAAATTAATATGGATGGCTTGAAGCTATCTAAGCATTTCTATTTTTTATTTCTATTTTTTTATTTAATTTTCTATTTAATTTAAAGAAAATGGATGGCATCGCCTCCATATCTCCAAAAAGGCGAACATCTCGTGCACATTAACGAGCATTCAGTCTAGGCATTATGGGGCTAAAAGATGCCAAGTTAGATAAAGGATTTCAATACAGCTCATAATCTCTATGAAATCAATTTGTGTTTCATCTTTGTAAATAAAAAATCAGCAGCCTTAATTATGTGTTGAAAGTGTTGAATAAGGATCTTCCACCCACCAATAAATGTATTAATTAAAAAAAAATGATAGTTACAAAAAAACAAAAATGTTAATCTTGAAAATATACCATTTAAGAGTAAGGATATAGTTTGGATCCCAACATGCAAAAATCAATCAAATATGTAGTAAAGGACTACAGATGTAGTACAAGTGACAAGCGAAATGGATGCCGCACCGATATGGTAACAAACACTGTTCTCCTTCGTTTGAAAAACTTTATCCCTCACAGCGTGGAAATCATCAAACCAAAGTCAAATTCTTGGTTCTAACGAAAGAACTGATCAGGTTGATAAAGTGCGGAGTCAAATATGTGTCACTTCATTTCAAGGCTCATTCGTGAAAAATGCTAAAAATTATTCTTGACGCATACCATTGAAATTGAAACCATTGATCTCTTATTTTTAATCCACTCTTTCTCTGATGGCAGTTTTGAAAATACGTTGTCTGATTCGCAAACAGAAAACAGCATTATCCACGAAACAATTTTCCACGAATGGACTTACTTATCAGGCCACCGATCCTAGGAGGTTATGAGCCTGTGCTTAAGATGCTTTCAGTTTTTGAACCCAACTCTCTGGCATCCCTAAACCGGAGGTTTTACGAGTCGATAATTGCCTCAGCTATGTTTTTATTGACTTCGAGGACACATATGATGGCGGAATTCGGGATCCTATGAAAACCCTATCACTCTGTTTTGGTCATTTCTATTTAGTAGTTGCTGGAAATGCTTGAATCCATCTTGAAAACTGCGGATCGGTAACAACAATTTCATCAAAATAACGGAGAGACGTAGTGTCTTCATCCTTCAACAAAGGTTTTTGGCTGTTTTTTGTTCCTTGGTCTCTGTAGAGTGTCTGGGCAGAATTACGTTGCTGTAAAGAACTTGTACTATTTGTCATTGTATTTTCAGTTGCCACAAAGTCTGCGAGTAAGAGGCCGTATTCTAAATCAAATCCTTTTATAAGTGGACTTTTCCTTTCCTCTGCCGTGTTTCTGTTTTCAACTAGCGCACTTTGTGGATGGCATTAATGTGAACTGATTTTGCGGTAAAACAGTTTTCAATATTCATGCTTGTTTAACGTGGTCCTTTTTCGTTAATAAATTTCGACAGACATTGGATATCTTGGTTCAATATTTTACGAAAGTTATGCAGGAAAATCCTCTGATAAAGATAAAACGTGCGAAGAAAATGTCAATGATTGAGTAAATGAACACAAACAAATAATGGACTCACGCTGAATCGTTTTTTTGTTGCTTTAGTTTAAAGGTGGCACTACAGCGCAATCCTCAGGCAATAAGCTTCTCAACCCCGCTCGGTCCCCAGCTAGCTGTCTGAAGTATTGCACGCCAAGTTTGTTGAGGTCTCCTTCTACTTGTGTTCACAACCTGAGTCGCGGAAGTCCTTAACTGAGGGTACTTGTGAAGACTTTTCTGGCCGGAGCATTGGTGTTCCGCTCTACATGACCAAGCATCTCAGCCGTTGGACTTTTATTCTTTTGGCTAGGTTGATGTCGCTTTGCGACACGTACAGTTCGTCTTCAAATCTTTTCCTTCGCTCACCATCACAAGTAAGATTTGGTATTTGAGGGTGCCACTTTAGTTTTTCGAAAGAGGGCTTTACTTCTTTTGCGAATTGCTTTCTTAACACAAAGTAACAGCAGAGCCTAGATAAACAGAGTCCCTTACTACCTCAATGTTATAGTCTATGGTTACGCTCTCACCAAGATGGAAGCCTAGTACCCCAACTGGAGATTGGAGTGAGAATATCCTCGGAAGTTTGTTGGAGGTTACCACTGAGGCGTTTAATAACTTACAAAAAAGATCTGAATCTAGAAAAGCTGAATATAACAAATAATAACAAATAAATAAATAAATGGGAAAAGGGAACTTAAGTGGGAAATATCTACTGCTGACGAAAAATCATTACATGTCGCGATTTTAAATTTTGTGTTTGAAATTGGACCTTTAATTCTCAACGGGAGAGAGTTCCATACTATCTAGACGAGTTTTAAAATATTAAGTAACGTGTATTGAAGCTTAGTGTCCTGCGGAGAACTCCGGCTGGGAAAACAAATACGGTGGCGACTAAGAAATAATTATTTTTTGAAGCTAAGTACCTAGCCGAAGGATATTGCTGTAAGGTGCAAGCCAATAGGCTCCCAGAGTCGAGAGCCATTACCGTCAACAGCAACTATTTGCAAAATATCTTTCACTAAAACCAAACGAATTCTTCAGTTTCCAGCAACCGATGTATTGATTGACTTTGTCGAAGGCCTTTGAGAAATCCAGCAAGCAAAGCAAGGAAACGCATCTCCTTTTGAAATCCTTGCGAATATCGTCCAAGAAATAAACCATCGCGGACCTGAACTTTAATTGCCTTCCACTTGGTTACGAAGAATCAACAATCAACCCTGTTCTTACTCTCCCTTGTCATTGGGGGAGTTGAATACTGCAACCCATGTAGTCATATATGTAAAGCCACACAATCAACTTTTCTCGAAACCCACTGCACAGCACTCTATTTTCGCATACAAATAATCATTCTGAATTTATTCAGGTCATACCCGTTCCAAGGCATCATTTTGTTGGCGATTTTCCATAAATACAACTTTCACCTAATTCAAATTGAATATCAATTCGAGGTCATGCAATAAAACCAGCCCATAAACGAAATCGAAAAGATGATTTCCCGCCTCAATCGCACGACAATTTGCATCAATAAAAAAAAAAAAAAAAAACGTTCCACCACTGAGGTACCCAATTTCCGGCGGTCAGTTTTCCAAACCAAAAAAAAAGGGATAGCAAACGCATTTCAATAAATTCCGATAAAAAATCCACTACCCAATTTCAGAAAGATGAGAAACCGCAAAAGTCCTTTTTTTTGGACAAACGAAAATGCCAAAAAAAGGGTTTCCAAATGGAAGCGGCTTACCCTTATGCGTTTCGAGAAGTGGCAGTTTAATTCGATGCGGCGGCGTGCGTATTGTTTTGTTAGGCAAATTGACATCGTAAAAATGATTCTGAAGAAGACTTTGAATCCATTTTCGCAATATTTTCCAATAAAATTTCGAAAACTCTATTCCATGCCGACTGCTGAGTAGTCCTTTTATGGCCAAACGGTTTGATTAGCTACAAATTGACCAGTCGGAATGGGAAGTGCGTAAATGTCCTTTGGGATTTCGAGTATGATTGCTTTTTAAGGATCACAGTCCGTCGTCGGTGAGAAATGTGCCATTCGTGTGCTTGGATCATACTTAATATTCGCAAGGTATTAGGATAATGGATGGTTTGTCAGGATTGCAGTTTGAAAGTTTAGTTTTTGGAGTCTAGCATTGGGGGAAAATTTTTTTTCTTAAGATTATGCTCTTTTGAAAAAATCCCTAAAGAATTATTTATTTTCGTGTTAAACTGCTTGTAAACCCGCCAAAAACATCGTCGAAATCATATTCAAATTTCAAAAAATCATGCTTCTGGTTTTTGGATTTGAGTTCCCTTTGATTCTTTTAAGAGTCGCGTCTTCTTAGCACGAAGAAAGAGCGGTGGAAGTAGTCATTCTGATGATTTACGCGTGTATCTTGTTCTGTCGACTACCTATATCTTGAATCCAATTTTTGTCGCATTGACTGACAAGTAGCTCGACAGGGATTATCTCTTTTTTAATGCTTTCATTCGCTGCATTCGAATTGTTGAACATGGGACGTGCGAAAATTTTATTTCTGATCTGATCTGATCTGAAACTGCAGATACCATAATCAGGTTATTGACGAAAAGTTTTTATTATTCACACAGTCTTAAGGATAGGCCAAGCGATCCTTATCTTCGTGCATAACTGTCTGCTTAGCATACTTTGAAGATCTAAGAAGTTCATCTTCAGCTGCTGTCAAAAATTCGGCAGGAAGTTGTCCCGATGTTATTTCTACTTTTGCTGTTCAGAATTTATCCCAATAGTCTCCTCTTTCAGATCATTTATGTAATATCCACTCCCCATGCAGTCGAATCCGTTCTTCTCCTGATCTATCTTTTTCTTAGAAATCGATATTCGTCACAGTTTCTTTTCTCCTATAGCTTGGCGTTATATTCTCGTCCTTTATTACATCGATTTTGCATTGACTTTACATTGACTTCAGCCCATTGTCCACATCATTATAAAGCTTATAGAGTTAACGATCATACTTTCCCATCCATTCGTCCTCCTCGCAGATAGATCTCTAAGATCTATTCTGTTGGCATGCTTATCGGCCAAAATTCCACTCCAGATAGAACTGCCAAGATCTGTCTCCTATAGTACATGATTTTGTTCCTTCGAGTTAGGAGGCTCGAGGAGTACATTGTCTTCGAATTACGATAACCACAATTACGAATTACGATAATCCTCACATCACTGAAAATGGGTGAGCTTTCTACTCACCTTTCATAAATTGAGTTTGTGGCTAACATCCGATGGACGATCAATTTCAAAATATGATTTTTGGCAGCACTCAAAGAATTATGATTACCCTTACAAGGTATTTGCGTAGAGCGGTCATTTCGATAATGTGAATAATTGAACTATTTTTGGGGTTCCGTAACCAAAGAGTGCCAACGGAACCTTATAACTTAGCCATCACTGTCCGTTTCACTGTTCACAGAATGTGTACTTCTGTGACCGCTATTATGAAAAATTATAAAAATGGTATGCAAGTAACATGTTTTTTTTTAAAATAACAACTCAATTTTAACTAGTCAATGAAAAGGCATGCATGAAGCAATTCAAAATATATTTAAAAAATTAACTTAGTTTTATGTAAAAAAGTTTCATGGAATCATTGAAACCAAATTCATCTGAGTCTATAGAATCTAAAATTAATGAAATATAAAGTGCTGCATATTGTACCGCGATACGGAACCCTTCGAGTGAGAGTCAAATTCGCACTTGGCCGCTTGGTGGTGCAATACTCGTATTCTTATTATTATTATTATATTTTATTCTTTACATACTTGTGTTCGAATAGGGATAAACAATTTGCTATCGATTTGTTTTGATTCGCTTTCAATTCGCAGTATTTTATTTGCCAAAAGATGAAACAGTAGCAAGGGTTTTGTCTTACTTACGAAGGTAGCTCTGCTGCCAGTATTAACCTTATAGTACAGCCAACAATATCGTCTTTCACAAACCATTCTTCTGACTCACTTTGAGATACGAAAATAAAACTGCGTCATGTCAAGGCTGTAGTTTTGCCTCTAGGCCTCATCCGGGTAGCAGTAGATACGAATTCAAGAGTTCCGCTTGGGTTCGAACCAGTGATCCAATTGAAATGAAGCCACTACCAACTGTGTTTTTTAGCCAGTCATTTGGTAGATTGTTGTATCAAATGCGACTTAAATGATTGCCTAAAGATTGCCTTTTATAAATTTCCACATTAAGACGTTTTTGGGTGTTTGTGGTTGTGTACGTATGTTCGTTTGGTCGTTTGTTCGTGCGGATTTATAAGACGAGAACAAATCAAAACTATCGAATCCAAATAAGTTTTATTCGAAGCGTAACCCCATGAAAAGGATTTTGTTATATTGGACAAGTTGGTTTAAATTTTATGGCAAAAAAAAAAAAATTTCAAAAACAGAGACTAATATTTGACTTGTTCAATTAAAATCAAATAAGTTTTATTAACTTACAGTTTTAAACTTTCAACAAATAAGTGTATAAATACACTACCGTTCATTAGTTTCCGGACAAATATATTCTGTCACACAAATTCTTTTGTGTTTTTTCTTTTAAAATTTAATTTCAAATTGATTGCAGTATTTTCCTCGACTTTACTAAATTAATTTAACATAGTAGTTAAAAAAGGCTTTGGTTATAAAATATGGTCCGTCCTACTTTTCTTTGAAAATCCACCTCATATATTCAACAATTTGGCCGACATTCAATTGATCACTATTCTTGATTACAAAAACACTTGCAAGATCTTAATTTATCGTTCGATATTTGGAGACTGTTTAACGAACCTGTTTTTTAAGTTCCTCACAAAACAGTATTAAGTTGAGTTGATCATATTTTTTTTCTTCTTATTTTTTTTTTTTTTACATTTTGTTGGCTCAACATTAAGGGCCCAACGTAGTTCGGTTGTGATTTTATATAATACTAAATTTTCTTTACAAAAATTGTGAACATGATATGCTTAATCTATAATTGATTTTATATACAATTTTCCAAACATTATGAAAATTGACTCTGAGGGAGTTGTTTTAAAGACGAAAAATAATTAACATTTTATACAGGGTATTAACCTCTGTAGTAGTTTTTGTTGGCTTTCGTGTAGAACGAGGTCCATTCGATGATCTCTACCTGTGGGCTGGCTCAATTTCCTGTCTGCTGATGATCCTGATCTCTTCGTTAGAGTGGCTTCCTAACCCTTCGATGATTTTTCTTGATCATATTTTGATGTGCCTCTTTCTCTATTTCTTGATCCACATTCCCATAGTTTTCATTTTTCAAGATTCCGAATGACGTCTGCAAAAGTGACGCATGAAAACATCCAAACATTTTTTAAATAAAAACTTCAAATTTATATTGATCTGTTTAGGTGTCCACCTAATATCTTAGCGCTTACCTTTCAATTGATTCTAGTTTTTCGAATCTGGTCCAGTCACCATTTGTCATTGGGAACAAATTATAAATTAATGGCACCATCACTGTGTTGGTCAACAAGCGATAAGTAGTCTGACTAATGTGTGGCGCTGTTGTTGTGATAGTTGTATCGGTTTAATTCCTAGTTCGTGTTGTGAAAATAGTGGTTTGTGTAGATTGTGTGTAGATGGCTCTGCTGTGAAGGAATTACACTTACAGTGGGGTGTTTAGCTAAATCTTCCAAAATTTCAAAGTACAGATATCAAAACGAATGTCAAATAAAATCATACGAATAAGGCGAAAGCTAACAGGTGGCCCCGTTTCGGGCACCACCCACGGAAGTGTGTTGAAACCAAATAAATCTTAGTTTCACAAACCACTACATACTCTTTTCTTCTTCTTCCAATTTATTCCGCTCGCTCTGTGCTACTCGCTTTATAAGAGTATTCATATTTTCTTGAAGAGCGAGCCAATTATAAAAAAAATGAAAAATGCCACCATGAAGGACTGCTTGCATCGTTAAACTATATAGGCAATAAGAAATCGAATACTCGTAAATGTAAAGTATGGTAAGGAAGGATATCCACATCCGAATATTAAGTTTGCTTCGGGAGGTCTTTACAAAAAAGGAGGAGATAAATAATCTATCGAAATCAGCCTGGAGATAACTATCAAAATTTGCAAACAAAACCGGACTGAATGTGATCCTCTCGAAGCCTACTAGAAAGAAAAAGATTCCGTGCAGAACATATACTCAGCTCGGAAGGAAAAGGTGGTGGAAACATTTCGACTGCAAGAGAGATTAAAAAAGGGCCTTGAGTTGATCAGATGAGCGGACTCATGTAAGATTCGAAAATCTATGCAATCTATGAAAGAGTACTAGAGCTATCCATATACATATGTTATCTTGTCTATCTTATGATTATCATTATTTTAGGTATTGTAGGATCATATCCAAACACGCAGCAGTGATATCTCGGTTATTTCGGATTTTCACATTGTAAAAATCTGAGTATTGTCTTCCCTAGTGAATTCATTTTACCAATATTTTCAAGTTCAGTTGTTGTTTCCAAAACTCTTCCAAAACAATCGAAAAAGCCACAAAAAATTCTCACAGAGTTCACCGAATCATTTTATTCAACCTTCAGCGAGCTCGTTGACTCTTAATCCTGTCCAAATGATTTGTTTGTCCTACTCCCATGCAAAAACAAAAACAGATTGTAAATAATGAACGTCCTCTTATTTGACTATTAGCCTGACCATACAAAGCCTTGTGTCAATATTTAGACAAACGCCGGAATGACAATAATTATAGCGAATTCCACGCACTAGAAACCATTTGTTCCTTTAAGCCTAACCACCGAAAAACTATCGCATGCAATTTGTTAATTGCCCCAACAAATTGTCCAAAAAAAAAACACAATAACGACTCCACTTCGTACGTGCTTTTTAACATACGTTAATGGCCGTGTAAGAAACAATTTGAAAACCATTTGCGATGAGGAAGCAGATCCTGCGTGTACTCGTTGCATTAATGTGCGTACATCGATGACCCATAACCCCTGGAATCAAAAACCAATCCAATATTGTCTTGCCATTTAATTTTTATCATTAAATACAGACACGAGTCTCTAATGATTTTGAAAGTACCTCTGGGGGATGTTTGATTGACATTCTTCTTGCTATGATAGTGTCCTCCTTGGGCCCACCAATTAACAAGGGATACAATTTTCCATGTTTTATTTTTGACAACTTTAATCAACTGCTAGGTGGATAAATAGGGCCACGGTGTAGCCGGATGATTAGTGTCTTAATGAGAATATTTACTTATGAAGGCGCGTATGCCTTTTTTTTGGGGGGATTTACGAGGTTCGCGGACATAATTAGCAGCGTGATATGCTTAATGGGTTTTGTAGTTGCGCTGGTAAACCTTTTTGGATTGTTCTTTATGCCTTTCACTGATATGAAGTGAACGAAAACTTGTCATGTTGGGTCCAAGTTCAAAGGCATGTCGAAAAAGGACTTTATAAATCAAGGGTACAATCAGTTTTCCTTCGTTTTCGTAGTACGTACTTTACGTTTACGTACAAGATTCAAAACTTGGCATGGTTTAAATATGCAGTCACCCAAAAGCAGAAATCAGATTCAAATTCGAGTTTTCGATCATGAGGATAAATAGGACGTCAATTAAAAACACTAAGAGGCTTTGAGGCAACATTTCAAAAATGCATGATTCATAATTTAAAGCTGAGTTTTATTCGACTCTTTTTTTTGGTAAATTTTGGACACCCGCTGTACGGTCAAAAGTGTATCATTTATTTTTTAATGACTTCAAGATGAAGGATATTCTTAATTCGACTGTACTATTGTTTTTGTGTATGCGAATACGTTACATCGATAATATAATGTTGCAAGAAGGACACGTTCGGATGGGTTGGAGGTTTCGACTCCCCCTATTGCATGGAAGTGCTGGGCTCAGGTAAATTCAAATTGACATTCATTCATCCTGTTTGTGGCGCCCCATGTGTGCACATGCCCCTCACGTCGAAGCTGAAGTTTCAATGAAAAAGTATTCGACAAAATCCTGGAGGCAACCTTTGGAGTGTGTCCGAAGTACGACGCAAAAATCGCACTTGGGGACTGCAGTGATAAAATCGTAAAAAAAACGTCTTTGGCGGAGTGGTCAGAAAGTCAACAACGGATGTCACTATTGAAGAGTGCGTGCAGAAGAAAACGGCAAAAGAAAACTAAAGAGCTAGAAGAGAAGAAAAGAAAAAGTCTTCCAACACAAGGATATCGAGGGGTTTACAACCAGAAATACAATGACTCAAAAGCCTAACACCTTGTTGCAGGCACTCAGCATTTCTGAAGCTGAGAAGAAAATTTTCAAGCAGGATTACTGGAAGCTGACATAGAGGATGCTTTTAATAATATTAAGTCCGAAACAATAATCAATGCCCTTAACAGACTTAAAGTAAGGGAAAGTATTAGAGACTGGATTAAAAACATCTTATCCTGTAGATGTATCTACTCCGAGCTAGGACACTACAATATTATCAGGAGGGCACTCAGGAACCCCGCAAGGAGGCGAATTCTCCCCACTCCTCTGGTTACTGGTAGTGAACGAAATTCTTATGATACTTTGTCATAACGGCTGCAAGCCAATAGCCTATGCGGATGACATAGCCCTAGTCGTAAAAGGAAAATTTCTTCATACCATTAGAGATATTATGGAACCTTCGCTAAATAAACAAAGTGGACAGGAAGAGTAGGTCTAGATGTAAACCCGTCTAAAACAGAGCTAGTACTGTTCTCAAGAAGATATAAAATATCTCAAATAAGCCCACCAAAAATGGAGAATAAGGAACTAAGTTTTACTAGTCTAAACTGGAAACCAAACATACAAGACCGTATTAGGAAGGCAGTGCTGGCTGTTTATATATGCAAGAGGGTTCTCGGCCCTAAATGGGGACTGAAACCGAAATTGACGCACTCGTGGTATACTGCAGTTGTCAAACCAATCCTAACATATGGTATCCTCGTATGGTGGCCAGCAATGAATGTAAAAGAAAATCTGAGAAAGGTAGGCAGAATCCAAAGATCGGCGTGTTTATGCATCACGGGGGTACTTCGTTCCACACCTTCAACCGCCATTGAAATTATGCTACAACTGCTTCCCATGGACATATACGGGAAACTGATAGCTACCAAGGCAGCGATTAGGTTGACTGATTGTAACCATACGAAAATAATGAATATCTCTGTCCCTTCGATTAACCAACTACTACAGTGTAGGCAGAAGTTAAAGCTATCCAAGAGGCTGTCCGCTTACTGTCAATGAATCCGATAGACGTGTTAACTATCGTCATACACATAGAGAGCCAGGCGGTCATCAATGCTCTGGACACACTATCAATTAAATCCAAGATGGTAAAACTTTGCCGCCTATTTCTCAGGCAGATAGCTGTCAGATGTAACCTTACCCTATGCAAAACTCAACCTTACCGTATGCTGCGTCCCTGGACATAGTGGTATTCCAGGCAATGAAAGAGCCGACAAGCTAGCTAGAATAGGGATGAGCTTGCCACTGGCAATAAATCAGGAGACCCCTTACCTCTCAATTCAAACAACAAACACTATTCTTATCGGAGATGGATGGAACCAGACACCTGTAGGACTTCGAGGCAAATTTGACCTCTCATTTATCCAAAAAAAAGATAAGGACACTCCTTAGCCTTAACAGAAATATAATGAGCAAGGTCGTAGGAATTATAACAGGCCACTGTATCATGGGCTCACATGCATTAAGAATGGGAGCCCCCATAACGACTTTTGCAGGAGCTGCAGGCTCGAGGAAGAAGTAGAGAGCGTACAACACAAACAAGGCACCTGTCCCGCCCTCGCAAAAACGAGGAAAAGCACGCTAGGAAGCTACTCATTCGTTAACCTAGAAGATATGTCAGATATAAAGATTCAGAACATGGCAAAATTCATTAAGAAAACAAACTGGTTATAACCGGTAATAAAGTGGACAGTCTCAACAGAGACCATTTGGGTACCAATCAGGTATATCTAAGGTATCAATTAGTCCGGTGTATAAATCACCGGTAAGTGATAACACAATGGATCCAAACAGGATCTAAGTGGGTCACAACTGTTTCAGATGTGACAATCACACCTACCTACCTACTTACCTATCTACCAGCAGCTGAATAAAACCCAACTGCAGGAGATGATGATATTCTCGTACCGAAAGAAGCCACACAGTAGAAAAAGTTGGTTAAAAAAGCTCTGAAACAAAAACAACAAAAACAACAGAACAGAAACATCTGTAGTGTTTGACACGGCGAATGGAACATCATGCTTGCATCACCTATCGTGACATATCCCTGTTTAAAGTATGTGAACGTCTACATCCTTTTTGCAACACACAAAACGGCCGGTACAGGTGTGGGTTCCTGCCCGGCATTCGACAATAATCAAAGAATTTCATTTATGACAGCATTCGTTGCATAGTACGATAGCAAGCTTTGGCATAATTCAGTATTCCGGGAGAGCCGATCCTTCAAGCCAGTATTTTTTCCAAATCTGTCCAGTTGAAGCCTTCAAGGCAGTAGTTATTCCAAGTCTGTCCAGTTAAAGCCTGGCCAATTACTGCCGATTGAGGAAGAGGACAGAAAATTTGGTCTTCAAATTAAAGAGGATAAAAAAAAAAACTAGATGTCGAAAAGAAATCGATCCGTCAAATTCCAGCGGGGATCCAATCGTCAGAAAAAACATAAAGGCAGCAAAGGAGTTTCTCCAGAAACTACACCTAGAAAGACTCCTTTTTGAATCGATTCTCCTTCGGTTAATAAAACAAAGATTAAAACTCAAGGCTTGAAGGACCAAAAACACTTATCTTGAAGTTGAATGCTGAACAATAAACAAGAAAGCAAATTAGATCTCATGGTCCTTCTGAAGAGAAATTCTGTCTTAAATGGCTATGCCACGTTGGAAAAAATGGAAAACCTAATCTCCTGAACCTCCGTTTCAAAGATTAAGCAATTTAGGATACTAGGAAGCCTGATCTACCAGCTAGAACCAGCTTGTTCGGGATCATAAAGATTAAAAAACAAGTTAAACTCAGGCTCAGATTATGCAAGGACCAATGGCCTGAGAAATATTATATGGATAAGGCGATGAGTCTTGGCCATATAAATTTGAATATTGGATTGGAATAGAAACCACATTTTGGAAGGATTTGGTAGTGGCGATTTGGCCACAAAACAAACAATGAAAAACAATGAGTCACAAAAATTAACAAAATGCAAAGAAAGCGCCGACAGCAAAGCTACTCCATCTTGACTCACGTCAACACAAAATTTCTTGCTTACTATAAACATTCCTACACTAGAGGCTTAAGCTTGCGATAATACAAAAAGACTTAATTTAAATCTAGCTCTGTAGATCGTGTACAAATTGGCGGTGTGCCATAATAGGAGGCCTTTTTTTCACTTCCATCCTTGTCTGCCTGTTTATCACAACAAAACGGGAGCATACTTTAATAAATCTTAATCTAGTTAGTGGAATCAAGACCTCATCATTTCTTCATAAATTATCAAGCAGGAGTAGATGAATGAGTGGTAGGAGGATAGAAAATGGATGTAATACTCTTCTTTCTTGGGTGGCTACTTTTCATTCATCTAAACAGCAAAGGTACAAAAGTAGTTAAATTTGAAATCACATAAAGATGAACTGTGATAATGTCGCCAGTTGTTCATTCACATCCCAGATTCTTACTGCTGATACGACCCGCAGCTTCGACTCTTATGGACCTCACAGCAAGTGCAGACCATAAAAATGTTATCAGTGATCTCAGGTGAGTCCGAATGTGCAACAGAAAGAATATAACCAAAAAAATATGTATGAAAAACCGTCACACCAATCTGATCACTCTATCAGGACATAGTATGCATCTTGAGCTGTCTCCGGATCAGCATGACTTTTTAATCAAATCCAACTTGACTGGTAAACGCAGGAAATTGTTACAGATCCTTCACTTCTGTTCATTTCCAGCTGTGATCGGGATTGGAAAACACATATGCTCCTTCAAAAATAGATCATTTTCTTTTATGCCTTCCATCGAAGTCCTTAATTATAAATCCATTTCCTCGACCAGCAGCAGCAGGATGCACACGTAACACTCGTAGTGACAATTGCATACACACTCGTAGGTATGTTGAAATCCTTCTCCATTAAATTCGTATTAAGTCGCTGACTTTGTTCCGCACTTACCGCGCAATCGAGAGAAAAACACTTCAACCCTTCGTTAGAAAGAAAGGATATTTTGTGCGTGTGTGCATATCAAATAACCTTTCGATTTCTTCGAATTATTTCCAGCAGAAGGATATCTTTTAAGTTTTTTTTTACATAAAAAAAGCCTGCCTCAAGAAAGGAGTGGAAATCAAATCAGTGACCTCTTCCAACTGCGTGGGAACTAAAGTCATTTACGGCTGTGCCGATCCTTGTGTCGAATTTAACTTGGTTTAAGCAAAAAAAAAAATGTGAGAAGAAGGAAATCGTGAGACTCAACTTAGCCGTCAGCGGAAAATCGTCCTGCAATGAACAAGAATGCAACGCTCTGTTAGATTTTGAAGTTAACTATGCATGAAGGATATTGACAGAGGATTGTGATGTGTGCAGCTTTCCGCACAAATACGTCTATTTGAGAACCAAGCGAATTTTGAAACTACTGAAAATAAATCTCGAAATATTTGAATCAAAATCATGATTTCGGTCAACTTTGAATTTTCAAAATATTTTTAAGTCTTGTCATTTTCAATGAAATATAACGGTATTCAAATGTCCTCCATGGGAGTTATTTTAGTACTCAATTCTGACAAGATATCGCTTCTAAGACTAATCTCGGCCATTACTTGAGAGATATTCGCTTAAGAAGCCTAAAGAGATTGTGGAATGTACGCCCTGACACGGTATTTTGTATAGCCCCAAAACGAAAGAAAGTTAGACGATTTTGTGGCCAGTTCAAAAAAAGAAAATAACTCGTTCACAATTTTTTCTCAAAATGTAACCAAAACAATTCTTTTCGTGTGAAATGTGGCAGTCCATTTTTAAACCATATGCATTTTGTTGACTTCAATTCTTGAGTGAGTTGAACTTTATAAGATTAAGGATTGTTGTAAAACGGCCTAAATTTAAACATCGACAGCTTCGGATGACAGTTCAGTTTGACGTACTCATGTGATTCAAATGTCGATGTCAAATCCAAGGGAAGAAAGATGACCCTCTTTATTTCGACACAGCTGTATAGATTGAATATTGATATAAACAAGACTCTTTTAGAATTCAACGTGAAGTTTTGTCAAAAAGTCTCGAGACAAAAGTGTACAGAAAGAATAAACACTCGTTAAGTTAGGTCAGGTGGCAACAACAATTCATCAGCATTTGTTTTAATTTTTTTTAACGCATGCTGATCCATTTTATCACCGCCATTGTATGAAAAGTTTATTCAAAGAATTTTATTAATTCTGCCATCAGGCTCTTTAAGCAAATTGGACGATGGAGTGGAACTACAATCTGTGATAAATCTGAAGCAGCTTGATATAATTAAGACTTTTCAATGCAAAAAAGCTTCAAGGCAAAAAGTAAGAGCAGTACTGATAGAAGTAAGAAGAAGCAACAATGAACAACTCTAGAGGCATGACGAGGAAAAGATGAAAAAAAAATTACTGCGAAAAAAGAATTGGGGCTTTACAATCTTCCCGCTCGAAGATACCGAAGAGTCTAGGTCTAGAACTATAAAAGTTTTATCAACAAAAAACCCAAACGTTCAATTGGATCAATTGTTGGGTCACAGGATTGAATCTTACAGTAAATCAGGAAGTCTCATCTAGTTTTCGAATCTGCTCCACTCACCAGCATCCAGATTAAACGTAGTATTTCTACCCGCCACTCTTGATTTTTTATTACGCCATATATTCCTAATTGGGCTTAAGTCCGGATGGTATGGTGGCAGCCTGAGTACTTCATGCCCTGCTGATCGTATCAAGTCGTCTTTTTTACGCTGCGGATCCGTCTTGTTATGTTTTACTATATCATATATGTAGGCCAACTTTAAGCATTGAAGAGCATGAGCAATAATAAGCCGCGATCCTTTTCCAATATGCTTTATTCATCCTTCCGTACTTCCATCAGTTCAAGACATTCCGCTTGTGTGCGAACTATGTATATATGACTCATCTACATATATCTTATCGTTTGAATTTTTATGTCCGTCCTTTCACAGAAGATTCTCCTTTCGTCTTCCGTCTTGCGAAAGCTTGCTTCTCAAAACTCTCCAAGGTGATGTCTTGCTTATGCTTATTTCAAGTTCATCATAGACTTTTTGCTAAACCTTTATACAACCCTTTGCGAAAGTCCGACAAATTCTGATATTTCTATTTAATTTTGCTTGTGCTCCTTGCAAGGTATTTAAAAACTATGTCATATTTTATATATGCCCATTGAGTACTGTAAGTTAATATCGGTATGATAAAGTAGCAATGAAAATGGAGAAAATTAAGCCGAATTGTAAACATCATTTTCCAGGCAGCAAAGGCGTGGCAGATATTTCCATGCTCTCTCTGAGCAGTTTTCCAATTGCATAGTGATTTGAAACGATCTATAGTAGGCAGCCTTGCGTCTGATGAAATGCATGTTTCTTAAAGACATTTCACAGACAGTAGGGTAAAGAGTAAATCTTTTAAAAACATAAACTTTCTAGTAACAAAAGTCGAATAAAATCAAGGTCATCCGAATTATTTCAGGCTTACACCAGATTCCAGCAAGGAAATGCGCTGTCATGTGATTTTTTCAATCTAGTTCTTGAACAGATATTGCGATTGTCAAGTGGTTGAAATCATGTCTCGCAACCAACGCGCCGCAATTGGAGCTTGCACGTAAGTTGAAGAAGCGGTCAGAAGTGTTGGTCTTCAAATTAGTAAGAATTAAATAGAATTTAAGCTGCCGACAAGAAATCGAATCACCGAACACCATGTTGAAGATGCTATCTATTCCGTGACAATTATTGTCGATCTCTGAGGGGATCCCAAGAAGGATCATCCTATCCAATCGATGCTACTTCAACCTGTCCAAAAACCAAGGATCGAAGCTCCTAACTCGAAAGGCAACGAGAGTGTGCAGTTTAGTGACTTTGTCCTAAGAAGACATTCCTCTTTTTCGACTCTAAAGATTTGAAAAGCGATGTCGCTAATCTTCCACCTTAGGTGTAGACAGGCGACTCGACTATCATCGAGACATCGCACACAGTTTCGAAGATTTTCTCCACTTCAGCAAAGCGGTTTCAACTCGCGAAATTGCAGATGCGAAACGTCTTTAATATTTCCTAGATATAGTTAGGGAAAGTTGGCTGTTTTTACTATAGGTATATGTATATATTTATTTGTCCATCTGGAAGTTCTTGTAATCGGTCCGATATTTGGAATTTAAAATGTTGATTTATCTGCACGTTTCGAGGTCCCACGAGGCGGATTCCATTGTCTTAAGAAAGATGTCTGTCTGATGGACGTTCGTGCGGATTTTTTTCGTACCGCATATCTTGAGAAAGCGATATCGTATCCAAATTAGTGAAAAAAGGGACAATATCACTTGTCTTATCAAAATCAAATCAGTTTCCTAATGAAAAAAGTCTACAATCAATTTGACTTGCATTTTTTAAGTGCCTAATAAAATAGTAACATCTTTATTAATATATATACACCTGTGCATAAGTTTTCGTATAATACATTCTGTGAGAGAGATTCATACAAAATTGTGTCTGTTTTGATGTTATTGTTAATTAACAAATAGTAAGCTTTGTAGATACATAAAAAAAAAACTTGAATAGTAAACGAAAATTCGGAATCTTTGTTGTCAAAAAATCGACCCAATTTGGCCATCAATCAAGACATTAAATCCATCAATTTCTTAAGGTTTTCTTGTTTCCTCTAGACTACCTGAAGTATCTCCCAAAGTTTTTCTTTCGAGTTTGGGCACTATTTTCTGTACGGATGATGTCTGCATCAGTGATGCACCGGAAACATCCTTGTTTGTTTTGACTTCGCAACTATGGAGAATCTTGACTGCATCAAGATTTTGAATTTAAGTTCTTCATCTTTTTTGTAATTTGAAAAAAGGTTTTCTTTTTGCTACTCCACCTTGAAGGCCCGCCAAATGTTTTTGTGTCGTCGAACTAACTTAGCGGCAAGAAAATCATAGCGCAAGATCTATGAGTCCACTGATTTTGTCAACAAAGCCTCGAGACAGATCCCGTTCAAAGTTAAAGCATATGGAAACAAAGCCCCACAATTAAATAATTTCATCACTGTTGTGGTGTTTCATTATGAATCAAATCCCATGAGTCTTAACAGAAAAGTTCACAACGATAGTCCAGTCATGCGGATGACTTATTTATTCTGACCACAAATTATTTATTTCCAAATACAAGCAATCTATCGAATTCCGCCTGGTAGGAACTATAAAAGTCTTAAAAAAAACAAAACTTGACTAGATGTGATCCCCTCAAAGATCGAACTGCGATTTTTTACCAGAATGAAAATTATTCCATAATGAACAAGCACAGTGCCAGACAGTATCAATGTTGTTCTTAAATAGAATTAAATAAAAATGCATTGAAACTGATCTGAAAAACTCAAATTGAGCGAATGAACAACAGTCTTCGAACATCGAGCCATACTCTGGAAATTGAAGAATGTGAGGAAGTCTCAGCTCAGGTGCTGTTCGTTTTTTTTTTTATAAATTTTCTCCAAGCTTAATCAACAATTAAATGCACACACAAGACTTTACTTGGAATTATTTTCTCATCTTATTACTTAAAGAAGATTCTTGGAACGATACCAAATAACCAGCAAACTGGCAACACTCTTTACCTACGAGTACATAAATTTTGAACTCAGCCTTAGGCCCAAAGCCCTGAACCCAAAGCAACCCATTCAGTCTCACCTGCAGTGAAACTGGTTTTTATTCTTTTCCTTTCCTCTCTCATCATGCCAATTAAAACTTACGTAAAGTCAAATCCACAGGTAAACAAAAGTCATTCAACTCGCAGATACAAGCCGCTTGCGCTGCTTCAGATACTTGTACAGAACTCCCGACCGAACCTCAACTGAAGCTTTGGACTCGAGTTCTCTGGTTTTCGCTCTCTTTTATTACACAACGTGTCAGATACTTTTTTTTTGTTTAGAATTTGTATAGCTAGCCGGCTTGTCTTGTCAGTTGCACGAGTATTCCGATCCGGTACCGGTGCGGTGTTTAGCTACGAGAACGTATCTTAAAGTCACGACAACTAATTTAAGAAAAAAAAAAACAAAATTCGAGTTGAAATGAAAGCTGTTCGCTGTTTATTTGTATTCCTGATTCCGTTGGTGTGGTGTCCCTCGTTTGGGTCGGCTTCCTGTCTCGGATGCGTTGAACTCGATGGGATAACCTTTTACAAGCTAATCCCAAAGTTTCCCTACGCTTTGGTGAAATTCGATATCGCATTCCCTTACGGCGAGAAACACGAGGCATTCAGCCAGTTCTCATTGAAGGCTCATCAGGTGACAGACGACATACTCTGCGGCCTGGTGGGCATTAAGGACTATGGCGAGAAGGAGAACAGCGACCTGGGTATCAAATACAATATCGATTCGGAGGCGTACCCTGTTATCTATCTCTTCCGAAATGGAGTGGACGAGTATGTTAAATTTCCAGCTGACAGGGATGTGACTGTTGAGAATTTGAAGGAATTTGTGACTGAAAATTCGAATGTGTTCATCGGCTTAGATGGGTGTCTTAAGGAGTTCAACGAGTTGTCGGCCGGCTATGTTGAGAAGGATCCAGCTGAGCAAAAAGAATTGTTGGGCAAAGCCACTGTGCTGTTGGATGCGATGATAGATAATGATGATCGGAGAACAAGTGCAAAAGTGTATGTGGCTTTTATGAAAAAAATTCTTGAGAAGGGTTCAGAGTTTGTCATCGAGGAGAAAGCTCGTTTGACAAAGTTGAAAAACGGAAAGATCAGCAGTACCAAGAAGGTTGAATTATCACACAAGTTGAATATTTTGCAGTCATTCAAGAGCATAGCCAGCAGGCCTAAGACTGAGCTTTAAATGGTGTTCGAAGTGTGTTTGGATGTGTATTGTAAGTGTTGAGTAAATAAAGGCGTCTGTGTTGATGTGTATTGTTTTCTTTGACATTCTGTTTAATCGTTATTTCTGAACAAACATGATGATCTTTTTTTATCAGATCGTTATTAGAAGGTTGAAAAAATATGTATTTTTCTCAGATACTATCTTCATACAATATTTTACTATCGACGTGAATTAGAGCTTCATTAGAGCCCATTATTTTATCAGGTCTGACGTTTGCGATCAGGTTTCTTTCGTAGTCGTTTTACATGCTACTATATTTGTTCATATTTGTTTGTATGTGGGTGAAAAAAATGAAGATAGGCTCTTATTGTGGAGATTATTTTAACCAGAGTTTGGGTCGACAAATTTGGTGATGTCATAATTCAGCAGTTGAATAAGTTGAATAAGATGGAACAAGATAATGGGAGATCCTTGCAGTGCTGCAAACAAGTGCACGACTGTAAAAAAAGGTAAAGCCAGTGTTGTTATAGATTTGACTTTGCTTTGAGGATTATTTGCAGCATTTTTGAACTAAAAATTGCAACGCATTTCCTCAAGCGGCACAAAGAGATAATATTTAAGTTATAGTACGAAATTGTGGTCTCCCTTTTTCAGTTTTC
Source organism: Orthonevra nobilis (assembly GCA_963555765.1). Lineage (NCBI taxonomy): Eukaryota > Metazoa > Arthropoda > Insecta > Diptera > Syrphidae > Orthonevra > Orthonevra nobilis. The sequence goes on along the minus strand of OY743224.1, from coordinate 122,939,476 downwards.
AAAGTTAATTTGGGCTTTTTGATTCCTCGTTCACTTACTTATCCAGCCATCAATTTCTGTTCGATCTGAGCTAAAGCCATTTTCCAATCTTCACAATTGAGGGAATACTGTTTCCAGCTTCCTGGCTTTAGCGACTGTGTTTTGACTTCTTCTTATGAACCATTATTGTTCATTTAAGTCAACGGATTTTCGCTTTCAGAACTTGATCATATCGAAACTAACGAGATAAATGTTTTGAAGAACTGATTAAAATTTGTATCCTAGTAACTAAGAGCAGGCGAAATAGCATCGATTGCTTGGCATGTGCCTTCGTCGGGTCACCAATAAAGGCGCCGAGTTGATATTTGTCACCAAATGGGAAAAAACTCTTTTCCGATGGATCGGTTTTGGTTCCACAGCATGTATTTTATTGTGACCTCTTCTTGAATGGACTTGGCATTTCTGTGCTGATTGAAAATGCATCATCTAACAAATGTCTTGCAGTGACTCTGGACTACAACTTGAACTGGAGCGGTCAGAAAAAAGCATTCACAAAAACAAAAAAATTGCGGCAAGCAGCATTTGTCCTCTTCCATCTGAGCCGTCTTTGTCCACCAGTGGCTCTTCGGACTGGTGGCGTCACATTTGAGACATTTGGCTTTAGCTTGAAGACAGACGCCGTAAATGCAACCTCTTTAAGCTGTCTAAGATAGAATCCAAAGAGGTAGTTTAGCTGGCGGCAGAAGCAACACACAGTTGCTTAGAATATTTCAAGTCTTTAAGTTGGAATTGCTTGACTACTTCAACAATGATGATACTTATAAACTTCTAACGCAGCAGATACTCAACACGAGAAGAAGACTTTAACGAAAATATATAATCCCGAAATGTTAGATTATGAGCGAAAAAGTTCTGCAGCATCAGTGCCAACTATTTTGGACGTGCTCCCAAATGAGTATCGCAACCTAAGCTAAATCAATTTACTAAAAAAAGATATAATAAGATGTTCATACTGATTTAATATTTAAATTGCTCGTATACATTTAAATAGCTCCTCCTTTTGCAAACATTATTCAAAAATAAAATTGTGTAAATTTATGCTTCCATTTAAATTTCAATCCTTTCAAGCGCTAATATTCAATGTACTTATTTGACATTAATGAAAACTTATGAACGGGTGTATATTGACATTAATATGGTAGCTCTGCAAATAAAGAAATGTATTAACATATGAAAATAAAATTGAAAACAATTTGGTCTGTTGTCGATATGCTGGCCCGAAGGTCACACTAGTACTGAAAAACGCCTTTAGACCTTCACATTAAACACGTTGCTTCTAAAATATGCTTCGGAAGTTGTTACAAGATAGAATCGCCTTTTTTGTAGCTGAATATGATATATCAGGTTGGCAACTAAATAATTGGGATTTTTTTTCGAAAATAAGACACAATTTTTTCATGGACCAAAAAAACTTTATTCTGTAATGTATTGCCCGTTTTGAGCAATGACCTTTTGCCATCTTTCAGGCAGCATCATAATTCCACATTCATAAAACTTTTGGTTTTTTTCAGCAAAAATCTGAACCAGGTACGATATGACATCATCATCATAGTTATTGAAATTTTTAACATTCAAGGAGCAAAGATCGATGGTGCAAGGTCAGTGGTGGATGTTGCAAAACATCCCAACCAAGCTCCAATAATTTTTACCGAGTGACCAAAGATGTGTGTGGCCTTGCATTGTTATAATAGAATACAACACCTTTTCGGTTTGTAAATTCGGACCGCTTTTCTTCAACTGCATTTTTCAATGTAGACATCTGAATTAATCGTTCGGTTGGGTGGTGAAAGTTCGAAGTAGACAATTCCTTTGGCATCCCACCACACTGATAACATAACTTTCTTTTGATGAATACCACTTTTCATCTCGTTCACCTGGCTTGCTCCACGATCGTTTCCGATTGACATTGTTGAAAACAACCCATTGTTAATAACCAGTTATCAATTTAAAAATGCATCATTTTCATCACGTTTCTTTAACAAATCGCAGATGTTAATGCGTTGTGTTAAATGATTTTCTTTCAGTTCATGAGGAAACCATATATCGAGTTTTCGTACATAGCAAAGTGGTTTTAAGTTGTTTTTCAATGCATGCATGTGATACATGAAGCTTCTCTGCAATCTTACATGTTGTACTGTGACGATCCGAATCGATTATTTCTTTGATTTGGTCGTCATCTACTTCAACTAGACAACCAGAGCGTTTTTCATCTTTGAGTGAAAAATTACCAGAACGAAGTTTGGCAAACCAATTTTGACACTGCCGTTCTTTTAAAGATTCGTCACCATTAACAGCACATAACATAAGTTCATTTTGATTTTCCATTTTTCAACAGACGCCAAACAAAAACTACACAACCGATCAAAAATATTTTTTTTTGCTGATTGACAGTTGAAGTACCAACTATCAAATAACAAAATGTTTTTGACATTTCGATTACGTCAGCAAACCTAAAAATTCAACTATAGCCATCTATGAGTGAAATCCGCAATTACATAGTTGCCAACCTGATAGCTGGTATCTTAAAGTCGTTGGCCATTCTTCCATCTTTACGAATCTAAAAGATGAAGGTGCCTGCTCCGTACCAGAAGAAGGTCAACGCAACATATCTGAAAACTCTGCTTTTCTGTTTTTCTAATACTCTCTCATTCTGTCCCTGATAATTGTTGCTTTACAGCTTTTTCCTTAGAGATTGTTCTTATGTTGCCTAATTCTCTCACACGCACCCGTCATCATACCATACATTTCTTGTCGGGGGTTGTTGGTAAACTTAAGTGGTCTGGTTTGTTTCCTGACAATGGTAGACAGTGGCTCATTTGAAAGTCTTTCTTTCGGTTTCAGTTCACCAGATGCCACAAAGTCTGTGAGCCATTATCTGTTGTCGAAATTCTCTTCCCGCCGCCAATGATGTGTGATTTCGTACGCATGTTTAATACCCATCATCTGATAATTAAGTTGAGTAATATTTAATAATATCCTTGCCTGAAAGTATGCAGAGAAAACAAGCATATATTCTGGAATCCACTCAAAATATACTCTTGAGTGGAATATGTGTTGAGTTGCATTAATCTTTCATAGAAAAGTGTTATATTGTAACGACTGAACAGAAATGATTTCTCTAATTTTTGAAAGCCACGGTTTAGTATTTGATGGCTCTGTGAAAAAATATTCTTTCATGGAAATATTGTGAAAACCGATTATCATCTCGTTTATGGAATGTTTCGTCCGCCTACATTGACAACTTTGTAGCTCACTGAAAATATTTCTAGCGCTTATACTGTACTTAACTGTCTATAATCGATTTTTAAGTTGATTGGATCTTTTAACATATACCGCAGTAGCAGACTGCCTCCACGGCCACTCTGTTGCGGACTCCAGTTCTGTAGCCTGACTGACTTAAGAGCCAGCTCTGTAGCTGACTGACCGTACAGTCTGTTTTGAAGCTAAGTGGCTCCATAGCCAGTTTTGCAGCTGAATTGCTCCAATGTCAGCCCAGCAGCTGACTGACTTAATAACCGGTTCAGTAACTGCCATTTCTGTTGCTGATAAGTGACAGTTTAGTATAAATTTTCTTTTGGATGCAATGAGACAGAGGACTTCCAATCAATTTAAAACTTGCTTCCAAACCTTTGGTGCAATAAGTTGTCGTTTCCAAAATAAATGCAATTAAATACTTTCAAAAGCAGGAATCTCTTTCCAACCCTATTATTGCCTCCAGTGCAGTAAGAAATAAATAGCCGAAGGTTGTTGGCCAAAACCAAAATATTTACGATTTAATGTCGCTGCATGAGCTGTGGCCATGCATGTGGTCGCTTCTCTATACCCTTGTTAAAAAAATGTTCAAATTATTACTTTTTAGGTGTTTTGTTCAAAGCAGAAAAGATAGATTTTCTATTGAAATCCGAGTAATAAAAATTGCATTCCAATGACGAAGAGTCATCCACTGGCGGTGAATGTGAATAAATGTTTTCTGAAAAAGTTCTAAGACTTGGGAAGAATTCCATTGCTCCCAAGGACGTGAATAAATACACCAAAGGTGATGCATTTTACACCGAAACCCAACTCAAAACAAGGAATCAAGTGGCATTAATAAATGATTTTCTTAAATCATTTGAGTAGCAAATTAGACTGAGTAAATTAATTTCATAAATCATAACAACAAATTAAAATATTTTTCTATTTATGAAATTTTAACAAATTTCCAGCCAGCTGCATATGCCCCCATACCACAGGTGCACTTTTCACATAATTTCCATTCGGTTACCTGATCCTCACAGTCCAAACTGAATACATTTATTCCACTATCCTCTTCAGTCAATGTGACATCTCATATTGAACCGCACAATTTGCTCCGTCCACTCTCATATATAATTTCTATCAAATTCAAAATAAAGTCCCAGATTTATCCGCGATACACGAATCCAAAAAATGCAGGTTTCCTTTGTTGGATAGATGAAAAACGACGAAAAAAAAATACCTTCCCACACATTACCTCGTCCAACTGGCCTGACCAAGTCATAAAACTGTGCGTTCACGCCGATATCAAAAAGTCAAACAATGCCTTATAAATTCCCAATCAAAGAGGTCCACTGACAAAAAAAAAACGAAAACGAAAATTATACACATGCATCTATTCTTCTGCAGAGATTCACATGACTTTGAGGACAATAAAAAAAAGGACAGCGAAAAGGGGAATCAAACTAATCTTAAAAAAAAGGCAACGCGGGCTCTTCTCTTTTTTTTTTTTGCTGTGCATCTAAACGTCCAAAAGTAACGACTTTTCCACACACCCAAAAAAAAAAAGATAAATAACAAAGAAAATGGATGAAAATTAGACATCCTAATGGCAACGATCCAGCAGCACCGCACCATCACGCGATCAAATACGCGAACAGGTTTTGATATCCAAGAAAAAAACTACTCACAGATCCTCCGTCCGCCTGTGCGTCCGCGCAAACACAAAAAAAAAAAACAGAACGGCTACAATGTTTTTACTTCTCATCTTACACAGACACTCGCCTCGCAATAATAGCAAAGAATGACACTGACACACATCGCCGTTCCAGCCACGTAACAGGTGATAATATCAAGGAAGGACGCACCAAAAGGAAAATAATCACATAAGAGTGCCAGGATTCGGCAAACAATAGGGATACGATTCAGCTATAAAATTTATTTGCAGCAGGTTTTTTTTTTCTGAAAAGATCCTTTTTATAGATAAAAATACTCCTCGTAGATGCAAGCGACGCAACGGATGAAGTAAAGAAAGGTGAAAAAACGAAAAACTCCACTGCATTAGATACATTAGATGTTTTTATAGGACCTTTGTGCATAAAAGCACTTTGCGGGCCCTCGGGACCCCTGAGCGAGAGATGAGGTGAACACAAATCCTATAAGATACATTAACTGACGTTACATCTTTTATACCTGCACGTGGTGGTCGTGGTGCAACCTGCAACTATTTGATTACGGAATGATTGTCGGAGAGGTCAGTGCTGTGTAACCTCGATTAGAGTCTGGGAAAATGATTCCACGTTGCAAGACAACTGCAAAAAAAAAGGAATAGAAACCTGTTGAAAGACTCGTGAAGAGAAAGAAGTGGAAAAAAATAACTTAACGTCAATCTAAAGAGTTTACTTTGCAATGTGTGGCAACGTTCGTTGATTGTCGTAGGTGTCAAGTCAAGGGAGAAAAAATGTGCTGCATCCTCGTTAGCATCAGTTTGGGTACAGTTGATGCAAGGAAAACTCATTACGAATTTTCATTTCAAGCCCTTCACTTTGTAGAAATTTAATTAAGCTTTTGCCACGGCTTATCCAGATGCAACCAAAAGGCGGGGTTTTCGCGTGAAGAAAAAAAAAGTAAATGGCTTAAAAGATGACTCAAACTGTATATATCGGGTTTCACAAAAGTTTTTTTAAATAAAACAAAAACTTTTTTGGATATCAATGAAATTCTTTATTCCTGTGAAAGTGCGTTCGATGCAATTATGTATGAAACTCGATTTCTTTTGCATGGCTAACACGGACACGCTTGCAGAAGTCCAGACGCTGAACCCAATTTTCGACGGTTTCAAACATAAATCGGCCAATACTGCTGCAATTTCACGTTCGATATTCGTACGAAGTTCATCAATCGTTGCTGGCTTGTTGGCATAGACCATGGACTTGACGTAGCCCCACAGGAAATAGTCTAACGGCGTCAAATCGCACGACCGAGGCGGCCAAGCGACTGGACCATTTCGTCAGATAACACGTTCTCCAAACTTGGTTTCTAATAAATTGATTGTGACATTCGCTGTGTGGCTTGTGGCGCCGTCCTGTTGGAATCACATGTCCTCCAAGTCATATCATCCAATTGGGGCCAATTAGTGAAAGAATTTCCAAATTGAAAAAAAAGATTTTTAACAACATGTAGTTTTTCCGATAATAGTTTAATAACAGACCTGGTAAATTAAAGATTCTCTTATCTGAATTATATTTTTTTATTACTCGTTATATTATTATTTATTTATTTATTTTTTTATTTAAATAATTAATTTATTTATTATTGTTGTTGTTATTTATATAGCTCTATTTACTATACTTGAGTAGTTATATTATTAAATCTGTGTAAAATTCTGATTTTATTTATTGTTTATTCATATATTTAAAATAATAATTCGGTATTGCTTATATTTATTAATTATATTTCTTATTAACAGGGAACTTTTGTTGCAAATACTTAATTTATTTCTTTTATCCTACAATAGTCAAATTCAAAGCTGTGATATATTTTTTTTTGTTCTTTTTGCATGAAGGTTTTTTCTTGAGTAGCTTTTCCCTTCAAAACCAAGTTTATGTGAAATATTTTCGTTTGCTAAAAAATTATATTTTCTTTTTAGCAACGTAGTTTCATACCATATCTGTGTGCAACACAAAATTTTTGTAAGTTCTATCCAATTTATGATAGTAATAAAGTAAATCTCATCATCTGCTGAAATACTGGCAACAAGACTCTGACAGAAATTCTAATGTCCCCAACTGAAGACAACATTAAACTAGTCTATGAAATATTAAAACCTACGAAGCTAGATAAAACTATATAAAGACGTATATCCTATTTTTCTTAAACCTTTTTATTTATATCAGCTGATAGCCGTGGTAGCTAGGCTTATATAAAATTATTCTGTAATTTATTTGCATTGTAATTTAGTATGTAAATAAGTAAATAAATAAATAAGTTTTTCTTGAAATGGGCTTTTATTTGTCATCTTAACATTATTTGGGTCGATTTGCATTAAATTCGAACTAAATTAATTATAAAAAAAATGTTTTCCCAAAATTTGCTGATTAAATTATAAAACCAAAAATTATTTTTTTTTTAATTTGCAAAGGCCCATGATTTTTGGTTGCATTTTTTGCATAAAAATAAATTTATTGCAAAATGGGCTTTTATTTTTCATCTAATCTTTATTTGTATAGTTTTAAGTCGAGTTGCATTCAATTTGGACTTATTAATTTATAAAACTAAAAATTAATTTTTTTCCAATAAAATTTAAAGGCCTAAATTTCCCATGAGCCTTATGTGTTGTGAAAAAAAATATTTATTTAAGCCGTTCATTATGTTCCCTGTTTATCTGTGCAAAATATTACAAAGTTTTCTGTCTAACCGTTGTTTTCGAGTATACGTCAATAATTCATGTTCAAATCTGCCATATTTTAATTTTGGTGTTCCACAAGGTTCTGTCATTAGTCCCGTTCTGTATATCGTATATACAGACGATTTCCCTCATATCGCAGGATGCAAATCAGCTATCACTATTGAGAACAATTTAAACAATGCCAAGAAAATACTTCAATAAATGGAAAATCAAAGTCAACAAAGTCAAGCTATCTTTTTCACGCGTAAAAGAAAGCCTTAATATATTCCAACAATGCATCATCCTCCGTAAAATATTTAGGAATTGAACTTGTTTCAAAATTGGCGTTAAGGGAACGCATTTACGAAACAATAAAAAAAGTCAATATTGCAATAAAATTGTTGTATCCTTTGATCAACGATTGTTAATATATTGATCCATAAAGTTGTTTTCCAAGCGATACTCCTCTACGGATGTCAAATCTGGGGTGATTACGCAAAGTGTCATTTGAAAAAAAACTGCAAGTTGCAGAAAATAAACTTCTTAAGATGATGCTTGATCTACCTTGACATTATTCTTCATCCGACCTTCATAATGAAGTGAAAATTGAATTGCTCTCAGAAAGAACCCAGAAACTTACCGATAAGTTCATTGTGCGGTGTTCAATCGCAGATAACGATCGTATAAATCAACTTTTCCCTTTAAATCATCACTTGTGATTGGTTCTTTTAATTTTTTTTCGTTTTGTTTTTTGAAATTAATGTAAAATTATTTATTAATTGATTAATTAATTTATTTCTTTACCTATACAGTATTTAAATATATATTAAGATATTTATTTGTTCCTTTAATTGTTCTTTATTCTGTTTTGTTTTGTTATTTATTCATTGTTTTAATTTATAATTAACTGTCTGATATTATTGTATATTCCTTACTTCATATATATTTATGTTTATATTTTTTTTCTTTTTGCCATATTAATTGTCTTTTTTTTTTTTTTTGCAAATGAAGGTTTTAATAGTACTTTTCAAATTTCTCATTCAACAAATAATACAATAATGTTAAAGTTGAAAGATGTTAGAAAAAAATATTATCATTAAAAAAATAAACAATCAATCATTGTGCAAAAAACTTAATTGGGAGTGTACCTTTGACATAAGATTGCCTTGCGGTGAGTTCGACTTTAACGAAAAGCGCTACTCTTTGGGACACTGCCGGTCCACCTAGCCCGTAATTTATTATTAAATAATGCAAACAAAACGTCCACAACTAATTGAGTAATTAATTGACTTAACCACCATTAGTGTGCCAAATCCGAAAATCGAATTAAAATTGAGGATTTTAATTGATTGAAATTCGGTTGCATGGCAATTATTTTATTAATGTATCTACAAAGTATCTACGGGTATCTAAAGTATCAGCATTCTCCCAAACAAGAGCTAACACCTCCCAACGAAATTTAATCGAACATCGTTCTTCAAAGCCTTACTGTCTCCCTGCATGATGGTGTCAAACAGCCATCTCCGTTCGATGAACTCTCTCAACAATGTTGCAATTCCCTCGACACAAAGTGCATGCGGTGCGCATAGGCGTCATCAACCCGCATCCTGATTAATAAAAATTTTCGTAAATTTAATTTCAATTGGGAAACAACAAATTCCGCCAATAATTTGACATCGCTCATTGGGTTGGCACTGCTAGCTAGTTCCTATAGTCTTCAGATACTATCTGATTTCATGTGCACGAGGGTCTTTGAGGCTTTCGCCTATTTTTTCGAAAGGGAAATGCTTTCTACGTTAATTTTGTTTTTTTTTTCGACATTCTTTTAATAATGCAATGTGTGTTGACTGATTAAATGAAGATGAGGGTGAAAGTGAATATCGGGGATAGTCGTAGATGAGAATCAATATTTACTGGTGTTTGGTATTCTGTTGTTGATTCGATGCAACTGGTTACCGAAACGGTGGAAAACGAAAGGATAAGGATGTGTGGTTGGATATGAAGAAATGCCGTGAGAAATCTTGTGAAAGGATTTGTTTGCTTGTGAATCGCGATAATGGGGTGATCGCATCTTCCTGGGGGGTTAGAATGATCGAATTTGTTTGCATCGTGATATCGAATAGCAAATCAACATAATGCTGGTATGATGAAAGGCATTGAGTTATGAGAAATTATGCCAAATGGTAATGGGGGTTTATTTATTGGTGCAATGGAATGTAGATACTTCTTTTAGGACATTAAGAATATTACCTTTATATGTAAATGGGATATCAAAAGACTTTATGCAAGGAAAGCAGCTTTCTTCAGTTTCTTAATGTGGGATTTTTTCTAAATTTAATTTTTTTCTCTCATAATGTGAGTATCCCCTCTAATGCAATGGTTGATGCGTGGGACTACTGTGCTTGACGTCCGTAGTTCAAATCACAATAGATTCTAAACTGAAGGTCCAACCCTCACCATTAAATAAACTTATTTCTGATAATAATAATGATATTGTCTCCTTCAAAGGATTAGACTTGTTCATGAAAATTGGGGTAATGCAAACATGCGCTGGAAACTGAAAGCCCCCTGCCATGATCATATGGAAAGTGACAGTTCCCAACCATCTAGAAGCCTTAAAATCGACAAACGGATAGACACGGGGTTGCTTACATCGAAAATCAGTAAAAATAATACTCGTAACATGCTATGATCTGAAACGTAGCCCTATTTGTGACGAAAAAATCCCAAAGCTTCTTACATCAGACCTCAATCTTGAGATACAGTGTGTGACAAAACTAAAGCAACTTAAAGTATTCTTCGTAGGCTGCTAGATATATTTCTGGCCTAATAATGAAAATGCGAATATTTATCATCAAAAGTGGTTTTATTGTTTTTCATAGTCTTCTCCAGCATGATTTATACACTTTTGCATGCGCTCAAACCAATTGTCGAAACACTTTTTCCACTCAGATTGAGACACATCCAAAATATGGTTTTGAACGCTTCAACAGCATGTTCTGGCTACCAAAATCGTTGACCACGCATTTTTTTCTTGATGTGCGGGAATAAAAGGAAGTCATTGGGTGCCAAGTCAGGGCTGAACGGCGGATGACTCATCAATTCGACGTTTTTGCCGGTCAAAAAAGCGCTGGTTTGAGCCGATGTGTGAGAGCTCGCATTGTCGTGGTGAACAATGAATCGTCTTCTCTTGTTCGTTTTTCGAAATTCTCCCAAGACTTCAGACAAAACAATTGTGGTGCACCACTCAGAATTGGCCGTCCTATGTTGCTCAAGCGGAACAGTCGCCACATGCCCAGTTTTGCCGAAGAAACAGGCGAACGTTTGCTTCGAAGTGCTTCTTCCACGAACAACTTTTGTTGGATTTGGCTCGCCTTCAAAGACCCACACGGTCGACTGTTGTTTTTTTTTCGGGCTCATACGCATAGATCCATGATTCGCCACCTGTGACAATCTTATAAACGTCTTTTGAAGCACCGCGATCTAATTTCTTAAACATTTCTTTGCACCAATCGACTCGAGCCTTTGTTTGAGCGATTGTCAAATTGTGAGGGATCCAACGAGAACAAACCTTTTTTACGACAAATTTCGAATGTATGCTGGTGGGAGAAGTGCCCACGGATGCCTCTATCACACGGTATGTCACATGACGATCTTGCATTATCAGTTCACGCACGGCATCAATGTTCTCTGGCACAACGGGCGTTTTTGGACGACCTTCACGGAATTCGTCTTTGAGCGAGCATCGGCCATGACTGAATTCATTAAACCAGTTTTTCACAGTGCTATAGGATGGTGCTTCATCGCCATACAAAGATTTAAGTTCATCAATGCATTCTTGTCGTGATAATCCACGTCGAAAGTTGTGAAAAATGATCGCACGAAAGTGTTCACGACCAATTTTTCAAATCTCTGTAAATAAAACAATTCACGATTAAATGACAACACGTTCTGAGTGATGTTATGCTAAAAAATGTCAAACTTTCCAATGGAAATGTCAGATTGCACCTGGCAACACTTAGTGTTGCCTAGGCCAGAAATATATCTAACAGCCTACGTATCGTTCTTTCTACTTTGCATGAGAACAACCATTTATCTGAAAAAGTTATAACTTCACATTTTAAAACATAGAGACACTGAGAATATTTTTTCTTAAAAAACATTATTTTTAACTAATTTTAAAGTCATTTATTTTATGAAATTCAACGAAAACAAAACCATTTTTTTATTGGGCATTGACAAAACTAAAGCAACTTAATAATTATCTTAAATAAGAAATAGATAGTGACTTTATAAATCAATATTTTGTTGGATATCCGATATATTGAAGAACAGCTTGATATCGACGGGACATGGATTCAATTAATTTTTTTACTGTATCCATTGAGACGTACTTCCATTATTTTTTTATAGCTACGAAAATAGAGGCCTTTGAGGAGTAATTTTGAGTCCGAATTTTTCGATCTACAATTTCCCATAGATTCTCTATGCGATTGAGATCGGGTGTTTGCGCTGGCCATTCCAGAACACACAATCCGGCCGCATTTAACCACTCAGTGACGTGCCTAGACTTGTGTTTGGGGTCATTGTCATGTTGGAATATATTGCGCAAGGGCATGTTGTCATCCGCGTATGGATTATTTGAAATACCCATAATTTGGTAGATAGGCCCCATTCCCTAGCCGGAGAAACAAGCCCACATCATAACATTGCTTCCAACATGTTTTACTGTGCCCTGACAATACTTTGGGTCTAAGCATTTTCCTTTCGGTCTTTTTACGTACGCTCTTCCATCTGATCCCTTGATGTTTTATTTGGATTCATCTGACCATAGCACTGTTCTCCGTTTCTCTATCGATCAGTTAAGATGCTCTTTCTCAAACTATATGCGCGCTATCCTATTTTTCTTCGCAGCTTTAAAACAATCCAACTTTTTACATGTTAAAAAATCCTCATCACATTAGTTGAACCCTATTCTAGTGCGGTTTGTACCCAGGGATGTCCACAATGGATAAAATCCTCACACTATGGCAAATTAAGAAGAAAGCAAAAGGATTTCAAATCGATACCGACCACATTTTCATCGAATTGTAAACAACGTAACAGCATTTATGGAGACGAGCTTTATTGAATTGTTCGTAATTTAAGCATCTCTGATAAACTCGCGATAAGTTGCAAAATAATTATGTACAATGGAGGTTTCTTTATCACGGTTGGAAAGGTCGACTTATTGGACAGAGTTTCATAATAGAAACATGCAAATTTAAAGGATCCATAGTGAACTCAAAATAATATAAATAGAATGCAGAAATTACGCTAAGAATAAGTCTGGCTTACATAAGTTTCTTTGGTCTAAGGGGGCAATTAAATAGCAAAGTTCTATCTTGGATTACCAAATGACTTTTAAGACAATCCAACATGCCGCAGTCATGCTTAAAATGTCAGTAGCTTGGACGTTATCAAAGATGAATGAAAATGTTTTTCAAAAAATGTTTTTGTCCGCGCGAAACAGCTCCACCTTTTATGAGTGATAGGCAATCCTAGGAAGAGTATATCCCTCATATATAATCGCCAAAGACAGCACTCTAGTCTAGTCACTCACATTAAAAGGGTGAAGGCTTTGCCTCCCAAAAAAGCTGTCGTGATAAATATATTTAGATATATGTCACATCCTGCCACAATTATCTGGGTCAACAAAGGATCTTTAAAGTTGTACAACGATTCGTGATCCGGCTTATAGTTCTAGGTTTAAGGACATGGGTGGTTGAGAAACAAATGAAGGTTGTACGTACGTAAACGCTCTTTCGCGAAGAGTCACACCTTCTTTGATAGACACAAATAAGAAAGTTTTCTCAATCAATTTATCGTCGCAGCTTTATCCTCAGTTAGCTGCCTCGAGAGATTTTCTTGAGGTCCCGACGTAACGCAGGCTTATGCCTCATCGAAATGAGTAAGTAGACGAGTCCTGCATTTTCCTGTATCTGTACCAATGGGTTAGCTTTGTGGCTTCTGCAGCAACTCTGTCTTGTTATGAAGGAGGTAACACCGAATATAGTACAACACAGCTCAGGCAAGACATAAAAGACTTATTATAGTCCTCTGTTGTACCAACTTGGCGACCAAATCTGAATTCTGTTAATCAGAAGACGTTTTTTTTAAATGGGTGTGTATACTTGATTTTGAAGAAAAGGACTTTCCTTTATAAATACACTTTACGAGCGCCAGAGAATGTTGGATTTTAAGTTCAAAACTTCGCAGTCCTATTTCCATTTTTTAAGATTTTCTCTAGAAATTCCCGTCCAACCTTTAAAAATGCACAAGAATTCCCCAAATACAAATAGTTTGACTGGTTAAGGGTACATTTTGGGTCCCCTCACCGCAAAACAAAATGTTTCTCACTGACAACCTGTCAAAATGTAAAATTGAAAATCCAAATGTGCATGGCACGTCAAATTGCATCGGAATCGGAAATTTAATTGATTTTACTTTGCTGATTGTTTCCAATGCACCTGAATTCATAGGTTAATCCTTTTTACGTGGGCTTGGATGTATGTACACATAATGCAATCCAACTTGATCCCTTTTGTTTTGTAACCTAGAACAGGTAGATGTGATCATGTTGGTTGATCCATGATCGGGATGGGTTTTGTGCTCAAAGTAATTGCGTATTAACATGGGAAAACATGGCAGATGATTTGTTTTCTTTTAGAAATGATCAGATAAACAGTTGATTCATTTTGTTCAAAAGGATTGATCGACTTAACCCCTTTCGAAATGCAAAGGTTAAGGAATACCATATTCGGATATGATTTTCCCACAAGTTTCCCAGCGAATTTGAACTTTAAAAAAAAGTAAGAATCTTTTAAAGTTAATGAGTATAGAAATATAAGATGGTTTCAACAAAATATGCTTACCTTTCACCTGCCCACCATTAACAAAATTGTTCGAGCTTGTTTCCTACAGCTCAAAATATACAGCCGCTTCCAGAACCCAGAGCAGAACATGATTACATTCTCCACATAGATCTTTGACTTGTTAAAGAAGCAGGAGAATCAAATAGTGTTGTCAAAGATGCTGTTCCGATTTTTAAATTACGATCAAAGTGATAGTCTCCAATTCTGAATTCCGAACTCTTTGATATTGTTCAGCGAAACAAAAAGACAACTTGATTAGATGAGCATGTCATGAGGTACACTGGTTACCATAATATCATCCGAGCTTTTACCCAGTTAAGAATATTTTTGGATATCATCATGTCATGAAGATTCACCCATGGAAATGTAAATCGATAGTGTTCCACAGCTAATTTTCTTACTTTTCAAGCAAACAACAGTCCTTGAATTAGTATATTTAAATTGATCAAATTCTGTCCTTTGTTAAAACGTTAACAGACGTTGGAATCAAACAGAATCATGAGCAACAGCCAGGCTCTTTTGACCAGTCATCAACGTTTACAGATCCAGAGATTACATTAATTTTAATCGAAATGATATCCATCTCGACTCAATTATAATAATGGGCCATTACACCTTAGGCACTCATGCGGAGCGACCTTTACAGAAGCTGCACACTAAAATTGAGAACTCTTGGAGTTACTTTATTAATGGGCTGGACGACCTGGGTAATGTTGAACCCAAACTCCTTCTGACATTCGTACTTTTATCAAAATGGTTTAAAAATTAGTCGTCAATTTTCTGTCCTTCCAGAGATACATCTCGTCTATGGACCCATGGGTCGAGGAAACCCATAAGTAAGTCGTAGGACACCCATACTAACCAACAAACCATCGTCCTTCAAAGATTTTAGCCTGAGCTGAAACTGCTATCTTTCCTTCACAGAACCGGGCTCTCTGCTTTCAGTTTGTTTGGCATTTTTTTTTTCATAGAAGTCACGATTCATTAAAACTTAAGGTGGATGTTCAGTTTAAGTTTTTGTAGGTCATGGATTCTCGCCGCCTGGAATAGACCCAAGTCTTTTTTCGACTTGCAAAACTTAGCGTATGTATCTTCACCTCTCTGCCGCAAATCCGAAAGAGAATTTTGCGTTTTTTTCGAATGACCCTAAAAGCTGCTTTTTGGTCATCATTCGTACATTTGTATTTTGTTGAGTATGATTCTTGTGCTTCAAATCAAGAGGATTCTTATATCTTCATATATCCAATCTCAGGGCGGAAGGAGAGTGAAAAAGCGGGGGCCCAAATAAATCAGTGAAAAATTTCAAAAAAAAGCTTACACTACTTTCGATATAAATATGGTGAGGTTTGGGCTGGATGCAATCACGCTTCGAATGGACCACTTTGGATTTAAAAGCCTAATTTTTTTCAGAAGATACACACACAAACGTCCTTCTAAAACATTAAAATGCAAATGGAATCGAATTCTCTGGACCACATTAATGGGAGATATGTAAAAATTTTGAATTCCGAAAATCGAACCCAAGTAAAGTTAAAGATTCTTGGGTCATCAATTAGAGTAAGACCTCGTACATTCCTATTTGCGCCACTTTGCCTGTCAATCGTGACATTCTATCGATCCATTGACTGTTGGGAATACTCCGGGGAGCAGTTTTTCTTTACAAGGACCTCCATGGCAACGTTTTCAGACAAACAACTTCGTCTTCTGGCTCAAGCCATTCAGCTTACACATCAATTGGTATACCCGATGGAATGCGAAACCAAATAGGGATTGAATTTTTGTTTTTCAGGGACAAAGTTGTGATTGATTCGTAACTAAGCGCTTTCCTGACGTTCGTTTCAACTCTTCTGGCGACATTCAGCAATGGAAGTGAGCTCCGGAACGTGAAAAAGTTGTTGGTTGCGTTGTCCAGCCTTGGGTTTATCCAAAGTCAGAACGATGAATATGAGCGGTTCTGGCACACGTTTACTAGACTTGTTGATGTCCAGATGCAAATAAAAGGTCCTGAAAGAGGGAAAAGATTATAAAATTTTTATAAGTGGCGTGGAAAAAGCTAATTTTGTTTATTTAAGGATTTAACTCCAGGATCCAGTGTTTAAAGCTTTTTCAATCTCCACGAAATATGCGCCTTAAGAGTTTTTTTTACTACGATAAAGTTTTTTTTTCTACGATAAAGGAATTTTTATGTAGGTCTTAAATATGTTTAATTTTGACTTAAACGCGAAATGTTGTCGGCATAATTAAAAGGGACCCGCATTTTTTTTTTTTTTAATTGTATTCAATAAAATTTTTCTACAAAAAAAAAAACTTAGTGCGACTTAATCTAAAAAATGATTCTAAATCAATTTGCCGAACTTTGAAAATGAAAAAGGTCTGTCTGCTTTCTCGTAGAACGAGCTCCGTAGCAATTAGCCGTGTCATCGAATCTCTTATCGATTATTGCTTGGGGGCTGAGGTACCTGTGCTGAAGTATCCTCCCGAAAAGCTGTAGAACGTACACCTCTTTTGGCGTATGGCATGTATTTTCATACAGGTTTTTGTCAGAGTAGTCTTATTTTCTTCATGATGATGGGTGACACGGTGAGCCAAACTGAGCAGTCGTAAGTGATTTCTAGCCTTTCGAGCTGTCTGTAGACCCGTTCCACTTTTTCAGCAGTGGTGTACCAGATATATGTCGGAGTTGGCTTCTTCATAATGCTGTTTGAATATTGGTTAGGGGAGACTTAGTATACATTTTATTTTTTTAAAGGAAACGAGTAAAGCTTTTTGAGTGTGGTTTTTTTTGCCTTTGTTCATGATATACGGAACATTACATTTTTTTTTTGGAAAAATAACCAAAATGGCGGCCGTTGCAGCTCCGCGAAACACAAATTCAAAGCATATTATCAATCTGTGACCCTTTTGTCATGGAATGACAGATGGGTTCTTCCTGTTCTACAAATTTCGGAATATGGCGGCAATTAAATTTTCGCGCTTTTTTCGCATAAAAAGATAAATAATAAATGCAAAAATGTATTTTTCGAAAAAAACGATCCTATATTCCGTGAAGATGTATTTTCTGTGTATGCTCTCAAACTTTCAGGTCGATATGTTAATTACAGCGGTCAGGAGAATGTCAGCCATTTATAAAAACGTGTTTTCGAGAAAAACGCGTTTAAGGTTTTGTAAGGTGTTTATAATTACAGCTATTCGGCAGAGCCTCATCCATAGAGGCATCTCTTCTCTTCTTCTAGCTGCTCAGGTTGAGCCGCTAACGTCTCCCGCTGCTCAATCCGGGCCTTTTTTGCTGCGCTGGTCACATTCCTCTCCGCGTGAAACGCTTCGACAGATTTATTTCTACTTACATGAAGATTAAGAAACCGTGATGATAAAAAAAATTGATTTTTTGAAAATTTCAAGGACAAAGTCTCAGTTAAGTCTGAGCAGATCAATGAAATAAAAGCTCAGGTACTTCATGGTGCCTTCCGGTGCGTATTGTCCAGGAGGATAACTTTGATGTTCTCATATTCTCATCCTCGGTGTCCTGAAGAGTATAAACTCTGTTTTGCTGCTGTTGAGTTTGAGTCCCCATAACAAGAAGTAAAAATATAGCTTTTTTATGTAATCCTGTATCCTCCTCAGTGCTAAGCTTGGAAACAGCGATCCTGCATAGGTTATAGACTCATCCGCATACAGCATCGTTCTCGGTTTTGAATCGTTCTCTGGCTGAACTGCTGAGTTGCTGAAGATATTGAACAGAACAAGTGCTGTTCGTCTTCCTAACTGGATAAATTGTTTAAAAATTAATCCATTTATTAGTTAACCAAGAATAATTCTTACCACGTGACGAGGAAACTTCATTTTAACAAGCCTATAGATTAGGCTGTTGAACCAGAGACTATCAAAGGCCTACTGTATGTCAAGTAATCAGGCAACAACTGTCTCCTTTTTGTCGAGTCCGATGGTGACATTTTTAGGCAGAGGATGTGTTGTTGAACGGACTGGAAAACTTGGAAACTTACTAACAGTAATCATAAGATATAATTTTCCGAAAAATAAAGGAATTGAAGTTTTTTCAAAACTTATATTTATTCGTGTTTTTATTTTCTTAAATCTCATTCATTGGCTTGAGATGTTCTATGGACTCAAGAAGACCCTAATAAGGAGGCGCATTTTTCTTATTTAAAACTACAAAGATCAATAAACGTATAACTGTGGATAAAATTGTTTTATTGGCGACTGTGTTTTAATAAGTCAGGCAGATCCTAATTCCATGTAACGACCTTTGCGGAAAATGAGATTGTTTCAAACGCTCGAAAGACATTCGATTGACTTAAATCAAATACAAGTGCTTTTTCTCTCCACGTATTTTTCGGGCTTAATAGTAATTTGACCCAAGGGCGGAAGAAGTCACAAACTCAAATCAGCAGAAGAATATTATAATGAAATTTTCATCTCCAGATCAAAAGAGCAAAGCACAACTCATTTTTACAAAGCTTATGAAATAAACACTCAGACGTTTTACCACTCCCTGCTCCCATGGGAAGATATAAAACTATTCGAGAACCAAAGTTCTTCACAATCTGTCATAGGGCTTTCAAACCCAACGCAAAATCTGTCAAGGTTTCTCATCTAGCCCATAAATCTGTAAGACTCATTAAGATCACACGCTTCTCAAAATCTCAACGCAAAGAAACTACGCAACAAAGTGAAAAAAAAACGCATGCCTTCCTTCACCTCAAAACCCACTCTAAAATGCAACAGTACGGCGACGGCGGCGTCTCGGAGAAAAGTCATTGACTCTTCCCAGAGGCGGCCGCGGCATGCAGACATACAGCACCACTGATGGCATGACGCACGAATGCAGCAGCGCGAATGAGATTTGGGCAAAAGTCTCAAAACATATAAAAAACGCCACAATAGAAATGGTTAACGAACTTCTTTGCGCCCGCCACCAGCCGCTAATAAATCTAATAAAATATTTCGGCCAAGATGTAGACAAGAAAATTGAGAAATGAGAAAAAAGAGGGCTTAACCTCAAACTCGGGTTACGAGTTTGCACCGATCAGATACTTTCTATGCCAACACGAAAGCAGCTACCAAAAGGTAAATAGATACGAAACGAAATTATTATCTCTGCCTATTAGAATGTCAACTGCATTTGGATGTGGCAAATAATGTGTCCCAATAGATGAGATGACCCTTTGTCCACGAAAATGAGGCTAGAGGTGACACAAGCAAAATAGAAAGAAAAAAAAAAACAACTTCGTGATTCATGTCCCTGTGCAGGCGGAATTTTGGAATTTAGTGGCATCATTCGCTGCCAAACCCGGTAGATTAACATCTCGGCAGAGAGGCTGGAACCATACATACTTGAAGTTGTTGTTGTTTTTTTTCTGTTTTTGGTTGGGCGTGGAGAAAGGAATAAGCCAAAAACCTGTCTCAGGTAATATCAGTCTGGTATTACGTTCATGGTTGGAGTTGGTTTTATTACAGTTTTTCTTATTTTTTTTTTTGTGCCTAGGGTTCGTTCATCACGGCTATTAGATCCATTAGGCAGCACTTTGGTGGACCGATCTTGCGACTGTGTTTTCTGGTTTTAACGTTCATTTTTTTTATATAATTTTCGTTTACTGTGATCATGACGATGATTATTCTCTTACCTTTTTGTATTTCGTTTGTTTGTCCCTTTTTAAATTTCATACGTTGATTGGCTATTATGGCGCTTATTGTGTATGAATTGATTTTTTAAAACGCAAAATGTGCTTCACTGATGGGAAGGATAAGATAGAGCCTTTTAAAAGGCTGAGCTCTGCCAAAGCGAGTTAAATGCGAGAGGATTAAGGATAAAAAGCATAAAAACAGTGAATCGCAAATTCTTTTGCCACACTTATTAATAAGACTTAAGAAAGGACTTTTAAGTACAAGTCGGACATGCACTGTACAGGTTCCGTACCACCGTACAATATACACACAATTTCGCATCGCCTACTTTTTGCCGTAAAATTGAGTAGCGATTTCGAAAAAAAGTGATGTATCTACAAATTCTGATTTTGTCCTTAACTTCTGCTATAAGACATTGCTTCTTTCTTCAAGATTCTACGGCAATAGGAACTAACCCATAGATTTTGAATTACTTACGAGTATCAAAATATGCGGCATAATTAGCTTTTTTTTGGACTGCGTTTAAGAAGCTGGATATTCTTAAAGCTTTTAGTATTTGGCATTAATTTCAACTTGATAATTCCATGCGTTTCTGATAAAAATGGTCTTTACAGACAGACAGACGGACAACGAAGTTCCGTTTCCCCTTTTGAGGTGCGGCTCCCTTAAAATGGGTAAGATCTTATCCCTTGCTTAAATTAAAGACCTTTTTTATTTAACTTATTCAGCAATATTTTTTTCATTCTCAATAAAAAGTGATAAAGTGCTTGCAAAAGTAGAAAAATGTGGATTAATTTTATTTAAGAAAAAGTAAATTAATGTTTCATTTTACTGCCGAAAACGAAAGGCTAACATACTGACCCTTTTGCGGGCTTAGTCTTATACTTAATACATCTTTTGCGATAACTTAATTTCATTTATTTTTCGATAAATCTAAATAAGAGCTAAATTATTTAAATCAACACCGAGCAGCAAGCAGTAGAGTGACAAAAAGTTGTACGCGCAGTGCGTCTTAGCCTAAGCCAGTATATAAGATGACCACCAAGCTTAAACTCTCTTGCTGTTGCTGCTGCCTGAGCCAAATCTTCTTTTTCACTGTTTTAGACCGTTTTACTTTACTGAAGATCCTTCCCTAATCTACATTCGAAGTTCCTGGCTTAGTTCAGCTATCTATCCAGACTTGTCAAGGCATATTAACTGTGGAGCACATCCTGCTCTTAACCAGAGCATAAAGGTCGAAAAACGTTTTGGTGTAAAGAATCTTTTAAGACTAGGGCGATACATGTGATTGGGGTAATAAGCTTCGGTCGGAGGTTTGGTTTTGTTAGAAGACCTTGTACCTCGAGTATTTGAGTCTTTTCTATCAAGCCTGGTTCCCAGCTGAACCACAGAACCAACCACAGTCAAGCACACCCCAAATGAAGCCATGCTTGCAGATAGCAATTACCCTGGCATTGAGATGGCTGCTGTGTCTTTTTGCCATAACAGTGGCTACCATAGCTCTGCTCTGATCAATATTTACAGGATGGCGAAATAGGAATGTCATAATGTGAATTGTTATGCTTGTGGTTTGCTGTGAACGGAAGATTACAGAACACTCCATAAGATAATGTCGGGCAGCGTCAAATCTGACAACCTTTAAATGATTGTTAAAATATAAACGTCTATCTAGACCCCCAGAAAAGTGATCCTAAGCTTTCGCAATAACGTAGCATCTTTTCGGAGTTACATTCCCTAAGAGAACCTACTTAATGGCCACTGAAAATAAAGAACAAAACCCTGTTGCAAACCTTTGTTTATTCCAAACGCTTAGACTGAATTAACATTAAATACCAATGAGCTTATAAAAAAGAACGTGCAGTAATGGTTTACTCTTTTCAACCCGTCTAGCTTGTAAAACAACCTATTCCAAGTCAACCAGGAAAGCATTCGTGCATTGTTTAAAATTATTGTTGTTTTGAATATCCGACGCCAGGTAAGAGGCTTTGTATTCGTCCACAGAACCAGACTAACTTCTTAACAGAAACCAAAGATAACTTGAAAAAATCTTCTATAAAAAGCATTATTTGAGTAAATGAACTCTGTACACGAACCTAATTTTCGAAGACAAGCTTCGGATATCAGTCTCATATATTGAAATTTCGAGCCAAATTCTTTAATATCCCCCTGAGAATCACAAAACACAACTACATTTACTGGGCTTATTTCTACTGTCAAAATATATATTCGTATATATTCGTTGTTGTATCTAGGGTAAGTCTAAGACGCGGAAGCTCGAACTGCTAGGGTTGGTGGACTTTTTTTTCTTTCAAGTGTAAATTTTTTGTCGCTCTTCAATGTTTTTTTAGTTCAGTCTTTCATTTGTTTCATTTGCTCCAACAAATTGTCAATCTGCTCTCTGATCAGATTCCTTTCGGAGTGATCTATTTTCAAAATACAATCAAGGGGCGTGTCTTTCAATCCAGCCATGAGAAAATAATCGTCCTCGGAACCTCGTCTGATGCAATGACTATAATGCAAGTTTTTCTTTCAAACTTTGACGCAACTTACTTTGGAAAGACTTGTGGGTTGAGGCCCATGTCAAGCTTCGGACTCTAGTCGAAGTCAGTAAGTAAGTGAATGCTTGTTGGTGATTTATGGTTCATAAAATGACCATTGATGTCCTTTTTTTTGTAAAAAAAAAGCAAGTCTCAAAAGATTATGGCTACCCTTAAAACTCATTTGCATTGAGTGATTCAACTCCCCCAATGGCATGGAGGAATTCAAAAAGGGTAAAGTGCTGATATCTAACAACCAGGCGGCAAGATAGTCACAAGCAAGCTCCCTCGAAAACGAGCGGAACCTTGAAGCGACACAGAGCAGCAAAAGATGGAAATCAACTTTAGCTCAGGCTCAGATTTGATCAACAAAATTTCGTATTCAAGTTTTTCGAAACTCGAAAAAAACATACAAGTTACGAATTTTTCAATGGGTCAACTTTTAGCGGTCACAATTCGCCGAAGTTCGAACAGCTACAAACGCACGACGCATTTTCGAAGCGTAACGTGGTCAGTTGGGTTCAATTATTGCGTGAGTTGAACTTCATAAGGATGTAGATGCATTCTTCTCATCCGGTCATATCAAACCTTAAACTAAGCACATACAGTTTCAGCTGACAGTTGGGTTTGATTGAATCAGTGACGTAACACGCCAACGAAAGCGTTTTATGAAGGAATAAGAAAATCATCTTGAAAGGTACATTCTGGAAACACAAATGAAGTCAAAGTTTATGCAAGTACGTATGTTAGGCCAGCTTAGGGCTTGCTTTAGTTTTTAAGCTTTTTTACATCAAATGTCTGCCTGCTCCGAGTGCCGAGATGAGTACACAAGTATTTGGAAAGAGTTACGAAGCTAAGAGTTTGTCTCTTTTTCCAATTCCAAACAAAAACGAGCATCATTTTATCGAACAACTAAACCAATCGATATCTTATGAGCCACTTGAGTAAATTTTTAAAAGAGCTCTACACAATCTCCAACTGTATCCACCTTCAACCATAGTTTGTTCAGTTGCACAAATGTTAGCAGCACTTATGCACGAGTATGTTTGGGCTTCATTCTAGCCCAAGTCTATATTCAAACAAAGCCACACATAATTAAAACTAAATTAGGCAAACATATGTTCCTAAAAACAGCCTCATATTCGGCAAAAGTCACTGAAGTGTAACATACCCCAGTAACTAGTCTCACACAAATTTTGCAGGAGTGGCGAGGGATTCATTTTCAAAAAACAACAAAAAAATAGTGGTAGTTCCACCTACTCACCACATGCGAAGGATAATTGCAAGACTGTGTTCGGTATGTGTAGTGGCACCATCCACGAATTAGTTTTTGTGGCAGGATATCCTTCACATTGAAACCCTCATGCAGGATGACAGTTCAGTTGCAGGGATGGTGCTGTTCTTTTTTTAGCTTCCCTCTGCGGAGCCCTGAGTTTTTTTTTCGTTTCTATTTGTTTTTTTTTTCTTAGTGGAAAACTCCCAGGAAAACTGCGGGTCATAAGGTTCGTATTTTACGTGTTGTTTTCCGGTTTTTTGCATCAGTGACATGACTGGTGACGATGGGAATCGAAATGTCAAATTCTGTGGGTATCAATACGCCTGCGGGACAAAACTGTGAGATATCCTGACTCAAGCCCTTTTCCAACGACAGGCAGTGATGATATCTTTCGCCGTTATGTTTGGATTTCCGCGGCTGATTATGATTTAATCTTTAGAAGCAGTTTTCTATTTAAAGAAACTAAGGGTGAAGAGAATTGGTTATGAGAAGAAAACTCTTCTATTCCAATCGGGATCAAAGAATAGATAAATGGTTTTGCGACAGTAAATTGGTGTAAACTCATAGTTATGTGTTTATATTGACTGAAATGAACGCACATCTAATGAGACATATAAAAAAAAATTACAATTGAACTTAATTTGGTAAAAGCTTTAGATGCTCTTAAAACTACACATTTTGCGGTTCTGACGGCATTTTGAGACATAATGAGAGCCTTCAACCTTTGAGGAAACTTGCTAAAAAGGTTATGGTCTTACCCGCCCAAATATGTCGAAGAGAGTAAAGATCGACGATTTCCGGTGCAAGGGGTGCCGCACGATTCCCTTTCAGGTCTTATTCTATTTTTGGTCAACATCAACTCTTTTTTGCGGGGCTTTCAAGGCTTGCGGGGTTTCCAAGAGTCGTTTTTATTTGATTTGATCCATAAATTAGGACCTTAAGACCCATTTTGGACACTCGCCCACGGATTTAGCTTCGTTTGCTGCAATTGACGGGCGATCATTGGCCTTGCCTAATTGATTTGCATTTAAGTAAGGACCAAGCATTTTTTTTTCTCCTTCAAGTGAAAGGGTTTTGACTCTCTTTTGGAATATATATATTTAAATTATTTCAGGCTCACAGTCTCGGTTACATCATTTTTGATTTAATAAGGCCCAATGATTCATCGTGCATTGTGATGCCTACAACCTACTTGAGAGTACAATATGATATTTCTGCTTATTTAAAAAAAAACCCTTAAGGCAGATGGATAGAAGCCTTTTGTGGACAAGATCCACGCACAAAATGTATTCCATTCAATAATTGGTATTCACCTTATCTGATCAACAAATGACAACGTTAAACCAAAAGGCTCCGGGACCGTAAGCGTCAGCAGCGTCGCCAAGACATGTGGCTCAAGCTCGGGGTGCACGTATACGCAATCCGCGTGAATCGGTCAGAAAATTGAGGCGTTTACTGTATTAAAACTTTACAGGGTGTTCCCAAAGAGAAACTTTAGTTTCATCCATACAAAAAGTAAATCAATAAGTTTCTAAGCGAATTTACGAGAAACCTAAGACCAAGTATATTTTCACATCGAACATGAATGATGCTCTAGCAACCATTGGGACCGTTGGAACGAACATCTCTGACACGCTCTGAGTTAATCCTAACAATTTAATATATGGCTTTCGACGAATGCTTATTTTTATATTTAAATTTAAGTAACTATTTGATGGCTTTCGACGAATGCTTATTTTTATATTTAAATTTAAGTAACTATTCGTTGAACTAAGAAAAATGTGGTCTGTTGAAAAACCAAAAACGTAGTGTGTTTCAAAACCTAAAATCTTAACCTTACCTAAAAATTACGTTTAAAACTCCTTACTTACTACTTATACTACCTTAAATATATGTAAGCCGACCAAGGCTGACAGGGACATGCTATAATCATTGCCAGAAGGGCACCAAACATAAATAAAAGACGAGAGAGTTCTTATCATCGTCCAACCACCAATAGTATCGCCTTACGACATCAGCTTTGTCGCGGTCTACTATACCTGAGAGTCTCCGGTGAGCTACTTGCTACGTTTTGATCGTAGTTGACTCGCACGTCAACGGCACCGCTAATTTAACCTCAACCGGACCCATTTTCTATGAAAATAGAGGAAAGCTTCATGGGTAATAAGACCGTTATAGCACACTGTCTCATGGCGCATATCATTGGGATAAAAAGCCTTGGAGATCAAGTTGTTGGTCCAAGTCATTGGTCTTGTAATGTGACTTCGAATAAGCCTTATCAGAAAGTTATCCACTCTGATCAGGTTGGCCCCGTTGTACAGGACTTCATTACTATAGAACTTTTTGTACTCAGACTCTGGAGTTCTATATAGATGGAGCTCTTAGGCATCTTTTCCATAAAGCTTGTTCCCATGTTGAACCAAACGGGACATCCATAGGCAAGGACAGTCCGAATGAAGGCCGAGTAGCAGATCACCTTCATCTTGGCATCGATTTGACTGCTGTGAAACAGTCTCTTTGTCAAGGCAAATGCCGGGCTAGAGCAGTATCTATATGTTTGTTAAAATATGATTAAGCCAGATCGCAACACTTCGATTCGACAGTGGCTGCCCGTTCTGTCCAACAATAGAGAACATTCGCCACTTCTTTTTAGTATTTCTAGAGGCCCTAGACTGAACAGAATGGTCTCGCACTTCTGGAAATTGATCTTCAACTTCCAATCGTCGCAATATCCCTGAATCTTTTCCAAGTCACGTTGCAAAAGACTTACGATGATCTCGATCTTCGGACTTGACCTGTACGCGATCAAGTCATCTGCGTGCGCTATAGAGTGGCGGCGAGAGCCTACAAGATCGC
Source organism: Orthonevra nobilis (assembly GCA_963555765.1). Taxonomy (NCBI): domain Eukaryota; kingdom Metazoa; phylum Arthropoda; class Insecta; order Diptera; family Syrphidae; genus Orthonevra; species Orthonevra nobilis. The sequence continues at coordinate 122,912,590 of OY743224.1, read as the reverse complement.
TCGTGAAGATCGAAAATTAAATTCGGGGAACTAACTACACCCTGTTGTAAACCGTTGCTAATTTCAAAAGTTCCAGCAGACGTTAGACTGCCATTTTTCACAATAAACTGTCTGCTGGTGAGCATATCTAAGATTATGTACAGCAGCATGTTGGAACCAACACAAGACGTGCGCATTGCCCTAAACCACGTTGTGTTGTGAAAAGTTTGTCCGAGGATCTGTTGACTAATTTTGTAATCATTGAGAGATCAGCATTTCCCAATGAATGACTTGAGCTCTAAAACATAATACAATTTAAGGAAGCTAGAGTTTCAATGGAGTAGCTGAAGATAATTTACCTGAGTAAATTAATCAGCTTATATGAAGTTATGCTGTCGACAGTTCGGTCATTAGACTCAAATAATTGTACTTTTTCCTAAGGGCTGCAAATTCTTCGCCTGCTATTTTCAAATGTCCACTTTTCATAAACTTTCCCCTAAAACTTTTTCAACGAGCTTAATAATTGGGTTTTCGAATTCAAATGAAAAAAATGCAAACTTGCCAATAAAACTCCGTCTAATCGAACAAAACTCAGAAAGGACCAAACCAATATCTCTAAAAATCCCCTCAGACAACATCGTTTCTATTGAAGTAGATAGAAACCCCTTGATAACAAGGGGCTATCAAGATGAGAAAGAGTGCGAAACTATTCAACATGGTCTTTTCTGCAGGTGAGAAGACTCCGCAACTTGCAAAATTTCCACTCAAGGAAATTCATAAAGAACGCAAACTTGTTTCAAAAAGTCATTGCCACGAGTTTATGTTTTTTATGAAGTTTGTGTGGAATTGCCACGGGCCTTGTAGAGGCCACAGTGACTTTGAACTCAGACCGGGAGGTAACCAAAATGCAGAATTTTTTGTTTCAACGACTAATTGAATTGGACCATTTCACCATAGCCATTGTTGTCTGTTTTAAAAGAACCCTAACCGGAACGCCTCATCTCAATAATGATATAATTTCCGAGGCTTCTTCCAAAATGAACGTGTTTTTGAATAATATAAATGTAATTTGGGTGTGTATTTTTGAAATCGAAAAAAATGAGTCAAGGGGCATGTATGTATAAAATTAAGTGCTCCAAAGTTCATGCCATTTTTTTCGCATGCTTTGAGTATGAAACTTGTGACGCTACAGTCCGCGGTGGAACTGTGCCTCAACCGACAAGCGTCTCCAGCCAGCTCAATCTTTTGCTAGCTGCTTTCAGTTTCACACGCTTAGTTGGTTGAAGTCCCTTTCCGCTTGCGCGTGCCACATGAGTCGCAAACTTCATCTGCTGCGCCGTCCCTCGGTGGTGGATTCCAAGACTTTCCGGGCCGGAGCATTGGTTTCCATCCGCTCTGCATGACCTAGCCATCTAAATCATTGGATCTTCACTCTGCCTGGCAAGGTTCATGTCGCTGAACAGCTCGTATAGTTCGTGATTGTATCTTCTCCTCCACTCACCTTCTAACTAGACAGGACCCGAAGATCACCCGAAGAATTTTCCTCTCAAAGCAGCCAAGAGCAGCTTCGTCCGCTTTTGATATATAGTTTTACCTTGATTCTTTGAAAGAGAGCTTTGTTTATCAATTGCTTTCTCAGCCCATAGCAGCAACGATTGGCAAGAGTAATTCTTTGTCTGATTTCAGCGCTGGTGTCGTTGTCTGAATTGATAGCGGTGCCTGGGTAGACAGAGTCTTTGACTACCTCAAAGTTATAGCTGTCAACTTTGATGTTCTGACCGAGATGGCGGTGTTGGAAGTCCTTTCTCGTTGAAGGCAAATACTTTGTATTGCCCTCATTTACCGTCAATGACATCCCGCTGCGTTCTTCCAACAGTATCAATATCGTCGGCATATGTGAGGAGTTGGACGGACTTTTGAAAGATTGATCCTCGGGTGTTGGCGTGCGAGTTTTCAATAATTATTTCAAGAGCGATGTTGAAGAAGTCGCATGACAGCCCGTCGCCTTACCTGAATCCTTTGTTGACAACAAAGGTCTCGGTTAGGTCTTTACCGACCTTGATGGAGCAGCGTGTTTTCTCCGTCGTCATCCTACACAAACGGACGAGTTTGGTAGGGATGCCAAAACTAGACATTGCGCTGTATAGCTCATCTCTATAAATGCTGTCATATGCGGCCTTGAAGTCGACGAAAAGTTGGTGGGTTTTTTCCAAGATTTGCCGCGGAGTGAATATTTGAACTATTGTTGATTTCCCTGGCCTAAAGCCACATACGCATGTTTGTTCCAAGCATTCTTATTTTTGATTATTCGGTCAATGAGCATCACTTTTTTTTTTGCCAAAAACAACATCGTAGTCATGCCTCAGACATCTCAGCAACCGTATTCCCTGCACTGGGCTCCCTGTGAATTTTTTCTGTGTTCCCGAATTTGATTAGAAAGGACGACGTTTTATCGCGATTTAAAAATAAGGACCGCATCGCTAGAAGACCTCAAAATACAATTTGTGAATAAATAAATATTTTTTTGAGAAAAGTCAGTTCTTTAAAAATAAATCTAATTAATAAAAAACGAGTTCAATCGCGTTTTGAAATGAGGAAGTTATGTTGCCGCATCCTGTTTATTTAATGATTTCAATGTTACCTTTGGGCCCAAGGATCGCTGTACTTTTATTCTCCAAACAAACGCCAAATTGAGCCCAAACATTGCTTAAAAAAAGACAAACTCGCATTCTCAAAATGAACCTATCGACGCTGTCTTTATGATATTCCTTTTTTTGGATTTCGCAAGCGTCTCATGATGAACAGATCCTTTTCTCTCCAGTCAAGTTATTCACTGAACCTATTTTTAACTGCGTAAGAGTGCATTTGTTTTCTTATTTTCAAAACAATCGCTTTAAAATCGCTTCTATTTTTAAATTTCAATACATCAGCATTGTTTGTTGCATTGTTGCGGATCGCATACTCGTACTCAAGGATACCCATTTGGGAGGAGCGCATCAATGCACTCAAGAAGATGTTATGCAATTGCGCGAGTTTTTGTGTATGCACGCATGTGTCAGGGTCGTTCAAGTAATACAACAACAAGAACACAATTTCGACCGCTGTTCCACTTTCTTCCCACGCGAAAGAAAGACGCCTGTGGATCGGATCGTAAAGAAAAATGTATGCGCATTTAAGAAACTGATCCTTGCTGCTGTTGGCTCTTATTGCACATGAAGCGTTTCGAAGGGTATATCGATCGTTCGTGGTACGCAGAATCATTTGCAGATGTTTTCCGTGACTATTTTTGGGAGCACGGATGAAATATTTATGTCGCGGGGTTCGCTGTTCGGATATTCGATTTCAGTATTTTTAAATGTGTCGTCCTTGTTTTATCCATTAACAACTGCAGCCAAAGGCACAAATGCGGGGGAGGAAAACGAAAAAAATGTCCTCGATGTAATTTATTAGCATTCTGTGTGTTGCGGTGAGTTTGTTCCGCTGGACTCGGATTTTTAGAGGGGGTGATCTCGTGTTGTTACGGGATATGTTGAACGAGGAACTGGTGGTTAGAGCTGGGATTGGCAACACTGACAAAAAAAGGCAAATACAAATTTGGTCCTGATATGCTAGATGTCACCTGCCAACTATATGAATGGAATCTATTTTTTAAACACTTTCGACTAGCATGTAAAGCAAGGCTAAGGAACACTAAAAATTTCCGTCACCAGGACATCGTTCAGATTGTAAAATTTTGAGAGCCTATTCTCAGGATTTGAAGCTTGGTTTTCGTCGACGAAAATTTTGCTGAAAAAATCATCAAAAAAGTGTAACTTTGAGCGTCGGCATTATTGGCTCGATTACCCGATATAATGGTCTAAATTAAGGCTTAGGACTTGGATGAGCCAGCAAGATTGGGCTTCATTTCTGACTTGCACAATTTTTCAAATACTTGTGTTATCAGTGGTTTTTGTGACCTTGCGTGGTCGCCAAGGACTGGCGATTTGATGCCTTAGGACTTTTCATAAAAGACCAATGCTATGCGAACAATATAGCGACGATTCAGGCAATGATGGCAACATTGGAAAGATATTCGTAAAATAGGGACTAGAAGTATCGAAAATGTATTAATAAATTGAACTGACAAGATGGCCTACTACCAAAACGTTAATAGCTTGTTTTCTGTTTAACTCACTAACCCGGCATATGTACACCAAATTTTCAAGTGCTCTTGGTAAACACCAAGTTTTTTACGGGGTCCGGAAAATCTTTAAAAAAATCTGCGTTGTTTTTTAAAGTGTCTTCTTCATGGCCCAGCAGTTGCAGTCGAAAGCTTATAACCGTTGTTGACAAAAATATAACAAAACGCTTAAAAGCAGTAAAAGGAAAATTTTATTGAAGAATTTAGAATTCAACAATGAACGAATATTAAAAAAAGGTTCTATAAGCTTTCAAAAGAATGTAGTCTTTTTGGCGTTGGGGCCAAAACGTTGAATTATTCAAGCAGCTGAAATTGTAAATTATACATGACGTCAGATGTTATATAGTTCTTTCATCCATCTTCAAAAACTGTCAGAACGATAATAATATCAGTTAAACGCATGGACTTATAGCAAAAAAAAACGTTAAAGCAAGAAAGTGAAGAAAATTTGGAGCAAAACTTTATTTTCTATAGAAAAAAAATTAAAAAACAACTCATTTTGAATCCATGGGCTATAGTCCAGCAGAATTAAGCAAAAAACCCTCGGATTTCATATCTCTATATTTTTGTCAATAAAAGGTTCTCAGAGCTAAATTTTTGAATAAGTGTTCAGTAAGTGATGCTCGTGATTATGAATATAAAAGCATTCGTCATTTGCGAATTTGGGAAAAAAGTGCATTTTGAAACCATGGGCTATAGTCCAGCAGAATTAAGCAAAAAACCCTCGGATTTCATATCTCTGTATTTTTGTCAATAAAAAGGTTCTCAGAGCTAAATTTTTATATTTGTGCTCAGTTCGACATACTCGTGATTATGAATATAAAAGCAATCGTGATTTGCGAATCAGGGAAAAAAGTGCGTTTTGAAACCATGGGCTATAGTCCAGCAGAATTAAGCAAAAAACCCTCGGATTTCCTTACTCTGTATTTTTGTCAATAAAAGGTTCTCAGAGCTAAATTTTTAAATTTGTGTTCACTTAGGGATGCTTGTGGCTATCAATATCATAGAAATCATAAATTGTGAATTTGAGAAAAAAGTGCATTTTGAAACCATGGGCTATAGTCCAGCAGAATTAAGCAAAAAACCCTCGGATTTCCTTACTCTGTATTTTTGTCAATAAAAGGTTCTCAGAGCTAAATTTTTGAATTTGTGCTCAGTTCGACATACTCGTGATTATGAATATAAAAGCAATCGTCATTTGCGAATTTGGGAAAAAAGTGCATTTTGAAACCATGGGCTATAGTCCAGCAGAATTAAGCAAAAAACCCTCGGATTTCATATCTCTGTATTTTTGTCAATAAAAGGTTCTCAGAGCTAAATTTTTATATTTGTGCTCAGTTCGACATACTCGTGATTATGAATATAAAAGCAATCGTGATTTGCGAATCAGGGAAAAAAGTGCGTTTTGAAACCATGGGCTATAGTCCAGCAGAATTAAGCAAAAAACCCTCGGACTTCCTTACTCTGTATTTTTGTCAATAAAAGGTTCTCAGAGCTAAATTTTTAAATAAGTGTTCAGTAAGTGATGCTCGTGATTATGAATATAAAAGCATTCGTCATTTGCGAATTTGGGAAAAAAGTGCATTTTGAAACCATGGGCTATAGTCCAGCAGAATTAAGCAAAAAACCCTCGGATTTCAGATCTCTGTATTTTTGTCAATAAAAGGTTCTCAGAGCTAAATTTTTATATTTGTGCTCAGTTCGACATACTCGTGATTATGAATATAAAAGCAATCGTGATTTGCGAATCAGGGAAAAAAGTGCGTTTTGAAACCATGGGCTATAGTCCAGCAGAATTAAGCAAAAAACCCTCGGACTTCCTTACTCTGTATTTTTGTCAATAAAAGGTTCTCAGAGCTAAATTTTTAAATTTGTGTTCACTTAGGGATGCTTGTGGCTATCAATATCATAGAAATCATAAATTGTGAATTTGAGAAAAAAGTGCATTTTGAAACCATGGGCTATAGTCCAGCAGAATTAAGCAAAAAACCCTCGGATTTCAGATCTCTGTATTTTTGTCAATAAAAGGTTCTCAGAGCTAAATTTTTATATTTGTGCTCAGTTCGACATACTCGTGATTATGAATATAAAAGCAATCGTGATTTGCGAATCAGGGAAAAAAGTGCGTTTTGAAACCATGGGCTATAGTCCAGCAGAATTAAGCAAAAAACCCTCGGACTTCCTTACTCTGTATTTTTGTCAATAAAAGGTTCTCAGAGCTAAATTTTTGAATTTGTGCTCAGTTCGACATACTCGTGATTATGAATATAAAAGCAATCGTCATTTGCGAATTTGGGAAAAAAGTTCATTTTGAAACCATGGGCTATAGTCCAGCAGAATTAAGCAAAAAACCCTCGGATTTCAGATCTCTGTATTTTTGTCAATAAAAGGTTCTCAGAGCTAAATTTTTATATTTGTGCTCAGTTCGACATACTCGTGATTATGAATATAAAAGCAATCGTGATTTGCGAATCAGGGAAAAAAGTGCGTTTTGAAACCATGGGCTATAGTCCAGCAGAATTAAGCAAAAAACCCTCGGACTTCCTTACTCTGTATTTTTGTCAATAAAAGGTTCTCAGAGCTAAATTTTTAAATAAGTGTTCAGTAAGTGATGCTCGTGATTATGAATATAAAAGCATTCGTCATTTGCGAATTTGGGAAAAAAGTGCATTTTGAAACCATGGGCTATAGTCCAGCAGAATTAAGCAAAAAACCCTCGGATTTCAGATCTCTGTATTTTTGTCAATAAAAGGTTCTCAGAGCTAAATTTTTATATTTGTGCTCAGTTCGACATACTCGTGATTATGAATATAAAAGCAATCGTGATTTGCGAATCAGGGAAAAAAGTGCGTTTTGAAACCATGGGCTATAGTCCAGCAGAATTAAGCAAAAAACCCTCGGACTTCCTTACTCTGTATTTTTGTCAATAAAAGGTTCTCAGAGCTAAATTTTTAAATTTGTGTTCACTTAGGGATGCTTGTGGCTATCAATATCATAGAAATCATAACTTGTGAATTTGAGAAAAAAGTGCATTTTGAATCCATGGGCTATAGTCCAGCAGAATTAAGCAAAAAACCCTCGGATTTCATATCTCTGTATTTTTGTCAATAAAAGGTTCTCAGAGCTGAATTTTTAAATTTGTGTTCACTTAGGGATGCTTGTGGCTATCAAGATCATTGAAATCATAACTTGTGAATTTGAGAAAAAAGCGCATTTTGAAACCATGGGCTATAGTCCAGCAGAATTAAGCATAAAAGCCTCGGATTTCATATTTCTGTATTTTTGTCAATAAAAGGTTCTCAGAGCTAAATTTTTAAATTAGTGTTCAGTAAGTGATGCTCGTGATTATGAATATAAAAGCAATCGTCATTTGCGAATTAAGGAAAAAAGTGCATTTTGAAACCATGGGCTATAGTCCAGCAGAATTAAGCATAAAAGCCTCGGATTTCATATCTCTGTATTTTTGTCAATAAAAGGTTCTCAGAGCTAAATTTTTAAATTTGTACTCAGTTCGACATACTCGTGATTATGAATATAAAAGCAATCGTCATTTGCGAATTGTGGAAAAAAGTGCATTTTGAAACCATGGGCTATAGTCCAGCAGAATTAAGCAAAAAACCCTCGGATTTCATATCTCTGTGTTTTTGTCAATAAAAGGTTCTCAGAGCTAAATTTTTAAATTTGTGTTCACTTAGGGATGCTTGTGGCTATCAATATCATAGAAATCATAAATTGCGAATTTGAGAAAAAAGTGCATTTTGAAACCATGGGCTATAGTCCAGCAGAATTAAGCAAAAAACCCTCGGATTTCATATCTCTGTATTTTTGTCAATAAAAGGTTCTCAGAGCTAAATTTTTAAACTAGTGTTCACTTAGGGATGCTTGCGGCTATCAATTTCATAGAAATCATAGCTTGTGAATTTGAGAAAAAAGTGCATTTTGAATCCATGGGCTATAGTCCAGCAGAATTAAGCAAAAAACCCTCGGATTTCATATCTCTGTATTTTTGTCAATAAAAGGTTCTCAGAGCTAAATTTTTAAATTTGTGTTCACTTAGGGATGCTTGCGGCTATCAATATCATAGAAATCATAACTTGTGAATTTGAGAAAAAAGTGCATTTTGAATCCATGGGCTATAGTCCAGCAGAATTAAGCAAAAAACCCTCGGATTTCATATCTCTGTATTTTTGTCAATAAAAGGTTCTCAGAGCTAAATTTTTTAATTTGTGTTCACTTAGGGATGCTCGTGGCTATCAATATCATAGAAATCATAACTTGTGCATTTGAGAAAAAAGTGCATTTTGAATCCATGGGCTATAGTCCAGCAGAATTAAGCAAAAAACCCTCGGATTTCATATCTCTGTATTTTTGTCAATAAAAGGTTCTCAGAGCTGAATTTTAAAATTTGTGTTCACTTAGGGATGCTTGCGGCTATCAATATCATAGAAATCATAACTTGTGAATTTGAGAAAAAAGTGCATTTTGAATCCATGGGCTATAGTCCAGCAGAATTAAGCAAAAAACCCTCGGATTTCATATCTCTGTATTTTTGTCAATAAAAGGTTCTCAGAGCTAAATTTTTTAATTTGTGTTCACTTAGGGATGCTTGTGGCTATCAATATCATAGAAATCATAACTTGTGAATTTGAGAAAAAAGTGCATTTTGAATCCATGGGCTATAGTCCAGCAGAATTAAGCAAAAACCCTCGGATTTCATATCTCTGTATTTTTGTCAATAAAAGGTTCTCAGAGCTGAATTTTAAAATTTGTGTTCACTCAGGGATGCTTGTGGCTATCAATATCATAGAAATCATAACTTGTGAATTTGAGAAAAATGTGCATTTTGAATCCATGGGCTATAGTCCAGCAGAATTGAGCAAAAAACCCTCGGATTTCATATCTCTGTATTTTTGTCAATAAAAGGTTCTCAGAGCTGAATTTTAAAATTTGTGTTCACTTAGGGATGCTTGTGGCTATCAATATCATAGAAATCATAACTTGTGAATTTGAGAAAAAAGTGCATTTTGAATCCATGGGCTATAGTCCAGCAGAATTGAGCAAAAAACCCTCGGATTTCATATCTCTGTATTTTTGTCAATAAAAGGTTCTCAGAGCTAAATTTTTAAATTTGTACTCAGTTCGACATACTCGTGATTATGAATATAAAAGCAATCGTCATTTGCGAATTGTGGAAAAAAGTGCATTTTGAAACCATGGGCTATAGTCCAGCAGAATTAAGCATAAAAGCCTCGGATTTCATATCTCTGTATTTTTGTCAATAAAAGGTTCTCAGGGCTAAATTTTTAAATCTGTGCTCAGTTCGACATACTCGTGATTATGAATGTAAAAGCAATCGTCATTTGCGAATTAGGGAAAAAAGTGCATTTTGAAACCATGGGCTATAGTCCAGCAGAATTAAGCAAAAAACCCTCGGATTTCATATCTCTGTATTTTTGTCAATAAAAGGTTCTCAGAGCTAAATTTTTAAATTTGTACTCAGTTCGACATACTCGTGATTATGAATATAAAAGCAATCGTCATTTGCGAATTGTGGAAAAAAGTGCATTTTGAAACCATGGGCTATAGTCCAGCAGAATTAAGCATAAAAGCCTCGGATTTCATATCTCTGTATTTTTGTCAATAAAAGGTTCTCAGGGCTAAATTTTTAAATCTGTGCTCAGTTCGACATACTCGTGATTATGAATGTAAAAGCAATCGTCATTTGCGAATTAGGGAAAAAAGTGCATTTTGAAACCATGGGCTATAGTCCAGCAGAATTAAGCAAAAAACCCTCGGATTTCATATCTCTGTGTTTTTGTCAATAAAAGGTTCTCAGAGCTAAATTTTTAAATTTGTGTTCACTTAGGGATGCTTGCGGCTATCAATATCATAGAAATCATAACTTGTGAATTTGAGAAAAAAGTGCATTTTGAATCCATGGGCTATAGTCCAGCAGAATTAAGCAAAAAACCCTCGGATTTCATATCTCTGTATTTTTGTCAATAAAAGGTTCTCAGAGCTAAATTTTTTAATTTGTGTTCACTTAGGGATGCTCGTGGCTATCAATATCATAGAAATCATAACTTGTGCATTTGAGAAAAAAGTGCATTTTGAATCCATGGGCTATAGTCCAGCAGAATTAAGCAAAAAACCCTCGGATTTCATATCTCTGTATTTTTGTCAATAAAAGGTTCTCAGAGCTGAATTTTAAAATTTGTGTTCACTTAGGGATGCTTGCGGCTATCAATATCATAGAAATCATAACTTGTGAATTTGAGAAAAAAGTGCATTTTGAATCCATGGGCTATAGTCCAGCAGAATTAAGCAAAAAACCCTCGGATTTCATATCTCTGTATTTTTGTCAATAAAAGGTTCTCAGAGCTAAATTTTTTAATTTGTGTTCACTTAGGGATGCTTGTGGCTATCAATATCATAGAAATCATAACTTGTGAATTTGAGAAAAAAGTGCATTTTGAATCCATGGGCTATAGTCCAGCAGAATTAAGCAAAAACCCTCGGATTTCATATCTCTGTATTTTTGTCAATAAAAGGTTCTCAGAGCTGAATTTTAAAATTTGTGTTCACTCAGGGATGCTTGTGGCTATCAATATCATAGAAATCATAACTTGTGAATTTGAGAAAAATGTGCATTTTGAATCCATGGGCTATAGTCCAGCAGAATTGAGCAAAAAACCCTCGGATTTCATATCTCTGTATTTTTGTCAATAAAAGGTTCTCAGAGCTGAATTTTAAAATTTGTGTTCACTTAGGGATGCTTGTGGCTATCAATATCATAGAAATCATAACTTGTGAATTTGAGAAAAAAGTGCATTTTGAATCCATGGGCTATAGTCCAGCAGAATTGAGCAAAAAACCCTCGGATTTCATATCTCTGTATTTTTGTCAATAAAAGGTTCTCAGAGCTGAATTTTAAAATTTGTGTTCACTTAGGGATGCTTGTGGCTATCAATATCATAGAAATCATAACTTGTGAATTTGAGAAAAAAGTGCATTTTGAATCCATGGGCTATAGTCCAGCAGAATTGAGCAAAAAACCCTCGGATTTCATATCTCTGTATTTTTGTCAATAAAAGGTTCTCAGAGCTAAATTTTTAAATTTGTACTCAGTTCGACATACTCGTGATTATGAATATAAAAGCAATCGTCATTTGCGAATTGTGGAAAAAAGTGCATTTTGAAACCATGGGCTATAGTCCAGCAGAATTAAGCATAAAAGCCTCGGATTTCATATCTCTGTATTTTTGTCAATAAAAGGTTCTCAGGGCTAAATTTTTAAATCTGTGCTCAGTTCGACATACTCGTGATTATGAATGTAAAAGCAATCGTCATTTGCGAATTAGGGAAAAAAGTGCATTTTGAAACCATGGGCTATAGTCCAGCAGAATTAAGCAAAAAACCCTCGGATTTCATATCTCTGTGTTTTTGTCAATAAAAGGTTCTCAGAGCTAAATTTTTAAATTTGTGTTCACTTAGGGATGCTTGTGGCTATCAATATCATAGAAATCATAAATTGCGAATTTGAGAAAAAAGTGCATTTTGAAACCATGGGCTATAGTCCAGCAGAATTAAGCAAAAAACCCTCGGATTTCATATCTCTGTATTTTTGTCAATAAAAGGTTCTCAGAGCTAAATTTTTAAACTAGTGTTCACTTAGGGATGCTTGCGGCTATCAATTTCATAGAAATCATAGCTTGTGAATTTGAGAAAAAAGTGCATTTTGAATCCATGGGCTATAGTCCAGCAGAATTAAGCAAAAAACCCTCGGATTTCATATCTCTGTATTTTTGTCAATAAAAGGTTCTCAGAGCTAAATTTTTAAATTTGTGTTCACTTAGGGATGCTTGTGGCTATCAATATCATAGAAATCATAAATTGTGAATTTGAGAAAAATGTGCATTTTGAATCCATGGGCTATAGTCCAGCAGAATTAAGCAAAAAACCCTCGGATTTCATATCTCTGTATTTTTGTCAATAAAAGGTTCTCAGAGCTAAATTTTTAAACTAGTGTTCACTTAGGGATGCTTGCGGCTATCAATTTCATAGAAATCATAGCTTGTGAATTTGAGAAAAAAGTGCATTTTGAATCCATGGGCTATAGTCCAGCAGAATTAAGCAAAAAACCCTCGGATTTCATATCTCTGTATTTTTGTCAATAAAAGGTTCTCAGAGCTAAATTTTTAAATTTGTGTTCACTTAGGGATGCTTGCGGCTATCAATATCATAGAAATCATAACTTGTGAATTTGAGAAAAAAGTGCATTTTGAATCCATGGGCTATAGTCCAGCAGAATTAAGCAAAAAACCCTCGGATTTCATATCTCTGTATTTTTGTCAATAAAAGGTTCTCAGAGCTAAATTTTTTAATTTGTGTTCACTTAGGGATGCTCGTGGCTATCAATATCATAGAAATCATAAATTGTGAATTTGAGAAAAAAGTGCATTTTGAATCCATGGGCTATAGTCCAGCAGAATTAAGCAAAAAACCCTCGGATTTCATATCTCTGTATTTTTGTCAATAAAAGGTTCTCAGAGCTAAATTTTTAAATTTGTGTTCACTTAGGGATGCTTGTGGCTATCAATATCATAGAAATCATAAATTGTGAATTTGAGAAAAAAGTGCATTTTGAATCCATGGGCTATAGTCCAGCAGAATTAAGCAAAAAACCCCCGGAATTCATATCTCTGTATTTTTTTCAATAAAAGGTTCTCAGGGCTAAATTTTTAAATTTGTGTTCACTTAGGGATGCTTGTGGCTATCAATATCATAGAAATCATAACTTGTGAATTTGAGAAAAAAGTGCATTTTGAATCCATGGGCTATAGTCCAGCAGAATTAAGCAAAAAACCCAAGGAATTCATATCTCTGTATTTTTTTCAATAAAAGGTTCTCAGGGCTAAATTTTTAAATTTGTGTTCACTTAGGGATGCTTGTGGCTATCAATATCATAGAAATCATAACTTGTGAATTTGAGAAAAAAGTGCATTTTGAATCCATGGGCTATAGTCCAGCAGAATTAAGCAAAAAACCCTCGGATTTCATATCTCTGTATTTTTGTCAATAAAAGGTTCTCAGTGCTAAATTTTTAAATTTGTGCTCAGTTTAATGTACTCGTGATTATGAAAATAAAAGCAATCGTCATTTGCGAATTAGGGAAAAAAGTGCATTTTGAAACCATGGGCTATAGTCCAGCAGAATTAAGCAAAAAGCCCAAGGAATTCATATCTCTGTATTTTTTTCAATAAAAGGTTCTCAGGGCTAAATTTTTAAATTTGTGTTCACTTAGGGATGCTTGTGGCTATCAATATCATAGAAATCATAACTTGTGAATTTGAGAAAAAAGTGCATTTTGAATCCATGGGCTATAGTCCAGCAGAATTAAGCAAAAAACCCAAGGAATTCATATCTCTGTATTTTTTTCAATAAAAGGTTCTCAGGGCTAAATTTTTAAATTTGTGTTCACTTAGGGATGCTTGTGGCTATCAATATCATAGAAATCATAACTTGTGAATTTGAGAAAAAAGTGCATTTTGAATCCATGGGCTATAGTCCAGCAGAATTAAGCAAAAAACCCAAGGAATTCATATCTCTGTATTTTTGTCAATAAAAGGTTCTCAGTGCTAAATTTTTAAATTTGTGCTCAGTTTAATGTACTCGTGATTATGAAAATACAAGCAATCGTCATTTGCGAATTAGGGAAAAAAGTGCATTTTGAAACCATGGGCTATAGTCCAGCAGAATTAAGCAAAAAGCCCTCGGATTTCATATCTCTGTATTTTTGTCATTTTGTGTTCAGGAAGTGATGCTCGTGATTATGAATATAAAAGCAATCGTCATTTGCGAATGAGGGAAAAAAGTGCATTTTGAAACCATGGGCTATAGTCCAGCAGAATTAAGCAAAAAACCCCCGGAATTCATATCTCTGTATTTTTTTCAATAAAAGGTTCTCAGGGCTAAATTTTTAAATTTGTGTTCACTTAGGGATGCTTGTGGCTATCAATATCATAGAAATCATAACTTGTGAATTTGAGAAAAAAGTGCATTTTGAATCCATGGGCTATAGTCCAGCAGAATTAAGCAAAAAACCCTCGGATTTCATATCTCTGTATTTTTGTCAATAAAAGGTTCTCAGTGCTAAATTTTTAAATTTGTGCTCAGTTTAATGTACTCGTGATTATGAAAATACAAGCAATCGTCATTTGCGAATTAGGGAAAAAAGTGCATTTTGAAACCATGGGCTATAGTCCAGCAGAATTAAGCAAAAAACCCTCGGATTACATATATCTGGATTTTTGTCAATAAAAGGTTCTCAGAGCTAAATTCTTAAATTTGTGTTCACTTAGGGATGCTTGGCTATCAATATCATAGAAATCATAAATTGTGAATTTGAGAAAAAAGTGCATTTTGAATCCATGGGCTATAGTCCAGCAGAATTAAGCAAAAAACCCCCGGAATTCATATCTCTGTATTTTTTTCAATAAAAGGTTCTCAGGGCTAAATTTTTAAATAAGTGTTCAGTAAGTGATGCTCGTGATTATGAATATAAAAGCATTCGTCATTTGCGAATTAGGGAAAAAAGTGCATTTTGAATCCATGGGCTATAGTCCAGCAGAATTAAGCAAAAAACCCTCGGATTTCATATCTCTGTATTTTTGTCAATAAAAGGTTCTCAGAGCTAAATTTTTAAATTTGTGTTCACTTAGGGATGCTTGTGGCTATCAATATCATAGAAATCATAAATTGTGAATTTGAGAAAAAAGTGCATTTTGAATCCATGGGCTATAGTCCAGCAGAATTAAGCAAAAAACCCCCGGAATTCATATCTCTGTATTTTTTTCAATAAAAGGTTCTCAGGGCTAAATTTTTAAATTTGTGTTCACTTAGGGATGCTTGTGGCTATCAATATCATAGAAATCATAACTTGGGAATTTGAGAAAAAAGTGCATTTTGAATCCATGGGCTATAGTCCAGCAGAATTAAGCAAAAAACCCAAGGAATTCATATCTCTGTATTTTTTTCAATAAAAGGTTCTCAGGGCTAAATTTTTAAATTTGTGTTCACTTAGGGATGCTTGTGGCTATCAATATCATAGAAATCATAACTTGTGAATTTGAGAAAAAAGTGCATTTTGAATCCATGGGCTATAGTCCAGCAGAATTAAGCAAAAAACCCTCGGATTTCATATCTCTGTATTTTTGTCAATAAAAGGTTCTCAGTGCTAAATTTTTAAATTTGTGCTCAGTTTAATGTACTCGTGATTATGAAAATAAAAGCAATCGTCATTTGCGAATTAGGGAAAAAAGTGCATTTTGAAACCATGGGCTATAGTCCAGCAGAATTAAGC
This sequence comes from Orthonevra nobilis, assembly GCA_963555765.1. Lineage (NCBI taxonomy): Eukaryota > Metazoa > Arthropoda > Insecta > Diptera > Syrphidae > Orthonevra > Orthonevra nobilis. The sequence goes on along the minus strand of OY743224.1, from coordinate 122,897,069 downwards.
AAAAAGCCCAAGGAATTCATATCTCTGTATTTTTTTCAATAAAAGGTTCTCAGGGCTAAATTTTTAAATTTGTGTTCACTTAGGGATGCTTGTGGCTATCAATATCATAGAAATCATAACTTGTGAATTTGAGAAAAAAGTGCATTTTGAATCCATGGGCTATAGTCCAGCAGAATTAAGCAAAAAACCCAAGGAATTCATATCTCTGTATTTTTTTCAATAAAAGGTTCTCAGGGCTAAATTTTTAAATTTGTGTTCACTTAGGGATGCTTGTGGCTATCAATATCATAGAAATCATAACTTGTGAATTTGAGAAAAAAGTGCATTTTGAATCCATGGGCTATAGTCCAGCAGAATTAAGCAAAAAACCCTCGGATTTCATATCTCTGTATTTTTGTCAATAAAAGGTTCTCAGTGCTAAATTTTTAAATTTGTGCTCAGTTTAATGTACTCGTGATTATGAAAATAAAAGCAATCGTCATTTGCGAATTAGGGAAAAAAGTGCATTTTGAAACCATGGGCTATAGTCCAGCAGAATTAAGCAAAAAACCCTCGGATTTCATATCTCTGGATTTTTGTCAATAAAAGGTTCTCAGAGCTAAATTCTTAAATTTGTGTTCACTTAGGGATGCTTGGCTATCAATATCATAGAAATCATAAATTGTGAATTTGAGAAAAAAGTGCATTTTGAATCCATGGGCTATAGTCCAGCAGAATTAAGCAAAAAACCCTCGGATTTCATATCTCTGTATTTTTGTCAATAAAAGGTTCTCAGTGCTAAATTTTTAAATTTGTGCTCAGTTTAATGTACTCGTGATTATGAAAATAAAAGCAATCGTCATTTGCGAATTAGGGAAAAAAGTGCATTTTGAAACCATGGGCTATAGTCCAGCAGAATTAAGCAAAAAACCCCCGGAATTCATATCTCTGTATTTTTTTCAATAAAAGGTTCTCAGGGCTAAATTTTTAAATTTGTGTTCACTTAGGGATGCTTGTGGCTATCAATATCATAGAAATCATAACTTGTGAATTTGAGAAAAAAGTGCATTTTGAATCCATGGGCTATAGTCCAGCAGAATTAAGCAAAAAACCCCCGGAATTCATATCTCTGTATTTTTTTCAATAAAAGGTTCTCAGGGCTAAATTTTTAAATTTGTGTTCACTTAGGGATGCTTGTGGCTATCAATATCATAGAAATCATAACTTGTGAATTTGAGAAAAAAGTGCATTTTGAATCCATGGGCTATAGTCCAGCAGAATTAAGCAAAAAACCCTCGGATTTCATATCTCTGTATTTTTGTCAATAAAAGGTTCTCAGTGCTAAATTTTTAAATTTGTGCTCAGTTTAATGTACTCGTGATTATGAAAATACAAGCAATCGTCATTTGCGAATTAGGGAAAAAAGTGCATTTTGAAACCATGGGCTATAGTCCAGCAGAATTAAGCAAAAAACCCTCGGATTTCATATCTCTGGATTTTTGTCAATAAAAGGTTCTCAGAGCTAAATTCTTAAATTTGTGTTCACTTAGGGATGCTTGGCTATCAATATCATAGAAATCATAAATTGTGAATTTGAGAAAAAAGTGCATTTTGAATCCATGGGCTATAGTCCAGCAGAATTAAGCAAAAAACCCTCGGATTTCATATCTCTGTATTTTTGTCAATAAAAGGTTCTCAGTGCTAAATTTTTAAATTTGTGCTCAGTTTAATGTACTCGTGATTATGAAAATAAAAGCAATCGTCATTTGCGAATTAGGGAAAAAAGTGCATTTTGAAACCATGGGCTATAGTCCAGCAGAATTAAGCAAAAAACCCTCGGATTTCATATCTCTGGATTTTTGTCAATAAAAGGTTCTCAGAGCTAAATTCTTAAATTTGTGTTCACTTAGGGATGCTTGGCTATCAATATCATAGAAATCATAAATTGTGAATTTGAGAAAAAAGTGCATTTTGAATCCATGGGCTATAGTCCAGCAGAATTAAGCAAAAAACCCTCGGATTTCATATCTCTGTATTTTTGTCAATAAAAGGTTCTCAGAGCTAAATTTTTAAATTTGTGTTCACTTAGGGATGCTTGTGGCTATCAATATCATAGAAATCATAAATTGTGAATTTGAGAAAAAAGTGCATTTTGAATCCATGGGCTATAGTCCAGCAGAATTAAGCAAAAAACCCTCGGATTTCATATCTCTGTATTTTTGTCAATAAAAGGTTCTCAGAGCTAAATTTTTGAATAAGCGTTCAGTAAGTGATGCTCGTGATTATGAATATAAAAGCATTCGTCATTTGCGAATTAGGGAAAAAAGTGCATTTTGAAACCATGGGCTATAATCCAGCAGAATTAAGCAAAAACCCCTCGGATTTCATATCTCTGTATTTTTGTCAATAAAAGGTTCTCAGAGCTAAATTTTTAAATTTGTGTTCACTTAGGGATGCTTGTGGCTATCAATATCATAGAAATCATAAATTGTGAATTTGAGAAAAAAGTGCATTTTGAATCCATGGGCTATAGTCCAGCAGAATTAAGCAAAAAACCCTCGGATTTCATATCTCTGTATTTTTGTCAATAAAAGGTTCTCAGAGCTAAATTTTTAAATTTGTGTTCACTTAGGGATGCTTGTGGCTATCAATATCATAGAAATCATAAATTGTGAATTTGAGAAAAAAGTGCATTTTGAATCCATGGGCTATAGTCCAGCAGAATTAAGCAAAAAACCCTCGGATTTCATATCTCTGTATTTTTGTCAATAAAAGGTTCTCAGGGCTAAATTTTTAAATAAGTGTTCAGTAAGTGATGCTCGTGATTATGAATATAAAAGCATTCGTCATTTGCGAATTAGGGAAAAAAGTGTATTTTGAATCCATGAACTAGTCCAGCAGAATTAAGCAAAAACCCCTCGGATTTCATATCTCTGTATTTTTGTCAATAAAAGGTTCTCAGAGCTAAATTCTTAAATTTGTGTTCACTTAGGGATGCTTGGCTATCAATATCATAGAAATCATAAATTGTGAATTTGAGAAAAAAGTGCATTTTGAATCCATGGGCTATAGTCCAGCAGAATTAAGCAAAAAACCCTCGGATTTCATATCTCTGTATTTTTGTCAATAAAAGGTTCTCAGTGCTAAATTTTTAAATTTGTGCTCAGTTTAATGTACTCGTGATTATGAAAATAAAAGCAATCGTCATTTGCGAATTAGGGAAAAAAGTGCATTTTGAAACCATGGGCTATAATCCAGCAGAATTAAGCAAAAAGCCCTCGGATTTCATATCTCTGTATTTTTGTCAATAAAAGGTTCTCAGAGCTAAATTTTTAAATTTGTGTTCACTTAGGGATGCTTGGCTATCAATATCATAGAAATCATAAATTGTGAATTTGAGAAAAAAGTGCATTTTGAATCCATGGGCTATAGTCCAGCAGAATTAAGCAAAAAACCCTCGGATTTCATATCTCTGTATTTTTGTCAATAAAAGGTTCTCAGAGCTAAATTTTTGAATAAGCGTTCAGTAAGTGATGCTCGTGATTATGAATATAAAAGCATTCGTCATTTGCGAATTAGGGAAAAAAGTGCATTTTGAAACCATGGGCTATAATCCAGCAGAATTAAGCAAAAACCCCTCGGATTTCATATCTCTGTATTTTTGTCAATAAAAGGTTCTCAGAGCTAAATTTTTAAATTTGTGTTCACTTAGGGATGCTTGTGGCTATCAATATCATAGAAATCATAACTTGTGAATTTGAGAAAAAAGTGCATTTTGAATCCATGGGCTATAGTCCAGCAGAATTAAGCAAAAAACCCAAGGAATTCATATCTCTGTATTTTTTTCAATAAAAGGTTCTCAGGGCTAAATTTTTAAATTTGTGTTCACTTAGGGATGCTTGTGGCTATCAATATCATAGAAATCATAAATTGTGAATTTGAGAAAAAAGTGCATTTTGAAACCATGGGCTATAGTCCAGCAGAATTAAGCAAAAAGCCCTCGGATTTCATATCTCTGTATTTTTGTCATTTTGTGTTCAGGAAGTGATGCTCGTGATTATGAATATAAAAGCAATCGTCATTTGCGAATGAGGGAAAAAAGTGCATTTTGAAACCATGGGCTATAGTCCAGCAGAATTAAGCAAAAAACCCCCGGAATTCATATCTCTGTATTTTTTTCAATAAAAGGTTCTCAGGGCTAAATTTTTAAATTTGTGTTCACTTAGGGATGCTTGTGGCTATCAATATCATAGAAATCATAACTTGTGAATTTGAGAAAAAAGTGCATTTTGAATCCATGGGCTATAGTCCAGCAGAATTAAGCAAAAAACCCTCGGATTTCATATCTCTGTATTTTTGTCAATAAAAGGTTCTCAGTGCTAAATTTTTAAATTTGTGCTCAGTTTAATGTACTCGTGATTATGAAAATACAAGCAATCGTCATTTGCGAATTAGGGAAAAAAGTGCATTTTGAAACCATGGGCTATAGTCCAGCAGAATTAAGCAAAAAACCCTCGGATTTCATATCTCTGGATTTTTGTCAATAAAAGGTTCTCAGAGCTAAATTCTTAAATTTGTGTTCACTTAGGGATGCTTGGCTATCAATATCATAGAAATCATAAATTGTGAATTTGAGAAAAAAGTGCATTTTGAATCCATGGGCTATAGTCCAGCAGAATTAAGCAAAAAACCCTCGGATTTCATATCTCTGTATTTTTGTCAATAAAAGGTTCTCAGAGCTAAATTTTTAAATTTGTGTTCACTTAGGGATGCTTGGCTATCAATATCATAGAAATCATAAATTGTGAATTTGAGAAAAAAGTGCATTTTGAATCCATGGGCTATAGTCCAGCAGAATTAAGCAAAAAACCCTCGGATTTCATATCTCTGTATTTTTGTCAATAAAAGGTTCTCAGAGCTAAATTTTTGAATAAGCGTTCAGTAAGTGATGCTCGTGATTATGAATATAAAAGCATTCGTCATTTGCGAATTAGGGAAAAAAGTGCATTTTGAAACCATGGGCTATAATCCAGCAGAATTAAGCAAAAACCCCTCGGATTTCATATCTCTGTATTTTTGTCAATAAAAGGTTCTCAGAGCTAAATTTTTAAATTTGTGTTCACTTAGGGATGCTTGTGGCTATCAATATCATAGAAATCATAAATTGTGAATTTGAGAAAAAAGTGCATTTTGAATCCATGGGCTATAGTCCAGCAGAATTAAGCAAAAAACCCTCGGATTTCATATCTCTGTATTTTTGTCAATAAAAGGTTCTCAGAGCTAAATTTTTAAATTTGTGTTCACTTAGGGATGCTTGTGGCTATCAATATCATAGAAATCATAAATTGTGAATTTGAGAAAAAAGTGCATTTTGAATCCATGGGCTATAGTCCAGCAGAATTAAGCAAAAAACCCTCGGATTTCATATCTCTGTATTTTTGTCAATAAAAGGTTCTCAGAGCTAAATTATTAAATTTGTGTTCACTTAGGGATGCTTGTGGCTATCAATATCATAGAAATCATAAATTGTGAATTTGAGAAAAAAGTGCATTTTGAATCCATGGGCTATAGTCCAGCAGAATTAAGCAAAAAACCCTCGGATTTCATATCTCTGTATTTTTGTCAATATAAGGTTCTCAGGGCTAAATTTTCAAATTAGTGTTCAGTAAGTGATGCTCGTGATTAGTAATATAAAAGCATTCGTCATTTGCGAATTAGGGAAAAAAGTGCATTTTGAAACCGTGGGCTATAGTCCAGCAGAATTAAGCAAAAAACCCTCGGATTTCATATCTCTGTATTTTTGTCAATAAAAGGTTCTCAGGGCTAAATTTTTAAATTAGTGTTCAGTAAGTGATGCTCGTGATTATGAATATAAAAGCATTCGTCATTTGCGAATTAGGGAAAAAAGTGTATTTTGAATCCATGAACTAGTCCAGCAGAATTAAGCAAAAACCCCTCGGATTTCATATCTCTGTATTTTTGTCAATAAAAGGTTCTCAGAGCTAAATTTTTAAATTTGTGTTCACTTAGGGATGCTTGTGGCTATCAATATCATAGAAATCATAAATTGTGAATTTGAGAAAAAAGTGCATTTTGAATCCATGGGCTATAGTCCAGCAGAATTAAGCAAAAAACCCTCGGATTTCATATCTCTGTATTTTTGTCAATAAAAGGTTCTCAGAGCTAAATTATTAAATTTGTGTTCACTTAGGGATGCTTGTGGCTATCAATATCATAGAAATCATAAATTGTGAATTTGAGAAAAAAGTGCATTTTGAATCCATGGGCTATAGTCCAGCAGAATTAAGCAAAAAACCCTCGGATTTCATATCTCTGTATTTTTGTCAATATAAGGTTCTCAGGGCTAAATTTTCAAATTAGTGTTCAGTAAGTGATGCTCGTGATTAGTAATATAAAAGCATTCGTCATTTGCGAATTAGGGAAAAAAGTGCATTTTGAAACCGTGGGCTATAGTCCAGCAGAATTAAGCAAAAAACCCTCGGATTTCATATCTCTGTATTTTTGTCAATAAAAGGTTCTCAGGGCTAAATTTTTAAATTAGTGTTCAGTAAGTGATGCTCGTGATTAGTAATATAAAAGCATTCGTCATTTGGGAATTAGGGAAAAAAGTGCATTTTGAAACCGTGGGCTATAGTCCAGCAGAATTAAGCAAAAAACCCTCGGATTTCATATCTCTGTATTTTTGTCAATAAAAGGTTCTCAGAGCTTAATTTTTGAATAAGTGTTCAGTAAGTGATGCTTGTGATTATGAATATAAAAGCATTCGTCATTTGCGAATTAGGGAAAAAAGTGCATTTTGAAACCGTGGGCTATAGTCCAGCAGAATTAAGCAAAAAACCCTCGGATTTCATATCTCTGTATTTTTGTCAATAAAAGGTTCTCAGGGCTAAATTTTTAAATTAGTGTTCAGTAAGTGATGCTCGTGATTAGTAATATAAAAGCATTCGTCATTTGCGAATTAGGGAAAAAAGTGCGTTTTGAAACCATGGGCAATAGTCCAGCAGAATTAAGCAAAAAACCCTCGGATTTCATATCTCTGTATTTTTATCAATAAAAGGTTCTCAGAGCTAAACTTTTGAATAAGTGTTCAGTAAGTGATGCTTGTGATTATGAATATAAAAGCATTCGTCATTTGCGAATTAGGGAAAAAAGTGCATTTTGAATCCATGAACTAGTCCAGCAGAATTAAGCAAAAACCCCTCGGATTTCATATCTCTGTATTTTTGTCAATAAAAGGTTCTCAGAGCTAAATTTTTAAATTTGTGCTCAGTTCGACATACTCGTGACCATGTTTTCGCAATACTTACTGAAGTAGAAACCCTTACCGATCTCAGCATACGAGAGAAGCAAATATTAATCTGCTCCGACAGTACTGCAGCAATTAAAGTTATTACGAACTCCTTATCGGTATCGATACTGGTAAGAAAGTATAAATTTTTTTAATGTAAAGTGACTGCTTGCGACCATACTGCACCCAGCTCGAGAAAAATTTGGTTGTGCTGTGTTGTTCTTCTATGCCGAAGAAAACGGTCACTGGAGTCCGTAATCTGATCATTAAGGGAACTCTTTCTCCCGGGGTTTACGACACGACCACGAATCGTTGTGTGCTTTCCCGATCATGTTGAAACCACACAAAGCAAGTGCACTTGTTACCATGACTATTTTGGCAGAATTGCGAACAAAATTTCAAGACATGATCGTTTCTAGAAACTCCGAATTTCGCTAGCCACCCACGACGCCAGACCTGACTGCACCTGATATTTTTCACAGCGATATTGCAGAGTGGAAGTCTACAAAATCAAACCAGCAAATTTGAGTGTGTTAAAACAATTCACTTAAAAAATAATTGAGACATTTTCAACTTCAATATTTCATGCAATGACGAAAACGTTTTAGTTAGACAAAATACATGCGAAGGCTGAGTGCCAATCGAACATGCACACGAAGGGTTCCGCTTTACCAGCATATAAGCAACACTTAATTTTCTTTTTATATTAAACATCTCATATCCTAATTTTTAGCGTAGAAATGAGTTGCTATTTCAAAAACACGTTTTTTTTTAATTATTTTAAAATTTATATCATTATTCTTATAGCAGCTACATTAAGTAGGTAGTACACATTCTATGAACCTGTAACAGTTCAGGGTAGTAATTCTGTGATATCATTAAAGATAGTTTTGCCTTCAGTAGCCACACAAATGACAGCAAACTGTCTCCATATGTAGAGAGAGACGATAGCGCGAATAGTAGGTATCTGTTAAGTGGTAAGAGATAGTTTACTATCGATTTGCTGGCGAATTTTTAAAGATAGCACCTTAGGTGTCCTTAAGGTTTGATTTGAGAGTGTTAAGATTTGAGTGAGAGGTGAAAATAATATTTACAATTTAAGAATCAAAAAAGGGGCCTTAAATAAAATCAATTGTCGTTCTCATCTAAACAGTTTCTGCAAAAGTTCTGCAAGAGTTTCAAAGGACGCTTTTTAATATGCATAGAAGTATTAAGTTCTGGTGGAGATCAGTGGATTTAATTATCGGACTAAGCCAAAGCACTCATTCAAATATAATGTCAAAAGTTTACTTTATTTATTCTTCAACACACAGTTAGTTTCTTTTTTATTTTTCCAGGAGAAATATTAAATATTTGTGTGCTTCGATCACCATTATTGTACATGAAGGAGAAAAGCAATATCCGTTTGGTAATTGTACACACATCTTCATACAGTTTTTTGCAAAAATTCAAATTGAATAATTCAATCAACTAACTTATTTAACTGAGTAAACTGAGTAACTGAAACCGCTGAAATAATAGGCAGTTCGAGGAAAATGGTCTATAATTGGTGGAGAAAGACGTGGTTCATTTAAATGAAAACAAAAAAAGGAAACCGAAACCAAGGAAAGCGACCGCTTCAGTTGATAGAGCCATTGTCCGGAAATGCAGAAGGATACTTTTAAGTCATCTCGGCAAATTGGAAATGAAATAAAAGAAGAATTAAGTGTTGACGTAGATGATTAGTCCGAAGGAGAATAAACGAGGCCCAGCTATTTGGACGTGTAAGTAGGAAAAAGCCATTCCTATCAAAAAAAAATATTCAAAAACGCCTGAGTTTCGCAAGAGACCACCAGAATAAGGATCTACTGTTCTGGAAATGGATAATGTGGAGTAATGAAACCAAAGTGAATAGAATTGGACCAAATAACACAGTCCAAAAGGCTTTGAATCCCAGATACACTCGGAAGACGATTAAACATGGTGGCGGCAGTGTTATGCTCTGGGGTGCTTTTTCCTGGCATGGAGTAGGGCCTATTGTTAAAAAAGAAGGAAAAATGGACCAATTTCAATGTTTGGATATATTGGAAAATACGATGGAGCCCTATACTTTCGAGTTTATGTTAGTTAATTGGATATTCATGCAGGAAATAAATAAAATGACCCTAAGCTCACCACCAAAATAGTGAAAGATTGGTTTTCGCAAGAAAACATCCATGTTTTGGCGAATCCCGACCTTAACCCACTTGAAAATTAGTGGAATGATGTTAAGGTAAACTTTATGATGGCATAACAGAAGCCTGGTATTCTATCCCAAGAGAAAGGTGTCAGAGACTTATTGAAAGTATGGGTCGTAGATGTTTGGCAGTAATAGAAAATTCTGGCTTTAGTACAAAGTACAGAAAAGGTTAAAGGTGAAACAGAAACATTTGAAATAATATTTTGAATTTTACTTATTTTTCTTTCAGATATCCAATTTTGTGCTATTTTTGTGTCCAGCCGAATTTCGTGTTAATTTTTTTCTTTCTGTTCAGCTTTTTTTTTTGATGTATAGTAACACAAAATTTTCTTGTTAATAACATTCACTATTAACAACATTTTCAAATAAAATTAAGTTTATGATTATTTTTGAAGTACTATTTGATTAAATGAATTTTTCATTTTGGTAGGTAGGTTTGTGCTATTTAATTGTCCATGGCTGTATTTATGCCGAGTTTATTTCTAAAACCTCTTTCCGACGTTGTAATTTAGTTGCGGAAAAACAACATATCACTTGTCTCTTTCACAAGCTCTATTTTTGTCTGGAATGGCGGAATATTGTCATCATTGTTGTCAATTCTAGTTCATTGCAATAGGTGGGGATATTTCCAGTGATTCTAACTGTTATCATAAATTTCTTTGAACAGTCCGCTTTCAGTTAACAGAATACTACTCTTGCGATTATCTTCTCCACCATCTCCTCCGATACACTTACAGCCCTTAAACAGACGGACGGATGGACGGACGAACGGTAAGCGGAACTTTACTGTTTATTACTTAGAGTACGGCACCCTTAAAATTAATTATGTTTAAAATTATATAAAAATAAATAAATATTAAATTTGACTTCCTTAATGACGCGAAATTCTACTTCTTCTTGAAATTTAGTCGAAAGATTTATGTTTTAAAACATGTGGAAAATAAATGACTTCTCTGCACGATTGAAGTGAAACGTCATACTATCATTTCTCTAAATTGAAGCACCTTAAGAGAAGATTCATTCCTTTTGTGAGGTTATTTTTGATAAAGCCCCCATAAAGTTGCCCCAAATCACCTACAAACAACAATCAGCAAACTACCCATCAAAGCCAGCAATCAACATGAAGAAAGTAAAAGAGTACAAACAAAACAAAACAAAAAATCCGAACATATCTAAATAAGCTTAACGGTATTTTCACACAAGACCACAAACAAAAAAAAACTGCATTTTCAAATGTCATAATCCACATTCGGCCAATGAATATAGCCACATTCAAGCTAGCCAAGTTACTAATAACAACGACCCAGTCTGCACATTAGGGAGAAACTAATTAGAGTCATTAAGAAAAATGTGAAAATCCGCTTTCCCCTGGATTATTTCATTGTCCGCTTCCCAGATTGCCCCCTCCCCCTTTGCCGCTGATCAATTTCTTACGCGCTAACAAATTATGCGCGCATAAAATTCGTGAAAACTCAAAAATGTTACAAAAAAAAAAACAAAAACTTGATAGTAATAAAAATAATAATAATAAATGCAGAACAAATATAACGGTGGAGAAATCTCTGAATCGAGAGGCACTCAATCCAAGAGATGGATGACCCATCACTTTTAATGCGTTGCTGGTTGTTCCAGCTTCAGCAGACTCCAGGCCAAGCTTCAACGATGCGACGCATGTTTTTGACATGGCAATTGCCTTCCGACGCGCCGCGCGTTATAAAAAATGACAGAAGACCTCGAAAAGCTTATCCCACAATCGACGAGTTGGCAATGTTGTTGCCAGTAAAATAGCAAAACGAACAGAATAGAAACGAAACGAAAAAAAAGATACATTCACGATTCATTGCCGACGACGACGCCAGTTGAAACAACAATAATGACAATAAGGTCTAATTGAGGGCCGACAGCAACAACAACAACAACTCAAATGTGCACTCGATGGCGCACGAACTTGGGGTTCATTGTGCTGCATTCGTTAATCGAATCGATGTTTTTTTGGCTGTTAAATGAGAGTGTTACCAATGTTTAGTTAAAAGATACTACCATGCACAGTAGATACTGAGATACGGATTTTTTGGAGGTGATAATCACGTTCTCATTTAACTTGTAAGCATTTTGCAACAGGAATGTCCAAGAAGAAAGAGAAATTTAATGTGAACTTATTCCATAACATAAATATACCCTTATGTTCTGTTTTTGATGAGGTAAACTATGATAGTGACTTCGTTCCTAGACGTTTGTGCGACATCGCCTTCCCAATACCTTAATTGGGCGACTTCTGTCAAAAACAGACCTTGCCAAATATTCAAACAAAATCCACTTGCCATAAAACATCAAGCTTAGAAACTTGAACCGGGTTGTAAAAATCAGATTCAGAAACCGATCGATTTCTCGCCCAAGATGCTTTAGATATAAAAAAATTGATTTCAATGGCACTAGGCCAAGCAGCCTACGTTTGAAAGGGTAAGCTCCCTCCAGAGTTTTTTTTGCGAATATTTGTTTCATTAAAGACCATCCTTCATTTTAAATTTGTGCTCATTACCCAAACGTCAGTATGTAGTAGTGGCGGCCATAGAGGCCCCAAGTAGCGCGATGAGCGGAATTATGTTTCCACAACCAACGTGACCTGGATGTCTGATGAAAATTTAGAATTGGGCTTACGATTCAACATAAAGGATAAGGTCCTTTTGATAGGTAGTCGAGGACGGATTTGCCTAGTGTTTTTACCTGTCTCTCGCTATGGCCGGTTATGCGCACGTAAAATGAAAAAGCTATTATTTTTCGGGCTTATATCTATTGCTCTAGCTATGTCGGGACGTGACTGGCTAAGAAGTTCGGTCTCTTTTGACTTATAATAGTCGGGCAATGGTTTCGTGGATATGGTGCATGAAGTAAGGCTCTTCTACCTGAGCCTTACCTATTTCATGCAGTTGTTTCATATAATTTCTTTGATGGATCTAAGATGGACTTTCTACTTCTGATCTATCCAAGGCTAGTTCCCTTCTGGCCAATTCGTCATCCAGTTCATTGCCAAGAATGTCGCTTTGGCCGGGGACTTTTATTTTTTCGAATAGGTTGTTTATTTGGTTTTTTGAATGGTTTTGCTAGTTTTGCGGATTTGGTAGCCGAGTCAAGCTCTTTGATAACAGCCTGGCCTGGCTTCCTAAGGTCATCTTTATCTTTTTTCAATTTTCACGCCTTCTAAATTGTCCGCGTGGACATCGCTGGTCAGGTCCGGGAGGCGATATCATTTAGAGATGTTCTTCAGAATATGTCTGCCTGAGTCTAAGCATGCTTTCTTTACTCGTTGTCTCCCTCGAGGTATTCGTTCCATTCAAGTGAATAAAAATTGGTTTCTTCGGGATATTTTTTGTACCATTTTTCAAATCTTATGAAGTGACTTATTTAGACTTATTTAGACTTATTTAGACTTATTTAGATTCAATGATGTTTTTATTGCAAAATCTAAACAGTTGACAAACTAATACAGTTGCAGTCATAGTTGCATTAGTGTCACCTACACTAAACATATCAGCGAAAATTTACCAACCAAGCTACAGAAAGTCTTTGACGATATCACGTATACTAGTTTGAAAAATATGAAGAGCTTTTTAGTAAAGGATTTTAAGAAATCCACAACAACATGGTACACTCGTGCACCCAATTATTTCCAGCAACTTAAAGACTCCCTCTTTTGGGCTACTGTCCGAAACTGTTGTGAAACATTATTTTGGAAGCAGTACTACTTTACGCAAATAGTCAAAATTATGTAAGAAAGCATAGCCTTATTGTCACGAACAACTCTTGGATAACATGGTATGACAGCGTCTCAAAAATTTCAGAAATTTAGACAACGACATTTTTTATATCACGAAACTTTAATCAGACCAGCGTTTGAGGTGTGTTCTCCTATTTGAAGCTCCGGTTTTGAAAAGACATTAACTCTTCGATTCATGGACAATTGAAATGGAAAACTCAATAAAATTTGTCGAATCAAATGCCTTCAGACTCGGCTTGGTGAGTCCCGAGATCTCCCATCATCTTCAGACATCAAGGCTTTATCCAAACTGCAAAACAAGCCAACTTTTGAATTCACGTCGAGAAGAATGTTTTGATTAGCTTTTTTCAATATTGTTTCATTTGTATCAACAAGGTCCTCCAGGCTAGCTTTTTATTCTATAATCAACATCATGAAAACACAAAAACCGTATTTTCCGTAACGTCGCTACATAAGAACTATAATTATCAATTTTACGTCCTCAGTATCAATAAGCCAAACTCGCTAGCTAAAATAGTACAAAAGAAGGCAAAATACAAAACAGTCTGGACCTTTAGTATTATTACCCTCCAACCCTTCAGTAAGAGTTTCCTTTTTTTCAAATACTTTTTTTAAATTCGGAACAGACTTATGAATTCACCGGATTGGCTATCTCTTTGCTCTCTTTTTTCGTCGCTGGTAGTTCAAATTGCTAGCTTTTACTACTCTCATACGAACTTAAGGAAGGTGTAGAGTTCTTTTAAATCTATTGCTCGAGATTTTTAAGCAGAGATTTCGAAGTCCTAAATGCCTAGTTTTGTATGACAGTGAAAAATTCAAGTCTCGTCAAAGTTGTTAGTCTCGTTTATCTCGTTTCAGTTATTTTCATCCTTCTAGGTTTGATCGGGTAAGTGCGTACTCGAATTCTCATAATACTATTTTCCATAAACCAAAATGCTGAAGCGGCAACTTGGTGGACTTATCAAGTGCAAACACTAACACAACTTCATACCGCCAAATTATCGTCTATCGTGCGTTCGTTCCATGGTCCCTAAGCCCTAAGCCCATTCATGTCAATCGTGATTGAACAAACGAACAAACAGCGTATGATGGTGGGAGCAAAGGGGCGAAGGGGCGAAAGGGCACCCAGCGCCCGGAGCTGTAATTGCCACAGCCACAAGCCATTCGCCGGCTGCCAAACTTACCAGTTTGCCACCGCACCGCAACTTCTGGCTTTAAAATGCGCTTGTGTGTGTTTTGGTGTGTGTTGCACAACCACGCCGATGCCATTCGCCGATCTACGAGCACACACAAGCGCCTTAGCCCCACAGATAAATTCGCTGCAAGTGTCAATGAACTCTCGTGGAGCCCGCTAGATCATTCCGCGCGTTATTGCACCACACGCTCGCGCTCACGTTCGCGTTCGGGCGAAATGCCTTTGCTTGATGTTCGATTTGATCGCGCTTCGTTGTGTGTATGGGTGAACGGTTGTGCATGAATGGGTGCAACTTTATTTACGCATGGGCGTCAAAATAGCGAAATGTATTTGACCGGGGCCGGTCGGGCAAAGGGGGCTCCCGAAAATTTTCCAACCAGTTCGCTTTTTTTTCTGTGTTTTGTTAAAAACTTGCTTGTGTGGTGTCATTAAAAAATGTTTGTTTTTTTTCGAGTTTGCCTTGATATGCGGCAGAAGGGCGGCGCATGGGGGGCGGGCGTCATATGCGATTATGAAAAGAATTTGTAGATTTTCCAAGTATTAGTGTGCATTCGGTTGAAGGCACACAGTTATATTTCTATAACTTTTTTTTTTATAAGATTAATTGGTTGCGATAATATTGAGAAATATTTTCCACCATTTGTGGATGGTGATGTAAAAAAGTTTTGTAGGGCAGGCGGGTACACGAGCGCGAATGAGTGATAAATAATATTTATTTATTTTTTTTTGTCTTGCATTTTGTATTTGATAAGACAAGTTATTGCGTTTTCTGGTAAATAAATATTGTAGGCATTTTATTTGCTTTCGTTCGATGATGTATGAACTCGGAAGTCTTTCGTTATTACTCGTACGATTTTGAATGTGCACATTAAAATTTTAAGGTTTTACCAAAATCGAATTTGAATTGCTTTATGTTTAAGCAATTAAAGCACAAACACAAAACTCTTAATGAAAATTCTTTGAATTACTCTTATTATACATTTTCATTTCATATATTTCCTCTGAACGTAGGGACGATCTCAAAGTTTATAATAGCATAATACGCCGATGAAGTAATCACACATTCTTGCTTTAAGTATTCTCATAGTATGAATCAGAAATTAGGGCCATAATGGCCAAATAAAAACCTGTAAGAGCTCAATGCTCGCAAGTATTCATCTAAGATGCTTTCTCGTAACTGTTATAATCAACCTTCTTCAATAAGGGATCCACTGCTCCACTGATTGATTCAATCTTGGTGTTTTGTTCGAAGAGAGCAAGCCTTACTCCTGGGTGGACGAAGAGTGTTATTTTTTTCTTAGCCACAACCATTGTAAGTCAGCGATGTGAAATTGCTGTATATAATGAGACCTCATAGAATACTAGTTCTGGCATCTACTCCATGGAACCAGATCTTAAAGTCTCCATGAGCCTACCGGATGCTTGTAGCATATCCCAGGCAGAGGTTCAAGCAGTTTAAAATAACAAGTAGAATAACAAAAAGTGAAATCGGTATCCAAAAGAGATTTCGCGTTTAAAATGACATGGTGCTTCGTTAAGAGCACTGGAATTATATGAAATAAGATCGGCAGCAGTTAGAAACTGCCGCACAATGCTTAAGGTGTTATTTATGCAGAGTCGGGTATGTATGTTGGGTGCCTGGACACTCTGAGGGTTGCGAAATTGGGGATGAACTTGCTCGAAAGGGGGTAAAATTTTCATTGTCAATTGGCCAACGTGTTCCGTCAAGATACGAGAAAATAAGATCAACACAAGGTGGCGTAACCTGAACGCACATGAGGTATCCAAGGCCTTATGGTCGGCACTAGAACTCATAAGAACGAAGTAGGAAAGTCCGAACCAGCAACTTCTTTAGTTACCTCGAGAAAGTAGGACACACTAAGCATGAACACATTTTTAAATACTGCAGGGAAATAAAATGTCTCGAGGCAAATGATCATGCCGTTTTTTGTTTAGGCGCGATGGGTCCCATTTGTTTTTTTTAAACTTAAAGTGTCTCATGATCCTGTCTAACCTTCTTAGCGACTATCTTTAACATTTTTCTGCCCCCAGCCTAAACAAACTGCCACGCTATAAAAACCGTTTGTTCATTAGCCCTTAGTGTCCGACCGAATGAAACTTGATTTTCAGCCGAAACCGAAACCGTTACCAAACATTCGACCTCGGTTTAAGTTTCGGCCGAAACCGAAACCGAACCTTTTTTAGACAATTTGAAATTGATTATGTATTTTAATTGTTATATAAATTAAGTATATTTTTACTTAAGTCATCTCGTCCGAAGCCATCTGACACGTCACACAAGCTCTTACCTAAGCACAAGAAAATAAACAAATTCAAAAATACGGCTCACGGACCAAGAACTCACGCGAAGTGGTAAGATTCAATGCAATCTCGCCATGCACCAGAGTTGATTTTGATCAGTCCTCAATCTTTGGAGTAGATTACCCTTCCAACAGTTATAGACAATATAGGTACTCTCAAAAACAAATTTTCCGATATCGGCTGGCTCCATCGCGATAACAACCGATGGGTCAGAACTCGAATGAAAACTGGAAGTTTATCTTTTTGAGTAATCTAAGTCTAGAACTCTCCTTCCATTTTTTACCACGACCACAAAATTTTTGTTGTTAAGTAACATTTCTGGAATTATTCACTTCGACCGACAGCCAAGCTGCCATAAAATCTACATCTAGATTCGCCGCGTATCTAAAGGAGATAGCGGACTTTTTTAAGGTTCACGGGATTCCTGGACATAGGGAAATCCACGAAAACTGCAGAGCAGATGAGCCTGTAAAGGTACAGTGAACCCTCACAGATGCACCTAACCTTTAGCTGCGGTCACACTAAGCATAACAATTAAATACATCAACCGTCTTGCAACATCACCAGACAAACCTCGAACCTCCTTAACAAACAGAGAACCAGAAAGCTACTAAATCTCCTCAATAAATGTCCGGTCGTTGCAATATCAAGACATAGAAATCTATGTTCCCATTTCTTAACAGCTTTGAAAAAAGACCTCGCTGAGTTCTCTCCACCTTTTCCGCCTTCACCGTCCGGGAGGAAAAACTCTCAATACTCACTTACGTTAATCCACCGATTTTTTGCCGAAACCGAAACTGTGGCCGAAACAAATTTTTTGGCCGAATCTGGCCGAAACCGAATATACGGTCAGTCTTTACTAACACATATTGAACTACGGAACGAGGACGAAATGCTCTCCGTTCATCAATGGTTGCCTGATGTGATTGATTTCCCTCCTCTTCTAAAAAATCCAAGGTATTGGTGGAGTGTAGTGCAAGCCAGCAAAAATATCGATGATGCAAAGAAACTTAAAAAAATAACCGAGGCTAGGTTGTCTTAGTGTCACAGAATTAATAGGACCAACGACTCAGGTGAGACCTGAAATTATACTTAACGTCTCCAACGTCTTTGATTGCTTCAATGTAGCAATGAGGGCAATCCGTTTTAAGGAATCATTCTTTGGGAAGGACCTCTCCAACAGATTCCATTACATTGTAATGAAATCGATCATAAACGGTTCCAAATAAATTTAAAGCCTTTCTGAAATCTTAGCTTTATTATCAAACTAGCTATCGCCTGCAGCTGAGTCCGCGTAGATTTAATGTAAAGGTCTTTTAACCATCCTCTGACAACAAAACGTCATGTAAAAGGAAACTTTAATCTGCATAAAGTTTCTTGACGGTTAGCAACATTTTTCAAAAAATTTTCGCGGTAGTTGAACCACAATATTTTGCCGATTCCGAACGGACTCAGACGCTTTCTGTTGACAGTTGTACTCTTCGGAGGATTGTCAATCAGTTGCGAAATATTCCTTCCAGAATTTGATCCTGAGACCTCACGCTCAGTAGCCGGCGTATTTATTACATAGCTACGGGATGCAGTAGGTTTGGCTCAAATACAGCCTACGAGTAACCGCACCACGGCACTGGAATCAAAACTGTATCCAGCTTTCACAGTTCTTTGTCAGCGACGAGAGAGTTGGGAGTCTTATGCCTCTTAAGGGGATGCATTCTCCCATTCCATACTAATAAAGAGCAGTTTAAGGATCAGCGAACTCTGTCCTTATTGGGAGGAAATAAGGTTCAGTACATGACAGTACTTAAGAAAGGAATAAAAATAGCAACTGCTTGTACATAGAAGATGAAGGGACATGGCTTGGAATAATACCTTTAAGCTCAATTGTTTTCCACCAAAGGAACAACAGAACTGGGAAAGCTCAACGAATTTATAGTCCATACTCATCACCTATTCATTAAATTCGAAGCCGCATATGACCGTCTTCATCGGACTCGCAGTTTAAGCCACGGACCGACCTACTCCAGATTTGCATCAGATTCCGGCAGGGATTTTCAACAGGGACACAACAAAAGTAGAGCGACAGGGACAGCAAATGACGCCATATTTCTTGCCGCTCTTTTGACATTTCTCTTCAGTAAGGTTTGCCATTTCATGATGGAAAGATATACGAGCCAACAACGAGTCGAAATTATCGAAATCGATGAGGCTCATTTCTGGCTGAATGGCTTCGTCCATAAACAAAATATGCGATATCGGTCAGGCAGCAATCCACACGTACTCCATGAGTCATCATTGCATCCCGAAAAAATTACGGTTTGGTGCGGTTTATGGGCCGGCGGCGTCATTGGGCCTTACTTCTTCCGTGATGATCAAGACCAGCACGTTATTGTGAATGGGGATCGCTACCGTTCAATGATAACTGAATATTTTTGGCCCCAATTGGATATGGACTTGGAGGACACGTGGTTCCAACAGGACGGCGCCACAAGCCACACAGCGAATGTCAAATAAATTTATTGGAAACCAACTTTGGAGAACGTGTTATCTCACGAAATGGTCCAGTCGCTTGGCCGCCTCGGTCGTGCGATTTGACGCCGTTAGACTATTTCCTTTGGGGCTACGTCCAGTCTATGGTCTATGCCAACAAGCCAGCGACGATTGATGAACTTCGTACGAATATCGAACGTGAAATTGATGCAGTATCGGCCGATTTATGCTTGAAACCGTCGAAAATTGGGTTCAGCGTCTGGACTTCTGCAAGCGTGCCCGTGGTGGCCATGCAAAAGAAATCGAGTTCCATACATAATGGCATCGAACTTACTTTCACAGGAATAAAGAATTTCATTGATATCCAAAAACTTTTGTGGCGCTCTTATTGAAAAACCCGATACAATGTCATTTAATTTCTTCAACCTTATTCTTGGAAAGATAATGAACCGGGCCAGTGCCAGCACGTCAGGCAATATCTGTTTTAACTCTGTCTAGCTGTTGGGATACGCAGGTGACTTTGGCTTTATTGAATTGAATTGAAAAAAAAACATTACTTGAAACTTCCACGGATCAAAACTCGAAAAATTCGAGGCCAAAAATCATGCTCTTTGAAAAACCTGCTAACGAAAAGGGCGAATGGGCAACGGGTACAACAGATGTCTTCGAACACCAGCCACTGGGCAAAGATAAAATCAGAAGCCTGAAACTTCTCTGCAAGGATCATAAAATCACAGATGCCTTGCAACATGAGGAATAGAAAGAATCTTTAGCTCATGCTATGTTTAGTAAGTGGGTACTGACAATGTTATTATGGCTCCTTGCATATGAAGAACATGACTTTGATTTAAAAAGACAGTACACGAGGCCCTCATTTTACTTCAAACTTCTCGGTATTATCCATACCCTACAGTACTATTTACCCTTTGTGTTGGATATTTAAAAAGCCGTTTTCATTTACAATTTTTTTCTTCTTTTCGTACTTCATTATATAACTGAATAAAGTTTTTTTGTTAAGAAAAAAAAAACCCTAACTAACCAATTATTATCGGCTTTGTGCATATCCGATTGGTATTGGCATTAAAGAAAACAACTTTTACCTCTGCCCTCAAGGCGAATAAAATAAAATAATACAAAAGGGCCGCCAACGTCATTGACAGAAGAGCCTCGCAAACGACACACAAACAGCAACGATAAATGCGGGACTGTGCACAGAACAGACATAAAAATAAAAATTATTACAATCTTCTTTGTTGATAATTTTTTTTTTCGCTTGAAATTAACTTATTTCATTTATTATTATTGTTGTAATTTTTTTTATGCAACTTACACACAAACAAACATTCTCATACACATCCGGAGAAAGTAGGTTACACGAGCGGTTTTTTTTTTTTGACATCTCGAATCTCTGACTGACTGAATAATTGTGATCTCGTTTCACATCATCTGTTCAAGCGTCTGCTAATTTCAAAAACTATTCACAGTGGATGAGTATACTGTATCGGCTGAATCTAGAAGGGCGCCCCAAAAGTTGCAGTTTGAAATTTTGATTTGATCGCCGGCGCCGAGGTCAACGGGTACTAAGAAGCCCTTCGATTCGGCTTCGATTGAATACGAAAAAATGTTAATTATGTGACAGAAAAAAAAAATGTATCTATATATATCTTTTGGTTTGGTTTTTTTTTGCATTGCCCTTAATCAGCGATTTTCGACAATGACGAAATTCGGTGTTGGGCTTAATAAGTTTATTCGTTCTTTGTTGACGTTTTATTTGGGTCAAATTGATTAAAATCGCAGAGTAGTTTTTTGTTTTTTGTACGAGTGTGTGTGTAGGGGGGAAAAAAACAAGTGCGTTTAAAGGCCAGCCAACGCAAGTTCTGTTTTGTATCTTATGCCAAAAAAACAACCGAAATTATTTTTGGGTCGTTTATAACCGGCACAAATGGAAAAGATACGAGTGCTTTTTTTTTGCCCTGTTTTCAGTTAGCACACTTGATCAAGAACATTGTTTGCGGTTGTACTTGTTGGAATTGGGGCAATTTTTTTGTTTTCGGGGCTTTGTATTTTGAAAGGCTGTGAGTCATTCGTGAACGAACGCCGGCCACGCCGCCGTCGATTATTTCAACTTCAAAATGAGTTCAGTGTTCTAGGTAATTTCTAATTGTAGATAAGTTCCTACCCAATCGAAGTTATCAACAGGTTGGGATTTATTAACCGGATCGGTTTCTTTTACCGTTAATCTTGATCCTTTCGCATTTCTTGATTTTCTGAAAACTGAGTAAATTTTTGGGGATCATTAAAGGTTTCTGCTTATGTCTGCTTAAATAAGATTCTGATGAATTGTTTAATCCTCAATTCAAGTTTGTTGTGATCCCTTTGTACTATTCCTCTGGTGTAGACTCGAATGTTCTTCGGGTCGGAGCTTTGATGTCCATCTGTTATTCTTGTGTACTTGAATCGCTGTACCGGAACTCTGCTGACTCGCAGTTTGGTTGGTTGACAGCTAAGTTCTATGATTTATTTAGAGTAGGTCGACACGGACAGTCAGGTTACATCACCAACGCCATCGTGTCATACGCCGTTTTGGTGTTAAGTGCTTGGTCAATTTTTGAGGTGTTCTAAGTATTGAGCAAAGGAGTTGTTGTTAGGGATTTTGTCCACCCTGATGATGATGCGTTTGGAAAAATGCAAAAATGCACGGAAAATATTGTGGAATGGTTTAAAACTCAGGTGTAAGTTTATTTCACTTGCTCCATAGTTGGAGTCCGAATTGGGAAGGAGCATCTGATATAGACTTATTTGCATAATCTCAAGATTTGCAGTATTCTTTTAAAAATTTATTGATATAACTATAAGAAAATTGTGTTTTGGATGATTGGTTCATGACTCTGCTGAGTGACGCTTCACAGCAGAGCCAACAACATAGCATGTACTCAAACCAGTATACAGTAATCATTCAGAATACTCTGGCTGATAGACCGCTCCAGTGAAAGCGCTTTTTACTTGATCGCAAGGGCAAATGGTTACTGGAAAAGATGTGAAAACTAGATTAAAGATCAAGACTTACTCTACGATTGTTAGGAGAGAAGTTAGAAATATAAAAGCACATAAATACTTCACAAGAAAACACAAGGATTCACTACTCCTCAGACTTTTATTTAAAACAACAACAATCCTGTCACGTAAACTTTCTACTAGTTTTCGGCAATGTGTAGTAAAATTGCCTAGAATGATCGAGGCTCACAGATCTTTTAAATTTTATACTTTTTTCAACTTTGAGTTCAGCTTGTCTATGTCATTTCACAGTACTCTGTGGTGACAGAATCAAGCCATTGATTCGGTTTGACCGTAAACCACGTCGGTAGCAAAAAGCCTTTTCTTGTACTGAACGATTTCCTAGTTCTGACACTGGCCCTTTATTCTTGATCCTTTTTATAGAATCAATGTCATTTCAGGTAAATGAAACTGACGCCATAACGTGTTCCCGCCATTGTCCATTGTGCCCATAAACAGATTGGGAGCATGTCTGTTACTAAGAAAGGACTCTCGGCTAAGGTTAGAATTGTAGATATTTTGCAAAGCTCGTTGTAAGCTCAATTTATAAATTTATATTCGAAACTTAGATTGTTGATAGTTGGGCACAGTAGTCTGACAGTGGCGCATAAGTTTACCCATCTCATTCACCTTTAAGTTGTGGCTACGGTTTCCACATAGCTTTTTTTATTTATGTTGTTGACTGTCACTTTGGCGTTTCCTAGCGAGCTCGTCAGCTTTCTTGTTTGCTTTATTGGCAAATGCTCAATATATGGTTTGCATTTTGACCTCTGATACTACCTTGATTTTGTGTGGATATCTTCACAAGCTTAGATTTTATTCAAAATGACCGCGGCAACTGCGACTGCCTGTCAACGAAAATGGTGATGATAAATCGAATAACATCCTATAATGAACAAGCTTTTAACTAACTGCCGAACAAAAAATAATATACTGCACATATTTTAAGAATTGTCAAAAAGAATTCTCATTACACAACTTAGATCCGTCAGTGTAGAAGGTCAGCTTTGCATAAAAGAAGACTGCATTTGCATCCCACTCTTTCCTTACAGGAATTTCGAATTTCGTAAAATTGTTTCTCGAAATCAGAAATGAGTGGAGTGAAGTACCCTTTGACCACGTCCCGTTGCCTTTTTATGGTCGTGCAGATTTTAATCTGGGCTTGGTTACTTCAAGGCACTCGCAAGATTACATATCTTCTCAAGTGCCATTGACAGTGAGTCAATCCGTATCTTAAAAGTAGTCTGAAAATTATCCGATGAACAACTTAAGGATAGAGATCCCAAGGCTTGCCGATCATCTTCTTGCTCACGTTAACGGCTTTATTTATCTTCCTTACGAGATCAGCCATGTCTTTCCAATTTCATTTGAAGTCCAATGTATTTCGGTATTTTTGAAAATTGGCGGCGCAAGTTGTTTTGGAAATAAAAACAAAATTAAAAATTATTAGAGGGTATTTACGTCTGTAGTTGTTCCTGTCTGCTTTTTTGTTAAACGATGTCCAATCGATAATTTCTTGATAATGTTCGTCCAATATGGTCTGTGTTCCGAGGTACCCGTGGGCTGGTTCTATTTCCTATCAGCTGTCTTCATTAGGTAAGCTAGTTAGTCCGTCGATGATCTTTCTTGACAGCATGTATACATCAATGTGAGTGATTCACCACCTTACCAAATGCTGCGGAAATCCCATTCTCTTCATTTTGTAAATGTGGCCCTTTATCCAGTCGCGATGGAAGGCATTTTCTATATAAAGTAGGCACGCATTTACATTTGCCTTCTTGATGAAGATTTTAGTGACATCATGATGCAGCTTCAGCAGTGAATGGATAGTTGAGTGCTTCGAATTCCCTTCTCTGTGCATATCGCCAAGACTTGGGGCAGCAGTGCCGACTCCAGCACTTTCCCAACATAGAAGAAGCTCGATGAACGTTTCAGAACTGGGACAACTTTTCTACGAGTTGGGAAAATTACATCTCGGTGAAGTGTCTTTCCCAGTTTGCAGCAAACAGCTTTATCTACAGTCGTACTTCTTGCCCATTTTTGATGTTTTCTAGTACTCGAGTTTATGTACTTGAATGTGTCCGGTCTAGCTTTGATATCGTCCAGCGTCATATGAGCTGCTCCCTAGTGTGGTGTTTCACAACCCTGCGGAATTTCATGTTGAACCGGTCGAGCTGCAAAATAATGTATGTAATAAATAATCCAATGCACATGGACCAATTTTTGTGAAAGGCTTTGGCATGAACAAAACATTAAAGCAAATTTTTTATTGATTCTGTTATTATTTCGCTATTAAAACCTTTTCCGTTTTTGGTTAATGTGCGAAAACAAGGCAAGCATCGTTAAATTCAACATCGTTATCGGAAGCCATTGCAATTAGCCAAACCGTGGTAACATTTTCCATCAAAAGGGCCCTAAAATCGTCGAACTATATAAACACCATTTACGTAGCCCCATCATCTCGTTAAGCATTTTTTCAAGAAAACAAGATTGCTATCGCCACCTTCTTAACTCGAAATTGATAAAAATCGCCCAAAAAACGAAAAAACACACAAAACCAAAAGACACACGGCAACAAAGCTTTTTCTCGTCTTTAATTTCTTTATTACGTGTTGCATTTGGTTGCTTTGTGGTGCCTTGCGGTCCCATGGCGCACAAATCATCACTCTAATGTGCGTTAATTTCACAACAACAAACAAAAAATGAAAAAACAACGATCTCTCCATTTAACGGATTTTTCATTTTCTTTTTATTAACATTTTCTTGGACTTTTTATTGCATTTTGTCTTTTGGGCGAATTCGACTTTGGGCCCATAAAAGGCGGATAAAAATTATGCATGCGGTGCGAAACGCTGAGACCCCAAACTAAAAAGCAAAAAAAAAAAACGCTCTTTCCGAAAGTGTAAAGTAAAAAATTTAAAATTAATTAATTCATTTCCTTTTGTTGTTCTGGTTCTTTAATTACATGCGGTTTTCTGATGTGGAAAAATAGCCGGTTTTATCTCACATTTATAGACGGAGACGCGTTGATTAATAGTTAAATTAAAATTAGGTTCCGTAGGCACGATGCGAACAATTTGGACAGTTCAGGGGGGAAAAAAATAAATAAAGCGAATTAGAGGTTAAGTCCATTGGCTTAAGTCGAACGATTTAGATGTCAGGCTGTTAGTCCTCATGTAATTTGATGGGGTACCACAACTTTGCCAACGATACTCAGTTCTTTTAAAAGAAGAAAAACTTGAAGCATGCTCTTAACAATAGTGGCCGATCTTGGTGGACAGTGATAATAGTTATAATGCGATACAAGACGACCTCTAAAATGTCCATTGTGGCGTCATCATCTTTCTCATGGAACCACAAGTCGTCAACTCCCACTCCCGAATAATCCCGATGACGCATTCAGAATAAATGGCGCATTATGATACTTCAAAAATATCAGGAAAAAATACAAGTACCGCCATTTGCAAACTTCTAGCATCTTCCACTGCAAAATTTCGGCTTCCATATCAAATTTTGGCACGCCGGAGTTTCTTTTTTTTTAAGATTTTGTCGAAGCACCCTCGGCTTTTTTCGGGCAGATGCTTATGCTGATATCTTGGCCAACAGTTTTTTAAGTCAAGCCATTCTGTTTATTTATTAAGGACTAAGGACCTACAGAACTTACTTGATCTTCTCGTTTATTTATTTTTTTTATTTTTTGAGGCTTCCAACTTAATCTTAAAATTGTTACCGTTCTGTTGCAGCAGTTTCCGATTTTTTGACTTTTTGCCCTATCCTACAATACCCCGAAATACTCCTTGAGGATACCCATGACTGGCAGAAAGATCTTCGACGTCTTCATTGAGAAATAAAAGCCACATTTTAAGATCAAATAATTTCTTGAAGACACAAAAGGATCAGAGGAGATCGAATATACCAAGCATGGAAAATAACGCTGTCATTGAGCAAGTTCAAATGAAGACAGTCTCCACAGTTTGGGAGACTTGCAATTCCAAAACTTCTGCTAAAAAAAGCAAAAAAGGTTTAAATGGGTCAAAAGGCAAGGAATCTTAGTTCGAGGTACGAGAATTTGACTCAAAACCGACAGTTCTCGTTCGAAAAATTGCTAATCAAAAATATAATGCAAGACTGTATGACTCCTGTCGTCAAGTATGGAAGCAGTTCTGTCATTGCCTGCGGATGTTTATCTTCAAGCCTAAACTAAGAGATCTATAAGTAGCTCCTCTTACAAAATGTTTAAGAACATTTACACCGAAGTGAAGATTCGATGAAGACTCATCCTTCGAAGCCGATACTACTTTGGTTTGCTCAAACATTTAACGTGAAAACTCCAAGGTCGGAGAACTAATACTTATATTATTATTATTTTGGAAAAAAAATTACAATTTATGGTTTGACCGCACATTTTACAGTTCAGAGATTTTATATGTTCTTTCTGGATCGAAATGATGGGCTTATACGGAATATTATGCTTAAACCTGAGACATAAAAATTGAACGAGAAAATGCTGGAAAACCTTTTTTGAACACAAACCAGCATAGGCACCGGACTGCGAGAACACCGCGAACTGTGCCATGATGTTGATCTAGTATCAAAAAAGATAACAGCAAAAGTACAGCCTGAGATCTTTTGTGTAGATTTAGGGTCGAGTGAAACCAAGGAAGATTTAGCATCATTTTGAGGATTTTGTTCTACGACTCTTTTAGGCGTTGTGAGATTTTGCACTGTTCCTCCAGTCAGGGCAGCCGTGCAGACTTTGACTTTCTATTGACAAACGGATAAAAGGCTTTTTTCAGCTTTCTCAGCCATGTAGAAATATCGGGTTTTCAAACAGGGACTCGACAACTTTCATCAACTGTCATTGTCAATTTATTTAGTAAACTTAACTTTTTCATCATGGAAAAGTACACGAACGAGCATAAATTTTCTATCGAAATTCGGAGTCGGTCAGTCAGTCCCACGCCTTTTTCAACAATCGGACATCGCTTATATCCCATTATGGCGTATTTTGGGTAAGTATATTAGTTTACAAGATCAAGCCGACTCAAGAATTGAAGCCGATAGACAATTTGAAGCGACTTACGTTCTCCGATTGCGCTCTGGAGAAGATGCGCCTAGATGATGAATCATCTTCAGTGACGAAGCTCATTTTTAGCTCATTGGGTTCATCAATAAGCGAAATATGCGTTTATTATCGGGTGAAAATCCACACAGCACACCTTCCTATAGATATTTAAAAAACCTTGTCAAGTCGTTATTGGAAAACCCTTTATGTTCCTTGAACTATAATTTGGTGTCAAGATAGATGCCTTACCGAGCTCTCCCACTCAATACTTTTTCCAGCTGCCTGGATTTAGTTACTAGGGAGAAAACAAGATGCTTTCCTTTGGTTCCCATTAAATTTTGAAATAAGCTTCAAATGTTTCCATCGCATGGTTTATATTCCTCTCATTATCGAGAAGGCATTTATGAGATGAAAAAATTGCAGTATCGTCAGTTAAGATGGCTACATAGCATTGTAGGAAAATCAGATGTGTGCCAACTCAACTTACTAGTTCACTAAACCGAGCCTCTGGTTTCAGATTGCAAGCAATCGCGCATGCCAAAAATCTGGAATCAAGATCCTTCAAGAATTAAGCCGTATATAAAAAAAGAAGCTTTGACTCAGACTTAAAGCCGGAGGATTCATTATTCAATACAGTGGTGACCTTAAACACAAAATAAGACTTTGTCAAGACTGCCTGAAAAACAGGGAAGAGAAAAGGAAGCTTTTTCAATAATTTTATTTATGCTTAAATGCTAGTATTTTTTTCTTATTAAACGAGGTGTGACCTAAACAAAGAAATGATAGTCAAAAATTTTTGTAGAACTTCGATTAAAAAAAAATACTATAGCTATATATTATATATTATTATAACTATATATTTATAAAAATATAAATATACCATATATCTATGGAAGCTGCGTTCCTGGCTTTTAGGTTGCCTTTTAAGTAAAATGGTAGATTATAAGTATGCTCGTGAGGTTCGTAAATAGCCCTTCGGAACCAGGTACAAGAATCCCTCTGGCGAGCTATGTCCACTTGCCATACAATTTCTAAAATACCCAATGTTGTAAAAAAAACAAACTTGAAATAATTTTTTAATCACACGAAATAGTTTTTCGCAAGATCAGGAGCATTGTCAATTCTTGAAAAGCTGGAAGCCTCTAATAAAATAGTGACGAAAATTTGCAAGCAAGCTCGAAGACACGAAACTTTTCCATGCAAGATGGGCTTATCTTTTTTCGTACTGGATTCGTGCATGTCATGATTGAACGGATAAATGATTGGTTACATACGACTTGTTCATCGGACCTCAAACTTCTGGAGAATAAAAAGCTTTAAGGGGCATAATTTCCGCTTTTGCCTTTTATGACTGAGTATTTATGGCTACATAATAGCTCAGAAATTAATCGCGATCCACGCCTAGATACTTCACAACACTTTTTGATCCTTTGTGAAAGCCGGTAAAATTCGTTAAATCCCAATTTAGTCCCAAATCTGAATTACTGCGTCTTATAAGGGTGCGGGAGAGTGTGGTTCCACATTTTCCGTCGTTATTTTGAGACTCTGGTCCTCTTTATTCAAAATTTGCATCTACAGACGACGAGCATCGTAAAGGACGTCCATTCATGACCCACAGCAGAGATAAAAGTCGAACATCCTCAGTTACAAGTCCGAGGAGTAAAAGTGGCCATCAGAAATTAAGTAAGCCATCGTTCAGAGGATCCTGTATTTTGTATTTTTTGTAGTTGTTTGTTTTCCTGTACTTCTATCAAAAAAAGACTGCACTTATAAGTTTATGAATGATAATCTTTTCATTCAAATTTCAAATTTCAATTTAAAAAATGTATATAAAAACATTATACAATTCATGTTTATATAGAATAGAACGGAATACCTACAATGGCAATATTTATTATCACATATATACTTATTTATACATTTCTTAACTTAATTTTTTTTTTTTTTTTTTGTGTCATTATAGATATAATTGTGAAATTCTTTAATTTTTCATTGTCATTTCAAATTGTTTAGTATTTATGAATTACTCATTTATTATTTATTTATTTTTTTAACGACTTATGTACACATATTTGTACCTGATTTAGTATACTAAGGCAAGCTTGTCATAAAGGTTTCTTCTTCTTCTTCTTCTTCTTATTATTATTATTATTCTTGTTGTTTTATTTTCCTTACAGATCCGAACCTGTGTACACAATTTTTCAGTTGTAAGGTAGTGTTATACCATAACTCTGTATTTCGTGCTATATGAAGTTTTTACCAAATGATAATTACAAATACAATAATTATAAATAAAAAAATCTACAATGGAAGTAAAATTATAATTCGAAATGGCTTATTTTTATTTCTTACAATTTTGAATAAAGAATAAAAATTATTATATTAAAAAAAAAGAAATAAAAAATTGAGTTGAATTTGATTGAAAACGAAATTGGTTATTAAAAATCAAAAATTTAGTCACCCTGATCTGAAAGAAAAAGCCTTAGTGCAATCTTAAGACGACGTGTGTCATTCAGTTCCCTCAGGTTACGCGGAAGTGAATTCCAGAGGGGAGTAGCAGCAATGAAAAATTGTCCATCCGATGTTAGGTAAGAAAATTTTGAATGCATTAAACAAGCAGATGTGTTGGATGCCGAAAACCTGATTTAATTGCAGAGACATGTCGGTTAACGTGTTTTTGAACTACTAAAAAGAAAAACGAATGTACCAAACTTGAGAGTCATATCCATCAAGGTTTTTTCTAAAAGTGATATGATCAATTCTTACTGGTGAAAGCAACCTCAAGTTTTTTTTACTGCCAGGATCCCGATTATAGAAGATTTCACATCAAAAAGTAAGTACAGGAATAACCAGAGCTTTGGCAAGTACCAATTTTATTTTCAGTGATGTAAACTTCTGAGCCGTCCATAAACTCATGTCTTAGTTTTTTTTTAAGATTCAAAGATTCAACGATTCGCGCACCCGGGAACAGATGAGCCAAATCCCTCGAAAACTGGAGTGTTAGCTCAAATATCTGTTAATTGCTCCTTTGCTCTTAAAATTCAATATAAACCAGCGATGGCTTTGCCTCTCAACATTTGAAGCCTTCTAAAATTATGCTGTGGAACGACTTGAAAAAAGCAAACAGTCGCCTTTGTTTCAACGCTCAAATTAGTGCTCCAGAAAAGTCGAAAATGCATTTGTGATACTAGAAAAAAAATCTCTCTATATATTACTCAGACTCCACCTTTTCTTGTACATTATCTACAATAATTTTGGACCACTGCAACTGTCACTGGCGATGAAAACCTTTTCTGCAATTCGCCATTTGTATTTCGCAACCCCTAGATTGAAAAATTTAGCACCATTGGTCCTCTTCGGCAATAAACTGCAAAACTGAAACTATTAAAGACTCATTTTCGCAATGTATCTCTCATTTCAGCGAATCCTAACGCTTGCTTCTTCACCTCCAGGGAAACCGGCTTCCAATCCCCTTGTGCAAAACCTCTATACATAATCACCAAGGGGATGTTATACCATACTCCCTTCCGAATTTCATCCCATGTGTCATCGTGTTCCTTTTTGCACTAGAACTTGTTTTCCGGATGGATTTCCCCCTTGCCATTACCTATGTAAGACTCCTGCAAATTCTGTCCAGACATCCAGTAACGACAAAACATAGAAACTAGATCATAATCCACTTTTTATGCCACTCGTGTAAATAGCATGCGGCAAAAACATCTCACCCTCGGTGTTTTTTTTTTTTTTTTTGTTATGTAAAATAGATGAAGAAGGAAAAAAATATGCAAAAGGGGATGAAATTTTTTGGCTTTTTGCATACAGGGTGCAAAATCAACCCTCCTGCTTGTTGCCAAGGCTTATAGTGCTTGAGTGCTTGTGTTTGTGTATGAGAGTATTTGTACCCAGATCGGTTGGGTGTGAAATCAATTCTACTCGATACTTTTTTTTTGTGTTTTGATTTTTTTTTCTCCCTCCTGAGGTTTGCAGTAAGTTTTTGGAGGGTTGCTAAATTTTTGAGAGGTGTATATATATGTATATATTTAAGGAAGTTCTGTTTGGCGGATGGCTCAGTTTTATGCAAATGAAGAAGATGTTGCACCATGGGAACGACGATTTTTTTTTTGCCTTCACTGTACACATATAAAAATGAACTTTATAGCGTGACTTAATTTTGATATCGTAAGCGGTAAACGGCTATAAAGGGACTTCTCTGATCTGAGTGAGGAAATTTGTTTAAGGCAAGCCCCCCCTGTCTTACCATTGTGAGCTTCTTAAACGTCACAAGTTAAGGGTAATGCTTAAGAACTTGCTTTCAATGGGGAAACTCAATAACACTGCATTTTATGTTCAATGGTTTGCCTAGGAATTTCTTAAAGGGTTTCGGAATCAAGGCATACGCCGATGCAAAGAAAAATAAAATGAAAAACTGCAAACGTCGTTGACAGGCAAGAAAAACGTTCCCAAAAGAGAAAAAGCGTTCCATAAAACTGAAATTCAATAACCTTTTTTTTCAAATGAATCAGTCAGGCTGCGGATTCTTTTGCTTCTCTCCCGAAAATGCGCCAGCTCACACAAGATTGGGCCATCCGAATCAGTCCTAGAAAAACGGAGCCAATTGGACTTCAAGATGGAGCCGCCATCAAAGGACAAACAAATGTTTAGTTGGATATACACATTAATACGTAAGCAGAACAGCCTTATCCAGAAGACGAAGCTCTTAATCTACAA
This sequence comes from Orthonevra nobilis, assembly GCA_963555765.1. Taxonomy (NCBI): domain Eukaryota; kingdom Metazoa; phylum Arthropoda; class Insecta; order Diptera; family Syrphidae; genus Orthonevra; species Orthonevra nobilis. The sequence continues at coordinate 122,864,937 of OY743224.1, read as the reverse complement.
GTAGCTTGTCAGGCAAGTTTTCTCGGCCTCGAAAACTTATCATAATAAGCCACTCGCCTTCGAGAAGAAGATATTTCGCATCTGTACTGGAATCCATCTCAAAGAAACATCTCAGCAACAAAGAAATCTGAAATCGCCAGGATATGGCTTATGGCTAGTCAAAAAATCTCATTGACAAAATGACGAACGACTTCAGTTCAAATAAAACAAGGAAAAAGTTGTTGTGGCGTAAAAAAGTTGCATGAAAGAGGACATGCAATCAATTTTAAAATATCGAAGACAGCAACATGCGTCGCTTAAAAGAACCATCAAGTCTTTAGCCCATTACAGCAGCGAAAGGCCAAACTTTTCATAAAACAGAAGGACCAAACCATCAAAATAAAATGTTAAGCTTGCTAAATTATTAAATTTTTTTTGGCGACTTATCCGCTATGGATATCCACAGCAATGACTTACAGTTCCTAAAGTCAGTGCAGCGTCCAATCGTTTGCACTCAGAGCAGAAGCCAGTTACAGCGGTGCAAAGGTATCTAGCTACCGCAGGCCTTCGTGGGCCTCAAGTCATCTGGTTAAACTAAGGGAAGAGCACATAGATCGAAAGTCTTCCGCGCGTATGAGTCTTAATTCGAAGCTTTTTGACACTCAGCGGTCTGCTGGAGAACCAATGCTCGTTAGCTGTATGGTCCTAACAACTCCGGTCAGTGTTTCCTCGAAAAAGACATCGATCGTAGAGTTCATGCAAAATCGACATTTTGTACGCTTGATAATAAAAGCCATCGTGAACTGAACGATCGGAGAGTCCACGGGCAGACGTAGATCGGGCGCGAAGACCGTTCGCTGCACGGTGGCCCGTTTATTTATGGCAATTTTGCAAAAATATAAAAACCAACTAATTTCGTTATCCAAATTTAATTTCAAAATGGAACACCCTAATTTTTGTGCCAAAATTTAGAAAAAAAAATTATTATTTATTTTATTATTTTTTTTTTATTTTTATGGTGGAATACAATATTGTATTGTAACTTATATTATAACAAAAATCAAAAAAAAAATCGGAAGACCCGAAATTGGTGCTTGATGGATCTGAACTTGAGGGATTATCATGTTCCTCATTTGTTTGTTAATTTGCATTTTCAACAAATTTTGATTTAACTAAAAATTGTAAGATTGCGCTAACATTTTTAAGGGTTTTCCTCGATAAGAATCTATCAACGGATCGGAGGTTATAAAATGCGTATACCATTTGTTCAGTGCAATTAGGCAAGTTTTGTTTCTTCCAAGTATTTTTTAGACTGACAAATATTAATTCCTTGTCTGCAATTAGACCCTGCAATATAGCAGGATTGAGTTGACCGGATCGATGTTAAAACGTAAGCAATTTTACCGCCTACCATTAAAAAAATTTAAATTGAAATTTCATTTGGATATTTTTTTCTGCCAACCGAAATTTCAGTTTGATATTATACAATATCCAATATCAGTCTGAGTTGAATTAGAACAAACGAAATAAAGAACTTGCTAGCTTGTTAGTGCTATGAGAGACTTTATTCTGGAAAATAACTTCCTGATCTACGTATATCTTTGACACGTTATAAGCACGTAAGTCTTATGCCGATAAACAGAGCAAGTGCCTCTTCACTGCCCAAAGGTTTTGCAACTTGAGGATTCTCTGATACTTCTTTTATAATATTTATTTGTTTGTCTTTAACACTTACAAGGACTCTCGAATCATTCATATTCACTTTCAACATGATTTTTGAAACACCAACCAATTTAAATCTTTTCGTTCTTAAGCCCGCTGATTTTCACTTTTTGGCAAAGTAAATGTGCAAAAGCCGAGTTATACTATTTATTTGTTTAAAAATCGTGTTATTCTCTGCGGAAATGTTTATTTTGGGCAAAAAATGTTTAAAGTACTTCTTGGCATTGGAACATCAAGCTTCAAAATTTTCTCCATATTCTATCAATAAAAAGTAAAACAAGAAAATTGCTTTGCAGACTCGTGCGGAATGAAGTAGAGATATTTATTTAACTAGGAATTACACACTTTACAAAAACTCATAATTCGTCTTGAAAATAACACAAATTTTCAAAACTAAACAACACAAAATTCGTCTTTCCCTAAAGGCTTATTTACAAGACAATAAAACGAGTCACAAGTTATCAAAACTGGATGAACAATAGAGAACATATTTACTTATATACCTGTAATATATTTGAACTTATTTCCTTATTAATAGAAAATTACAATTAAGAATAAAGGAAGCTTGAAATGCAAATATTTCATACAATCACGGGAAAAAATGTCAACAAGACTTTGATGAGACAGAACTTCTTATTTTATCAACCAAACTGCATAAGGATTGCAGTTTTATAATCAGTGAGGCATTGTTTTTATTTGAATCGGCATATACATACAACAGTAGGTCCCAGTTGACTTCTTTACGTCTACTTTGTTTGAAACAGTCTTCTGTGCGGCGTGGGGATTGTAAGATTGAAAGTTTCATTGCCTCAATATCCTCAGTTGATCGTATTGAGAAAGAGACTCTAGTTCTTCGTCTTTTCTTACTCCTAGCTTGTCTGAGCTTAGCGGCTTTGAAGTGGTCTCGTGAGCTGTGCTGGATTGCGATCACATGTTATATCCGTTCGAAAAGTTTCTCATTTTTCATGGTATAATGCCGATAAACGTGCAAGGAAACAAAACCGTAGAGCCGCGCCTGTTGAATGAGACTACTCCCACCTCGCTAAGACCCGTGAAAGTTTAGCGGGTCTGTGCCTGACCTAAAGCTGCTTTAATCCTTCCGGGTCTTGGGCGCTCAGTCTCAGTTGGCCTTTTTCATTAATTATTTGTTATTAAGAAAAAAACAGAGTTGCATGCCACTTCAATGTTTTTGGGTGGGGTGACCCTTTAGAAACCAGAACAAGTACAAAAAAGAAAAAATAAATTTAAAACAGAAGAGACATAATCCAAAGAAAATAAAATAAATATTAGAAGGAATTGTTAAAAATGCATGAAAATAATTAAAATTAATATTAGACCAAAACATCAAAAATACGAGATCACAGCTGAAGAGCCATATTTTTACACGTTTAATAAACAGTCTAGACATAGAAATTGTCCTGATTGACTGAGATAGTTCATTAAATAATCGATAAGATATAAAAGAAACAAACAATCGGGTACAGACTTCATAGAGAAAATTTTTCATACCTCAAAACAATACAAATGTGGAACTAAAAGAATTTTCGGGCCAGAGGACAAAGGAAAGCTAGAATGCGTATCAGATTTTCGACAAAATTTTCTAACGACATATTTCTGCAGAATCAACAGTGGTTGCATTTTATTTCGATACTCACCTCTCCAACATACAATTAAATATTGTAACTTAGAATAGAAAACGGTATAAAATATTATCTTTAAAAGATTGGTGGGGAAAACGTTACGCAAATAGTAAAAATGTCGGAAGGTGCATCGGATATAGTTTTTCAAAGTAGGTAAGCCTACAGGTTAGACGTACAGCTATAAGACAGTTTGAATCTATGACAGCAGCGTGGAAGTACACATCTGCTTCAAAATTGTTTTTGAACTTATTACTTAATTATGTTCAGCAAATCAAAGTCTCAATAAACAAAGATCCTTATTTACATCAGAGACTTGGTCTAATGCACTGCTTAAGCCATAGGTGAAACCAATGTCATCAGCAAAAACAATTGGTGAGCACTTGAAATTCAGAGCAAAGAGTGAATTTATGTAGACCAAATAACAGAATTGGACCTAACACTGAACCTTGTGGAACACCCAGGTAAGAGAAACACAACTTCGCTCCTTATATCATTTACCTTCACACTCTGCGACCTGTCTTCAATATAAGTCCTAAATAAGTGGAATGAAATCGCAAAATCCAGCTTTTCCCAGTTTTCGCAACAGGACTATGCATTTTTTTTTAGCATCGAGGTGTGAATTTATTTACGAACAAATATGTATGGGCGCATCTTACGTCGATTGGCCTTTTAGAAAAACAAAATGAACAAGATTGAAAAACCTAGTTTTATAAACAAAATTACTATAATATTTTTCATTATGTTTTTCAAAAATGTTGGTACAATTGAATGAAGAATTTGTTATCAATCTATTTGCATTCGCTTAGTTCGCAGTATTTTATTTGACAATAGTAATTAAGCTATAAAAATGTTTTCGAACTTTAAATTCCAGCTTCATAACTTGTAGCTCAATGAGTTAACAGTGAGAAAAAGCATTTTCAATTTTTTGCAAATTTTTTCCTTAAAAAGTTGGATATGAGATTCGAACATTTTAAATGCACTTATAACCAAGTTCATTGGCCCAAAATGGAAAACGAAGATCAACACTGGATCGTTCTTACAGCAGTTGAAGGCTCATTAATATATCTGAAACATCTTCTTACTTTAATCAAAAAATCATAAGAAAACAAACACGAAAATAACAAGCCCTCCGATTGTGGACTTTTTTAATCAGCTGCTAAACATCCTTTAAAAATCAATCTGGCAATCTGCGCAGTGAGAAATTCCAATCAATAAAAGAAAATTCGTTACTTTCTTCAAAAGGCAGCCTTCCGGGTTCCTTGTAGTAAATACCCCTACCACATCATTTGCCAAATTATGCATTAGCTTTCAGAATTTATTGCATCCTTCATCCTTCATAGCAAATTTGAGGATTACCTTCGAAGATATCGTGGGAAAATGTAATCCAAGAAGTTGTTTTCTTTTTTTCACTTTCTACACTTCTTGCACTTAATTTGCATATCCTTTTGCTAAAAAACAAACTTAACAGCATTAAGAAAATATGCAAATTTAACTCTTCACATGTGCACATGTCCTAGACAAACCGAAAAAAAAAATCCCTTTCACCCTGGGAGCATCATTCAAAGAAAGACCAAATAAAAATAATACAAAAAAAAAACTGCATTCCTGGTGATCTATTATGATTCGAATGGGTCATAGGGGTACCCCTTAACACACAAAAAAAAAACATTAATGCATATCCTTAAGGTCCTACGGTGACATAATCAAATCACTCGTCGTAGCACCACATGAGCACATCTTCACCACACTCTCCGTTCCGCAAGCGAAATTTCAATTTCAATATGCAAATTAACATGACATTGCATACTAATGAGGACACTCTATGTCCTGTTGGCACGTAGCCTCGCATCCATCTCACACACACATACAAGATATACGCATGTGTATTTGTGTATGCGTAAGATTCATTGCGTCCGCATCATCATCACCATCAAAGGAATATGCAAATTTAATATCTTTTTACTTATCGGACTTGTTGAGGATCGGATGGATGCATCTTTAGGATCAGGTAAGACTCGTTTTTTGGCATGCATATCGTGGGAAAGTGGTGTCCTGCATAAGGATTTTGCTCTTATTTCTGCATTTGCATTTTTTTTTTATTTATTTATGGGTTTTTGTTTTTTTTTTGTAATTTTGCATTGGGCCCCCTTGATCCTTTCTTTCGATTTTGTTTAAGCATTTCCGGGAAGATGTCAATTCGCAGGCTCTCAAGGTTATCGGAAGGATTAGAAAATGTATGAAGGTGTGCTGAACGAGTTGATTTCTGTTTCTTATGCTAATTTTCGGATGCTAACGGTTATGCATTTGCATTTTCGTGGGAAATGATCTGAGTGCGAAATAATGGTTTGTAATTTATATACGAATAGATAGCTGAAGTAGGCTTTGGGTTGCCATAATTAAACATACTCCTTAAGATCCTTCGAAATCTTTTTTCACGCTTTTGGATACCCTGGAAAGGTGAGCCCACTGATCGCAAAAACGGTTCACCAGATAAATATTTAATTAAGTTCACTTAATTGGAAGCGAAATCTTTGTTTACAATTTTAAGGACCAGATCGATCAGTTCATCCGTCTGTTTTTTAATATGCATTTTTGTTTTTTTTTGTCCTCTAATACTAAGCAAAAACGCTTAAGGCAAGCTTTTTTAACTAAACTAAAACTACAAACATCTTTTTTTGATATTTGTATAACATTTGTATAACATTTGGAAACAAAAAATTAAGGAAAAATATTTAATTGCTTAAATCAAAATTAAAAACAAAGTGGATGTACTTTTTATTGTTTACCTAAACTAGTTCAAAACCTAAGAACTTAACCTATCTTAGTATAACTTATAAAATTACCTTTAACTTAGTACTTAAAAAACTATGTACAGGTACAGTATATCTTTGTATGTATATAAATTTATAAACACAGAGTCTCAAAAGCCTGCATAAAGTAGTTAATTTTTCGTTTATTTTGTTGAAAGTTCTGAAATTCGAGAGAGATTTGTTTTTAAATTGCCAAAAAACAAAAGTAAAGAAGTTGCCTCAACTACACAGATAGTGAATATTTTAACAAGCTGCACCTCCTTTGTTCTTAATGATTACTCGCATTCGGTTTTTCATCGAACCTCCGGGGTAACCTTATTCAATTTCTCAAGTCCTCAAATAAAATCAATTGAAGGTCAGTTTCTTGAATATTCTATGCTGACGAACAATTTTGTCAAAGTGTCTCAGGATGTTTTATTTGATTTCTGACATTGTAAAGCAGTCGTTCTCTTTCAATAAATGATGTGCATTTAGGTCGGTATCTTGTTGGAAAATAAACTTGTTCTCGAAACTTACCAGAAGACTTTCTTTGAGTATATTGTAGTACGCAAATTTATGAACAGTTTACTTGATGAAAATAAAATTTCCACATTGCCGTCTGTGGATATTACGTTTTTGGTAGTCAAAGCTAAATTTGGCTATCACCATATCAAAGAACGACCATCAGAGCCAACCAAAGAGTTTTCTAGTTTTCTTATTGGCTGTTCATTTAAACTAATTCGAGCACGAAATCCTTTTTCAGACAACAGATTTCTTAGGGCACTCCACAATTCAGTCATCAGTTTTCAATACACCGCCAATGATGAGTGCTTTTGCTTGGAACCGCTTCGATGAATTGGTTATTGTTTTTGGTTTTTAACAAATTGATTTAACTGGGACTGTTTTGCTAATTTTTACTTTTCCATCCAGAGACTTTCCTTCGTGTCTTAAGCCAATAACAATATTCCTTGTTGCCAGTAGAATTTTCTTCGTTTTATTTCTTTGTAAAAAAAAAACAAAAAAACAAAACAATTTCTCTTAAATTAATTAAGAATACTGAAACTTTCCAGAAACTCACTCAATTCCTATGCACACACTTTACATGGTCAGTTGTAAATAAAGAATGAGATCTGTGCGGAGATTTTTTTTTATCTCACATCATACGGACCGTCCTGATTGTCGTTATCATAATGGTATCCTTAGTACGCAGTTATCCTTGGAATAGGGTAAAAAGACAAGGGAAGAAGACACCTTTTAGCCTTATTTTGCCTCTTTGTCCTTTACAGGAAATTTTACAATTTTTTGTTGCCCAAATATAGAAATTAAGTTACTTTCTGGACTATGTTATATTATCGGACTCGACATGCTTTATTATATCCGAACGTTGGGTTGGGCTGACGCTTTTCCGATTTTCGAATTTTCGATAAACTATACACTAAGTGGCATTTGACAATGAGTTTTTTTTTTCGATGAGCCGTTTAACACTCCATGAATTTTATAGCGCCAACTGCGATACATTAATATTGCTATGAACTATTTTTAGAAGGTCAGTAATTGGCTTCTAAGAATTTTTAGAGTGAATCACACGTATTATATTACTCGTAAGAAGATACATCCCAGAGCTAAAGGATTTTATGTACCTTAACATATATAATTAAGCTGGCCAAGCTGATAGGGCATGCTAATTTTTTCATGCCCTGATAGGCAACACCCAACTAACACAACAACATCTCTATTCTGTCATTACTTTGGTGTTGTTCCTGCACATCTTGCATGTCGTGGTCTGAAACCCTCTTGAAAATATCTTACAGGCTTACGGGCGACGTAGAAGCTTATCGGCGACATTCGATTTTGGAGTCTAAATAAATGGAGAAAAACCCCAAAACATCGTCTCTTGCTTGCTCGGGACAGCCATATGTAGCCACAGGCCGAATGAGGCCCCAGTTCATCAGCCTGTGGCGAAGACAATGCATATGTAAATGAAGAACAAACCCCTTTTGTGCTCATACATTGGCTTGTTCTTTTTGAACTAAAAGAAGCGGATCAATATGGCACCCTTATGGAGCTCACTAAAGACCTCAAGTCACAACACTTCTGTCCGAGTAGATAAGTACCTAGTTCTCCTTGGTTTTAGCTTGTCTAATAGAGCTTAGAAAGGGTCTGACTTTTTTGGCATTTCTGTTTGGCTCGGACCCAAGCCTCAACCAACAATTCTCTCCGATCCAGTCCAGCTCGATGCGAAGCTAGATCACTCCAATTGTATACACTTCGTGGACTGAGAATCTTCTCCACTTGTGTAATCTATCAAAAATTAGGTCTCATTTTACAGCGTTGTCCTTTTGGTGTTTGAATTCAAACAACGTTTGCGACGAGGTGTTGTTGTCAACTCGCTTTATTTGTGGCATTGTACCAGTTGATCCATCATCAAAATGGAGTTTCATTTATTTAGGCCGTCAGCAGTTAAAATTCATTTATTTGCTTCATCAAGTTTAATATTCCGTTCTACCTTAGCTCAAATTTATCTCTTACTTAAACTTACCCAGCTGTGCAGACCCAGGGCCGAGTTTTTTTTACAACGAAATAGTTATAGCCAGCGAGGAGATGATGATGCTTTTTGATTCACCCTCAAAGAAAGTTTTGGTCTCTGGCACATGGGCACGAGCTCTGTCAATACACGAATACCTCAAGTCAGCGTCATTCTACCTCGTTTAGCTTGATAAACGGCTGCTTAATTTCGTCACTTGAAGAGCATGCACCGTGCAGTGACGATCCCAAGACTTTGAACAAAGGAGTCAATCTGCACGATATAACTCTGTGGCAGAAATCAAGTATCATCCGACTTAAAGTCTATTCTCGGAAGAGCAAAATCAAAATTGGCACTTTAAGAGCAATCCCGATATCACGAAATCAAGTCCATCACAACATCCCCAAATAATGGAGGTACATTCCGAAATTAAGTCTCTTGTATACATCTACAGTCATGATCTCTCGTCTATGAGAAGTACAGAGCCTTGCCTTGATCGTATCTGTCTTCATGGTCTTTTCAAAAATTCTCTTCTACAAATTTTGCAGAGTTTGTGGAAGTGAATCAAACAAAACCGTTCGATTGGACTGCATTTTTTTCGACGTTACGGTCCACAAGCGCAATTGAAACTGGAGTACATTGGGCTCCAACAGAATGGTGCAATCAAACACATAGATATTTTGAAAGATGCATTTCTAAGCCGCCGAATGATTCGTTTCAGTCTTCTTCCTTTGTGGTTTAATTGGGATCACCGGACTATGAGTACAAGCCACAGACTATAAAACATCTCAAAGTGACTATGCGACGTGAGTGCGAGAACTTATCGCCTAAAGTTTAAGCCGAAACTTCGACAAAAACAGCCCAAATGATCTTCAACATTTTTAAAAAAATTCATTTAAAACTTTACTTTGGGCTTTGTAATTGCCCAAAGTAAAGTTTTAAATGAAAAAAATTACTTCAAACAGGTTCGACAACATCGAGTGAGATTTTTTTGGCCATCCTGTAGAGAAAAGTTAAATGCCCTACAGTAGGGGTTTTGTGTAAAATTAAAAATATAAAAATGTGTGTTTAAATTGGAAAATATGAATTTAAACATTCACCGGCTTTTGTATGGTCAGCTTTATTTTTTCAAAGATCCTACCAATTCCATCATAAATCAGAAATACGCTCGCCAACAGAATTTGTGATTCGATAAATTTTTAAAATTAAAAATCAATCAATTATTCACTGATTATTCATGGATTTACAAGAAAAAGGTACCCGTTTCCGACCCTGAAATAAAAAAAAAACCCATTCAAAAAGTTCGATTCAAAACTGAAAAAGAGCACAGACCACATTCCGCGATTGCCCGATAAATTTTACTTTATCGATAAATTGGTAATTCGTGTTGCTCTTGATGCACTCTTTGCATCTCGATGCATCGAAAACAAGAGGGGACAACCCTCTTGAGTGCTTGAGTGCAACCCTGCGGATAGAAAAACCGATTGCGGACCAAAATGACACGTCGAAGACCGTGCAACGCAAACAAAAGATGACGTTTATCTTTAACCTTTCCTTCATTGGCCCATGAATTAGAAAATCATTTCTTTTATTTCTTTTGCTTTCTCCTTTTATTCCAAAAACACTTTTCCTCCGTAATTTTGTTTTTTCTTCAAAATGAATAGAAGAAAATGAAAGTTGAAGGAAAGAAAAAAAAAACAGAAATTTGAAGAAAAAAAAAATAGCCTCCTTGTCCGATCGCAACTTTTGTTACCTGTTTTGAAATCATAATGAGGAATCAAAGGGCACAAGGCACACACAAATGCAAGTGCATTGCATGATTGAGGATCGGAATGATTTCCAGATATCCAGCTCCGTGGGGAATGCACTTGCGAACGTCAAGAAACGTCTATTGAGTCATGGGATGAATGTGAAATTGGAGTTTGTTTAGAGCTACAGTAGTTAGTTGTTGTAGGAGTTTTCTGTTTGAAGATCCTGACGATCCGGTCTTTGTTGATTTTGCTCTGCCTTTAGTATGAGTTCGATGTTCTCTATGCGGCACAAAGACGGCTTTGGGATACCTTTCCATAATGTACATATTTAAATGATTTGTTTCATTAGAAATAAATACATGTGCTAGACATTTATTTAACCCTGAAATGGCTGACAGTGACGCATTGACAAGTAATTGTAAATGAATTGCAACTTCAAGCAAACAATCAAACAAGTCAAGTCTGTCCAGTAGCAGTACATCTACGTGCAACTTCGTTAACACTTTGAGTTACTAAGACGAACATTTACAACTCAAAAATGTGCCTCAAAAAGTGATTTTCGAAATGAGTTCACCGGCTCAAAAATTCTAACGAAAGCATAAGTGACAGGTAACGAAACATCAGCAAGCCATTGATTAGCATAATATTACTGTTGACGACATGAGCAAAATATGACAACGATCTTTGGACCTGCATGCAGACGTCAAGATCCTTAAGCGAAAATCACTGTCATCAAAGAGATGCCATAGATGCCATTCACCCCGAAGCTTTTCTCTATCTCGATAGACAAGGTTTGGGCCAGGATAGAGTAGCGGTATCGTTAATATTCCACGTGGCCCGAAAAATTGTGGACGGGCGTGTCAACTAAGACCAAGACGTCGCATTTAGCTCAACGGTGACTCTTACGTTTAGTAGGGTGGCATCGGATCACGACCGAGCAGATGTCTTACGGCAAAATCGAAATTGTTTGTGGCTGGACAAAGGGTAGAACTCTGTCATTCATTATTTATCTTGGGTGCCCTTGGCAAAAAAATAATAGCACGTCCTGTGCCTTTACCGGCTTGCATATTTTAAAGGTAGTGTAAGTAGATATTTATGTATTGTATTGCTTTTAAGTTAGGTTAAGATTTTAGGTTGCAGATTATTTCTAAGTTTAGCTTTTCGGGCTAGATTTAGTTGATTTACCAAGGGGTCCATTTACTAAGTTTTTTAATCAGAAATATTTTTCTTGGTCGTAAATAGTTATTATAATTGAAATGTAGAAAATACACATAAGTCGAAAGACGCAGCTTAAATAATAACGTCATGCTTATAGCGCCAGTAAGTTATGTAGTTTGTCAATAGATAAGTTAATTAAGCTAGGTTTGATTGTTTTTGTCTTAACAAATTGTAATGAATGAAAATGAGACATGCCTTAGAATAGGCCAGATAAAAAGAAACTGTAAAATTAACACATTTATTACTGTGACTTTTTGGTATAAGCCTCTTGTCTTAATTTCGCATCATCAGTCTTTTTTCTGCGCTTGTTCCAACCGACGAAGAGAATAGCCCTACCAAAGATAAGCTTCTACGAACTTTCTGACAAGACAAACCCATTAGAAATGCCACAATTATGACGAGATAGGGATCACTAGGCGGTCGAAGCAAGTCATTACTCTGCAATTTCGGATGTGGAGACTACTTAGATGCTCCAAGGTTTTGAATGAGGTCTACGAAATATGCAGCCAGTACTTTCATAAATGTGGATGTAATCTTTTCACCAACCCACAGGAAATACAACTACATTTATTAAAGGAGCATTTGCGGCAGCTGATAGACGGTTACACCTTTTGAAGTATCTTCTTACTCCTCTTCTCTGGTATGTCAGTAATAACCAAGGTTAAAAAATACTGAAGGAGATGCTCTCAAATTATCTGCAAGGTTTGGGAGGACACAATCATACCCGAGGACTGGAACATTAGCTCGCTCCATCTATCTTCAAAAAGTCAGGTCCTGTGTTCTGTAATTCATCGCCTTTGACTTTATTAAGCGATAGCCAGACTTGGTATAATGAGAAAACTGATCCGGCTATGTTGCACAAAATTTGAAAACATGCGATGTAATAAGCATTTTAGACCATAAAACTCTGCATTATCCCAGACTTCCACAAGACTCCAGCAACGACAAAAACTTTCATAATAACTTCTGGGGATGCTTCTTTCTATGGTCTTTTAAAAGACCATAAAAAATTTTTGTTCAATATTTCTCAACGACATTTGCTTTATGGAATTTTCATTAAAATGACTTCCACGGCCATCTTGCCAACAAAATTTTTCAAATGGGACTCGAAGAATAAAGAATGCAATGGAATGATCTTCGAAGGTGGCATTCAATGCTTCGCAAACTTAAAAAAAAACTTCTAGAAACCAAAAAGCAAGCAAAATGAAATAAGTCAGAAAACCACAGACGAGCCTCTTTATGCCCTTAACTTGAAACAAACTTGAAGTGATTGCAAGTTTTGGTAAATACGATCGAGCTCCAAAGAGTATTGCTTTTGTTAAGCTTCAGTTAACAAAGCACCCAATGAAGGAGCCAGGAAACCAAAATGTTTGAATGAAAGTTAAACCAGCTTTGAAGCATTAGGTTTTTAGTTTTATGATAACGGATTATTTTTGAGCAGGCGTTTTGATCAAACAACCTTACGGTTCCAACAAAAGGCAAGAACTTCCTCATGGGAAATTAAAAATCAAAGAGAAACCTATAATAATTTTGTTCAAAAAAGTGAATGATGCTTTTAATGATTTAGGATTAAAAAGCCATCTGGAGGAAAGGCTTACGAATCTTAAGAAAAACGGATTGCAGATTGTTGGAGAAAAAAAAAACGACGACGAAAAAAAACTCTGCGGCTCCTCTCAAATTTCGCTCAACCATCGACTAAAATAAGGTCCTAAAAGGGTTGACATAGCGACGGAAATAGCTACGAATGCTTGCCGAATATTTTTGGACCTTCGCCATGAATTTTACGTAAGGCTATCCTTACAATGTTTTTCAATTTTGTACAAAGCGTGCTGAAAGGATAAGGAGGAGACTTGAAGGAATCCGTAGTGGTTCGAAACTCGGATGTACTATATTTTGATTTGAATTGTTATATGGATCGAATCCGAATCGAGTTTTTTGCATTTGTTTAATTCACAGTATTTTATTCTAAATTAAAAAAAATCTTCTGTGTTGAGGAAGATTGACTTATCACCATGTTGTTAGTGTTATGCCTTCACAGCATAAACCATTCACAGTAAACAATTATTTTGGAGACACGAAACAGCAAGGCCACCCACTGTTTCATCCCAATGCATAAAACTCCTTCAAATGTATTGGATATCCTGTCAATACAACAGCATCTATTCAACTGCATCAAAACTTATACTCCAACATTTTAAATGCGAATATGTCCAAGCAAATGAACACCTTTAAGACATTGGATAACTTGAATTTCTATTGTCAAACTTGCACATCATTTTGGGTCACTTTTCTCAAACCCATTTACTCTCAAGCCACGAATTCGTTGCATGTTTACCTTCTTGTTTCCTTTTACTTTCAAACTTACCTGCCACCGACATTGACACCTTACAAATGCTCTTCTATTGTTCCTAGGCTGATCTTGTTTTTTTTCTTCAATGAAATTCGTCTACCTCGAGTAGTCGGAGAACGTGACCAAGTCCGATCGGAAGCACTAATATCCCCTAAGCACCCAAAAACACACTTAAGCCATTATCATCCGCGCATACGAGTACTTTTGTGAAATGGCTTCTTCGCGTTTCCGCTCTAAAAATTTTCCAAACGCGACCGAAAAGAAATACATACCATGATTTTCTTTTTTTTTCGAAAACAAAGACAGGAAAATGCTGAAGAGATAGGGTGAGCTAAAGTATCAAGATACTCAGGAGGAACCAGTGAATAGTAAATAGTGTCTCCAACGCCTGTCAGTCCCCTTTCTTTTACTACCCTTTTCTTCTCTAAATTTCGCTCACACATGGCGGCCTGTTGCATGCCTGTTCTCGAAAGAAAAAATTCAGCATCCAAAATTCTAGATATTTCCTTTTCCCAGCCGACTCCCCGTCGAACGACAAATGTATCTCTCTAAAAATAGATAAACGCCGGTTTTGGTTAAGGATGATGATGAGGAGGAGGAGGAGGAGGAGAAGGTGGAGGAATATATGTAGAAGGAGTAGAAAAAGAAACAAAAAAAAACTCGAAATACTAGAAAACCAAAATTCGTGTTGGTGTAGGGCTGACGCTCCGCGACGCGAATACAATGCAACTTTTTCAACATGGCCGAATAGCAGTGCAACGTGCAAGTCCCGAACACGAACACGCAACGCGAAGGGCAAACGCCGAGAAGTCAGAGATACACCATCAAAAAAAAAATACTCCACAAATTTAAAGAAAAGATACAAAAAACTAACCAAAAAACGTCTAAAAAAAAAGGTGGATGAACACATGCGTACATGCATACATATATGCATACATGTGCGTGCATTGTGTGATGCGTTAATGGCGAGTTTAAATAAACGCCTGCGGAGGATGACAGTCGCGCAGGAAATCGAATACATAAGAATATGTGCATGCGTAGCCAAATGTGCATATCAATTGGCCCGATATGAGAAGGGCTTCACAATTAGGCTTATCGCATGTAAAATAACATCAATTTCAATGTTGAAACGGTTTTTTTAGCAGGAAAATGAATTCAGTTTCAAAATAAGACATTCAAGTAGATGATATGAAATTTTAAATCTATTACAAAAAACCATTTCGCTGATGAAGTTGCAAAAACCGAGCATATTGCTTCCAGATACTTTCCAGGACAATCATTTTCACGAAAGAATTCTTTGAAATCACAGCAATTATAGATTCAATCGACTGTAGACTTCTCTTGCGTTCTAATAATCCCTGGTGAATAATTTAAAGCCATCTGAAGGTACCCAATGTTTAGTGATTTGACCCCAGTCATGTTGAAGTCATCAGCATTCATTTGAAGTCTGTGAAGCGATTATATTTTGTTAGCATTTACTTTCTGACTTATCAGGCCATCGATACTTGAAGGATCGAAACCAGAGTAAATGCGGTTTTCCATCTTTCGTGGACGTGCATAGACGTCCACATAGTAAGGCCACGCGATGGCTTGATCTTTGGAGTGCATGATAGGTTTTGCTTTTTTTTTTCTTGAATTTCTATGCTGGGATTTGAAGAGACTTTTACCTGACGCCATTGTAGTCGACGGATTTTTGACTTTCGGATTAGATCTACACCATCGCACAGCATTAAGAGTACGCGATTGTACCGTCGCGTCGTCTCCAATTGCCATCCTGCAAACAGCATCTTTTTTAAAATCTTTTGGACTGTCCGGCTTATCATCTCACATTGGTAACTATAAAAAAAAGATCTGCCAAGATGAGTGATATTCAATTAAATTGAAGATCGACTCTTCCAGCCATCCTTGGGTCCCCGTGAAAGACTCAATGAATGCACGTTGGGTGCGAGCGATGATGTGCTTCTGAGATTTCAAAAAAGACACTGCCTTCCATGTTAAAACCTACATGGACGGCCCATTCGGAATCTGGTGTTCTTGTGGAATTATTTGGAGGTTCTTGCTCCGAAAAAAGTCGATGATAGGTGATGAGTATTGACTAGAAATTCGTTGGCCTTTCCGAAAATTCAGAGATGCTACAATAATGTTGGACGATTTCTGTTTTGTAAAAATGCTTCATTCATTCACATAATACATTCTCCTTTAGTAGGTGGGAGAACCACTCCATCCGATGCAGTTGTGTTCCCCTGATCCCATTTCACTTCTAAAAATGCTGCCAGAGACTGTTTATCTTCTGACTGACTTCTTTTTAAGAATGTGTGTTTTTTATGTGTGATATTTCATTTATGGCTCTGTACTCACTTGTTGCGGAAGATTTTCTTCGAAGCTTCTTGTTTAGAGCCTCATTTGTTGCCTTTTACTTCTTGACGCAGTCTTCACACAAACCACACATTTCTTGTCAAGGTTGTTGGTAGCATTAAGTGATATTTTTGGTGCGCGCATGCGTCCAATGTTGAACGCCCTTATTGCCGTCTTGTGCAGCTTTCTTGCAACGGACACTCGGAATCGAGGTGCTGAGTGGATTGAAGGATTCAGCTTCTCCAGTGGCATGGAACTAACTAAACAGGGAAATGTGCTGATTGTTTACAACCGATCCACTCACGATTATTGTATTGGGCATTAAATTTTAATTCAGGCATACAGCATAGCAGAAGCTTCACTTCAAATTCGATGAAGTCTCAAAGTTTGCACACACACATTTTAAATTAGGCCTTGATGCATATAGTACTGGATGATCCTAGAGTTTACTGTTGACTGTCTTTTTTATTGACTGGATGAATAGATAGACGCCAGAACAGCGTCTGTAAATTGTGCAAACTTATCGCGAAAACCATCCGAATGAGTCGATTATCGTGCACTCGAAATTGGACCTATGCCCGTCCACCTTTTGGAAAATTTTACGTAACCATCTTGGCCTTTAAGCTTATAAGGTCCAGCAAGAGTTGAAACCGCATCATTGGTTTGGTGAATGGGACGATCCTCCTTATCAAAGCAAAAACAAAACGTTCATGGATGAGGCTCATTTTTGGTCAAATAGTAAACAAGAAAAATTGCCGAATTTGGAGTGAAGAAAACCCTTTAAGCCTTCATCGTGATGCCCTAAATTCCATTAAAACTCACTGTTTGGTGCGCTTGATAGGCTGATAGAAACATCGGCCCTTATTTATTTAAGAACGTTGCCGGCCAAACTGTTACCGTCAATGGAGAGCGCTATGAAAGCATGATTTGTGACTACTTCGTTGCTCAGTAAAATAACATTGACGTGAATGAGCTTTGGTTTCAACAAGATGGCGCCACATATCACAGGGCATGCTACACCATCAATTTATTCCGGGAAACATTAGCTGAGCGCAGAATTTCGCTTAATGGACCTGTGAACTGTCCTCCAAGATCCTGTGATCTCACACCTTTAGATTTCATTCTTTGGGAGTTTGTGAAGTCTCTCACTAGTCGATGCCGAACCAGAGATGTTGACCGATTTGGAAATCAACTTTCGCCGTGTTTTTGCTGAGATAAGGTCCCAGTTGCTCGATAAAATTAATTCAACTCAACACTCAACAACTGGAAACACATGCAAAAAATGAAAACAATACAGGCACATGATTTACACTGATATTGCAAGGATCATCGTTACCTATGGTTCTGCTGGAAGGCGCTTGCTTCGACTTCTACTGCACGGATCAATGAGATCGACGCCCACTTGAGCATTGAAATCAAACACCAATCGAAATCTAGGAACAAAGCAGCACGAGTCTAAGCTATCGAAATGAAATACCTCAAAGAGAATAGACTTAATCTCATCAATTTCTGATGTGGTCAGAAAATTGCATATTCTCGGAATGAAAAATTAGTGAGATGAAGGGGCGCTGACAGATCCTAGATGGCCTAGAAACAAATGCTAGTGTCTTTTGTGAAGAAAAATTGGTCATAAGTTCCCTTAGGAAATGGGACGGCTGCAGTGTTGTTCAGACCGAAATCACAGCTATCCTGCAGACTGAATATATGACCACCAAGGCAAATGTCATTACCAATTCTGTTGTCAAGGTTCTGAGGCTTATTCGAATTTAATGCTTAAGCTTGTCAAAATGTAGACACAAATGTAAGGATTAATTCAAAAGACAATAGGAAAAGGCCAATCCTCCTCTTTGTATTGATAGTTTGTTGATGATGGAGTAGACATAAGAAGAAGATCTCAAATGACTCATCCTTAATTTCCAATAACCAATCTCAAAGTTTAGGTGCGAAAATTTGAATCATTCTGTGGTTTCCTCTTCAACTGGCTTCAATATTCAGGTTCCGGGCGCTAACAAACTCCATTATGACTTATGAAGTTGTCAAAACGTATTAGAGTCTCCCAATAAAGGATGCCCTAAGACAATCTCCAAACACCATTCGAAACAATCGAATTCCTTTCTTCCGTCCTAACAATTAGAACCAATAACAGAAGCTCGAAGAACATTCCATCTAACGAATCACTCAATGAAACGAATCCAATTTTCACCATCCCATACTCCAAAACATTCAACACTTGTTTACATTTCTAATTTGAAAATTTTTCAAAAAAAAAACAACACAAAATCCACACACTCGCAAGACTAACCTGTGTTTATTGAAACATTCAATTTGAGAAGAAAAAAAAAGAGAAGAAGAAAAACAAAACACAAGACGGTTCTCAATTCACACGACAACAACAGATTCCAATTCCATATCCAAATCCAAATTCATCTTCTTCCAGAGTTTCCAACCCGCTCCCGATCCCGATCCTGATCCCAATCCAACCATCTCAACATGCAGTTTTCCCAGTTTTTCTTCTCTTCCGTCCGTCCGTTTGTTCGCCTTACCTCCTCTCCCATCTCTTTTCTGCATTCACCAAAAAAAGAGCAATTTGACTTTTATATGACCCTGAAATTCTTAGGTTAACGAACCCACGCATAAAATTCTCAAATTCTCGGGATGCGAACGCCAGGCCCCGTCCGACCAACGCCGCCACCGAAGATGGAAACTTCAACATTAACAAAAAAAGAAAAACGAAAAAAAAAATGCGCACACATTTTTAACGAGAGGCTCGGGGAAAAGTGGAAAAGGAAAATTGTTTGAAGAAAAAAAAACAACAAAAAATTGGGCAAAAGAAAAACACTGAGAACGGATGAAATGACAGTCGAATGCACTTGGACGTGCGTGGAAAACGCAAAGTGCAACAGAGAACGATGGAGGCGCGGCGGAGCGGGGCGGCGAAGTGTACGAAAAACCTACGAAAGACACGCACGTAAGGTCGGCGTGTTTTCTTTTTTTTGGCGTTTACCATCTCCTCTTTGCCTTCGCATTTCTGATGATTTGGTTATGTTTTCTGTTTTCTGTTTTTTTTTTTTCTTTATACTGATGCGTTATTGCGTTAACAATTATTTTTATTCCTTTTCTTGTTTCTCTTTTCTGTTTTGTGTTTTCCTTCTGATCGATGTGGATAGGGATTTGGCGGGCGGGCGGCGGCGTGTTGCATTGCATCTCTTTTGCAGCGAGATCTCTAGAGACTGAACATATTTATTTTTTGTCTTCTTTACTTTTGCTTCCACTTTTATTGTTAAATTTACTTTGATTGCCCTTCACTAGTGTGCGTATTTTTTTTTTTCTTCTTTTTTTAATTTAGTTATTTTGTCCATATTTCGGGCGTTGTCCGAAATTTTTTAATTTGAAAAAAAAAAACTGGTTACGGTGAGGAGCAGGTTGGAATGATGCTAAAAAGGAATTTGATTGTTTATTTTGTAATGAGAGGAGGAGACGTATCGGGATCCTTTGTTGTGTTTGTTTAGAAAATTTGAACAAATTTACACATTGACAGATCTGTGGATTGTATACAGATGCATTTTTTCTGTTTCTGTTATTTACAACTAGGTACTCCTCTGGTCAGCTTGAGTGCCTGAGTCAGTGGAATAATTGCATTTGCTGCAAAGGGGATGTTTGAAACGTAATATTTTGAAGTATCCTTAACAGTCGATTGGGCAATGTAATTCAAAAGCGGTTTCTGCGTGATTAATTTCAAGGATGACAGTTGAATGTCATGTTTATGCAACGAGTGAGGGTGAGTAAGGTTGCTGTCAAAAATTTGACAGGCTTCGATTGAACTGCACTATTGTATTACAACTCTTTTGAGGGTTTTTTTTCGTTGAATTTTCAAAAATGGGAATGCCGTCAACGGTCCTCGACGCCTCGTTCTTAAATCGGTTGCATCGTTCCACGCCTAAATCGCCGCTCCATTTTTGGGATTCCGTAACCAAAGAGTGCAAGCAGAGCTCTATTAGTAAGGCTCCGAACTCCGTTCGTCCGTCGGCCACAAGGGATGAAGCTACTGAACTGTCAATTTTTGAAGAAGTTCATCAAAATAAGGCTCTCGAGTTTAAATACTTCGCTCGCCGTGAAATCGAGAGATTTGAACCTTTTTCAACTCTTCTAAACGGTAGCCAAATATTCTGTAGAGCAGTAGAGCTTTCATTTCGATTATTTATTTCGTGTCGACCCTAATCTGCTTTGCTATAAAACCACTATTATTGTAGCAAGTTCTCAAAAGTTTAATACTTTCAGCGATTGCTTGGCAATCCATACTGTGATCAGCAAACCTAGATCTAAAATTATACAGATTCGACTGATGATGTAGTTTAACATAGATCGAATCAGGGACTTAAATCCAGATCACACAATAACTGACTCTTTAAAAGCTTTTTATTTTATTTCTTATATTAAGTTTTTCAATGAAAAATTGTAAATTTCAGGCCCTTTAACTATTTTCTTTTTTTGTTTTAGGAGAGGAGTCTCTCAAGGGCTTGTCTCAGCCTTGTTTGTGGAACAACGGTCATTTGAGTAATTCACACGGAGCAAATTTGGTGGTCAGTTTTTGTCCAAAAATCACAAACAAGCTGTTAGAAGGTGCAGTTCAGTGGAGCAGCAGAAGTGGGCCTAATTTTTTGATATTGTCAACTGCTTCAAGAAAACACGTTGAACATGGATGTAGGCTTTCTGGTAAGAGCTCACGATGCAAAAAAAATAATTGACTCAGTTTAACTAAATGTAATAAACACAAACTATACTAATAAAATTCTTTTTAAAGCTATGAACACAATTGCCATCCCCATCCTAACATACACATTCGGAATCATCAAATGGACAGATACAGACCATGAAAACCTAAATAGACTAAATAGAAAAATGCTCACCCAATATCGTCACCTACACTCCAAATCATGCATCGAAAGGATAATAATGGCCAGAAACGAAGGTGGTAGAGGGTTAATCGACCTACAGTCACTACACAATGCAGACATAGACACCACTACATGCAGCAATGATAAAAATAGACAACCAGCAGCAATATCAGATAGAAAAAAACGGAACTGGGCTTCCAAAGCTATCCACGGAAAACACTTTAACCTGGTCGAAATCGCAAAGATCAGTAAGAACCTGACAGCTACGACCAGAGACTGAAGGGTTTTTACTGGCTATGCGAGACCAAGTTATTGCCACAAAAAACTACAGGAAACATATCCTTAAGGAAAACATAGAATCAGATTTATGTAGGAGATGTTATCAACAGAAAGAAACAATGGAGCACATTATAGGAAGCTGTAAAATACTTGTAGGAACGGAATACATCGACAGACACGATACGGCCGCGAAAATATTACACCAGAAATTAGCTATAAAGCATAAACTTATACCGATACAAATTCCATACTACCAATACATCCCCGAAAAAGTTCTGGAGAATAGCAGCTATAAGCTGTAATGGGACGTCAGTATTTTAACAGATAGATTTACACAACACAACAGACCAGATATAATACTAGTAAACAAAATAGACAGAAGAACATATATTATAGACATAGCAGTCCCGAACGATCACAACACGGTACATAAGGAAGAAGAAAAAATCACCAAATACCAGCCACTTGCAATGGAAATAAAAGAAATATGGAAACAGAAATCAGTTAAAATAATACCAATAGTCATCTCAGCTACAGGTCTTACAACCAAAAACTTCCAACATCACCTAAAGACTATAGAAATAGAACCATGTCTACACTCACAAATCCAAAAGGCAATTCTGCTTAAAACAGCCGAATAACATTAATAACCATAGTCCGAGCCTAATCCCATTGGTATATAATACCCGGGTAGGTAAATTCCAGCAAACGCTGAGAATGTCCGAACTCGATTATAATGATAATAATAATAATAATAATAATAATAATAATAAAAATAATAATAATAATAATACTAATAATTTATTTTATTATTATTCGATTTCGCTATTCCTCCCTGGTTTAAAGGAAAGAGAAACTGATAACGATGGCATAGAAAAATTTAATCAATTACATACTTTATAAAAAGTGTCGTCCAGTACATCGGTCCTTTAATCAAATAAACCGTCGAAATAGTAAAACATAAATATTTATTTTATCAGAAATTGACCTATGAACCTTTCCATTTCCAGCTTCATGATTCTCATCAATTCGCTCTCTTATTAGTCAAACTGTGTATTGTATTACGAGGGCGAAAATGTTGAACTCAAAGTGATAACTGAAAATAGCGTAAGTATGCAAAAACATTCAAGGACTAAAACGATCTCCAATTGGTGCTAAAGAATTACCTCATTTATTTATGAATCTCATACTTTTCTGACTTTTAGGTTTTGACTGATCGCAACATTCACATAACAAGAGAAAGAAGGTTAAATAATGCTTCTTGAAACCAAAAAAACACTCACAGCCATCCTATAAAGGGTCCTTGAAAAAACATCATCAAACCAAATAAGTTTGCATCTGGAAAGTAAAAATATGAGTCAAGTTTTCGACCAAGCTATGACTATTCCACTGAAATGGCACAAAACGTGTTAGGACATTTGATTAGAACTGACTGTAGCAAGAGTAAGCACAGAAATCATGAAATGCTGTGGACAAAAAAGATCCAGTAAACACATTTATAGGTGTACCACAAGGTACGATACAAGAACCTATTTTGTTTTTTTCTTTTTTTTTTAAATATCTCGTTTCATTAATTTTCAAACGATCATGACATTTTGTGGACAAAAACTATCCAGGAAATCAATTTATAGGAAGGAATACCACAGGGTACGATACAGGGATCTGTTTTTTTTTATTGTCTAGCTTCATTAATTTTAATTCATAAATTTTCAAATTGATGATTGAGTTTCTTAAAATAACGACGACGATTCGTAAATTTGGTTGGTCAAAGTGCTAAATAGATTTTATTTGAACACAGCCAAAAGTTAATAAATGCAAAAGCTAATTCGATTCAGATAGAAGGAAGTGGAGATTTATTAGTTGGCCATAACTGATCAGAGAACTTTTTAAGTATAGATTGAAAAACAAACATTATAACTCTTCTTAAAAATGCAGTCTTCTTCTCGTCCTTTGGAACGGGCCTTTATTATATGAAGTATGTAGTTATATGAAGTACGATACAAATTTTTTGTGCTACGCTCGTTAAGTGTTAGCAACATGAAAATAAATTTAATGCAATTTGTATCGGGCCATCATTGTTTTTCAACATAACCACAAATCAAATGCCATCTGCCAGTATCCCGGCCGAACTGGTATTTATTCAACAACATCTAACCACTATGCACACCATATTAATTGCATGCTCTGTCCAATTAATTAATGCAAGCGGTCGCGACGAAAAACCCTCCGATTCGGACCTATCCCTATTTCTATCCTGCCAACTGAAATTCCCAAAAAAAAAAATGAAGAAACATAAAAAATAGACACAAAAAGAAGAACACACAAAACGAAACATAAATTATACAAAACTCTGTGATTTGTGTGCCATCGGGCTGCTCGGAGGCTATTGTGTCTGGTCCTGGACGCGGTTATGCACCTTTTCTTTTCCCGAAATGGGGGAAAATTTATTGATTGGGGAAAACGACAAGAAGATGCTGCAGGAAACAGGTTCAATAAGAAACTGATGCGACAACTCACGCTGAGATACGAAATGCATGTATACAGAGATCGAGGAGAACACGATTTAAATTGGAAATAGAAAACCGAAAGCAATTTAAAACCTGTTGCATAAAATTCTTTGGATTTAATTTTCACAGGACACCCACATTATCCGATTAGCTTGTAATTTTAATCCTTTTTTTTTTGTTGCTTGTCATATCACAATTATTCTGTGAACACTCTTTCCAAACTTCACAGAAAGTCCTTTTTTTGTATACCAATCAACTTATTGGTTCCCATGGCACTCTTCCAGATTGACACAGTTCAATGCACTTAAATTATTAAAGAGGATGGGTTTCGTAAAAGAAAAAAAAAGAAACAACCTCAAGTCAGGACAACGCCGATCTCGCGTATAACAGGGAATTTACACAAAGCCATCAGAACAGAGGAACAGTTCATTGCATCAAAGAGAAGTCAAACGAAAACAACACATATCGCCACACCACTACTGCATGATATCCAATAAATAAATCAAATTGCGCAGACGTCCTTTGTGCCTATTGTTGCTCAGGTGCCCTTGCTAGGGATACGAGCGTAGGTATGTTAAGGTTAAGGATACATGGGGGCGAATTGCGCACATGTTCCCCCGATCAAATGCTTGGGAAAAATGCTCGTCCCTTTTTTGTATCAAAATATAATACAGAAATCTCATCCAGCAGGTCCTTGTTTCGTTGTTCGACGAATTGAATTTTCCCATGACTTCTTCCTCCTTCGATGACACCTTGTATCTATTGTTGAGGTTTTTCTTGTTGTTTTTTTTTTAATATTTTCAAGGCGGAAAGTATCTATTGTGTTGTTTGTATACAGTTGGGATTTTCTTTCCCCACCTATTCCAAGAGAAAGGATAATTGTTTCAATTGAATAATACGGTTCGTTTGTATTTCCATTGTGCAATGAGTCGATCGCGTATCCAAATGGGTGACGATCGCGGGAGACAACTAAATCGCGGCAATCCAAAACTCAACCTTTTAACCGAATGCTGTATTTTTGCATGAATCGGCAAATTTATAACAATCTCTGAAGTGATCAAGTTGAGTTAAAACAGCCGAAGGAGCACTTTGAAGAGAACTTGCAAAAAATGTTGAGTGAAATGAAATTTGGAGTTGCCGTGGGGTTGTATACCAAATACCATTTAAGTACGAACTTCGCGAAGAAATTTATGTACGGTTTACTTGCGCGGTTTAAAGGATTAAGAAGGAACACGAGACAGGGATTAATATATTTACAAAAATGTAGTGTTAGTTCAAAATTGGTCAAAAGAGTAAACGGATGGTATTGGGACCACTTGAAAGCTTTGGGGGTTTGAAAGCCTTATATGGAGGAGCCAGTTTGAGCAGCGCTTTGGTGACATTCCTAATTATGTTTTTGATGCAAAACGTAAGATTTGGAGTCAAAGTAGAGCCCTTTTTTATATTGCGAATTGCAGACTTCAAATCCTACAACATCACCTTGACTTGAACGTTTCGAATGTTGGTTTTAAATCCATTGAAAATATTTTATTTGTTTTCCAATAAAACCATTTTCGAGAGCTTATTGCCAAACGCTTTCCGTTGAAAAAGCATGCAGAACAAACTTCATTTTATCAGAAAAGTGCAACAAGCTGTCCAACTTTTCGGTTAGATAGGCTCTTTGATCACCTGTGGACTTATTGCTATGAAAACCATATTGCCGGTCTTTCAAGAAGTTTTCCTGAAAGAAGCTTTTGCCTTATTCAGGAATTTGTTCTCTTGTGTCTGTATAAGCATCAGAGATAATTTGTCGCATGTAATATTTGATGCCCTCTAGTACAGATGGAGGCAGACTGAACGGCGATCAGATTTGCCTTGCCCAAAGAGCTAGCTGATGGAATGTCTTTGAAAACGAGAGTCGCTATGAAAGATAAGAAACTATTCCTTACATTTTTGTGTACAACCAAAGAAACTGACTGCCATAGGGAAACTGAATCTCTCTGAATCTGATTTCATGTTCGCAGCTTGACTAGGACTTTCCTTTGACTTAATGCTCTTCATCCGGTGAGGGACAAACGCTTTCATTGCAAGGAGAAAAGTATTTGTCAACATATCAATGGCAGCTTTTTTATCGTTAATAATTTGCTTTGTTCCAATCTCTTAGTTCCTAATAATACCATCTGTAATAAAATTTTGTTTTATTTTTTTTTCACGTAGAGAGGTTACCATTACACATGATTTCAAAGCAAGGCATTATCCGTTAGTCTGTATTTCCACCTACAATAGGGATATTAAATTTTTGCTTTCGCATTCTTTTCAATAACCGGTTACAGTTAAAATTGTACTCGATCAAGCTAAGATAAAAATTGCATGAGCTTTTGAATTTTATTCCAGCGAGTGAGGGTATATTGAAGTAGGCGTCACCATAAATGTTCTATACAAAAGCGGATCCCATTGGTACAAATAATCAAAGACTTAATCGGAATCAACATAACTTATGATTTATGCACCTGACTGTGAACTTGATTTCGGGTTATCAGAGGCAAGATCGTGAAATTCTCATTATTTTTTTTATAAAGCTGTCATTCGACAGGAGTTTAGGCACCACGTGATGGTCCAAAGGCAGTTCATCAAACACTTAGACATGAAGCTGCTCGCTCGCAGAGACTGGAATAAAACCTCACTGAGAAGGCGCCGGCAGGCCTCGTAGTTCTCATTTTAACGAGAATATTATAGCTTTGGTGGCCCGAAACCGAAAAGCTGTGGACGGGCGAGTCAACTATAACCAAGACGTCGCAATTAGCCTAGCGGAGACCCTTAGCCTTAGTAGGGCGGTATCAGACCGCGACAGAGCGGATGTCGAATAGCAATGCCGACGCTATTGGTGGCTAAACGGCGAGTAAAACTCAGTCGTTTTGTAGTATTCAACTTCAGTGCCCTTAAGGCAAATTGGAAAGCAAGTTCTGTTAGCCTTGGCTGGCTTACATATGTTTAAGGAAGTGTAAGTATTTTTAATGTTTAAGATTAGTTTGTAGTTTAGTATTTAGGCCTTTTTTTTAAAAAACATAAAAAAAACGTCCATTCACTGATATTTAGTTGTTAAAATTCAAATTTAAAATTAGTATTAAGTCGAAAGGCATGTTTTTAACTTGTAAGGTTTAGCTTAGAGCGCCCGAAGAGAGCCAGTAAGTTAGTTTATACAGTTAAGTTAATTAAGCTAGCTTTAAGCGTTTTTGACTGGCAAGTAAGAAAAATTAATTAATTAAATGAAAAGGCTTTGAAAAACAAAAAACAAATTGAAGCTTTGCTCAAAGTCAATGAATGGGGGTTGATTGATTGATGGAGAACCACGATCAAAAATTTTTAGTGCAACTCATAAATGAACTGCGATTGGAGGAAATGTGATTCTGACAGGACCATGCAACTGCTCACAAAGCTTACGTGACATTAAAAAATTGGAAGGAAGTGTTTCTGTGCTACCTTATATCGTTAAGGTGAAGCCTGCGACAAAGCCTGATTACCATTTCAGAGTTCTGTCTTTGGGTATTTCAAACTAAGAGTTATTGAACAATCCACAGTCTCGAAGATCTCAAATCAAACATTCGTCCAAAATTCTCGCCAAATCTATTGAAAACGCGGAAGAAAGCCAAAATTGCCGTACACATGGAAATCGAAAAAAGCTTCTTGGTCAAAAAAAAACATGTAATTAAAACAATTATGAAACTACGTTGTGTGATGGATTTTTTTTTTTAAATAAAAATCGTCCTCGGTAACGCGGAGACCAGAGTTTAAAGTCTTTACACAAAACTTCCTTTCCACTCAAGTCAACTTCTGATAAAAGCACTCAAAAAATTCGCAATTTAAGAGCTTTTATTTGCTAAGAGAAACTAGCGCACAGCAATCCAAACAACCATGCTGAAAAGAGCCAAAGCACACATCAAAACCCCATACGAATGGCATGGGTGCAAGAAAGCGAAAAAAATTCGCAAAGCAACCTCATCATTGGCGAAAGTCTTTGCTGTGTGCGAAAAGGTGACAGATATCAAGCACCAGCAGCATACAAGCTCAGCTGAATGTGTGCATAAGAGACAGCACGAATAAAAACCACAAAAAGAAATAACAAAAAAGCTTGGTTTTTCGCACAAAATAAAACCAGCAAAAACGAGCTTTTTTCGCAATCATCTGATTGGCTATTTCGCACAGCTTCGGCTCCATTCGGGTCTCTTCGGCTCACATTCGGCTGCCACGAATATCCACGAACTGCTTCGTGTCATTTCGCCGCATGTTTCCAATCCTTGGGATAGGTTATGGACTAGCAAAACCAAATGAAAGCCACTGCTGAATGAATGCCTTGGTATTGGTGGTGCTGATAGGCGTCGTTTTTTTGCACATCCACGACTACACTGATCGCGCGCCTTCATAATGAACTTGAAATTTTCAAGTTCAAGTTTATCTGTGTGGTAATACGTTTTTTTTTGGCGAACATTTTTTTGCTCACACAATGGCGAACGACAGAAATGTATCTAGAAACGTGATTAGATACATTTGAATCTAGGGTCGAACTGCGTTTGATGGTGATTCGCAAACGAATCGAAAACTTGCTCGCTGCGAATTCAGAAAAAAAAACTTTTTACGAAAATCTAATTTTGCACATTTTTTCACTTTCAAAAATTGATTTCGACTTGAAAATTGAATGCGAATTCAATTTTAATAACTTCAAACACACCACAACAATTTTTCTTCAATTAAAAATACAAATTTCAATAATTTCGCAATGAAAATAATTTTTCTACGATCGAAATTTTTGCTTTTTTTCTGCACGCGCGTAATCAATAGCGCCATCATCGCTATACTCACAGGGCCTACGAGACGCGCACGTTCACACATAAGTTACTACACACCCGATGAAGGCATCCAGAAAAAAAAAAAAAACATAAAAAAATAAAAGCTTTTCCCCCTTTTTCCACTCAATGGTATAGGTGACAGCGAATAATAATAATCAGAATATTAGTAGCTGTACCCATGTAAAATACATAGCTATGTATATTTGTACTATATAAAAAAACAAACACATAAAAAGAGTATGAACAAAGACATGAAAAGAAAAAAAATGTACCATACTAAACCTAGAATTTCGTTTAGCTTAAAGCCCAGACAAACAGACCTTTTTCAAGGTCAGTACGCGCACGCGAATTTTTCCTAAGAATTCAGTCGTACCTACTCTCCGCTGTAGATACAATTTACATCTGTGTTTGATTTTTACAAAAAAACTTAGCCGAAAGCTTCTCGCGCACACGTTGTAAACAGGAAATTTCATTACAACCAACAACCAGCGACGACGAT
Source organism: Orthonevra nobilis (assembly GCA_963555765.1). NCBI lineage: Eukaryota > Metazoa > Arthropoda > Insecta > Diptera > Syrphidae > Orthonevra > Orthonevra nobilis. Next base: position 122,835,606 of record OY743224.1, on the reverse strand, counting down.
GTATAGAAGTATCTAAGTATCTAAATTCGTTTACATAAAAGTATCTTTCTATATACTTTGTACACTATGCAAATATCTATTTCAGTTTGGTTTTGACGAAATAATTCGCAAAAATTATTGTTTTCTTCAATTCAATTCAAAGTGTGGTTATATTTGAAAAGTGAAATCCATCGAGGATCAGTGATCTGCCATTTGTTCAAAGATACAAATTTTATTGTTTTTCACAAAAATCTTTACTTGCTGTACTTGCTGAAATTTAGCAATAAACAAATTGATAAAGAGCAAGAGAAGCCGGTAACTAATAAAAAAGTATGAGTGAGTCAACAAGACGGCAGCTCCCTTGGCCCTTCATAGGCAACAAATAAACAATAATTAAATAAGCAACAAAATTTGTTGCTGTTTTGATGCGTTTGAAAACAACAAAGAATTTAGGTATGAATTCAGAAAGATGTGCGCAGCAAAATCATTTTGAGATAAACATAATTAATAAAATGTGATTCATTTTGTGGACTAGTTTTTTTTTGTAAAATTTGAGGTTAATTCGGTGACAGTGAACATTTGCAGCTCTAACGCTCCCGATACAAAAAGTAAACTATAAACAATTGAAAGTGTGTTATCAGTTAGATATTGTAGACTGCAGAGCAGACTTGTAATCAGAAATTACGATATTGTGCAATAAGAAATTATGAAACGCCTACGACGCGAGTGGAGAATGACATTGTTCAGCAACATTTTCGGTGCGCTTATTTTTTGTGCGCCTAATTATTGTGACAACTCCCCGATGGAAAGTTTACTAAATAGCTGAAGAGCTCTCAATTCAATACAGTTGTATTGGTTTTAGTTGAATTTTTCGTTCTAGTATCGACATTTATTGCGAAAACAACATCAACGAATCCATGACATGTTATTTTTATTATTATTATTATTATCAAAAAAGTGCAAGTGAAAGTGTGTTTTTATATTTTTTATTTTTCGTTTGTTTCGCTGATTTGTTTTCAAGCCGGTAAGTGATTTTTGTAATTATTTCTGTTGCTCTTCTTTTTATTTAAATATTTTTGCATTTCTCATCTGAAATTGAAGCTCGTGATAAATTCTCAAAATTCTTGCATATTTCTTGAAAGGCTTTTCTCAAAATCGTGTCATTCCAATCGTGTAGAACATAATCAAGGGTTGTCATTATCCGCGAAACTGTACGTACATTTTTGACATAGAATACCAGTTTGGATATGCACTCAGTGTGCGCCATATTAGGGTGCTGATATGTTTGACAGCGCAGTGTGCCACTGTGTGTTCGCGTACGATAATTTGTTTTTATTTTGAAAGAATGTTAAATGCGCCAAGAGGGGAGGACATACGAAAAGACTGTCATAATTGTTGATGTAACTACAATTTCAGCTCAATAAGAATCAGACCCCACGATATTTTTCGATATCAAATTAAAATGTCAATTTTTTCTTTAATATCAATGTCGTTTTTTGTGAAGCAAACTTGATGGTTTCTTTTTGAAATGATTTTGAGTTTATTCAAAAGAGGAACCCTTTTTTTTAATTTTCGAAAATTATTTCATTCAAACGACTTCCTCCGCCATGTTTCAATATTTTCGGTCCATACTTCCTAAATAAATTGACCAATGTGAGTCGCCTGAATCCTCTCCTCTGGATAGTTCGCATAAGATCGATCTTTCATGACACCAAAAAGGAGGTCAAATTGTGTCAAATGGCAGTTCCGTCACATCATCAAAATGACTGTTTAACACAATTATTGAACTACATGTGCAATAAATCGATTGTTGGACGGCTTCTGAAATCCTTAATTTCTGCCGATTTAAAATTTGCCATCATGCCTCTCCATTAACTGTCACCAAAAACCACGCCATACAATCATATGTAGGTACGTTCTGGATAGATTGGCTTCTCTTAAACTCGACTAAGTGTGGATTTTCCAAGATCGAAATTCTGGTTGTTTACGTTGCCCACGAGACGGAAAAGCGGTTATCTTAAATGATGACTTTTCCACCAAATTTATCGTCAAATTCGAGCTGCTCCAAAACCCAAATTAAGGAACGTTTCTAATTAAAAAGTTCCACTTCGTACATCAAATATATTATTCATTGTGAGTTTCGCAACATTATCGCATAAGAACTGTCAGTGTCAAAAAAACATATTGTGATTAAAAAGAAAACAGCAAATGGCCTACCCTATATTTCTTGATTATATAGGGTAGGCCTTAAGTAGTGTCATTATGTGAGCTTACATGTGTTTTTTTTTTGTAAAAAACATTTGCATATATTTTGGTACATTCACATGAAAGCCCCTGTTTTTTAGACGTAGGATGTTTATAACCTTCCCATTTCCTGAATTGTTTCAGCTTTCATCAAACACTCTGTAATGTGGATTCCTGTCAATACTCACCTGTAGTTCTTTTACGTACTACACATTTCTCGTCATAGCGATAGCAACATGCGTGACTATTGGTAATGCGACATTTTTCGAATGCTGTTGCAAAAACTGACAACTGATTGCAAAGTTTTCAACTTTAAACTTCTCGTATCAGTGGGCTTACTTCTCTTTCTTCTTCTTCTACTTCTAGTTTTTCTTTTGTCATCCATTTCCTAAGATTTTCGCACTGACTAGACAGATTGACATGTGACGCAACCACGACGAGTATGTACAGTGGGCTCTAAAGTATAAACTGCTTTTTTTGTATAAGTATGAAGCTTCATCTATTTTACTTGGAACTTGAGGTTTGGTCATCCCTTTGATCAAGCAACGGGTCTTTGAATATACTCTTAGCTGCAGCATTACTTATCGCTTAATATTCGGCTCCATAAAGAAGAACTGGAAAATTTAAGTAAGAGTTTTGAAAGCATGATTTTCGTTCAAAGTTCTTGTGCTTGTTTTTTCAACAACCTGTCGTTAATGGAGTTGATTTCCGAGATCGATTGTGTTGTCCTATGAAAGATGATAGCTATATTAATTTGAAGAGTTACACATCTGGCATGTTTCTGGCATGTTTGATGTTTAAGCTTAAAGGCGGCCAGGATAACCCTTGAAGTGTCGATAGGGTCGGTGTCCTGTTGGAAACGCAGACGTGAATGAATGAATTTGCAAGTAAAAAAATGAAAATCGTTATCTTATAGCTAAAAATTTAAATTTAAGTAAGTTAATATTTTTAGGTTCTTTTGGACATTGATTTATATAAAATTCAAGCACTCCATATTTCTTGCTTTGAAGACTGATCTTGCAAAGTATTTAAACATGATGCACCCAATCGATTCCTTTTATTTATTTTAAGTTCGGTTATAACTCAAACTAAGCGTTCAGCGTCGGCATTCGAAAGTGGTATTGCATTTATTTCGAAACAAGAAATATCCATCAAAATCTTTTATACTCAACTGCTCCAATATTTCTTGCTAAAGTTCAACTATCGAAAACGAAAGCTTTTTTCACTCCAAAATTATTTTCGTTTCCTCACAATTTTGAAATTGCATGGAACTAAATAAATATACTATATATAAATAAATATAAATAAAACTATATTCCTGGTAGAAACATCTTCGGCATAATTGATGCTTGATGCTTGTGAAAGAAAGAAATGGTTGCATTGTACCTTTATCCGAAAGATTGTTCGCACAGACAAATTGTGTCTCCACTCACGAGATTAATTCAAATCGGGGTAAAACCGGTTTCAGGAAGTAAAAAATTTTGTGTGTATTAGTTTTCATCCTCGTTTTGTCATTCAAAACTCGGTGGAAGATTTTAGTCCGTTTCATACTGCATACTTCAGCTACAAAACCAATTACCCCAATTGAATTCATGTCGGTAGGTCTAAATTCTCCTCGATCTGGCAACACTGGTCAATTGTTTTGGGAAGAAACTCCACTTCCATTGTGCTAACACTAAGTACTATAAACCATGATCAATCAAATTCAAAAAATGTTTAATTAAGGTTCCGTACCTCGAAAGGAAAAAACGGAACTCTTATAGGATCACTTTGTTGTCCGTCCGTCCGTCTGTCTCGATTGTCGTGATGGGTGAACTTTTACTTATATATAAACCTACAGGTTTGTACGGAACCCTCGGTGCGCGAGTCCGACTCGCGATTGCCCGTTTTTTTTAAAAACTTTTTCTATCTTTTAAGTGCATTTATGAAGTATGTTTGAAAATTTTAGCTTCACAATTTTCAACATGACTCGTGCACGTATTCCTCACTGACCTTCGACGTGTTGCGCTAAAAGAGTTTTCCGCGACAAAAAAAAAAAACGTTATCAACATTTTGCACAGATACATTTGTGCCAACATTTTGCAATTCGCGAATAGCCGACAGCTCGTAAATATCTTAACCCCACCCCAATCAGCGCAGAAATCCGCCATTTCTTCGAACCACTCCATGCAACCTTTGCTCTTTTTTTCGCGGATTGTAATTGTGTGCACGTGTGTAAATTTATTTATGTAACTGTGTAAGTTTTGCATAATCAGTGAGGCGATAGTCTTTTTATTAATTTTAAGGCACGCGAAATCGAACGTGCCGATGCGGTGTCGACGACGGCGACATACACGCTGTATACGAATGTATCTAGAACTTTTGCCGGCTTCCTTACCTGTTGTGTAAGCTGGGATGATGTGTGTGTCGCCGACGCCGGTCGTGATGGAGGCGCGAATTTTTGTCAAACTCATTAATAAAATTTGAATTCATATGCAAATTAGTGCCGCGAAATGTATGGCCCTTCGATGGGGTTCGATGCGGTAATCTTTTGAATTGCGGATTCGAGGAAGATTTGGAAATTTAAGTTTGCTGACCATGAATACGAGTAGTACTTTGCGAATCGTTTTTTTTTTTGTTTATGTTGGATTTTTATATTCAAATGAAGCCTGTCAAGAGTGAAGTATGTGCGAAAGAACTTGCTGGGCTAGAGCATTGATCTGTGGGGTTGGGGTGTTAGATTAGCATATTTACACTGGCCTTCATAAGTTTGCGGACACATCACTTTTCTCTTTTTTTTTTATTTGTGTCAAAATTAGAGAAAGAATATTTTTTCATATCCTGTTGGGGTCGATATGAGACTTAATCATACATTCTTCGACGAAATAAACCATTTTAATGAAGGAGGAGCGGGATTAAGTGATTAACGCAAGTAGAGAATAATAAAACGAACCTGCAATTAATGGAAAATTATGTCTTTTTGCAAGCTTTAATTTAGTTTCACTTGCTCCGGTGCTTGTCACGAATAAAAATTTTGCAATTAAATTTTGAATCACATTCTCTTCTAAAGGGTGATTTTTTAAAAGCTATAGGAAAGTTTATCTAAAAAAAAAACACATAAAATTCAGAAAAAGGCATGAAATCTTTATTTGAATCGATAGTTAGGTCCATAAAATTGAATGTTTGAAGATTATTTCATGCAAATGTTGACCTCAAATGGTCCATCCGCTAAGTTCAATTTAGGCAACAACATTTCGGCCGGTTTCTCACGAATAAATGCTTCAACGTTGTCTTCCAATGCCTCAATAGAAGCGGGCTTGTCTGTTTAGACATGAGCTTTAACATAGCCACACAAAAAATTGTCTAAAGGCGTTAAATCGCACGATCTAGGCGGCCAATTGACCGGTCCCGAACGTTAAATAAAATGTTCACCGAATTCGCCTCTCAATAAGTCCATTGTTGCGCGTGCTGTGTGGCATGTGGCACCGTCTTATTGAAACCACATGTCATGCAAGTCAAGCTCTTGCATTTTGGGCAAAAAAAAGTTGGATATCATCTCACGGTAGCGCTCACCATCCACAGTTACGTTACGATTGTCATCATCTTTAAAGAAGTACGGTCCAATGATGCCACCAGCCCATTAACCGCACCAAACTGTGACTTTTTCTGGATGCATTGGTAGCTCTTGCAATGCTTCTGGCTGATATTCACTCCAAAATCGACAATTCTGCTTATTTACGTACCCATTGAGCCAAAAATGAGCTTCGTCGCTGAACACAATTTTTCGGTAAAGAAGTGGATCTTCGGCCAACTTTCCAAGAGCCCGGCTTCAATTCTTGCACCAGCAGTATTTTGAAAGGCATCACACCTAAATCCTTCCGCATTGTTGAGTAACAGAGGCCCAATTACTGCGAACGGCGACGAATCGATAATTGATGGTCATCATTAACACAGGCCGATACAGCTGCGATATTTTCTTCAGTTCGCACTCTACGTAAGCGTCTTGGTGGTTTAGTGTCCAACAATGTAAATTTGGGGCGACATTAAGTCACAATAGCCCGAATAGCCGCTTTAGTGGGTCGATTAAACTGACCATAAAATGGAAGAAGAGCGCGATGAACTTTCGCATTTTGATAATAAAATTCAATAATTTGCAAGCGTTGTTCGTTTGTAAGACGATTCATGGTTAAATGATAGACCAAACTGAAGATGTTTGACAGTGAAACAAAACACGAAACGTGCGTCAGCTGTTAAAACCAGTGTTGCCAAAAAGATAATAGCTAAAAAAATCTTACTTATCCCGGCGTGTGTACGCCAAATATTCGAGTGCACGGTTTTTTGCGTGTTTTCTTTTGTTTTGAAAGTTTTCTAGGCTTCCGGAAAATCTTTAAAAAAAGCAAATTTTTTTGAAAAACTCATTAATTCATTGCGTGGTGTCTTTTAAAAAAATAAATTTCAAAAACAAATGCGAAATTTATTTTTCCTCAGAAAAAGGGTTACATGATCCCTTCAAAGAATAGCCCGCGAATTATTGAGAAATTAAACATAAACAACTTCACTCAAGAATTCTGAAGAAATAACTCAGTTTTGTGCGAAATCTTTCTTCATTCCAAGTGGTTAAAGAGCCTCACTCATAAACTCACTAAACATTAACCCCTATCCAGCGAAAGGGTTCTCTTCGCATCATAACCAAGGACGTGAGTGCAATTTTTTCTAACCCTTATTTCCATTTTACCCTTCCTCAATAAAAACATCTAATCGACAGACCAAAAGGAGAATCCCTAAACAGGACAATAGACAAACAATTGTCAAAAGAAAAAGGGAAAAATTACCGACAACAATTTGTTCCTTTAGGAGACGATCCTGTCAAAACATCACAGCAGGTATGCATGGAACGGACGGACGTCGGACTAGACTCAAACAGGAGCGCCTAGCTCATCAATGAACTGTCAATTGTTCGATAGTTTTCCACAAAACGTAAAGCCAAAAACCGACAAAAATTCAACAAAAGCAATGAAAAATAAGAAAGGATCAAACTGTGTGTTTGGCATGCAAAAATTTCAACACACACTCGCACACTATTACGACAGCCATAAAGGTTGGCGGTGTCCTTTGACAGATGCTTAGACAATTCGCATTCAGATGCCGGACAATGGGATGCCGCATTGTTGCTTTATTACACCTCAATTAGTAGGCACGGCTTGAAGTGGTCGTTTCGTTTGGGATTTAGTTTATTGCAAAGTTCTCGTTTATATCGCTTGTAGCGAGGCAATTAGGCGAAATTGGTTTATTACGCTACAGAACCCTTTCGGTTTTTGGATTTTTTTTTTTTTGCTGTTTTGTCAGAATTCGATTGCAGATTTTATTGGCCATTTTCGAGAGCCGTTTCGAATCTACATACGCGAGTACCTAGGAAGTGCAATTTTTTATTTTTTTTTTGTGTGACGGAATGTAAAAGGGTTGGTATTTTGAGGAAGGGTTGTTATTTTATTTGCGTCGCTGTTTTTCCTGGGAAATGCAGATGCAATTTTGCCGGCCTTCGTTTGTGACAAGCCATAGACAATGAAGCGAAGGACATTTGGAAATTTGGCAGTAAAAATTCAAAGAGTTGTGAATATTAATGAGTTGTGTGATGCTTGAATGGTCTGAAGGTTATGGTTGCCGATGAGGCGGTAGCAATTTGCATTTCTTGGGAAAAGTTTGTGAGATGAAGAGCTGAATGGGACTTGAATGTCGTCATTCAATTGCGAATGTCGAATCAAATAATGAGTGCGTAATGATGCGCTGAGGGAAACTATTAGTTTGAGGATTTTTTTCCCATTGATTGCATTGGTCCTTTTTTCGTTTCCTTGGGAAGAGTGATTAGAAATATTCAATCTGCCTTCCAGGGGAAAGGTATTTAATTATTTTCGCCAAGAATTGGCGCATTTTTTTTTAATTTCAAAGAGTCAACCCTTCCAAATCGTATTGCATTTTTAGAAACACTGATTGCAAAGCGGCAATGGTGTTGTTTCCCCTCTTTTGTGGCACTTGGTTATTGACCAAATTCTTACAATTTTGAAGAAAGACAACAACTTGGGAACTGGCCGTGATTTCGAGCAAAACCGAACTTATGGAGTTTACGAGAAGGACCTAAATACAAACGTTCAGTCTACCACGGCTTAATAATCAACCACTATCGGTCTATACTAGGGCTAGGTATCTCGGTGTCATCTTGGATTTAAAGCTTAACTGAAATCACATAGGGTTTGGTATTGCGTGCCTTAATTTCGGTGCGTGCAATAGATCTTTTCTTTCCTCTTATGTCAGCAGTCCGCAAAACCTTTAACATGAGAAATCCAAGCCTAGTTCAGAGAACTGCCCAACAATGCGATTCGATATTTTTTATTGAACATAATATTTACAATTGTTCTTAAACCTAATTTACAATGTTTTTCTTAAAAAAACTGCTGGCTCAACAAAAGGGGCCCAGCGAAATACATTGGTTTTTCTTAAAATAAATACATTTGTGAAAAAAAAATTAAAAATTGTTGATGGTTGAACCTCGGGTTGTTCAAATCCGGGTGATGTTGATTTCTTGAGTATTGTTATGCGGCCTCATCCGCGGTGGTGGATAGTGTCTACTTCATCGTAGAACGCTGCTGGTCCTTCTTCGACGTCGAGAGGGAAGAGGGCCTCTTGCAATATCGCCATTGCATTGAGGTATTTGTGCTCCTCTGGTGTTTCTTCATTGGCCATGCTGCTGATGTTGTTGTTGTCGTGGGTCCTTGCTGCCTCGAGGAATTTTTTGAAGATCCGCGGCATGTAGACGCTTAGCGGAGTTATCCGGGCAGCCGCATAGAGCTCGCTGTTCTTCACGTGTCTCATGGTGTCTTTGTCCAGGTGCAGTCCAGTGCATACACGGAGAATCTTCCGTTCGAATGCTTCTAGTTTCAGCATGTACGTTTTTGATGCGGTGAACCATACCGGGAACCCGTAAGTGATTACGGGTCGGATGAGTTGCTTGTACAATAGTAGCTTGGTCCGTTGGCTGAGTCCGTTTTGTTTCCGCATTAGTGGATGGATCCGGTGGAATGCAAAGTTGGCTTTCTTCAGAATGGACTTGACATGTCCGTTAAATTTCATCCGCTCATGGAATAGTATTCCAAGGTAGCGGGCATTAAGGGACGTCTTTATGATGGTGCCATTCTGTAGTCCAATTTTGATTCCTCGACAGTTGGCGGCTGATCGCCTTGTTGCTCGTCTGGCTGTTGCTATCGGCCTCCTGATGCAGAGCAGCTCACTTTTGCTGGGGTTTATTCGTATACCCCATTTGCTGTAATACTCGTAGAGGCGGCGGATGTGTGCCTCTACTCTCCTTGCGGCGATGGTTGGTGACATCGAGCTGGCGTATGTCAGCGAGTCATCGGCATACAAGCAGCACTTGGTGGTATTGTCCAGCGGTGGTTGGTCGCATGTCATGATGTTGAACAGCTTCGGGCCAACTTTGGATCCTTGGGCTACGCTGGCTTCCATTATTTTTAGGCTGGACCGCTCCTGGTTCACTTGGACGTAGAATTTCCTGTGGATGAGAAAGGAGTAAATGATTTTTATAAGTGACGAAGGAAAGTTGAATATTGTTAATTTGTGGACGAGTCCTTGAATCCAAACTGTGTCGAATGCTTTCTGGATATCCAGGAAGCATGCCACAGTGACTTGGTGGTTATTCAAGGCTCTCGTCACATCATGATGAAAAATCATGAGAGGATGCAGGGTTGAATGTTTTTCCCGGAATCCATATTGGATGTCCGGGATCGTCCTGTTGGCGGTGCAGAAGCGATTCAGCTTTCGAACGATAAGTTCTTCCAGCACTTTGCTTATTGAAGAAAGGAGGGAAATCGGTCGATACCCGTCGACATTCCCTCTGCTTTCTTTCTTGGGGATTGCAACAATTTTAGCTATTTTCCATTTCGAGGGAAAATAGCTATTATTGATGCAATTGTTCAGCAACACCGTTAGGAGGGTGAACATTGCCTGAGGAAGCTTTTTCAGGACGAAGCTGGGGATTTTGTCGGGTCCGGTCGATTTTTTGGAGTGACCGCTCATTATGATCTCCTCGATTTCTCCAGGCGTGCTGAATTCTTCCGTGTTGCTGGTGGGGTCTTCCGCTGTGTTGGCCTCGTTGAAGATTGTTATTGTTGCTGATTCCTCTGCCATCACTACCGACCGTTGAACCTCTTCGATGAACGCTGTGTCGTTGGGGGGGTGTGGTTTGAAGCTTCCTTCGAAGTGGCTTGCAAAGGCTTCTGCCTTTTCAGCAGGTGTTGATGCCTCGCCTTGTGGAGTGCTGATTATTTGGGGCATCTTTACTCCCTTCCCAATAATTTTGTTGATGTTCCTGAATGTATCAGGTCCTGGCTTGATGGCTTGAAGTTTGCTCTTCAGTTTGGTGTTGTTGTAATGCTGCACGGCGTTGTGGAACATTATATTTGTGCAGTTTAGTTCGCTGCGCAGACTTTGGTATTCCGCGTTTTCCGTGTTCCATTCCCGGCGGAGAACTCGTTGGAGTCGCTTCCTGATCCGCTGCCTATGGTGGTAAACATTCTGGATGTAGACAGGTAAGTTAGCGAACCTGTCCTTCGAAGATTGTGGTCGCTTTTGGTTGTCCAGCGCTGTGTTGATTGCAGATTCGAAGTCATCTATGGCAGCGTCTATCTCCGTGTTCGTCAAGTTCCGTGTCCTTGCACATGGAATTAGTAATCCTTCGGTGTCCCTCTGGAATCGCTCGACGTCAAGGTGGTTGAGATTGATGTAGTGTCCTTCGGGGCGCTGCTGGGTGAAGATCGGCTGGCTAATTTTAACTGTGAGCTGCACCGCTTCGTGGTCTGAGTCGCTGGGGATGATTTTGCATGTGTAGTTCTGCAGTTCGGGGAGAACATGGACAAGGTTGGTCGTCGCTATAAAGAAGTCCAGATAGGACGATGACCTTGTATATGTTGGCCTTGGTTGCGAGATGACGGCCAGTGACTGCTGTGCTGACGTCTCCTCGAGCCAATCTACAATGGCATTCCCTTGAAGAGTGGTGGTGGCGTCTCCCCAGAGTGGGTGTCTGGCATTGAAGTCTCCTCCCATCAGCCCGTACGTGTGTTGCTGAAGCACGCTGTTCAGCTTGTTGAGGTCTGCTTTCATATCAGCGTAGCTGGCGGTGCACCTGTTGTAGGTGCTGATAACCATCAGTGATTCTCCGGGAGCGATCTTAATGATGACTGCTGTTGCTTCAAAGGTCTTCAGATTGTTGATGGTGGTCTGCGAAGCTTCGATGTTTCCTCTAATAAATGCTGCTGTTCCTCTCTTTCCATCGGTTTTGTCCGTCCTGAATGTTTGATAATTCCTGAAATAGACTGAATTGCGTTGTGTTAGTAAAGTCTCACTAACAAGAGCAATATCAGGTCTGTTTTTTTTAAGGAACAGATCAAATGCTGTCCTTTTGGGGATGCTGTACAACGAGTTGACGTTGTACGCTATTATGCGGAGTCTATTTAGACTAGGCATAGCTGAAAGATGAATGTGGCCAGAGCCACGGCTTTATTTTCCTCGCTAAGTTGCGAGTAGTTGGACGGGACTGCTTGCCGAGCTTTAGCCATCACCGACAGTACGTCACTTTTAAATACCCGGCTGATTTCACCGGCTAGGTTAACACCCTCATGTTGCTGCTGCTGTTCCTGGGGGGTAGTCTTCTTGCCCTCGATCTTCCTGGTTGGGACTGGCCTGGTCGGGGCTGGTAAGGGGAGAGGCGCAGCTTGCCGGGCAATAGAGGCAAAGCTCATGCTCGGCTTCGTGAGTTTGCACGCTGATTGTGTGGCAAACTCTCGCTGCGCTTTTTTGAAGGTGGCGCTTTTTTCTTTTTCCGCCAGCTTCTCCTTATACTTAGGGCATCCCTTGTAGCTTGCGGGGTGTCCTGTTGTCTTGCAGTTGGCGCAATACACATCCGGACCTGAGGAGTCCTTCCTTTGGCATTCTCCGGGCTGGTGTTGCTTGTCGCACTTGACGCAGACATACGCCATCCCGCAATTTGTTGCCACGTGTCCGAACTTCTGGCAGTTTTTGCATTGGGCTATTTGTTTTGGTTTAAGTTTCTCCCAATGCACCTTTTGGTTCAGCAGTAGCTTATGCTGATAGATCGCGGTAATTTCAGCGTCTTTGGCTGCTTCTACCACAAAGGCGTTGAAACTTTTCCCGTTATTCCTCAGGGATTTGAATGCCTTAACATTGATGACAGGAATGCCTTCGGCTTTCAGCTCGTCGTGCACTTCGTTGGTGGTGTAGGAGAAGTGCACCCCTTTCAACAGTAGAAGATTTTTCCTGTCTTCCTTTGGGGTGTAGGTGTGGCACTCAATTTTCCTGGTCCTCAGGAACTCTTTGATTGACTCGAAGCCGTCCTTTGTTTTGGTGTGGATTGTTGTTTTGGTGGTGCTGGTATTTTGAAGGGTGAACTGGATGTTCATCCCTCTAGCGAATCTGCTTATCTCAGCGACGTTAGCTGAGAAGCAGATAATTGGTGGCATTCCGGTTTTTGGTGGGGTTGAGGTTGGCTGTTCCGTTGTTCCTTTTGATGTTTTCAGCTTCTTGGGTTTATTTACCGTCGTCCATGTGGTTGTTGAGGGGCCGGGCATCGATGGTTCCATATTTGCAGCTGGTTGATTAGGTATTGCAGCGGTGGGTGCATCCGCTGTCTTTGTCCTCTTCTGGGTTTTCTTTTGCGTCTTCTTGGCTCGCTTCCCTCCTTGGGCTTGAGCCGAGCTGCTGCTGTCCTCAGATCCGGCGTTGTTGTCTTTTTCAGCCTTCTCCATGTCGCTGAGGAATTCCTCGTCGCTGGAGAGGCTTACGTTTTTTTGCTGTTGCGTTTCGGTGGAGACATCCTTAAGGACCTCTCCGACAATGGTTTGGAATGATGGACCCAGATTGTTTCTAATATCCCGCAGCAGTTGGGCCAGTGCTTCAACAGCGGCGTGGGCATTAAAATTCTTGGCCATCTTTTGAAATTTAAAAAAATTATTCAGCAAGTAATATTTTCAAAAAAACGTTACTTGCTGGTTTGTCTATAAAATTATTATTAATTATTAATAAAGTAAGATTATTTTTTAATTTTTTAATTATTTTTGTGTTTTGAAAAAAACAGACAGAAAAAATTGAAATAATTGAAATAATAATCCTTATTTTGAATTAATATGTCTTCACAGTCTGATGTCCGTATGTCTGACCACACTGACTCACACACTGAACGAACTGACACTGAGACACTGACACTGACTGCCCAATAATGCTTTTTACGTGCTTCTATATATAGTGTATTAGAAACACTTCTTCGAGCAGCAGGGTAGTTAAACTGAAGGAAATAGGTTTCCGGACCGTAGCACCAAAGATCAAGAGGGGTCCTGTCCTCTACTTTGAATGACAACATGATGTGCAAGCTCATCGTCGATAAAATAAATGAGTGGAGAATTTTCCAGCACCCCACTGTCAACTCCTTTTTAATATAAAAGTATCGAAAATGAAAAACGATGTTGGAACCTTGCAAGTGTTTTTTCCAGCACAGATACAGCGATTTTGCAGTGGTGACCAAATCGGTTAGCAAAGTCCTTTGTTCTACCATTGTTCACTACTTTTTGGTAAACAATTGCATTAAAATCAAGGCTCAAGTATCAAGCAATCGCAGAGGCTAGAAAGCTTGTTGTAACCCACTGGAAGCAGCGTGCTCAGGATCGTCAGGGCTGAAAGGCGGCACTATCTTAAGCTCTCACATTTACAGCATCGCTGGTGTCTTAAGTAAGAATGTTAGAAAATATGCATAAAAACCCTCACCGACATAAACGCCTTAATCTATGTGTCTCCGGCTTACACCAGGTGAAATGGAAAGTCAAGGTAGATACAGAGAAATTAACTTTCTATATTACTTGCAAACCGTTCCAAGTTTAGTCTTCCCAACAAACTCTTTGGGGTTCTGCAAATGTAAGCCTGGCTGGATAAATAAACATAGATCAAATGCTCATCTTCAAGTCTTTTTTCTCCAAATTCCGACTCTGGTGCAGTCATCATTTGCTGTTGGGATCAAATTAACGGTGCCATCACTGGAGTGTTCGACCGGTGATAATAGTCTGACCAAGTGGCTAGTCTTGCTGTATATAATGATCACTGTACAGGCTGCTCGTCATGCTGAAGTTTGAGTTTGAGTTATCAAAATAATGGTTCGTGTATGTGGTGATGAACCAATCTTTCAAACCACAAGTTTCTAGTGCAACCACTAATTTCGAAAAAAAAAAATACTGTGAATTAAGCGAATGTAAGAATGACGGTTTGAAATTCTTCGTTCTAATTCGGACTTCACCCATAGTGCAACTGAAAAAACAATTGAATTTCAGACCATTTCAATAATCTGTTTATTATTCTTCTAGCTCTTGTGATTGCATTTAAAGGGTAGTCATAATCCCTTGAGTGTAAGCAAATTATAAGCAAAATCAACTTACACATATTTTAAACTTTCGAAAATACAGATCACAGAGCCTAAGGCCGTAGAAGACGAAATGAGAAACCTTGCTCGCAAGCTTAGCACCCGTCTTCATAGCCTTCGGAATTATTTTCCAAAAAAAATTCTTTTGCTTGGCTTCTATTTCTAATTCACTTTAACGAGATGTTAAAGAATAAGGAAAAAGATTAGGATTGAGAACCCCAAAAAAATTAAGAACAAATGTACTCTCCTGAAGATTTTTAATTTGTCGTTTGGAAATTCCTGTAATGGGCCCGATTTTCGAAATTCGAAGTTTTCACATATGTACGTTAGTAGGAATTGCATTATTTCCATTCATTTATAATGCGGTTTTCGTTGAATAGGCAATTTAACTTGTTTTATAAAAAATTTATAAAAAATTAATTAAGATTGACGCGAATTTCGTGTCGTGATTTGGGCCTGCTTCCGTACAAAATTCAACTGACACAGGAGCTGAAGGTAACTGGAAACTGACCCTATTTTCCATCGAAAAATCATCTTCAGCAATGAGGCCCATTTCTGAATGAATGGGTACGTCAACAAACGAAATTGTAGAATGTCCAATGTATCCCGAAAAAGTCAATGTTACGTGGGTATTTTGGGTTGGCGACGTTACTGAGTCATCTGCCTCTCAAAGCGTCTTCGTCTGTGTATTATTTGTTAGTTGATCCAATTATGAGATGAAAAGTACTGCGGATATTCTTCCTCCTAGTTGGACTCCTCCTACCAGTGGCCTCATTGATGATATTGCGTTGAATATCTGTACAAAAAAAGACTCTATTTGTTAAAGAACTGTAAATGATTCTTACCAAGTGAAGAGGAAATTCCATCTTGAAAAGTTTGAAGAAAAGCCCCTCTTTCGAAACGCTGTCGAAGGTCTTTTCAATGTCCCAGAGACACGCAACGTTTGTCTCCTTTTTGCTGTGCCTCAAGTTCTCCTAAAGTTTGTCTTTTGATTTCAATCGCTGTTTTTGAACTTTCTGACTTGAGGTCGGATGTTTGAGCAGGCCATTTGAAATTTTGCAGTGTTCCTCTTCTTCTTGATCTAAGTTTTCTCGACAAACTTTGAATGGATATTTCGATTCTTAATCCAGGACCTACTATCGCAAGCTCTTTAATAAGGTGCGACCTTCTTATAAATATATGTCTGTAGCTTTCCTTATTCATGATTTTGTTGATACAGATTATTTGACATTTTGGCAGCACGACCATGCTTGGCTGGTTAGACAATATAATATAACTAAGGTGGATCTGTTTTTTGCTCAAAAACTTTCGAGTCGATCGTGTATAAGGCTTTCGATCAGTCAGTTGATAGTGCAATTCGGTTTTTCTTCCTCAGATAGCCGCTGTTATTTTAAAGATAATGAAGTCCTGCGGTGTCAAAAAGTTAAAAAATTGCAAAAACTCAGGGCACAAGATCTCTATATCGTAAGAGAACTATCTAGACAGTATGTTATTACATCAAATATATCAGATGACGTTTGGTTAGATAGAATAAGACATCCAGCTACACCCTCTTCAAGCGTGGAAGCACGACTTGCAACCAACGAACTGAGGCTTCGTACCTTCCAGTCATCTTGAGTCCAGACTTTTGCATTAATTCTTCTCTGTTTTAATTAGAAACGAGGTTTAGAGACTCATAATTTCCTACGGACCTTCGGGCAAAAATGGGATCTAATTCCTTCTGAATAAAACGCAACGCAGAAAACGCTATCTTCCCTCCTAGAAGGACAACATTCTGGTGGGCAATAAAACTTTGATGCACCCTGGGGTGAAATATCAAATGTCTTAACAATAAGAGTGGACATAGTATACGTTTTATCCTAGTGATAAAATATAAACCATCAACATTAGGGCAGTCTTTTTGAAGCTTTTAATTCACTTAAACCATTAATTGAAACTCTGTTTAAAGTAAGAAATGACAAACATACTTTCTCTCTGGTTTAATTTGGAAAACGCATGCCTAAGTTGCTCTCATTTATATGTAGAAATGACGTGTTCTAACATCTACTTCGCCTTCATGAACTATGCAGTAAAGTTAAGCATTTTAAAGATGAAGGAAAATCTCGTAAAAATCAGAAGATTCGACGATTTCCGAGTTGGAATCTATGTATTAATTTTTAGTAATAATTTTTCAGATTCCATATTTAACAAGTGCATATTTCTTATATATTTTAAATCTTCGACTCAAAGAACATTTTCTTGGGGTCGGTACCGAATCTGGACGAATTAAATTTTCATCTACACCAACTTCTGTACCACCAAGTTTCAATAGTTTTAACGTGGTAACCGAAATAGATGTTGTTGAGAGTGTGGCAGCCATCAAATCGAATGCCATTGGTAAAGACGGAGTACCAATTCGATTTATTAAACTCAAATTCCATAAATTATCTCACACTTAACTCATATCATAAACCACTGCAACCTTTCCGGATTCTTTGAAAATTGCCAAGAAGCCAAATGCGGCTTTTCTTAATGACTATAGGCCTATCAGCATTCTACCGTGCTTGTCAAAGGTCTTTGAAAAAATATTAGCAAAACAGATCCAGAACCATTTATGCGTAAATAAATTACTAAGCTCCTTTCAGTCTGGTTTTAGGCCCAACCACAGTTGCTCGACAGCTATGATAAACATCATTGAGGACATAAGACGGGACTTTGACAAAGGATACATAACACTACTCTGCTTGCTGGATTTTTCAAAGGCGTTGAACAAGGTCAAGCATGACGTGCTTTGCTGGAAGCTCGAACACTAGTTTGGTTTTGGTGGAAGTGCACTTAAACTTATAAGGAATTATCTGTCGAATAGAATGCAAAGAGTCGTGATTGGTGATAAAGTCTCTGTACTGAAGCTTCTCAAGCAGGGTGTACCACAGGGATCTATTTTGGGACCTCTCCTTTTCTGCATATTTATTAATAATTTAATTTCAACATGCACAAACTGTTCCATCCATCGTTATGCAGATGAAGCCCAGTTGTACTTAGCTCGACCTATGGGAATGATCACTGGACTCAAGTGAATGGATTGCTGATCAATTCTGACAAATCAAAGGTTATTCCATTGGCCCATAGAAAATTCGATCTCAGCATTTTACCCGACGTGTGTCTTCCTGATGCTAGACTTTACTATGTTGAATCCGCAAAACCCCTTGGATATATTATAAATCGTAATCTTTCCGGTAACGATGAAACTAATAATGTAGTCGGCAGGATTTATGGATGTCTCAGGAGACTGTGGCTGACAGCCAACTTCACTCCAACGGCATCAAGGAGCAAGCTTGTAAAAGCTCTTATTCTTCCCATTATTTCATATGCAGAGGTTGTATATTGTAGTCTTGACTCTGTCTCTCAACAAAAACTGCATTCCTTTTATCTCTCCCATTCTCCTTTAATTCTTTTCCAATCTTATCAACCCCTGAAATTTTATATCTGTTATTTGAATGTTTGATTGATTTTTTTTTCTTTTTTGTATTACTTTATACTGCTTTATTATCTATTTCTATTTTATTTTTTTTATTTATTGTTTTACTGTGCAGTGTTTAATAAATATATTGAATTGAATTGACACTGCATATATGAGAAAGCCTTTAAGCAATTTGATTTGTTTTCGATTTCGAGTGCATCCGGCAATGTAATCTAGACAAAAGACAAGGCTCCTAATATTCTGATACGATATGATTCCGGTGTGTCCAGTCCAAAGTCGCACCTTTGCCTCCACAAAAGGAATGGAATGTCAGACCATCCTGTCAAACACTGCTTATTGATCGGTCACGCCAATGTGAACCTCAACGAATTACACTCCTCATTGTTTCTACAGCTAGACTCCAAAATATACTTTTAAAAAAAAAAACTATATTCCTTTTATTTTTTAAACAAAGATGACTGATGTTGTTTTTTATCGGCCAGAACTTGGTGCACCGGATTTTTCAGCTCTCAAAGATAAACCAGATAAGTCTTAGGAAAGTTACAACTTTACAACAAGCAAAAAAAATCCAAGTATTCAAGTGTATGTATTTGCTGTACGTGTACATATTAATGTGTGCATTCACGCATGTTTACACTAATCAAAAAAAAAAAAAAACTAGAAGTATGCCCAAAAAAATTATCGCGTCATGTTGGAAAGTGGCGGCCGTGGCTGTAGTGCCATGTTTATAGCGGTTGCGTTGGCGGTCATTGCACTTTTAGCAGAACACATTTCACCATATCACCGATAGTGTTTTTGTATATTTTTTTTTTCACTCGCACGTTGGCTAAATATAGCACTCGAAAATTATTTTTTTTTTTTTTTTGGAAAATGTGCACTTTGAAACGTATACATGGTGATGGCGATGGTTCTGGAGGAACGTAGTGGCAAAATTGTAACGATGGCGTTTATCAGATGGGGTGTGTTTTTATCTTTATTAATAGTGCACCAAGGAAGCCAATGAAATAGTTTGAGTTGCTCGCTCATCGAGTCCTTGGGTGCCTTTCCTTAAATATTCGACTGCACATTTTTGGGACCTTAAAATATAAATAACTCGTGGGCATTTGTAGATTGTAAGGGGTTGAGAGAAGCGTACGCGTTTGTAAATATTTACTTTTGGGTTTTTGAAAAAAAAAAAAAAAAAAAAAAAATTGGGGACTCTTCAGTTGCAGTAAATGCAAATAAAGGGGACACTCACTTCAAGAAGTCATTTTTGAGCGCCAAAATGTTGGAATGGCGTATTCAAGCTGCCTACTGCTGACATTGATTGCTTATTTATCAGAATAAATCTTTTTCTGGAATGCAATAATGGAAAATCTTGGGTTCTCAAACCCAAAATGAATGTGGTGTAAAAGAGCCACCGTTCCAAAATTGTCTGAGGAAAAACGCTGTACTTTAAATAGTGTAGTGTACAAGATGATCTATTCTGGCCGTGAAGATGGAATCAGAAACTGAAGCGACTTCCAAATGACAGTTGTGTCTTCAAGGCTGACACATTTTAAACTACAAAAAAAGTCTCTCACGAAAATAAACATCCTTGTTGATAGCCAAACATAAAAAGTTGCCAACTGCATTAAGGTCCTAAATGATATTGACGGACAGCATTATGTCATTATAGTCTGGTCCGGAGACCTAAAAACCATCGAGAGCAACGAAAAGGCAATAGAACTCGGTAGAAAAGGATCGACACTAGGATAAAAAAAATTAAATATATCACTGTGACTGTACCAATATCTTAAAAAGGATATTAACAAAGTAAAGGGTCCGCCAAATAATTTTTTTTTTTGAAAATGCTATAAAAAATAACTGTTGAATATTTTCTCAAATTTCTTTTTTTATTTGAAAGTACAATCCTTCCGGTTAATAATGGAAAATAATTTCATTCAAATGGCTGCCCCGGCTGGCCATGAAGTAGCCTACACGATCGGTCCAAATTTTTAAGCACATTATCGATTGTGTGCAGCTGTATTTTACCAATGGCTTCACGAATATTGTCCTTTAAAGCGTCAATTGTCTCTGGCTTGTCGGCGTAACACTTATCTTTGGGGCAACCCACAAATAATAGTCCAACGGTGTCAAATCGCAGCTCCGAGGTGGCCAAACGACATCAGCTCTGCGGCTGATAATGCGATCTTCAAAAACAGGGCACAAAATATCGAGTGTAGCTTCGGCTGTGTGGCACGTAGCGCCGTCCTGTTGAAAACAAATGTTGCCAATATCCTGCTCTTTAAAAATTGGTTCAACATGATCCGATAGCCATTGACTGTAACGGCCACTCCTTGCTCATTTTCGAAGAAAAATGGCCCAATTATGCCCCTGGACCAAAATCCCCACCAAACAGTGACTCGTTTTGGGTGCATCGGCTTTTCAATGTTTGCGTGCGGGTTTTCTGTGCCCCAAATGCGACAATTTTGCTTGTTTACATACCCGCCAAGATCAAAATGAACTTCATCTGAAAAGATGATTTTTTTTTGGCAAAATCGGCATCTTCTGTAAGTCGATCGCAGGCCCAGTCCTGAACCAATTGGACTTTGTATGGCGTCATACCAAGGTCTTTATGCAAAATTCGTCTCAATGATGTCTACGAAATGTTCAATTGTTTAGAACGACGGTGAATTGATGTTGATGGCGCTTCACGCATACTTTCTGCCACAGCAGCAATATTCTCGGGTATACGCACTGTTTCTGGCTTTTCACGCTTTGGTTTATCGATGAGGACGCCAGTTTCTTTCACTTTTTTCACAAGATAACGAACATACGGAGCTGACGGTGCTTCTCTTCTTCCAAAGTCCGTACGCAATTTTCGCACACATTCTGCAACATTACCATGATTTTCAAAGTAATGTCGCAATATTTCCCAGCATTGTTCAAGCGCTTACACAACCATATTCGTTCAGCGGAAGGATAAAACTAATTATCTGTCAAATCAGACATGAGCTAAGTGTTACCAATCCCGAAATAAGCACTAGTTGAAAAAAAACGTTAGATGGCGGACCCTTTAGTAATTAGAAGGCACGAACAGAGCTTGGATATGTTAAGAAGATTTCCTTATTTCTAGATCGATGTCCGCCATAAGCCTAAAAGGCCATAAGACTGAGCGTTGCCTTCAATGACTATTTCAAAAGCTGTCAAGATGAAGAATAGTATAAAACCGTCTATGTGAATGCCCACTCAAAGAATTGATGAGAAGCCACTTCCAATAATCCACTTTGGTTGGTTGGTGTGGATGTCACTTAGATCAGAGCTCAGGAGTATTGTGTCCACATGTATATAAGCTTTACTGGACCTCTTTAAATATAAGTATAGTGGTACAGCTATCCTAATTTTTGGAACAATGTACTGCCTGAAAAAGTTCTTTAACTTTTTTCTTGCGGATGGCGGATGGACTCTATTTTCTCTTCGTGACCGATGTTCCTGCAAAAATCGTTGAAGAATATCCTGATCGACGTCATTGACCTAAAGATAAGGCATCTAGCGGAAAGCCACACGCCCAGATTCGCTAATCACGATCTTTTTAAGAAAAACATCGTGAGCCTTTTCCTGATTTTAAACAAAAAAAAAAAAGTCCTTAACGGTAAGTCTAAGTCTTTCGGATGAATGTTGGATTTTTATACCCCGTACAAAGTAAGTCTGTTAATTTCGATGAGTCTTAAACAGCGAATGGTAAAGGAAGGAATCACATCATAAGGCTCATGGTAACTATCTCGCGTCCTCGAAATAGGGATATAACAACACTTCGTGAATGCTGCGAGAATTCTTTGTCTTCCCATATCCATTGAGATCGAAATGTGCCTCATAAATTTTGTCTACCAAAATCCACTGCAGCGACGAAACTAGAAGGATTCTGCGAAGTTATTTGTTGCTTTTTCTGCCACTTGTTGTTCCAGTCCATATGAGACGAACGTCTTAACGCATATGGCAATCTCCGCCGAAATTTATCTTGCGCCAATATCACCGATTAATTATTTTCCAAAGAAACAATTGACTTATTCTTCATTTGTTTACGTCACGGGTAACGAAACAATGCCGTCAGCTGTCGGCATTGGCAAATGTTATGGCATCTTACGCCACCTCATAGAAACAAGATGCAAGCTTAGGAACGTCTTAAGATAGTATGGCTTGTTCAAGCGAAAACTTGAACCGAAATCTAAAATAAAAGTCTTAAAGACTTTGCATTTTGCAAAAGGTTTAAAGGACGAAGTAGAGAAGATAGTTGGAGTGTAAAAAAAGTTTTTGAGAGAGGAAAATGGATTGAGAACGACCTTTGGTTTGTTCGGTAAAAATTGATCATTTGTTACTCAAAAGGAGGCAGATTGTAGCCGTCATCCCAAGGCAAGCAGCGTGAAGAAAAATGGATAAACCAAACTGTTGTGACAGCACTTAAATAAACCCAGTGCTCGAATTTGATCTGCTTATGACTTATGAGTGGAAGAGCAGATCCATTTAAGAAAAGGTTGTTTTAAACACAATCCCACCAAAAACATTCTGTAAAAAACTTGCCAAGTCTCGCTTATTTAACTTTAAAAAGTAATGAAATCTAGACAAAGTCGTGCCTTAGGTTCCTTAGTGCGATTTCTTTATTCTTATAGTTAATGTTGTGTAACTTGGCCGTTGAAAATTCTTTATACGTTAGTGGGAACAAGTCAATTTTGTTTACACGTAATGTTAAATCTGTTGTAACTACCTTTGTTTGTTAAGCGAGATAATAGCCCATACTGGTATTGGTAATTGGACGCTAGTGTCTCATTTTAGGCTGTTGTTGATTGTGCATCACATGCATTCAGCATTGACAATGCTGACTTCTGCTCTCATCTTTTTGGAGCGTAAATTCGACCACCGATTTAACATAAAATAGACGTAAAGACGGACTTCTATCAAAATTGTTTATTTCAGGCTCGCCTATACATAAGTATTATTGAAATACGCACCTTTTTCAAGTCTACAATTGACTGGTTATTGAATCAACGTTTTCCAAGTGACAATTTTCCATCGTCCATGGGTAGCGGTTCTGTCGACAGATTTGTGCAACGGTGTCATGGAGCATCTGGTCTTGTACCCTTGTGTAGCCTTCAACGGCCAAGTCACACAACATTAACTATAATAATAAAGAAATCGCAGTAAGGAACCTTAGACTTGGCACGAGAATATGGGGGTGCCAATATCCATGAGGGCATTTTTTAGACTTAGACCTTGTCTCTTGTGAATTGTTAGGGCATAAGCCACACAAATTAGGAAAGCAGAAGGGGAGACATTCGCCCAGCAGTGGGACAGTATAGGCTTAGAAGATGTGTCCCACTACGCTGGATGGTAGAAGGCGCATAACCAAATCTCTAATACAGCTGAGACCAGCTGAGGGTTCTTCATCAGATACTTCAGACCTTAGATTTTTGACATCAAATGAAGCAGCCCACCAAGTTGAACATTTTTTGTAAAGGCGGTATGTCAATCTCTAATAGTTTGGTTGGGCTCTTGTGCTTTCTAATCAGGGTCAGGTACTCCTGATCTTCGAGTATCCCCTTTATGTGGCCATTAAACCGTAACTCTGTACCAAATTTCAGCTCTCTGAGTTTATGGGAGGTACTAGTTCTATTCTGATGATCATGAGTGAGTGAGTGTCATTAATGCGAAACTCTGCTTTCGCTTAACTTCGGAACAAAATGACCTACAGACTTGAAATTTTGGATTTTAAGTATGTGATTATAGCTTACTGGATGAATTTCTGCGTCTAATCTGGTCTTATCCAGAGGTTCTCAAATAGGGGCCTGAAAATACGGCGAAATGGTTCCAGTAAAGAATGGTACGGCAGTGTTTGCTTGGCGCTGAACTTGGCCGAGCCATCATCCACTATACAACAAGAAACAAATAAGGAATCTTTTTCAGACATTGTGCAGTAAATTATAATGAATACCGAGAAACATACGCAAAAGCAAAAAACATACCCAAAGTCGATTATAGTTAAAATGAAGATGATGGGTCCTAAACGTGTTCCTTGAGGTGCTCCGTAGGTGCACAAGACAAAATGACTGCATTCTGTTGAAACTTTAAATCTGGTTTCAAAATGGGAGAGAGTCCAAAGACCTTTTAGAAAAAGTGTACCAAAACAATAATTAAGTCAATCAGACTTTCTGTACAATTTTCACATATTTTTAAATGTTTCCAACTAAATTAAGCTTCTTTTTGAATTCTTTTCCAATGGAACACTGTCTCAATTCTAAAAAGGTGTAACAATTTCATATTCTTCAAGATACATTCAAAGTGACTAGCTCACTTGCAACCGTAATTATAGAGATGACGGGTCTCAATTCAACCCAATCGAAGACTAATCACACAGGTTGTGTTACATAATTCTGAAAAGCATTCTCCTTCCGAAATTCGAAAGCTGATTTATACTTACAAACATATTTTCTAATCGTTCATGTTTGTATCGCACCACACTCACCCACACAAAAACATGCATAATCACATCTAATTACAACAATAAGTGCCCCCCCTACACACATTCCTTCATCCACCGACAAACAATTGCTTTTGTAAGTGTTTCTGATTCATTTTTCGTTTTTTTCAAAATACTTACAAATATTTGATCAATTTGAATTGAAACTTGCTGCGTGGAAAATTCCACGTAGTCGCTTTGCTAATAAACTCAATAACAATCCAAAACTGCAATTCGAGACAATCAAATGCGGGTACGACTGACTGTCAACAACAACAAATACAGTGATAAAGTGTCTCTAAAGCATTATCATCAAATCCAAAGAACAAACTGCAAAAACCCAAAAGAAGAAAAAAAAAAATTCAGAATTAGAAACAGAAGCAACTTCAATCAATGACCGGACCCTTGTGACCTCGTGTGATATTTAACTGCAACTACGCACAAGCCAAACCACCATCTTTCCACCCGATGATAACAATTGAATTTCCGGTACACAAACGCATGTCAAAAAAAAAAATAATAGAAAAACACGAAAATTATGCACAAGTCCGAAACTGACCACAAAAGTCATTGAACGAACGCGTAGACAATGACAACAGAAAGTGCGTGCAGCAATTAATGTCCACTGACCCCTGGACAATAATTCTTGAGTTCTTTGTAGGCCTGACAGCCAGTGTCACTATCATTTGTAAATATTGTCAAAATCGCACACTCTTCATAAATATTATAATCGCAACAAATAAAGGCAATCGTTGTTGCATCGTTGTTTGAATGGACCCACAGAACCCTCCTCATTTTAAACGTGCATGCGTTTTAGACAATGGATGTTATTGAAGAATGTCAGTGATATGAACTGTCGACAGTGGTGATAATCGTGCCACTAGGTTTTCTTCGCATAAGTAACAAACGTTTTGCAAAGGAAACTTTCAACAAAGGCACACTCGTATTCTGACATTAAAAGCGACAAGGTATAATGGCTGGATGGTCCAGTTGGTTAAGCGCGAATCGTAGTGTAGCTCTTGAGATCTTGTCATACTTCAAAACCTGGTCCAGTCGCCATCCGTCATTGGGATTGAACCAAAATCACAAGCACTAGCTAAGTGGGTGATGGTGCTGTAGAGTTAACTCTTTCCAAGTCCGTTTAGTCCAAATAAGGGTTGTGAAGATGATGAGGTTTGGCTTTTATGAAAAGGCATAACGCTTTATTTCCAAACGAGCGAGACCATTCTGTTTTGGGCTCCATTGTCTAGGGCTTCTAGAGATACTAAAAAGAAGTGGCGAATGTTCTCTATCGAAGTGTTGTTAGATCCCTTGGGATTTGGCTAGATCAGTATCTATATTTTAACAAACAAATAGATACTGCTCTGTCCAGAGCCAAAGCGGGCTTTGAATTGACAAAGAGACTGTTTCACAGCAGTCAACTCGATGCCAAGGTAAAGGTGATCTGCTACATGGCCCTCATTCTTGCCTGTGGATGGACGTCGCATTTGGTTCAACGTCAGAACAAGTATAATGGAAAAGTTTCGGGTTGTCGAGAGACGATGTCTTAGGTCTCCACTTATATAGAAATCCAGAATCAAATTTCTATAGTAATGTGGTCCTGTACAATGGCACCAACCTGACTAGAGTGGATAACTTTCTGAGAAAGCTTATTTGAAGTCACGTTGCAAGAGCAATGACTTCGAACAACAACTTGATCTCCGAGACTTTTTAACCCAATGATATCCGCCATGACACAGTGTGTCTTAACGGTCTTATAGTATTACCCCTGAAGCTTTCCTCTATTTTGATAGAAAAGGGTTCGGTCCAGGTTAGATTAGCGGTGCCGTTGACGTGCGAGTCAACTACGATCAAGACGTCGCAAATAGCTAACCGGAGACTCTCAGGT
This sequence comes from Orthonevra nobilis, assembly GCA_963555765.1. NCBI lineage: Eukaryota > Metazoa > Arthropoda > Insecta > Diptera > Syrphidae > Orthonevra > Orthonevra nobilis. Next base: position 122,809,097 of record OY743224.1, on the reverse strand, counting down.
TTAGTAGGGCGGTATCAGACCGCGACAATGCTGATGTCGTAAGGCAATACCGATACTATTGGTGGTTGGACAATGATTAGAATTCTCTCGTCTTCTACTTATCTTTGATGCACTACCAATATCTGTATTTTAAAAAACATAAACATAATTTTCGCTCTATCCAGAGCCAATGCGGATTTTTCTGCGGTTTCTGAGTCTGCGATTGCTTGATCTTTGAACCGGATGTTCACTGTCTTCCCATTCTGCTTGAACATGTTGGCTTCGATTCGAAAACTCTCTTAGCTGGAGCATTATTGTCCATTCTCTCGATGTGTTCGAGTCAATGTAGTCGACGGATTTTTTCCTTACGGACTTTATCACATCTTTGAACAGCTCGGTTATGCCTACACCTTCATTCGCACTCCTCGCAAGTAAAACCAAATTTCCGATGAAGGATTTTTCTTTCGAATTATCCCAATACCAACTCCGCTTTTTTTTTGCTTATCGTACAAAATCAGAAGAGCAGTATTGTCCTTTAGATCCCTGTTGTTTTAACAGACGAAAGTAGCAACGGTCTGTTGATTTCTTCTGTCGGATCTCCGCTGTGGTGTTATTTGTAAGGAATTTTTTAGATGAACACCTTACCTATCTCAAAATCTAAGCTGCGGCCAAGATGATATTCGACGGATGTATTTCTGGTTGACAGCAAATTTTTGTCCTTCGCCGATGTATTTTAAGACCATTCTAAGTGAATGCTTTCACTACGGCACGTTGGGAACGAGCGTCTGCGTATCCCCGAAGCTGGGTAGACTTGTAAAAGATAGTACCCTCCATGTCAGCACCTGCCTGTCGAACTTTCTGTTCCAAGACAAGATTGAAGAAGTCACATGACAGTGCACTTAACGAAACCCTTTGCATGTTTGGAATAGTTAGAAGGCTAAGGGTCCAAACTGCACGGCGTATCGTGCATTTTCATGCGTCGTACGACACAACTGAATCAGTTTTCCCGGGATAGTCATCGCGTGTTAGAGCTCGGAACGATTTATACTGTCATAAACGTCTTTGACGAACCGTATCCACTTGAAACTCGTCGGTCTTTTCCAGGATTTTGCGTTGTGTGAATATCTAATCGATCGTTGATTTACCGGGCTGGAAGCCACACTGGTGTTGGCCGATTTGTGTGGAGCTAAAAGGTCTTCGACGTTCGCTTTCAAGTTAATATCACATTGTGTGAAATAAACATTCACCAGCTCGCTCTACGGGAAGACGTTTATGCTTGCCGCATTGGTCTCGTGCTCTCGGAGCCAATCATTGTCCAAAACACTTATTCGAACGTTTGCTTCTAAATGGCGAAAAAGTTCTGGAAAAGGGACTGGATGTGTTTTTTGTGGATCTAGTTGTCTTTTTAATGGCGGATGAGTCAGTTCGACAAAATGATCACTCAGTGGCTGGAAAAATTCCTATTATAGAGTATCAACTTATTAGAACTCGCAAACATCTGTCCTGCAAATGAACTATAGAAGCAACGCACTATGGAGCTGAGAACAGTACGACTTATACTTCACAGTTTAGGGCGGCCAAGACTGCAAATCCGTCACTGATTATGTTGGAGGCCACCTGTTATATGGCCCTTGTCAGAATTATGTGAACTTGTGGTTGCCACGTTTGGTTCAACGTGCCAGCAAATTCGATGGTCTTTTGTTTGTTTATGGAGAGTTCCAGAGTTCTTATACAAAAAAATCTATCGCATGTCCTTTGCAATGAGGGCAATTTGATTAAGGTGTATAATTTTTTCATAAACCTTGTCCGATGGCGCCTGATCTCCAGGGCTTTCTCTACTTTCTTTCTAAGGGTTTGATCCAGAGTATTCTGGAGTTGCCAATTGTCTTCAAATGTGAGCTAACTTTCTTTTCTTTCATTTCTTTTCGTTATATTTCTGCACTTGCATTTAAGGGTAGTCTTAATCCCTTGATAGCAAGCTAATTCTAAAAAACAGTTTGTCATACCAAAAATAAAAACACAGAATGCGTATGGAGGCTCGGTTTTTGTTGTTTTTATTTTTTTCTTAACACACTAAGGGGCTTTGCAAAATCTTACATTTCTTATTTTCCAATAATAGACTGAACTGGATTAAGCTTACTTAGAATCGCAAAAACCCATGAAGCTCGTTTCACTCAATTTAAGCTCAGAGCGTTCTTTTTTTGGTTTTTCTCCATTTCGGCTTAGGCTCTTACGATAGCTTCATAAAAAGGGTTATCTAAGTATCTGAGTCCTCAGTAGTCTCGGTAAATAAAATAGCTCTTTAATTTATCTTTGGTGCACAATAAATACAATGCCGAACAAAGGACACTGCCTTGAAGAGATCCGAGACTAATTACAAGTTGATGTCGAAAGAACCTGCTTTAGGTTATAGGAAGGAATGCACGTCGGCTTTTCTTGGACTTTCTTGACTATTCTGAAAACCTGGTTGATCTTTGAATACTTGCTTCTGGAACTATCAGATTGACGGTCAGGCATAAATCGATTTCTGCGCTGATCATTTGTATGATGCTGATGATCGCTTTAGAACATTAAGTTTTTCAATTTTTCAATCAGTTCAGTGTATTTTAATTGGCCTGGAACGTATTTGAAACTTTTCCTCGCATCTGTTATATTCCAGAACTTTATTCTTGCTTGCTTTCGCAACCCTTTGAGAATTCGTCCAGTTATAAAGTAATTCGGTAGCCTTGTTCGGCCAACTCCAGAATTTTAGTTCGGAAGCTGCCAGGCTCTGTAATGAATTCGATTAGATCGTCCCTTTGTGCCTGTTCGTCATAAGGATTAATCTACCTCAAGGTGTTTGGAAAATATGTTCGTCTCAACAAAAAAAAGTGAAATGATGAGTGGAAGGAGTAAACAACAGATGAGGTACATGAAAAGACGTTGGAAAGAAAAACAAGGCCAGCAAGAGAAGAAAACAGACCTTAACGTAATTAGTCAATAGCTCGATTCTAAGATTAAATGTTTTACATGCGATTTCAACAAAAAATCCAAAAGCCTTGCTGCAAACTACAAAACGAGAAAACGAAGTCATGTTTGACAACTGGAATAAGTCTCATAAAAAAGGGGATCATATGTCCTGCAACAACTGTTAAGGCATATCCTTGCTTAACTTGACTGCGCCAAATCCTTTTAAAGACCAAAAACTTTCAATCTATGCTTACGCAACTATTATAAATGATTTCCGATTTAGGAAAACGGACCGATAATGTCTTACAACACTCGAAAACTGTCGATGTTCTGTAAAGTTCGTACCAAAAAACACTGAATTTTACCAGATTTACAATGGCCAACATTCCTCCCGCCGCGAATGTCTTCGAATCACAGCCTACACCTTGCAAGTTCGAACAACGCTATACTGGGTTCCTGTATATGGCAATATCAAAGGAAAAGAACCAGCGGAAGGAATGCTTAAACCAAAGATCGGCGATCACATTTAAGTGAGCAGACAAGTCTGCTAGTCAGGAAAATTTTATCCATACAATAAGCGAAATCAACGCACAATAGTCTGAAATAAAAAAAACGGCCAAGTGCGAGCCAGACTCGCGCAACGCAGGCTCCGCATAAATTTATAGGTTTGTACATATGTATGTACATAATAAAATATAAAAAGACTGTAAGAGTTTTCCCGTTTTTGTTTGAGGCTTGGATTCCCCGGCCCTTATCAAAAGATGCGGCATAAAAAGCCGTATTTAACAGCTTGATTTTATTAAAGCTTTAAGGGATTGAAGTTAGCACTATTTGGAGTTTATTTCGTCTTGATAACCTCACAAAAAAAGGGGTGGTGACAGACAGACGGACAATGAAGTGATCCTCTGTTTTTCCTTCTGCGGAACGGAACCTTAAAAATGAGAAAAATAACCTTTCGACTGTGAATGAACCAGATCTCCGAGTGGAAATAATTAGAAGTACACAAATCTTTTTTTTTGTAGCTTAAATATTAATTTTTAAAGTTGAAGGTGGTGGGCTGACCGAATCGCTGACCAACTTTTTTTTTCTTAGTTATTTTAGTTGAAATCGTTGCTTGAAATAATTTTGACAAGGCTCTAGAGGCATGCAACTCGAAAACATAACCTTTTTCGCACAAGACGCCTTCAAAGAAGCATCAGTTCACGATAAGGTTAATCTATGATTGAAGTAAATCATTTTTTTCAATTTTTCTTTACTGAAAATTAATTTATTAATTATTCTGTTTTAATACTGTTTTTAAAGCCACGAGCACTGTTGCCGATTTTGAGTGCGTCTGAGTCGTATATCTTGGAAAGTACCGCTCGAATCGAATTAAGAGTCAATAATGTTCATTATCGTAACATGATCGTAAATTTTTTATGTGATATTCTATCGGACGGGATCAACCCGGAAGACGTGTGGTTTTATAACACTGTCTGTAACCAGTCACACAGCGTGAGTTGAAATGCATTTATGGGACAAAAAAGTTAATGGGTGGCATCATATATTGTCTTGATGACCAATATGACCAATTAGTACATTATTTACGAACGACTGATGATCCATAAAAGATTCAACAAGAAGTGCAAAACCCAAGTTTTCAAATTTTGAGCAGTTGAATCCTTTTTGATTCCGAGCATTTCCATAAATCTAACTTCACTCGTACAGCGTACTTAAAGGGAAAGGCTACATACTTTTAAGCAAGCCTTATCTTTTCAAAATAAATGTTGGGGAGGGAGAACAAATTAAATGAAAATGAAAAATAGCGCGCAAAGTGAAACCTTAGGCCCCACATGACAGTTGGTTTCTCCTTTCGACTACTTTCTAGTTGCACTTTGCTTCGCTTATGTGCAATCTAAACATGCCAGCGTGTGCGCGTTCCTAATCTTATCAGACAAAATACCAAATTTTTCAGTCTGTGTCATAAAAATGAACTTAAGAAACACTAGAATGTGAAACAGACAAGGCCAATGTAGCGTACGAAAATAAAAAAGAATGCATTTAACTTTGATAGTGGTTTATCTATGAAATACTCATGTGTGCATATACTATGTACAGAGGAGGTAAGAGCTGCAGCTAAAGTAGCTGAAAGCCAATGAACTGCTACTTTTGAAAACAAATAATAATTTGTTGGGTAAAAGTGTACAGAAAGAAATGCGGTTTTGCTAAGTCGCCTTTAGTCAGGAGGATCTGGACCTAAACTGAGGTGTCTTTTTATCCTTCATGGTCCACTCTACTTCTAATTGGTTCGACAAGGCGTCGTGGCATGTTTGATCTTTCTCCCTGCATTCGTGCAAACAAAAGAAGTGTTTTTTAGGAAAAAAATATTTTATTTCAAAAAAATCTAAGACACCTTTTGGCACCAGGTTCTTGAGATTCAACTTAATATTCACAAGAGCATTGAGCTTTGGGAAAAAATTTTCCCAAGTTTACTACAGCAACTTCAATTGAAAACTTAATTAAAAAGTGAATATTTGGCTTTCGAAAAAGCTATTTTTGTAGTGCTTTCGTTGGTTTTCAATATTTTTTTTCCATTTTAAATCAATGTTTCAGAAAATTGCCACTAATTCCGGAACGTGGGGAGAAACCTCCCCTTCCATTTCTATTTTATTTTTGTCTTCTCGTCCACTACTCCCTCAAGCTTTTTGTCGCTTCTCATGCAAATCTGCAGAGCTACTGGCAAGATTTTCTAGAAAATGTTTTGGTCCTTCGATCAATTTATTTGATCCTAGTTGTTTGACAAGAAGGATGCTACCACGTCGGATCTCCACCAAGGTTTCGTTTCTGTCGCTTGCTGTCATTGATATTTGTGCTCCTGTTGTTCTTCAGTATTATAACTACAGAATGTGATACTTTGTCCAAGATGATGCTATATCATTTATAGGTAGGTATCAATTTGAAAGTCGTTGGTCTGTTCCTGAATTTGCCGAAGTGTGAAAAGATGGTCTTTTGTCTACATGCCGGGCCGGAAGCAACTCATGTGGAACGACACGGCTACAGGCCTTCACATAATACCTGGTTAGGATAACTTTCCTAACATTTAGTTTAATTTCCTTAAGACTATCGCGTTTAGAGTATCCCGTGGAGGCACCTACTTGTACCGTCATTGCATGCCATTTTTCCTTAAGACGCTTGATTGAACGGTCTTGCTCGTTGAAGTCGGCGCAAAAGGTTTGTCTCGTCCAGATTTCGTTTAATTTTGTAACGATCACAAAGTACGAAGCTTGTGAGCAAAGTTAGTCACTTCGTCAAACATGGTAGCAATTCCCAAATCTCTGTGAATGTCGCTTTTTCTTATATACCATGGACTATCAACGATTGCTCTCAGGGTTTTGTTTCGAATATCTCTCAAAAGCTAATGCATTTCTCTAAGCCTGATTTCGAGGTCATCACGTTTTTTTTCAACGTGTGATTTCTACTGGATTTGAACCGAATTAGACATAGGAATTTTCGACCTTGAAGATTACGAGGATAGCCGTCTCGTCCACGAACGTAGCTACAACTGTTTCTTCACCTTGGGGCTTGTCTTTCGTATAAAGCAAGAATGCTTACACAGAAAAGTCTGTCTGAAAAATGAGGCTTAGATTTTGTTTTAGTCTTTCGTGGCATACCTTGTCGAAGGCTTGCGATATGTCAAAAAAAGCACTTAAGTATCTTTTTCCCTTCTAGGACTTTTTCAAGTTCATTTTTTAGTCGATAGACCTGATCGATCGTGGAATGCTGTTGGTCCGGTATTAAGCGTCTTTCTTCAAAATCGTTTTAGCAAAAGATTTTCGAAGACCTTAGCTATAAACGTCAGGAACGAAATTAGTTTATATGGTTTTTTGTTGTTGGACTTTTTCCCGGTTTCGGGGCCATTGTGTCTTCTGCGAGTTTCCATTGCCATGGGATTTATGCTTTTTAAGGCAGTTCCTTTAAAATTTCACCATCAATAAGGTCGTTTGGCGGAGCTTTCATATTTTTTGTAATTTCCTGTCAAAGTTTAGATAGTGATTCGGTTTCATTTTAAAGTTGTTCAGTTTTGTATTAGTTGTCCGTCAAGGTGTCCGAACGTGTCTTCCTGATGTTGTGCAAAGAGATCCGCTCATTCACTGTAAGCTTTCCTTATTGGTGCCGAGCGTATGACAGGTTTTTTAATAGACTTAACAACTTTAAGCTCTGATCCGCAGACAAGACTTGGAGGAAAGTGAAAATCTTGCGACTCTTGAAGAACGCACCCTAACTTGTCAGAAAAGTGGTTCACGTTTGTTCTTCATGTGGGCGCTTGAGATCGTTGCCATCGCTTATGAGCTATTCCTCTTGTATAAGCTTTTCGGTTTCGAGGGGGAATATTTATTCGCCCTTTCGTACTCCGATCTTCCGGTATGAAGTGTTGTTCCACGCAGCGCTCTGTATTGTTCTACGAATTTGTCGACTTCGTCTTCTTTTTCCAGCGGCGTCTTGAGAAATGGACGAAGAGTTGAGAATGTGGATAGAAAACAGTTCAAGACCTCACAGCCTCAGTTGCGCAAATTTGTTCCGATGCTTTGTTTGCCTACTCCATCTCAAGCATTCGTTTTCTTTATTGCGTTTTTCTTGCCATTTCGATGTCCTTGAATAATTGGGGTATGAAGTTTTTCGTTCGATTTCCACCGCCAAATTGTCTTATGAATTTTTCACTCCATTTCTCTAGTCCTTGTCAGCGCCACCTTAATAATCTCACAAGATTTTATCAGATAAGCTGGCCACAATTCCATAATCTTCTCTGGAGTAAAAATACGATTTTTATTGCAAAATCATATCCCGTGGACAGACAGGCAAACAGGTAGCTTTGTGGAATACAGACTCAGGTAGCACTCCAGTAGCACCCATTTGAAGCATGCCCAACATTAGAATTGGTTCATCAACAATGAAGAAGGACAATACGAACAAAGAGTAAAAAAACAGAAAAACCAATCTTTCATTCCTTGTTCCATTTGCATTGTACTGATTTCATGGACCTTTTTTTTTTGTTGTCTCTGTTGATTGTTTAGTGTCGGCCCTCGACGACTTATTGCACCTTAAGGATGCTTGCTTCCCTGACCGACTGTGTTCCAGTTAAGGTCTGATCTAGTTTTCGACAGTCTGCTTCTTCTTCTTGATTTTGATGCATTACTCGAATAGCTGCTGTCAAAATTGACCTGTCTGTTAAATATTTTTGACTTTCGCACTAGGATTTTTATAAATCCTCGGATTATGTGTGTATGTTTTTTGGGATAAGCAGATAAATGCATTTTTTAAAAGGTGCTCTGCAACAAGTCCTTAATGCTGTCAGATTTGATTTTTATGTCATTTTCAAACACATAATTGTTGATTGTGGAATATACCGAAGCTTTTTAGATGCGAGGATGAGTTCTGTCTTGGAACTCAATCAATCAATCAATCAATCTGTGCACTCCATCAATGTTCGCCGTCTGCTGAAGGCCCTTGATAAAGAACACTCAAATTGGATCGGATTGATGAATATTGGAGCGTAGAATAAAAAAGTCAGGTCAAGACTTTTCTTAGAAATAAGTGAGCAAATCTTTGATGAATTTTGCATGCCAAACGGAAAAGTCTTGTGAAACTGCAGAACATAGAACAACAGCATATAGTATTACAATATAAACAGCCAGGAGAAACAATAGTTTTGAAATATAAGGAACGCAAGACTGGTTTACTGATGGATAAAATTTTAACAGTGGTGACTTTGGTGCTCTCAAATCTTTTCAAATTTGGGCAAAAAAAAGAATACAGTTAGCCTCTTTGTAAACATTACCAAATCCTTTGACACGATAGACTATGCGTTTTAATTAAAAAAGCTTGAAAGGGAAGGTTTTCGTGTTATATTTTTTAAGTGGCTTTAATCGCAGAGAATGAAAATAGAAACAACTAGGAGTGGACGTAAACGTATTGGTAAAGGCGTACCACAAGGCTTGGTTGTAGGACCCCTACTGTTCCTTATCCATATAAATTCGGTTTTTAGATAAACTTTTACAGGTACACTAAAGGCATTTGCTGATAAAATAGATTGTGTGTTTGATGTAGATAGCCGTTTAAATCTTACATCCGATATAAACTGAGATCTTAGCTTACTGAGAATATGGTTTACTGAGCAGAAGCAAGTTTTAAGTGCCGCTCAAAACTCCATCAAGTTAAGTGTCCAAAATTCAAGTTGTCCTCATGTACTTGCACCGCGCCAACCAATGATTTGAATAGTTTAAACTGCAGCGATAATTGTGTCCATTTTGAGGAGTTCAATGAAAACAAGTACTGAGGGTTGATTATTGATTCAACGTTTTTAACCACACCGATGCATAAAGAAAATATTTCTGATTCATATTGCGCATTTGCTTCTATTGAAAAGCTGTCTTTTCTTAATTGCTGCGGTTGTTTGGTTGGTTAGGGTGAGCTTTGTTAGCTCCTCGCTAAGACCTCTAGTTGGACCTGTTGTGTTCCGCTATTTCCTGTTTGGAGAAGATTTTGGTTCAAGAGGGAGACTTTTAGTGGAAGAGGGGTAATGTAGGGGGAATTAAAATGGAGTGTCTTGATTTGATCGGGAAATCTATTTGTTCATTTTGCGAAATCCATGATCTCGCCGATCCCAATTTCTTTGAGGTGCGCAGAGCCCGGTATCAGTGCAGACGCCAGTATTTTGTGTCGCAGTCTCGTTGTTGCTGGGCAGTGGTAGAGGAAGTGCTCCAAATCTTCCTCTTTCTCCTCACAGCTTTGGCATGTTGAGGTTTCTGTTAGTCCGAGTCTATGTAAGTGGAGGTTATGGTTAATATGCCCTGTTACCAGTCCATTAGCTTTTGATTCGGTTTGCTGGAGTTCAGAGCTCGTTTCGCTACCTCGTTAGTCGGTTTTCGTATGATCGATTTTTCTGTTCTGCACATTGTTAGGTTGACCCAGTAGTTTCTGAATTTCAAGGTTGCCCATTCGTTTATTGCTCTTCTATTAGTTGCTAGCGGGACGCCTATTTCCTTTACAGGGTTTTGGTGGCTATTTCCTGCTCCTTTCCTAGCCAGTTCGTCCGCTTTTTCTTTTCTCGTTCAACCTTCGTGTCCAAGGACCCAAGATAGACTGACGTCGTTCACTGTTGCTAGTTTGTAAAGTTTGTGTTTGCATTTCCTTACCTGTGTCGATGCTGATAGAGGGCTTGTGATAGCTTTGATAGCTGCAGTACTATCGGAGCAGATGAGTATTTGCTTCTCCCGTATATTGAGTTCGGTGAGTTTTTCGACTCCAGTAAGAATTGCGAATACTTCTGCTTGAAACACCGTGACGAATGGTTCAAGATGCTTCGAAACTGCTATCGGTGGGTTCGGACAGTAGATCCCTGACCCCGATTCAGATGAAATTTTGGAACCGTCCATACAATATATAAGCTGCTGGGTAGGGAGATATATCAAAACATTACCACCGTTCTAACACTGCAAAAATGTATGTTGAGAAGACTGTCCCATACGTATTGTCTACATTCAAGTTTTCTATCCCGTCTTTGTTGTTTTATAGCATTGAAAGCATTTTCGGTTGATTCTGGATCGTTGAAACATCGTACATCTGTTCTCGGTGCCTTATTTTCGCACCACGACCATTCGTTAATTTTATACAGTAATGTCCTTTCGGCCCATCCATATTCTGAATTTTAGTCCTGTTTGTTTTGAAATGACTATCGACACTATTTAATTCATAAATAAATTTTTCACTTCTGTTATCCATTCTATACACGAGCATATTCAAGATAATTGTAATTTATTCTTAACTGTAGAGAAATAAGGAATAAAAATGAAAAAGGCAAAAAAATGTTGGAGTTCTTGCAGCCAATTAACAAAAAAAAAAATGGCACTGGTTGAATCGCGCAAAGTACTCGAAGCGTTCTCCGTTCAACGGACAATTGCATAAGACTTATTTTGATCCGGTATTGATGGTTTCATGATCCGCTCTGAAAGCGAATTGGCAATAACCTTTCCAAAATGAATTTCCTTGATTAGCTTCTTGGTTTCTATATTTGTTCAGTGACTCAATTCGGGCCCATTCTGTCCCTTTCAAGATTCACTATGGAAGACATCTCAAAAGAGCAGTTAGTTCTCGTCTAAACGCCCAGATATGCGAATGTAAAAAGTTGCCAATGGCCCCTATTTAAATTCTACTCTTTCTTCTTGTGCTCAAGGCATATCGGATGACGGTCTCCTTCTTCTTCATGACTTCTGCAAAAGTCGTTGTTGGGTAATTTTTTTTTAAATATCTGCCACTGCCTAAGTGACATTTTGTATTAAGCAGAACAAAATTTACTTCCATCACTATTTGGTCAAAGGACTTTGGCTGTGGTGCATTGCTGAAATTGATGCTTGATATTTTAACAAAGGCGCGTCTTGACCCTTTCAACTACCTGCTTTTCGAGATTGTTAGCTCTCCTGTATGTGTGGTCTTCTTGATGGTCTTCTTATACAATTTTAGTTTTTTCGTGCACATTTTGGCGAGCACAGATGTCATCCATAGTGACTCCAGAGCTTTATCGGTGGCCACAATATTTCTACCATCACATGCCCTGAAAGAATCATTTAACAACCACAGACAGTAAGGTGATGATGTGATTTTCTAAAAATCCTAAAATATGTAACTATTGGCAAATAAAATACTGCAAATTAATTGAATGCAAATGAGTCGATTTGATATTCTTCATCCCTATTCGGACTCCAATCCACTACACAATTGTTCACTTTTTCTTATCGCTCTTCAAAATGCTCTATGAGGCTAGTCAAAACCGTTTCGAGCAAGTCATGAGTGTTGAGTCACCACTGGCCGTGACCGTGTTTATATCTCTGTGGTTGTACGTTTGACGGACTAGTAGTCCTTACCTCCATGTAGCCCGGAAAGTCGTATTCAGTAAGTAAAGTCACTTATTTTTGATAATTTGTCAAAACAAACCAACGAGGTCCATACCTAGGCAAACTTGGGCTCATTTCAATACTCGAAGGACCAAGAACGTCTACAAATTCAACTCCCATGTATGCTCAAGTGCCTCAAAGAACACCTCGAGCCTTCTCGACGGAGTTCAAATCGAGCAAAAAATCTCATAGCAGACAAAATATTACGAAATGAATTGATTCGCTTTCACAACGACGTAGTGTCTCTTGTCATTCCATATTTTAATCATAAATAGTGCTCCATTGAATTAGCTCGTTTCATTCATCGCCTTTTCAGATTCTCTGAAACAACCGCCTACCCAGAGATGCTCATTTGTTCACCATGAAGCCCCATTTCAGTCGTACAGTCAGAACGAGTGAGTCTTATAGCCGCACACAAATGAAGGAGGAACCCTCTTCCAAGCTGGGTATTTCCTACTCATAACAGAACAATGTGCAACCGAAATCGTCTCTACTTCCTTTTTGATCCTCTCCACCCACGTTATGTGTCAGCAAAACAAGGGTATTCATAACCCCTAAGTAGCCTAAGGAGACTAAGAAAGGACGCTATTCAAGAGGGAGACATGTGATGAGATTAAGACTACAGTGAAAGAATAAAAGACTGATTTGGTTTTAACACGAGTCTTTCGAGCTTATATATGCAAAGCTTAGCGACTTAATCTGTTTTATCTTGGGAACGAATAGGTTCTGCCCAACTTACCTGGCTTCACAGTTATTTGCGTGTACGTCTAGCAGGTACCTGAGCCCAAACTTAAGACCCCGCTCGACTTGTTCAGGGCTCCAAAGATCTCTTGTTATCGTACTTTACTGATTTTCGGACCAGACGTTTGCCGAAATGGATTGCATCGCCGGGTGCATTTATTAAAATGAAAAAGTGGCTCCTTAAGGGCGACGTTTGAGGTTAACCTTTTTTTGCGACAATGAGCGAGCAGTCGATGCTGTGCAAAACTACAAAGCTTACGACATTTGCAAGGGGTTCGAGACAATTTTTCTAAACAAACTCTGCATCAATTTTCTTTCTCTTTATTTCCTGCTCACTGAACCTCGATTCCCATAACCTTGAAAAGGGTCAACACACCCGACAAAAAAAAGAAAGAAAATTTATCGTACAAGGAAATCCAATAGCGACCATTATGCTAAGATCTAATTTGCAATTGAGAATATCTCGGTGGTAAATCTTGAAAGATGTTTTAACGGAAAAACCAAGATCGTTGCATTCGGGCTCGGAAGATGCAACCCATACGAGCGTAGAATACAAATTTGAATTGCAAATCAGTTTCGAGATTATAGTTTACTGCAGTAGGCCAGGCAGCCTGACATTCGTTCATTTTTAATGTGTCGTAGAGTCCCATAATGTATTTGAAGGCACAGCCTTTCGTCTGTCCGTCTGTGGTGGCAGTTGCACTTGTTGTGCCACATGGAAACGTGATCAATAAGCTGGAAAAAAGGTTTTACCTTGAACCTTAGAGCTTGGTTAACCTTTTCCTTCAAAGGTGAGTTCATTGGAACTGGACGCTTCCATCATGTTTTACTCTTTTTTGGTCCGAGGTATTCTTACGTTTGCATGCAAGCCATCGTGTGGAATGAATGTACGTTTTTAATATTAGGACGGACTTTCGAGGAATTTCAAAAATGTCATATTTTTGAAGAGCATATTACTTTCCAATTGATTCATTCTCTATCAATATTATACTTTCAAGATTCTTTGCACTTCTTGAACCAATTCAGGCAACTTGGCTGCGGAATCATCCAATACCCACTGCGTATATTGAGGCTCTTAATGAAGCACAATGCAATGAAGCCTTTCTTTAATACTGCCCCCTTAACGAAAATGCGAGAGCAAAGCGTCGGTCCCATGGCAGCAGTTTTACGGCGGATATTTTCTTCTACGGCCTGAATTGTTGAAGGACTTTTTCTTCTTTTACCATGAAGGCGAGGTTGTGATCCGAACTTAAGTGATCGTAACCCTACAACTCGCCTGCGATTCAATTGGTCCATAAATGGGAAACACCCGTTTGGCTTTAAAAAATATCGACATGACCCTCTGTTTTGGACCACTTCATCACTGATGCTGCTTAATTCATGTAATCCAAGCTTGCCTCAGCTAAGCCATCGCATTGGAGCGTTAGTTTACAAAATGCTCCAAAATTTTATCACTCTTCAGAAAAAGTAACAGAAAAACGATTTCAAATTATAGACCCATCTCGTTGCTACCAGCGTTCTCTAAGATTTTGGAGAAACTTCTTAAGTTACGCTTTGTGCTATTTTTGGATAAAGATGGAGTCAGTTTGGATTAAGAAGGCGAATGTCAATTAAGGATGCTATTCTCACAGTGTGTTGGCTGTAACAAGAGCATCCTTAAAAAAAATTACATAATGCTGGACTAAGAGGAATAAAAGTTCTGTGATTAAAAACTTATATAGAAAATAGAAAGTGAATATAAAAAGAATTTGGAGTGACAGTAGTTTTTTTTAGGCGTTCCACGAGGTTCGGTTCTCGGTCCCTTGTTGTTTTTAATCTTCAAATATAAACTCTCGTTTTGATTGGAACCTAAAGTTTATGCCCACGGAATTTGCGGATGACATAGTTTTCACTTATTTGGCTCAGACAAAATACGAGAGTATAGCAAAGATTTCGCAAAATCTAGAGACATTGAGTCTTTGGTTTATTCATTAGTTCAGTATATTAAGTAAGGTCTTGCTTGACTTTAATCTCCATTTTATCACACATTATTGTAAAAATGTTTTGCTTGTCTGTTCACATTTGTGGAAAATTTATTTTTATAAATAATCTACATTGTCCCTTGAAATGTTTTGAAATTGAGTTTGATACAAATATCCTGGAGCGTTAATCGACTCTAACTTAAATTAGAAAGACCGTATCCATCTTATTAAATGATATTGCTCCAAAGTTATTTTGAAAACTATCTACTACGGTCTTGCTCACTCTTAACTTCAGTATGGCATCATAAAAATAGGTTGATTCCTATACTAACTCATTTTGGTCAACTCAGTATTATAATAGCTCAAAAACTCCTCATTCCCATTTTTTTGCAGAAAAATTCGTTTTACTCACAGTTGGCTTTTGCTTTTACGATGACTTTTCCTGACGTATACTTCACTTCTCACACTTCTAAACCACTACAGCTTTTACAATTTTCATTCAATGCGCTATCTTTTTCTACTCGCACAACCTCCAAAAAAAAAGTCAAGGACTGGCTATTCTCGATTGATTGCAACAAAGATATTTTCAAAGAATGAAAAGTAGCTGAGGTTGCATCCATTCTGAAACAAAGCAAAGATAAAAGTCACCGTTTCATTAAAAGATACAAAAATTTGTTAAGTTCGATAAGCAAAAGTTTTTAAAAAAAGTTGTCATAGCTTTTCTGTGATCAGGCGAGTATCTTTTAAGAGCATTTCCAATCGTTTTGGTGAGACCTTTGCGCTTTAAATACGCATCTGCCTCTGGTCAGTGACTCCCAACAAAACAAAAGAATGAAAGAGTTTTCGTGCCATCAAACTGGGCGAACTTGTCAGAGAGTACAAAATCGCCCGTCCGTCCGTGATCTTAAGGAATATAGCGTTTCACGTCTAACCGTCGTCTATCTGACATCTCGAAAATGATACTTATGTCTGTTTTTAATTCCGTTTAATTTCTAGTTTTTCTATCGATCCCTTAAGCTTCGTCCAAGGCATTCTATGGTTGTACGACTTACAATCGCCATCCATTTAAAGTCATTCTGCAGGTACTGCCTCAACATATATCGGCAGGCTTTTCAGTCTAGAATCGCTTCCTTACTGAGGTTTGCTTCAAATGAAACAGTAAACAAAATTTAAAAAAAAAAATGTCAAAAGAGCGCAACAATTTTTCAATATTATTTATAAATATTGGTGCATTGACAGTTGACCACTTTATTTAGCAGCAAAATAGTCAACATCTTCAAAAAATTCCTATACATGAAGATGACTTGAAGGAAAAATTCTTCAACGCTTCACCATAACGTATAGATTATTCATATTCAAATCATGTATTTTTGTTGTATTATAAGTAACAATTTTTTAAAAATACGTGCCCACTCTCTAGTCTTCATTTCATCAACTCAATAAACTTATTTAAGGAAAGGTTAAAGGTAAAGCTGCAGAATTATACCCAAATATTTAAGACAATTGTTTTTTGCACCACCTTATGACTTAAGCAACAATAATTGGAATATGAATAAGCTATATCATCAGCAAACGGAGTTCACACGTATACAAAATAGAATAGCACCGTAAACACAACTTTGTGGAACTCCAACATAAATCAGATTGTTCGAACTAAAACAATAACCATTTTTAAGAATTTTAAGATTTTTTAACACTTTATTTAAGCAAAGTATGACCCACCATATCGGAAGCTTTGCAAGAATTTTAGATATATTTAGGCTGTCATATGTTTCCCCAGTTAGACTTAACAAACAACTTTCTGTAGATCTTCCCCTCGTTAAAATTGTACCTATCTTAAAAATAAAAATGGAACCAAAGACATATATTTATTGATCCCACGCATTGCTCAGAAAATCGGAATGAGGAAAAACATTGGCCTACACCCGCACAGAGTCCAACTGGTGTAGCTCCAATGTACCATTTTTTGCGTCGTACTTTCGATGGATGGGCTCTTAATCAACTGGAAGTTGAACCGAACGTTTTCCATCAAATCATCTTCCGTAAGGAGTCTCATCTGTGGATTCATGGTTATTTTAATAATTTGAACACGATTCTCGAAAAAATCTCGAGACACCATTGTATCCCGGCCGTTCTGTGCCGATTTCCTACAAAGCCTGAAGACGGTTCAATCATCACTTTATGGGGACAAATTTTCGGTAAGCAAATCATCTAAAGAAATAACCCCATATGAATATGAACAACTCCTTTACAAACGCAATTCGGAGTTAAGATATTGATGACTCGACTAACTAGGGAGGTGTTCTGTCGCCTCTCCTCTGGTCATTGGTCATAGACAACCTTAGTGAACCTCAATGAGGCTATGTCACAAAAGGCTATAACACTAAAATCATCATAGTCTAAGAATGGTGTAAATGTAAATCATATAGTATATTAGCAAAATCGTTTTGGTCCCCTTCACAATGAGGAGACAACTGACTCTGTATCCAATTATAATTGACGGAACCTCCGTGGAATACTCCAGTGAAGTCAAGTATCTCGGTGTTATCTTGGATGAGAAACTGAACTGGACTTCACAAATCAAGTCCATCACAAAACGCGCAACCAAGGCCATGTGGCTTGTAAGCGATTCTACGGTAGGACTTTGGGTCTCAAACCTACCTAGTAACAACTTCTAAAAAGCTGAAAAATTTGTAGCTTGTTGGTGATTTAAGCATCTGCCCTACGGCAGCACTGGAAGCTGTCATTGGACTGTCTCCTCTCGACATTTTCGTAAGGAAAAAAAACCGCCAGAAGTTCACTTAAAAATGCAACTGGCAATGAAATACAAACCAGGTAAGGTAAGGGCCCGTTGTGTTCCCCTATTTCCAGTTTGGAGAAGCTTTTTGTTAAAGTGGGGGAGTTGTAGTGGAAGAGGGATTACAATGGAGTGTCTTGATTTGAATGGTCGGGAAATCTTTTTGTTCGTTTTGTAAAATCCATGATCTCACCACCAAGGATGGTTTAAAAACCGCGTTCACTGGTGCGGACACTTTCTGTGGCGTAAGCTGGACTACAGCCACAAGTCTGACCAATAAATGGAAAAGCAACATTGCCCACTGGAGAAATCTACCGGTACTCAGACAATCTAAATTACTAATCAACACCTTCTCTAACAGAGAAATTCTTAAACTCAACAAGGAGAGCATTAGAAAATTCACATGTAACCAAATTAGAACTCAGTACAAGCATCGAATGCCGACATTGTTTAGGAGACGACGAAACGCTTATACACATCCTTCGTGAATGTCCAGCTCTTATTTAGTTGAGAAGGCGTATCTTCCTCAAAGAGATATGCTCCCCATTGGATATAAGGCAATCCAATGCTAAAAGATTTTCTAACCTTCATCAAAAGGACGGAATGTCTGTTAGACTTGCTAATCCTTCAGACCGCAAGACATATGAATAGACTCCTTTGGACTACTTATTGTGGCGGTATGTCAAATCGCACATGTATCCCGATAAACATGATCCATTTTATCCTTGGAATAGGACATTCGAGGCATTGTTAGCAAAATAAACCCAGCTTTGCTTTTATGTCCAAAACAATTAAAGGCCATCAAATTCGCAAGCCTTCTCTTTACTGAAATTTTCTTTTTTTCTAAATCAAAAAGCTTACTTTTTTAGCAAGTATATCACGATAGAGAATCGTATAAGAGCTCCTCTAAAAACTATTCTTAAATTCAAAAGAAATGCTTCAATTCACTTCATAAAACACCATGACTCTCGTATTTTAAAGGCATTCAATCTGTCAGATTTATGGAACATTGTACTTGCGAGAAGCCCATTCAAACAACAAAAGAACACACTGCGGCTAACATATCACCCACCCCCCGGTGAGACACCCTTTAGCATTTTTTTTTCTTTCGTATAAAATATTTATTATCGATTCATAATGAGCTCAAACCTGTTAAAGAGTCCAAAGGCGTTGTGCGATAAAAAAAATGTTGACCCACGAGTGCAGCGCTTTAAGGAATACATTTTTTAAACGCACTTTTTATAGGCGCCACCAACGCCTTCAGCGTCTTGAATATAAAATCAAAAATCAAGCCTCTGAAAATCATGCCATTGATTTGGTTCTTTTGGAAACACAAAAGCTTGACATAATTTTGAAAAAATGAAGATTTCAAAAAACAATTTCAAACGCCAATTTTGACTTCAAAATTGATAGAAGCCTCCTCATGCAATTAATGATGAAGATAAAAATTCAAAATTCCAAAAAAAAAACAGGAAGTAAGTCGTGAAAAAAAAATTCACATTTACATTAGTTTAACGACCACATATGCACATAACGTGATGTGCTTGTGCGTATCCTACGCAAGATGGAGCCCAGAGGCAAAGTGTTGCATATGCAATAATATGGCGTTCCATCTTCCAATCAAAACTCGGCGAACGACAGACGACACCGATGCGACGCGACGAACGCATCGCTGATGTACGAATTTAATGGTGCTTCACATTCACACTAACGCATACACGCACGCGGCAACTCTGCGCTGAATGTGTTGTGCGAGTGTTGCGAGTGTGTGCGGTTGCGGTTGTATATGTGTGTGTGTGCGAGTGTGTGCGATGCACTTTTATATAACAGAGAAAAAAATAATAAAGAGAATAAATTCGATATCGAAAAAAGTTTCCCCTCGAATGAGGCGAACGAAGGAGTTCGATTGGTGAGAAAATTGTTGCATGCGATTTGAGGAGTGATTGGAGATTGAGTCGGCGGACGCATGTGGCGAGTGGAAGGACACAGAACTTGGAGCACGTGCAGTTCAATGTTTATTTGAATAGAACCACACCACACAAATCACAAAATGAGAATGAATTCAATGAATTGGTCAAAAAATGATTTTGACTCTGATTCTGGTATCCCCAACCATCAACGTTTTATTTTGTGTAGAAAAACAGTGTGGCTTCGAACCCGTAAATCGACAATAGGCGAAGTGTTCACACTGAGCCAAATTCTGCGAAAGATCAAGTTGTTCATCACAACCCTTTTATCAAGTGTTCTGTGTAGTTCTGATCAGGGGCCTTCGAATTTATTTAGAATTTCACCGGATCCCTGCAACGACTCGTATGCAAGTCTTTCCAGTGACTGAGATATTGACATAGTCGCTCCTTTCCAACGCGCTGCTAGTGAAGCTGAAACAATCGAAAGCATTTATATTGATGTGCTTTCGGGACAAATTTTAGTTTGACGAACGACACCGTGGTGGAGATCTGACGAAGACTCATCTAAGCCTTCAATTTGTCCAAAAAACTCAATCAGATCTCCTAACTCGTAGGACCAAAAATACTTAACTTGCCAGTTCTTCCATATGGAGTTGACTTCTGTATGATAAATTAAACAGAATAACAGATTTTAAGGACCTACCTCGTACATATGGTAGTAAAATTCTTCGTCTAGTTAAGGGTCGAGTTTCCTCGCAGACTTGACGGGATGAATGGATGTAAAGGAACTAAAGCGAACTCTTAAATTTCTCGCCAGTACTGAGCTAGAAAAAGAGGGGACCGGCCCATTTTGGTTTTACCAAAATGGTGAGTATTCACCTCAATATTTTTTACTCAGGTTAGGTCCAGTGTGCATCTATTAAGTTCGAGGTACTCGTACTTGCCAATGCTGCTGAAGGCACATACTCAGCCTCTTTTTTTGATTCAGAACGCAAAACACTATTCCGATGTATATGCATGGAATCGGAGAAGAAAATGCGAACCTAAAAGACCCTAGTAATTAATTCGTGGGGTCAAAAATGATATTCCGATGCCGAAATAACAGCTCCCGATTATTTGACCGGTCCGAAGAGCCTTCGAATGTACACCAAAAAGACCACACGGTAGAAACAGAAGCACAAAAGTGTGTAAGCGATTGGATGCTGTCAGCAATTGATCGAGCGTGATGGAGAGCATAGTAGGTTGAGGCGTAGGTCCACCCGGAGGTCGATGGTCTGTTAGTTGTTCCAGGAAATTTGGATATCCTTTGAAGCGCTAGCATATAAATAAGGCTAGCCTACTTTCCGTTTTAGGAGGGAAAGGCAATTGATTTTGAATTTGTTTTTCCCAACTTCTTTTTTTTTTTGTCTTTTATTGTCATTAGTTTAATTTAATTTTTTTGGTTAAATAAAATCTGAAACTTCCTAGATACTCGAACTGCTCTACACTTGTATAGCGCTTCCAAGTATTCCTTTGACTACTTCTTTTATGGTCGACACATCTGATATAAACAAGCATCGTAGCTTGAAATTTGCGCCAAAGTTTTTGTTTAAAACTGAATCAGCGGTGAGAAGGCTTCGGAAATATTGGTGAAGTGTTTCGGCAAGGACATTCTACCAAAAGCAAACGTTTATGTAGCCTCAGAAGTGTTCGTCCGAGGCGATTGCAGTGATATTTCTTCAAAATCGAAAATCCACGATAACCTTAATAGAATTAAAGAAAATATTGGCCGAAAGCCGCAAATTGACTAGTATCCCGAAAGCATCAAAGGAGTTGAGCATTGAGCTAAGCATTGCTTATGCTCCCGAAAGACCTGCAATTCTAGCATGAAAGGACATCACGAAAGATAAGATTTTAAAGATTGAATTCCACACAAGATTCATTAAAGGCACATTTATTGGAGACATTGTTTTATGAGTATGAAACATATTTGAGATATCAGACGAGTAAATGGCGTATACCGAATGAGCTAAAAAGGCGATGCTTTTGTTTTTCATTTACTACAACCGTGTTTTGCGTCATAAATCCTTGCCACAAGATCAACCTTCAAACAATTATAATAAATTGACGTTGGCAGAAATGACTCTTAGTTGCAAAATGGCATACTTTTTCGTGTGAGATTTTGATCAAGAACAATACGAAAACGATCCAACAGCCACTGAATTCGTCTGACTTGGTTCCCAGAGATTTCTTCCTATTCGATCGACCGAAGACGGATCTGATGGCTTAACCAATATTTGAGAATGAACAATGTTTCAAGGATAGGATAAAGTGCTGGGCTAAGATCGTTTGAACAAATTTCACTTTCTCTGAAAAAAATTTCTAAAACTTTTCCATCAATTCAGTTTATTAAGCGATTTCCGATATTCATACTCTTTACTGTACCATTTATTTTTGGCTTGATTTGTCTGACCATCTGACTGTTTTATTTTTTTGTTTTACTATATTACTCTTTATTCAAATAGGTCGAATGTATCACTGTTCTGTTTGAGATACTGTAGGTAAGTGTTCAGAATACTTTTTCATTTAAACATTAGAAGCAGTTTCAAAATTTGACTTTTTTTGTCAAAATGTGTTGCACAGATAATTTAAGCGGCCGGTGATCTGTCTATAATGATTTCCCTACCCTATGGTATGATTTCTGCAGATAAATACTGCTTTCCTCAGCCGCTTCATTATCCTTGCAAAACGATATGAATAACCTTCTCTTTTCATTTACTGTGCTATTATTTGAGTGCCGATTTTCAAATTCCGTACAGATGCTTTTTTAAAGGAAAGTAGAGATATCCATCAAATCCACTTTCAGAAAACAAATTGTACCCAAATATAGTTCGGAAATCTTGGAAATTTTGGTCCAAAAAGCATGTTCTTTATTTCAAAATTACAGAGCGCTTAATTTACGGAACTCATAATCGGTCATCTGAGCAGTTTTCTTATGATTCCTCTCTGGATCGATTTATAGCTTTTGTATACTCTGAAGGTTAATAATTGCCATTTCTGAAGTGAGTAAACCTTCCTATCAACAAAGCATTATATCACCAAAAAGTGCCAAACCTGAAGACAGAGACTACATATATAACCGTCGATGGCAATCGGTTCAGGTAAATAATTCGCAGTTTTAATAATTTATGTCAACTGAGACAATTCAGCGAATCATTCAAGAAATCAGCCTACCAGTTGGACGCCTAAATCAATTGGTTTGCCTCCTTTAGACAATTCAGTCATTCCCACAAATTCGGAGCTTTTCTACTGGAGACAAGTTCGGCTTTCTTAGTGAAACTGGTGCCTTCATAGGACGAAGACGCCTTGACCATTTGTCTTAAATTGTTTTTTAAAACTAAATCCAATATCCAAGCCTTACAAAATTTAATTTTTAACTTTTATTCTCGACAATAAAGTTTTTTACATGATTTAGTTCACTCTCTAGTTCGCACTTCTAGAGGAAGAAGCATCATTATTTTATCGTTTGTCGTTGTGCTTATTCTGATACCGTTGCAGTTTATAAATTCATGCTCTACCATCTTCCCCTCTTAGCCAGATCTCTTTTAAATAAAATTTTTGTTTTGCTACTTTACATACGATTGTTGAACAAGCCCAAAAAGAAAGCCCAGTGTGTTTATAGCAAAAAATTTACCGCTTACATAAAAGTGATCAAAGCCCTCAACACTACCTCAATCATGAATGACAAAGCCCCGTGTGCAAAGTGCAATAAGAAAATCTATAGAAACCAGAAAACCTCAATAACCTGTTTTCAAATTCAACTAAATATTTAAATTGAATTCGAAAACTCGAAATTCGTATCATTCGAACATCAATTCAAATCTCTTCCTTTATAAATGGGCGAATTAGTTTTATATAAATCCCATTATACCCCTTTTATGTAGTTTATCAATCTCAATACATTTTCAATATTCGAACATTGATTCCCAATTTTCAAAATGACACTGCCCAGACACACCGCCACCACCGTCTCTTTCTAACCCTTCAGTTCTCTGTAGAAAAAAAAAGGTTTTCTGTCTAATGCAAACAGTCGCGAAGGTTAGATACATAGATACAAATCCATTTTTTATGCGTATCCAAAAAAAAAAAATACACACATTCCTTGTGGGTGCATTTCGCCTGCTCTATCTCTTTCTGGCACTGACTTCAAAACTCTGACTCTACAGCCGGGGTCACTTGTAATAACTGCACAGTCACACACAAATGTATGCTCTCACCACCACCACCACATGCGTGTCTGCAATTTTTTTCGAAAATGCATCCAAGGGGAAAAGCGCACTTTTCATCTCTTTCCCTCTCATTGGAAAAACTCAAAATCGTGTTTTCAGTTTTTCTGTTTGTTTTCTCGTACTGACTCGAATACGTGTTCTTTTGAAGTGGTGAAAAAAAAATGCGTTTTACGCATGTTGCGTATGTATGCTTCTGTGTTGGGTTGCTATGATTTTTTTGCCCGTCGAATTTTCACATTTTCCCCTGTGCGACAAACACAATAGCGCATAAATACAACAACAACAATAACATGCAGACTGCGCTGCCACTTCGAATTCAATTGAGTTTTTGTTGTGTGTCGGTTTTTTGGAAGATTGCGAGTATTCGACGGCTGTTGCAACCGCTGAGTTTATTCAAGTTTGAGAAGTTGAAGTTGCAACTACGTGCTGTCGCATTTTTACAATTCATACCATTTATTTTTTTAGTTTTTCAAAAAAAAAAATAAGGCAAAAAAATACTATCGTTTTTCTCCCTCTCTTTTTTCTCTTCTCTGCTGGTGTGTTGTTTTTTTTGGAAATTGCAATTCCAAATTTCACAAAACTTTAATATATAAATTCGAATAAAAAAATTTGTGTTTTGGTTAAAGTTTTTGAACTATTTTTGTCGAAGTGGATTTTGAGTGCAAATTCGGCAAACGAAACGGTCGAGATTTTTGAAAACTTGTTTAAGAACTCTGATAACTCCGATGAACGTGAACTTACTTTAAAGTGCAATCAAATTGAAGTGCAGAACAGTTGTTTTTTTGACAACAGATAATTAATCACAATTTAACAACGAAAACTAAAAATAATATAAATTAAGTGCAAGCCACACACAGCCCCATACTCCCACACTCGTCTGGATCACATTGTTTTGGCCTAGTTTTTTTGGATTTCCCTAAATCGCTGTGTGTGTGCAAAATTTTTGACAAAATTTAAAAAAAAAAATTATTAATCAAGAAAAATTCAAAATTTATTTTACCCGATTGGATAAACTTTCCGTAAATTACTCAAAAAGAAACAAAGAAATTAACGAAAAAACAGTCGAAATTTTGGAATTTTTTTGGAATGCGGCTAAAAAGGTGTTTTTAAGGTAATGCAAATTTTCACTTTATATACAATAATTTTTTTTCCAATTAAATGCAATTCAAAAAAAATGTGTACAAATGAAGAAAAAGAAAAACAACTACTTGACCCTCAATCAAGTGTTTGAAAAATACCCGAAAATAAAGAAACCTGTTTCGAAAAACCAGACAAGACAAAACTAATAAACAATTTCGCAACCAAAATTAAACAGCTCTAATAGCGAGCCTCGATATTCGATTCAAAGCTTCATCAATAACAAATTATAGTAATATACACGTAGTAACACTCGTCTGCCCTTAAGGGTAGCCTTCATGCCCAGAGGTCTACTTTGACTATGCCCCCCCCCCTGGGGCCCTCATAAGCCCTAATCTGCCTTTGGCCGATATCATTACTGCAGTGTGTCAATGAGAGTGTTTTTTTTTTTTTTTCATTTTGTTTTTCATTTTAATAAAACTTTGAGGTCTGCCTTAGAGCGTTTGAGGGGGAGGAGCGGGCGCTTGATTTAACAGATTTCGCAGCGCAAATTTTTGGACTCACACTTATTTTTTTCCCTTTCTGTATTTTCGTAAATTTTTATTGTGTGTAGTAAGCGTAGGGACTGAAGTTTGATGGTGTCTGTATTTTTTTTTTTGTAAATGGGGTAAATAGTCTAAGCTTTTGCTGAATGAAAACTTTGGCTGAATAAAAAATTTGACAGTTGAATTTGATCAATTGGCGAGTTGGATCTGTTGATTATTTTCCATCGCGCTTTATGGGAGGACGTAGAATGTTTAAGTGTCGCACTCCAAGGGGAGAACATTTTGAAAGAAAAAGAAATTTTCAAAAATTGAAATTCGTTTGTAATTCTTAGGGCAGGGATCTAAGTTTTTGATCATTTTTTCATAGGAATATTTTACCCACCTGTCTCCCTGAAAAAAGTATTCTATTGGAGTGTCCATGACAGGGGAGAAGTCACCTGACATAATGTTGCATGTCTATACATATTTTTCGTAAAATAAAATATTTTATAGTTATGTTAAAATTATGAGACGAATGAATCACCTGCACCAGTCTTAAACGTAGTCATTGCGCATTTCATTCTTGTGCAAAACCTGTGCAGATCAGTTTTCCTTGTAATAACAGGGGTGGTAGACGATACCAATTGTAGTTTTTGTAGTGTTTACTACGAAATCTTTGGTTCGGCCGCTGGTAGTTTCAATACTTTCACTCCCTTTAGAAACAATAGTAAGCTTTTTGTACATAGGTTTCTGCTGGTTGCCTTCTTACTAGTAATAACATCTCCTTGCGTTCTTTAAACGCGCAATCTATATAAGATAACTCTAGCGTTAAGTTATGTTCTATATTTATTCGCTTAAATTAAATGGCCGCCTGGTTTCTTTTGTTACAAATTTATCATTTTTGAAAATGTGAAGTCGTAGATTCCAAGAAATATGCCCAAGCGTAAGGTGTTCTATGAGGAAAAATAATTTTTCTAATTATAAACAATAAAGTGTATATCAATCGTAATGGTGATTCAAAAATGTTGTTGACAAACCTGGCAGCACTGATCAACCAGCGATGAAGCCAACTGCAGCATATAGAACGTGCCATATTCATTTGATTTTTTATTTCCTTTTTTGATTTCGCTTAATCACATGGTTCGGTTGGAAACTGTCCATCCACCAAAATTGAATTAAAATTAAATACTGGATAAGTAATTATAATTTTGGATTAACGTTACAATACCAATAAGTCACAAATTCCTCTGTCAAGGACATGTGATTGAAAAATAAAGTTCATCAAATCAAGGCTTAAAATTTGACTTCAACAAATGTGATATTGGAAAATATGAACAAATAATAAAAAAATATTTTATTTTCAAATGGCATTTTAAATAAAATGTAAAGTTTTTATATTTAACATTTTAAGCGCAAATAAAACAAAATCTCTTTAGCCACAAAAAGTTCTTTGGCATCAACAGATTTATAGCTAAATTAAAAAAATTAAATTAACAATAGTTACACAATAATAAATTTAATAATAAAAAAAAAGTAATTTAAGAATAAAAAAAATATTATTATAATTCAAAATTCATTCAAAATTAATAAAATGAAAATTAAAATTAAATAAAGTTGTTTTCAATAAAGAAAAAAACAGTTTAAGAAAATTCAGATCAGAAAATCGTCCATTTTTAAATTTAAAGAACTTATTCAAGTCTTCTTTGTTTTTTTTATGAAAGATATTATTTGCAGCATTACGATTATCGGCTTGCGCAAAAATTTAGAATTTCTTATAAGCATGTGTTGTCCCAAAATTGTATCACAACTATTTTTGGAATAAAATTTATGTACAATATATGTTCATGGTTCCCTAAAAGTTTTGTAACTCAATCCGAGTACTTCTGCAATTCTGCACGAAATGCTCCACTTAAGGACTGGAAAGTTCAATAAAACGATAACGTTTGAAGTAAGCTCGAACAAATGTTGCCCTACAAGGCGTAAACCTGTTGAATTGATCGAGGTATTAAGTTATTTGACCCCCTACTATGATCTTAAGTAACAATAACATCGGGGTTCAGTATAGTATTTTATTTAATGTTTGATAAATAAAGATTTGTTAAACAATTTTAGTTATCGAATGGTTACACTAATTTTTCAATTTTTTGTGCTTATTTGATTTTTTTAAATATATAACACTATAACACTGGAACTGCTGTGTAAACAGGTTTAAAACATTAAAATTTATTTAAAAAAACATATCTGATGAAGAATATATTAAAACGAGGGAGGACATAAAAACTGTATTTTGAGTAGCCCATATGCACCATTGTATGAATTGATGGGAGTTTCTCCTCTTATAAAATAGACTGTAATATTTGGCGCAATTTTTTTTTTTAAATGTTTCTATCGACCTTGTCAATAAAAGTTCGAAAAGAGTATATTGGAAAGCAAATGTCCTTTTTCCGAACGCTGATAAAAGATTGCCGAAAAGTTGATGTTTTCATTTAGTTGAAAGACTAAGCACATTTTCTTATTTCCAACACTCTAAAATAAGTACCCTTTGTGAAAGCCAAGCATGTTTTTCGAAGCAAGCCTTTTTCGATCTAATCTTGACAAGAAACTCTTTCTGCATACGGTTATTTTCGAAGACCGCCAAACAGGTGCATAGATGTTTTATCTTCGTGCTGAAATGATCACCACCAAATCAGTTCATTCTTAAAACCCTTTGTTGTGGTTTTTCATAAATACGCATTCTCAAACTGTCCCGAATTTTAATTCGGAACCTATCCCAACTACTGAAAAAGGAGTTAACGTTTTAATCCGTTTATAAGATGATTGCAAAAGAATTACCTGTTAATCGCCTAATCATACATTATGACTCTCACCATGCTCAGCTTGGTCCTAATTTCTATTCTTTCACACACAATAATAATCTCCTTATAAGATCCTTTTTCACATTTTGTTATCCTGTTGTGCAATCTAACTTGTGAAAATCCCGTCTTCAACCTGCTGCAGATGACGAAATATCCTCAAATAAAAACGAAAGCGAAAAGAAAACACAAAACTCACAAAAGAAAGAGGGAAAAAGGGAAAAACATAAATTTTCCTGGAGGCCTCTCATCACTGGACTTGCCATTTATTGCTTTTGTTGTTGTTTCTTCAGATCTTATATCATTTTTCATTTTTTTTTTTTTTTTTGCTTTGTGCATAAGTCCTTATCAACCTGCAAACACTTGAGATCGAAATAGGATATTTTGCAGTGCAGGCAAAAATGAAAAATAACGTCTGCGATGCACATGTCCTGAGTCTGTCGAGGATCCCTTGCAACGTTTTTTGTTATTTCATTCCCATCGGAATGACCTTTTGGTGGTGGGTATAACCAAGATGTGGATAGATAGATAGGACTATTGGAGGACATTAATTTATTGTGGTATGATTGCAAAATAAAAAAAAATAAAAGGAAAAAAACATTAAACGAATTTCTAGGATCGCTAGGTAAATGAGAGATGGGGGAATTTTTTGACAGGAAGTCTTGCGAATGTCGGAGAGAATGTTATTATACCTGCGCGTTTGATATCAGGGGAATAAAGTGCAATCGATCTTAGCAAGAAAAACGCGTACAAATAAAAAAAAACAACATTGAAGATCGTAGATGATCATTTAGCGTCAGGATCTGCACGTGCAGTGGGTTTCGTAGAAATTATTCGGAGATATTTCTGCAACACGCATTTTTTATAGAATATTTGAGCGATTTAGCAGGATAATTTTATTTATTTTGTAATTTTAAAACGCTTCACAAGTAGTCACCGCAGTAAAAGGGGGTTCAAGAGTTCAAGAAAAAAGGACTGACGTTTTTTAAACTTAAGACTTCTAAAGTTAAGTAGGAGAAATTTAACTTGTCACTTGTACAAGGTTTCAAAAATATGATTTTTGAAATTATTCGAAGGGTTATGATTCAAATAATGTGAGAATATAATGCGAGCTAGTACGGAGACCAGATTTGTATAATGAGCCTCCTAATGTGAGGCAAACGCTCTTGGTTAAAAAGTTTAAGTGAAGGTCCTGGATCATCTTCTCATCTTTTCAAGGCGAGCACTGCCTTTGTTGCGCATTTTGTCAATGTTCAATTTGACGTCCATTTTGAATTAAACGAAGAATTCTTGTTAAAGTAACGACTGCGATTATTTGGATCAATTTGAAGATTTTTGGAGCCTCATTATTTTACCTTGAGGATCACAAGATTTTACATTTACATCTTTGGATGTTAGTAAAAAAAAACTATAACGATCTTTTTAAGTGAATTATGATTTTACGTGAAAATCAAAGATAAAAGAGGAGTAACGTTCTATCGACTCTTTCTTAAAGCGGATGTAGTTTCGAAAATATTTTCCTTCGAATATTCGAACCTGTCTTAGATGCACCTCTTAGAATTCAACAGAAGAATGGTAGTAACTCTTCTCCATGTCAACTAAATGTTTCTATGTATATTTATTCATTGTTTATTTGGTGCTTGGTTTGAATAACCGCTTCTCCTGGAATGCATCTCATTCAATAAAAATTCCTTATCCTGCTTATCGTCAACAAGATGGTATAAAAGTTTATAACCTATGATTTGTGTAAATCTTTATGTTCATATTATTTTGAAGAAGCATATCTGCTCGCAGATCTTTTGCCAATGGAAAATAGTACTAAGGTTCAAATCTGCAACGCACCACATAAATCCTGGCATACCACAGGGCTCCGTTCTGTGTCCGATTCTCTTCTTAATTTTCGTAAATGCTTTTTTTCTCTGTCAAATCTTTACCAACTCTTTCTCTGCATTGCTAATGGCAACTTCAGTTTCTTATATTCGTTTTCAGGTTCAGGTAGCAAATCTTTGGTGTAGAAAGGAAACTGCCAAATTTTTTAACAGTATGTTTTGGCGAGGATCTAAAAACAGACTGGAATTTAATGACTTCAATACCCAATGTTGACTACTGTCTGCTTAAGCATAATATTTTACATCAATGGAGCTTGCGTCATCTTGAAATGAACATAAATGTTTTCAAGAATGCTGCGCCATGTCCAGGTTTCCATTAACGCACTGTCAGTAATTTTTTACCCTTGCCTTTAATAAGGAGACAAGAATAATCGAAGGGTTGACTATACAGGGTCCAAAATCGAGCGACAAAACTTACAGGGGCAAAAATATTGCAAAATCAAATTACTTCGAAGAATATACTTACGGAACTCATTTCAGTCTAAAGCACTTCAAGTGAAGTACCATATGCATCGGTATTTTTCATTTATTTTCTGCTGATCCATGTCAAAGATAAAGAGGTTATTGATCATTTATTATTTAATTCAAATAAAACGTTTTTTAAATGTTCTCATAACCCCACTCTA